>CM010619.1:1865894-2509485 GCA_003430845.1 Xanthoceras sorbifolium
GAAAAACAACAAAGCAAGTTAACGAAAAATTAAATTAAAATCAACAAAAAAAAATCATTGAACTTGAAAAGTTCCAAATTTTTTATTCTAATAAGTCATCTCCACTTTCACCATACCCATGCGAAATTGGCCAAAGCTACTAAAACTTTGGTCTGTATCAGGTGGCCCACCTTGAAATTGCTCGGAGCTTAAAATTACCATGGCTAGTGTCAGTGGATGATCTTTGTATTTGAAAATTGATAACCCTATTTATCATAATTTCTATTTTTCTGAATCTCCAATATTCACGTTCATTTGGATCAAATTAGATCAAAATCATTAAATGTATAAATGATTAGGTGTGATGATTTAGAAAAAAAATAATTATAAACCTTTAGGTGTAAATAAATTAAGTGAGTAAATTATTATCTAAAATAATTAAGAGAAAATAATTTTATCAAAGAAAGTTTGAAAAGTAATTTATAAATTAGAATAAAAATATTTTATTATTTAAAGAGTTTAAAAAGTAATTTATAAATTAGAATAAAAATATTTTATTATTTAAATATTGTAAAATGGAGAATGGTTGAACTAGTAAATTTATAGAGTCCATTTTGATTTTTCAAAATGAAGAAAACTTTGGAGACCGGTTGGAGAAGGTCTAATAGAACCTAACTACCTATTCTCTCTCTTCTTTTATTTCTCTGTAAATTGTTATTATTGGGACCTATCGAAATCAATTATTAAACGCAGGGCCCATATATCTACTCCCGTAATGGGAGACATCTACTCCCATAATAAGAGGAGAAAACCATCCACACATGCTGGTAAATGCGCATGGTGGGACTTAAACCCTCACCATTGAGATGTGAGGGAGGTGCATTAACCACTGTAGATGCTAAAATCTATGCTTGATGACCTGGCAGTCTAGGTTGATTGATTGAGGGGACGACGATCTGCAAAATAAGAGAATGAGTCGTGCACTTGGGACACCGGGGTGGTGCCAGCCAAATAGCCTCCGACACCCAAGTTAGATAGTGGATATGGTCGTGAAATGAGCAACAGGGATGAATAATACCTGGTATGACTGTATGTCATGCGGTAAAGAATAATGTGCGTCGTTTGGTAGTGATTAGAACGCGTTAGGTGAATCGCGGCAAAGTGTTGGCGATAATGACGTGAGTCGAAGGCTGTGTCGCGCGTTGGCTAGCTTGTCGTGTGCTTGAATGATTTTCACAGAGTAACGAGCTTTTTGAGAGTAAAATGCTTGACCCCTAAAAGTGAAACCTAGGGTTTGTATTTATAGGGGTCTTGAGGAGATGACGGTTGTTCCGAATACTCAGGGATGTCGTGCCCCGAGATATTCAGGATTCCTGATATCTCGGATGGTAGCGGGGTAGTGCTTTGACCCGGTCACTTGACTCAGTCAATGTGCTGACTGAGTCAAGTCGTGGAGGCGGTCGCCATGTTGTCATGACCTGTCGACATTCTTTAGGTCCAGGTTGACTGCTATAGTGTATGTCGTGCAGTCGATGGGTAGTCTCATTTTCATCTTAGACTATAATGCCGTCCTGATTATCTTTGAGCGCACGACCATGTCGAGTGCTCTAATTGCGATTATTGGGTTTTGATCTGTTTTGGATCGTCTTTTGGGCCCTGGGCTTCCTACGAGCTATTTTTGATCACTACAGTTTGCCTTATGCTTTCTTAATTTTTGTCTAAAACTGTGAGAGTAGTGTGTCGTGCCGTTGTTGACGCCACGAATAAGTCATGCAGAGATTTGCAGTTGATCACTATGGTCATGCAGTGACTGGAAATGCTGCGTGGTATGGTCGTATGCTTATTTTCTTCGTGGAATGCGAAGTATTGTTTGTTGAGCTTTAGGACCGTGACTGGTGTCTTTTTGACTATGGAGGCGACGGTTCACGAAGTGTCGTGTCCCATTAAATGGGTTGTACGGTTTCAAGAAAAGGCAGTGGCGTATTGATAGGGCGTCATTTCAACTGTCGCACGGGACAGTGTGCGGCCAATCACTGGGTACCATATGTCGCCATGGGGTAATTGTGTTGCAGCCTATATAAATGACTGTCTTCCCCCATTTTTACTTTTTACTTTTGTTTTTCACTCTCTTTCTCCGTGCTCTTCGTTTCTTAGCAAAAACATTTTTTGAGTTTCCAGTTGCAGGTTCTTCATTGCTTCTTTAGGAGGATTCAATCGCTCTAGTCTCGTTTTTCTTCAGGAATCTTCAAGGTAGGTGTTTCAAGAACTGACCTTTTCAAGTTTCTTTTCTTTTTTGCCTTGATTGAATGTGTTTTCTTGATGCTATACATACTGTCGTGCCATGTTTGTTTATGTTTTTTGTGACTTGCGTTTGAAGCTTTGTCATTTTCGTCAAAAACTGCCTCTAGATTCATTTATAGGTCACTGTTTGTGTTGGAACTTGTTTGTGCGTTCACCTAGGGCATTTTAGAAGTAGATTTCATAAGCTATGTAGAGTACTTTGGTGTACTAATGTCGAGTGCGTAGATGATTTTTTGGGGTGAGAATCTTTACGTTTGTGAAATGCGCATCGTGCCCTCATATTGTGCGCAGGCATCCCTGACCTAGGGAATTCCAAGGTTTTTGCCAAGCTTTTGACGATATTGTCGTGCGTTTGTTAGGTTAGCGTCGTGTATAGATATCCCCTTTAGACCGAATTGGTAATTTGTAGTGTACTTAGTCTTTATGTCATGCGTAGCTTTACCCTAGGTTTCGAAAAACTCTCTTTTGATGAGATTGGCCTTTCTCTTCTTAGGTGCATGACAATGTCAAACCAGATTTTGAAGGACACTGGTCTAAGCGGGATTAATGACTCTAGCTCGTCTAGTGGGTTGGGGGTAGGAGAGCTGACGAGCCCCACCCTATAGCTATTGTTATGGTCGCCACGGTGATAGATCTAGACCCCGAGTTTAATGAGCCCTCTACTGGGGTTGTATACGACGTAATGGAAAGGGATAGTGTAGGCGAGGCGTCGACAAGTGGAGCAGCGACTCCCAAGGTTGGCGGAGGCTTTTTGCCTGTAGGGCTTAGCCTTGAGAGCGTACTCACGGATTCTGATATGCTATGAATCAGATTCTAATATGGGATCCCGGAATCTATTGAGCTTAGGCTGCCTAAGTCGGAAGAGCGTGCGGATTCAGCGAATGATAATTGGATCTGTTTCTATGAATTGCCCTTTAAACAAGGCTTAAGGTTTCCAGTTCCGTACCTAATCCATCGGCTCTTAGGACTGCTCGACATTGCCCTTGGTCAGCTGATGCCTAACAGCTGGAGGCTTCTTTTATCAGTTGAGGTCCTTCATGAGCGAAGGGGTTGGTCGTTCACTCTGGCAAACTTTCTTCACACATACTACGTGAAGAGCCATGAGGAAGACCAGGGCGTTACCTGACCTCCACTCGAACAAACAAGCCTCACCTTATTACTGATCTCACTACAAATGATCATCATTGGAAGGATATATACTTTTTTGCAAG
Source organism: Xanthoceras sorbifolium (assembly GCA_003430845.1). Lineage (NCBI taxonomy): Eukaryota > Viridiplantae > Streptophyta > Magnoliopsida > Sapindales > Sapindaceae > Xanthoceras > Xanthoceras sorbifolium. The sequence goes on from CM010619.1 coordinate 1,869,386, forward strand.
AGGGGAGTTGGTCACTGGTCCCTTCGCGGATGGTCATAACCTCCGCTCGGCTTGGAATATCCCTGGTGGGATTTTTTGTTCGATCATGTTTCGTTTGACTGCACGACCTTGCATTTCGTTTGTTTCCTAATGTCGTGTCCTTTGTTTTATGTTTGCAGAACCTATTGCGCTTTCCAAGGTTTTCTACAACCGCACGAACGAGGAGTGCACGAAGCGTGTCTTTACTCTTAGTCCAGCGGAGCGCAGTTGGAAGGTTCTGTTGAGTGAGGAAAGTCTACGACCCATTCGTCTTTGGTTGCAAGCTGTATTGAACTATCAAGGTACTCCTTTCACCAAGATGAAAAGTTTGGTAACTTATGCTTGGGTTCGACATAACTTTAAATTGCTTTGTGGAACCCGTTTTCTCACCCCAATATCTGAGGTCAAGCGTAAATTCGTAGTTGATTCTATGTCGAACATAAAGCCTAAGATCGTAGATATTGATGAGGCTGTAGCCCGTCGTAAAGTGAGGGCGATGGCGGCGGCTGAGAAAAAGAGAAAGAAAGATGTCGCTGGGTCAGAAAAATGTGGCCGAAATGCTTAAGTCTGGCCAACCCTCGACTCTTGTTGCCGCATCTCCCCAAGTCACTCCTGCTCACAAGGGTTCATCCAGACCCTTGAAAAAGAAACAGAAACTAGTGGAAGAGCTGACTCCAACTATTAAGGCCTCTTTTCCTGCCACTGCCTATGGTTTCAAGGACTATCAGGCCTTTATTAATGGTGCTCCCCAACTGCTTTTTCCTCATGACGCCCAGATCATGAGAGATTCTGGATTGTTGTCCACTGTCGATCTTGGCCTCACCAGCACATTTCAGGTAAATTATACTTCACTGTGTTTTACTTTTATTACTTCAATTGTTCGCTAACTGTGTCTTGCGTTATATCTAGTCCTTTGAGATCCAGCTATATTTGAAGAACGCGCTTTCCACGACTCTGGACTGCCTAAGAGAGAGCACTCAGCCCGCAACATCCCTAAAGAATTTGCTCGACGAGAAAACGTTGGAGGGGCTGCGTCTGCAGAAGGCTCTAAATGCAAAGGACGTGAAGATTGAAGAGTTCAACAAGCAGGTGGCGGAGCTGTCGGCCCTCGTGGATAGCCAGAGGTTGGAACATTAAGCAGAGGTCTATAATCTCACGAGCCAGCTGACCTCCTTGATGGGGTCACTTGAGGCGATTGCGGATGACGCTGTGATCCAGACTCGGGCCAAGATCATGTAAGAGTACAAAGAGGGCAAGGATGACAGCTGGGATGTCGAGAAGGCGATTAGGTAGTGGGAGGAGATCAAAGCGCTTACGACTGAGGAAGGAGAGGAGGACGAGCCGCGGGTGGTCGATGACACCAAAGATAACCAAGTGGAGACCCGTCGTGGGATGGATGTCGAAGAGGGGTGTGAGAAGCAGGTGCAGGACCAAGACCAACAACAACAACAACAGGAACAACAATAACAAAGAGGGGATGACTTTGATGTCTGATTCTTCCTTTTATTCTCATTCCGTCAAACTGGGTCGCTATGCCCTTTTTTAAATTTTTAGAGCTGAGAATTGCTCCTAGTCGAACTGGGTTACCATGCCCTTTTATTTTTTGTTGGGCCGAGAATTGCCCTTTGGGTCTTTCAACTTTTTATATGTCGTGCATTTAATACAGTTTCTCCTTTTTTGAATGTCATGTGTAGAGAGTTTTTGTTTCTCTTTTTGCCAAAAAATGGCTAAATATGGAAATGCTTGACCTTTTTTGTGAGTAAAACGAGTCGTCCGTTGCTTGGGGGAGCTTTTCTTTTTAATGCTTCAAAACGTAGGTCACGACAATGTTGACTGCTTGATTTGAATGTACGACACGTAGGTTTATTGTGTGAAGCTTATAACCGTAGTTTGGCTAAGTTATAATTAAGCCTGTGTCGTGTGCTTCAGGTCGCTGAGTGCGCCGCGACTATTTCTAATAAAGACTTTAATCGACTTTGAAAATCAATTAAGTCATAAACTTGGCTTGTGGGTAGGACTTTGAGTCGTTGCGGAGGCACAACATCAATTAATTTATATTTTAACCAATTTGTAAATCGCTTAAGTCGGAGGATGGCTCCTATATGGTGTGTGTATGCTATTAAGGGCAAGATGTATAGTATTTTCAGAGATTTATCGATTTGAAAATCGATTAAGTTAAAGGGTAGCTCGTGTGTGGAGCTTGCACGTCGCTGAAGGCACGACATAAAGTATTTTGAGGACTTTTTGATTTGAAAATCGACTAAGTCAAAGGATAGCTCGTGTGTAGAGCCTCCACGTCGCTGAAGGCACGACATAAAGTATTTTGAGGACTTTTCGATTTGAAAATTGACTAAGTCAAAGGATGGCTCGTGTGTAGAGCCTGCACGTCGCTGAAAGCACGACATAAAGTATTTTAAGGACTTTTCGATTTGAAAATCGACTAAGTCAAAGAACGGCTCGTGTGTAGAGCCTGCTCGCCTCTGAGGGCGCGACATATATAATTTAAATACGTTGCCTCGCAGCCGTTGAATGCACAACTTTAATGAATTTATGGGCTTATCGATTAAGTTGAAAAAATTAAATTAATATAGAAATTTTATAGGGCATGACTATATGAAAGCGTACGAGTGAGAAAATAAATTTTAACACTTCATCTAATCAAGAAGTTTGCAATTTTGTAGTACAAAGTCTAGTACAAAGTTGTTCACTTGGAACAAAGTTATCTGCTGAGTATACTGTTGCCCCCCAGTCTATAAGCTTTTGTTTGAAAGCTTGGAGACTTGTTTTATCCATGTGTAGAATGTCTTGAGCGTTGGTCGTGCCTTGTCAAGCTTGCCATGAAAGCATGGTTGCTGTTTTGAGGCTACGACCTGCGGGAGAAGGTTAGGATCGCAGTTGGCTGTTGTGGCCAACGGCCCTCCGACGCTCAAGTTAGTAAAATCTTAGCAATTGGAAAAATAAAGAAACAGAAATTGAGTTTAGAAATGGTACTGCTTCAAGTGTATGGTGTTCCAGCTGTTGTTGATCTCACGACCATCAATGTCGGGCAGTTTGTATGCGCCTTGCCCTACAACTTTCCTAATCTGATAGGGACCTTTCCATGTTGGACCTACCTTACCAGTTCCAGGTTCCTTAGTGTTTTGGAACACATGACGTAGTACCCAATCTCCTTCTTTAAACGCACAGATACAGATGTTCTTGTTATAATGTCGTGCGATCATCTGCTGGTAGCTAGCAAGTCGAATGGATGCTTGTTCACGACGTTCATCTAGTGTGTCGAGCTTACACGCCAATGCTTTGGAATTTTCCTCTTCCGTGGTGTGTTGGAGTCGTGCGGTGTGGACCTCTAACTCGATTGGTAAGATGACCTTTGCTCTATATACCAAGGAAAAAGGTGTTTGACCGGTCGACATTCGTGGAGTGGTCATGTACGACCATAGAACTGTTGGGAGCATGTCGGCCCATAACCCTTTAGCTGCGTCGAGCGTTTTCTTCAAGGTGTTGACAATGGCCTTGTTGGTTGATTCCGCTTGTCTGTTCGACTGTGGGTATCGAGGTATTGCGAAGCTCAATTTGATTCCATACTTCTTACAGAAATCTTGGAACTCGAGGGAGATGAACTGTGAGCCATTGTTGGTGACTATTTCCTTAGGGACGCCAAATCGACACATTATGTTTCGCCAAATTAACCCTTTGACTTCGTGGTCTCGTATTCTGGTATAGGCCTCGGCCTCGACCCACTTCCTGAAATAGTCAGTGAGAACCAACATATAAACTTTTCCTCCCGTAGCGGGTGGCATTTTTCCAACTATGTCCATGCCCTATGACATGTGCGAACCTCTGGCATTTTTCGCACGCTTTCACGTAGTTCGTCGAGTCTGATCTCATGGTATGCCAATAGTAACTTGCTGTTAGGGCACGACTTGAGAGGCTTCTAGCCCCTAAGTGATTATTACCATAATCCCCGTCGTGCATTTCCTTAAAAATGAGTTTTTCCTCCACAGGGTCGACAAATCGTAGGTAAGGTCCGGAGAATGACCTTTTATAGAGTGAGCTATCGATTATATTGAAGCCGGCGGCTTTTGTCCTGAGTTTTCGTGTATCGCCTTTGACGAATGGCAATATGTCATGCATGATGTAGTCGAGAAGAGGGGTTATTCAACTACTCGCTGTTTGATGGGGACGACTTCTTCTTTGTTGAACCAGACTGTTGGCCACTGTAAATAAATAAGTGGTATGTTTTTGGGCTCGACTATTTGAATAGCTGAGCCTAAGTTAGCCGAGGCATCCGTATGAGCATTTTCTGTCCTTGGTACTTGTATGAGTTTGAATTGTTCAAATGTCGTGTGCAACTTCGAGGCGACGGCTAAATACGCAATCATCTTTACTTTTTTGGCTTGGTAGGTTCCTTCAAGTTGTCGTACGATCAACTGTGAATCGCATTGAACTTTTATCTGTTTGATCCCCATGCTCTTGGCTAGTGTTAACCCTGCGATGAGGGCTTCATATTCTGCCTCGTTGTTCGTGGCCTTGAACCCACATCTAATCGACTGCTCGATAATGTCTCTTTTTGGTTATTGTAATACTAAGCCTAGTTCGCTGCCTTTGGAGTTACTAGACCAGTCGATAAAAAGTGTCCAGCTGTTGGTCGTCGCATCAGTTAGAGTGAGTGTTTCTTGTTCAGCTAATGGGAATGTCTCTGGAGTAAAGTCAACAACGAAATCTGCTAGTACATGGGATTTGATTGCCGTCCGTGGTCGATCGGATATGTCGTGCTCGCTTAGTTCTACCATCCACTTCATTAGTCGTATGGATAACTTGGGTTTGTGCAACACATTCCTTAAAGGAAATGTCGTTAGCACCGCGATTGAATGACATTGGAAGTATGGTCGTTGCTTCCTCGCAGCGGATGTTAATGCCAGGGCTAACGTTTCCATCTGGCTATATCTCGTCTCTGCGTGGAGCAGTGTTTTGTTGGTATAATAGACTGGAAGCTGTTGTTGCTCAACATCGCGTACTAGCACTGCACTCACTGCTGTTTCTGAAACGGCTAAGTACACGTAGAGTGTTACACCGTTTAGAGGCTTCGACAATAGTGGAGGGCTCGGCAAATATTTCTTCAATTGTTGAAGTGCAACTTTGCATTTGTCCGACCACTCGAAGTTCTTATTTTTCTACAATGTGTCGAAGAAAGGTTGGCACCTTTCGGACGACTTGGAGATGAAATGGTTTAGTGCTGCGATCCGTCCAGTGAGTTTTTGAACTTCCTTTACTGATCGTAGGGAGGGAATCCCCATGATTGATTTAATCTGATCAGGATTAGGTTCAATTCCCCTGTGGGTGACTAGATAGCTAAGAAATTTACTGGACGACACTCCAAAGGAGCACTTGGTTGGGTTGAGTTTCATGCCATATTTGCTGGGTGTGTCAAAGGCTTGCTGCAGATGTTCCAGGTGTCGTTCCGCCTTAAAGGACTTCACGAGCATGTCGTCGATTTATACCTCTATTGTCGTGCCTAACATCTCTCTAAACATTTTATTTACCAACCGTTGATAGGTTACCCCCGTGTTTTTGAGTCTGAAGGGCATGACCTTGTAACAGAAGATGCCTCGTTTGGTGACAAAGGCTATCTTTTCCTGGTCGTCCAGGTGCATAAGGATTTGGTTGTATCCTAAAAGGGCATCCATAAAACTGAGAAATTCGTGCCCTGCTGTATCGTCCACTATCATATTGATATGAGGCAAAGGGAAGGAATCCTTAGGGCATACTTTGTTCAAGTCCGTGAAGTCGATACACACCTTACATTTTCTATTGTTCTTCTGCACGACAACTATGTTTTCCAGCCAATCGGGGTAGTGGATTTCTCTCACTGATCCTATGTCGATGAGCTTTTGAATCTTTTCATTGATGACTTTGTTTCGCTCGAGGGGGAATTTCCTCATTTTTTTGCTTGACTGGCTTGACATCAGGGTCAACACGGAGTTGGTGGACCATGACGTTTGGATCTATTCCTATCATGTTCGCATGGGTCTATGTGAAACACTCATAGTGCTGTGCCAGGAAGTTAATGAGTCGTGCCCTAAACTCAGGTTTAAGGAGCGACCCAATCTAGACCTTATGCTCAGGAAAATCTGGACGAATTTGGACTTTGTCAAGCTCTTCCATCTTGGCGCTGTACTATTCGACCCCGGGGGTCGACTGGTGTAATTACTATAAAGGAGCTAGCTTGTTCTTGAGAGTGTTTGTATGGCATTCTTTGGATACTCGTTACTCCCCACAGACTTCTCGTACTCCCCATTTCGTGGGAAACTGAAGGGTTTGATGGAAAGTCGAGGGGACGGCTCGCATGTCGTGTATCCATGGTCGTCCCATGATAATGTTGTATGATGATGGACAGTTGAGCACCATGAAGTGGGTATTGATGTTGACTCCCTCAGCGTACACGGGGAGTGTAATTTCTCCAATGGTGTTCTTGTGCTCCCCACTGAAATCGACTAACACTGTCACCGACTAACACTATTTACCGTCGTACGATGGTTGACTCGTCGATTTGCATCTCTCGAAGGTCTTCTAGAAACAGAACGTTGGTAGAGCTTCCGTTATCGATGAGTATGCACTTGATTAAGCAGTTGGCGACATGGAGTGAGACTACGAGCGCGTCATGGTGTGGATTGAGCAACTCTGTGCATTTGTCGTTGTTGAAACTGATGGTTTGGTCGTACAGAGGGTCAACAGTCCTCTTTGGATAAACCTCGGGGTTTCCCACTTGCCTTTTGTGTCGCTTCGCGGTTGAGTACGACACTCCACTAATTTCTAATCCTCCTATGATGACGTTTACAACTCTATCCTCTCGTGGGGGATCTGGAGGAGGTACACTCTGCTCGACTTGTCGTTCGTCTCTACGGGCTAGAGTATTCTTCCTCTTATCAGTAAGGTGCTCCTTCAGGTGACCACTTTTCAGGAGCTTGATAACTTCGAATTTGAGTGCAATGCAATTTTTCGTTCTATGGCCATGATCTACATGAATTTCACGCCACTTGGATGAGTCTTTTCTGACTGCAGGGCTCGACATTCTCCTTGGCCACTTCACGGCATTACCTAGATTTTTCATGGCCATGATAGCTTCGGCTGGGGTGATGCTAAGGTTATAATGTAGAACTCTTGCCCTGGTCCTTTCTGTCTCGTGGGGCTCGATTGTCGCGTGATCAGTCGTCTCGTCGTGTCGTGGGGTAGGGTTCAGGCCTACGATTCGCTCGTTTTCGCTCAACGCGATGACTGCGATTGTCATCATTTCTGCTACGGCTCGATAGTGCATAGTTGATTTCTTCTTTTTCCTATTCGATCTGGGCCCATGCCTTGGCAAGGACGTCCTCCATGGTCTTGCAGAGATATTTAGTCAGCTTCTTATAAAGGTCAGTCATGCAACAGTCCCTTTTTAAATGCTGATATTGACGTGGCCTGGTTGTAGTGAGGGATCAACACTTTCTTCTTGTTGAAACGTCCTACATAGTCGCGCAGGAGCTCGCTGCGCTGTTGGCTGATGGTACAGAAGTCGTCCGACTGCTTCTCTAGCTTTCGGCTGCTGGTAAATTGCTCGACAAACATATCATTCAACTGAGCGAACGACGCTATCGAGTTATTTGGTAGGTTTGTGTACCATTGCAATGTTGGGCCTATGAGGCTGGATCCAAAACCTTGCACATGCAGGCTTCCTATAGATCTCTGGGGATGGTGGCCATGAACATGCACTGGCGTTATTAGGCAATATAGTCGTTCGGATCTGTTGTGCCATCATAGTGCTTGATGCTAAGGAAACTGAATTTCCGTGGCATCTCGACAAGTGCAATGACGTCGATGAATGGTAAATCCTCGAAGCTGTTGAGGGAGCTCTTCTTGATGGGAGCCGCCATTCCAGGAATGCGTTGGATTAAAGCTTCCATTTCTGTGAACCTGCCTGCAAGTTTAGGGTCAGATAAAGTAGAGGCCGTGGCCACTATACCTGTTGTGTTCACGTCTAGTGTTGTGGGCACATTGATCACTGATACGGTTGTTGGGGCGACGACTTCCTCATTTGAGGGCACGACTGGATCGGCAGCCTGGTCACCTTCAGGAGCGAAAGTGTTGGCTGCGCTCGACCGTAACTTGAAGATTGGATGATGAACATTGGAAGTCAATGTCACGGAGGTGGCCTGTCCTGAAGCAGAAACGTGGTTGTTGACTTCATAGCGTACGTGATCGAATCCTTGTGGTGGAGTGGTTGTCGTCGCCATGGTGTCAAGCTTGTTCTGGAGGTCTTTGTTTTCCACCTTCAGTGCTCGGAGTCGCTTCGAATTCTCATTCAACTGGTCCATTAGGATTGCAAGTTGAGCTTCCAAGGTCACGGGGTTTGTTTCGTCCGCCATTAGATTGCCGTGGGATGAGTCGTGGATTTGAACAACGTCGTGCTCTACGGTGGGCACCAAATTATAGATGCTGAAATTTACGCTTGATGATCTGACAGTCTGAGTTGATTGATTGAGGGGACGACGATTTGCAAATTTAGAGAATGGGTCGTGCACTTGGGACACCGGGGTGGTACCAGCCAAATAGCCTGCGATGCCCAAGTTAGATAGCGGATATAGTCGTAAAATAAGCAAAGGGGATGAATAATACCTGGTATGATTGTATGTCGTGCGGTAAGGAATAATGTGCATCGTCTGGTAGTGATTAGAACGCGTTAGGTGGATTGCGGCAAAATGTTAGCGATGATGACGTGAGTCGAAGGCTGTGTCACGCGTTGGCTAGCTTGTCGTGTGCTTGAATGATTTTCACAGAGTAACGAGTCTTTTGAGAGTAAAATGCTTAACCCCTAAAGGTGAAACCTAGGGCATGTATTTATAGGGTCTTGAGGAGATGATGGTTGTTCCGGATACTCAGGGATGTCGTGCCCCGAGATATCTGGGATTCCTAATATCTCTGATGGTGGCTGGGTAGTGCTTGGACTCGGTCACTTGACGTAGTCAATATGCTGACTGAGTCAAGTCGTGTAGGCGGTCGCCATGTTATCATGACCTGTCAACATTCTTTAGGTCTAGGTCGACCGCTATAGTGTATGTCGTGCAGTCGATAGGTAGTCTCATTTTCGTCTTAGACTAGAATGCCATCTTAATTATGTTTGAGCGCACGACCATGTCGAGCGCTCTAATTGCGATTCTTGGGTTTTGATATGTTTTGGGCCGTCTTTTGGGCCCTAGGCTTTCTACGGGCTATTTTTGACCACTACAACCACGTGAGCTAGGGGTGGGCACAGTTCGATTCGGTACGGTTTTGGGTGAAATTTATACAATTTTTAAAAATTAAAACTGACTCGAATCAAATTGAAGGTGTAAACCGAATCGAATTGAAATGCATTAATACGGATCGGTTCAATACGGTTTTGGGCCTATTGGGCCGAATAGGTCTTTTTCATGTATTTAAATTTTAGTAGGTTTTAAATGCTAATTTGAATTATAGTTTTTAGTTTTAGCCTTTGGGGTATTGATTTTAGAATTCAAGCTTATTTAGACTATAGTTTTTATGTACTTATTTATTTTATAATTATCCATACAATTTTCCATTAGCTGCTGATCAGTCCTATATAATTATCTATACAATTTTCCATTAGTTGCTAATCAGTCCATTAACAAAATTACACATAACAAAATTTAGTAACAGTCCAAAATAAAAAGTTCAAAATCTAAAAGTCCAAAATTACATCCTAAATTCAAATAACAGTCCAAAATACCTTAATAAATATAATCCAAATGGAGTTAGAATTCTAAAATCAATATGATTTTTTATTACCCTTCCTACCACGTACCTATCCATACACCCTTTTTAATAACCTTTCGTTTTCCAAAATGTTTTGTGAGAACGATGTGGGTGAGGTCTGGTGAGTGGTGACTTGTGCGTTAGTGAGAAATTAGATTATGTTTTTTTTTTCCTTTTTATACGACAGTTCAAACCGGTTTTAAGCTGCCAAAACTGAACCAAACTGAATTTAATATGGTTTTTGAAATTTAAAATTGAACTGAACCAAATTTAAACCCAAAACCGATTCAAACTACAAATTGCGATTCAAATACGATTTGAATACAGTTTTTGTGTCCACACCCAACTTGACTTATAAGTGGTTGTTGTTGTGCGGAAACATCGGTTTAGTAGCGACAAATTGACGGCAACTCAAATAGTAGAGAAATAATAAACAAATAATGAACACAAGCTATTTACGTGGTTCGATCTTGAGACCTACATCCACGGACGAAGGCAGGAGAATAAGTTTTACTAACAAAACAAAGTTTACAATTTTGAGTGGAAACTCTCAAACACCCAAAGCCCCAATACATCCAATAGATACTCTCACACTAGAGTAATTCCTAATGGCTCTTAAGATCACAAGCTCACTTTTCTCTCAAATGAATTCTCTCAAACTGAGGAATTCTCAAATTGCTTGGATTATTTACAAATGAAAGGAAGGGGGTTTATATAGGTAATTTATGGTTACTATTCACGGTTACTGTTTACGCGTATACATTACTGTTCACGTTGCTGCTCACGCATACGGTACTGCGACATTACTGCTGACGTCACTGTTCACGAGTGGGACCCATAGGCGGTTCCCACCAGGTACTGTTCGCGCATCCTTTTCACTGTTCACACATCCTTTTCATATTGGGTCAGCCCGATACTATTTTGAGTCCAATACTATTCGAGCCATAAAATCCAACAAACCACCCATTGGCGAGAATTCCATGACAACTCTTTGTCCCTTCTCCACTTTGTCTTGATTTCAATATTCTTTCAACTTTGTCTTCGTCAAATTCGAAGGTGTTTAAATTCGCCGGATGTTGATCAAGTCCAAACAATGCCTGAACTTGATCGTTGTTACCGCATTGGTCATCATATCTGTAGGATTCTCCGCAGTCCCAATTTTCTGAAGAAATATATTTCTTTCATCAATAATATACCGCACAAAATGAAACCGAACGTCGATATGTTTTGTACGTGCATGATAGACTTGGTTCTTTGCTAGGTGAATAGCACTCTGACTGTCACAATACACATTACTGTGCTCCTGTAGACATCCCAAATCTTCAAACAACCCTTGTAACCATATAGCTTCCTTAACAGCCTCTGATACTGCCATGTACCCTGCCTCTATAGTAGACAGTGCAACTGTAGACTGTAAAGTGGATTTCCAACTTACTGGACCTTTTGCAAGAGTAAATACATAACCAGTAGTTAATCGACGTTTATCCAAATCTCCGGCATAGTCAGAATCAATATAGCCGATAACACATTGACCATCATCATCATTCCGCTGAAATACCAAACCAACATCTATGGTTCCCATGATATACCGTAAAATCCATTTTACAGCTTGCCAATGTTCTCTACCAGGATCATGCATATACCTGCTCACCACACTAACTGCTTGTGAAATATCTGGCCTTGTACACACCATCGCATACATCAAGCTACCCACTGCATTGGAGTACGGGATTTGTAGCATGTACTCCCGTTTTGCATCTGATTTAGGAGATAAATCTGCACTAAGCTTGAAATGAGAGGCAAGTGGAGTGCTTACAGGTTTTGAGTTTTCTGTCATACCAAAACGTTGTAGCACCTTTTTCAAATACTGTTTTTGAGACAAACTAACCTTGCATTTCACTCTATCTTTATATATCTCCATGCCTAAGATCTTTTTGGCTTCACCAAGATCCTTCATCTCAAACTCTTGATTTAATTGGTTTTTCAAAACTTCAATATGTTGTTTGCTTTTCGAAGCAATTAACATATCATCAACATATAAGAGCAAATACATGAAGGATTCATCTTGTAGTTTGCAAAAATACACATAATGGTCAAATTTATTGCGTGTGTACCTTTGTTCCATTATAAACCGATCAAATCGCTTGTACCACTGCCTTAGAGATTGTTTTAATCCATAAATCGATTTTCTCAGTCTACAGACCCAATTTTCTTTTCCAGCAACTCTAAATCCCTCTGGCTGAGTCATATAGATTTCCTCCTCCAAATCACCATGTAAGAATGTAGTTTTCACATCAAGTTGAGCTAGTTCGAGATCATATTACGCCACCAAAACTAGCAGAATTCAAATTGAGGAATGTTTCACGACTGGAGAAAATACCTCATTTGTAATATTCCGGATTTCGAATAATTACTTTTGCATATGTGGATATAGAATTTATGATTTGAGGGATGTAAAACGTAATTAAATTTATGATCGAGACCCGAGGTTTACATCCAGGTTCTGGAAGAAATTTCAAGAAGCTTTGGGTACTCGATTGAGTTTCAGTACAACCTTCCATTCGTAGATAGACAGACAATCAGAAAGGGTAATTCAGGTGTTAGAAGATATGCTCAGGAGTTGTGTAATTGATTTTGAAGGGAGTTGGGTGGATCACCTCCCGTTGATTGAATTTGCATACAACAACAGTTATCAATCGAGCATAGCTATGGCACCATATGAAGTACTGTACGGAAGGAAATGCAGGACACCTATATGCTGGACAGAATTGGGTGAAGACAAGTTAGTAGGCCCAGATTTGATCCGACAAACTGAGGAGAAGGTGAAGATTATTAAGGAAAGACTGAAAGTTGTATCTGACCGACAGAAATCATATGCAGACCTGAAAAGAAAAGAGATAGAATATGAAGTCGGTGAAAAGGTTTTCCTGAAAGTATCTCCATAAAAGAAAGTGCTCAGATTTGGCAAAAAAGGGAAGTTGAGTCCTAGGTTTATTGGCCCATATGAGATTATTGAACGTGTGGGACTAGAAGCCTACAGACTTACTTTACCTCCAGAATTTGAAAAGATTCATAATGTTTTCCATGTATCGATGCTGAGGAGATACAGATCTGATCCTTCTCACAGAGTCCAGGCTGAAAGTATTGAAATCCGACCAGACCTGACATACGAGGATGAACCAGTGCAAATTCTTGATCGGGAGATTAAATAACTACGAAATAAAAGAGTTCCACTGGTGAAAGTCCTCTGGAGAAATCACAAAGTAGAAGAGGCTACCTGGGAGAGTGAGGAAACAATGAAACAACAGTATCCACAGCTGTTCAATTGAGGTAAATTTGGAGGACGAAATTTCTTAAGAGGGGAAGAATTGTAACATCCCGGATTTCGAATAATTACTTTTGCATATGTGGATATAAAATTTATGATTTGAGGGGTGTAAAACGTAATTAAATGTATATTTATTGTTATGGTTTCCAGGTGGACAAATTTGAATGGTCGAAAACGACGCACAAAGAGAAGAGTGAAAATTGGGACAATGCGTATCGCGATGAGTCGCTTGCGGTGAAAAATGGAGATTCTTGGCAGTGAGCACCGTGACCAGTCACCGCGACCACAGATCGCGCTGACTAGTTCGCGGTGAAAATGTCAAATTCGAGCAGTGAGCAACGCGACCACCAGCGCGACCATGGTACCGCGATGGGTGATCGCGATGAAAGCTGTGGAACTTTTCTAGTGAGTACCGCGACCAGGTGGCGCGACCACAGGTCGCGATGACGGTCGCGATGATCGAATTTGTATATATAAAAAAAGAAAGCTTCTCGAAGAAGCCAAACAGAAAAGAGGAAGAAGAAAACAGGAAAGGCAAAAAAGAAAGAAAGGAGAGAAAGGAAGGAGAAAGAGAGAAAGAAAAAGAGAGAAAGAAGAAGAAGAAGAGAAGAGGAAGAAGAAGAAGAAAAGGAAAGAAAAAAGAAAAAAAAAAGAAAAAAGAAAATTCAGAAAGGACACTGTCGTAAAACGGTATCCAGATTGGTGTACACTCGTTTCTAAAACTTATTGATTTAGTGGATTTGGAAATTTATTTATAGATTTCATATACTCGTAATTTATTTTTGTATACTATTGGAACTGTTTATGAAATATTATGATATTATGGAATTATGCATGAGATTGTATGTTTTCAAAATCTGATTTACAACTATTGTTTTACAAATATTGTTTGGTTTTATATTTGATTTTGATTGAAACTTGTAATCGTTGGATTTCGAAAACAAAGAAATAATTTGAAATGATATTTGAGAACCCTGAATAACGGCCCTGATATATGTATAGGGATGTACGAATATAGGAGGTTGACATGTCAATTGGGTGTATATATGGCAGTACTGCACCGTGATTCATGATGCCTATGATGTTGATTTTACGGATACCATTTCTTTCGAAATGGGAAACCGACTATGAAATACGGATACCATTTCCTTATGAAATGGGAAACCGACTGTGAGAACATATGGATACCATTTCCTTATGAGATGGGAAACCCGACTGTAAAACCCGTAACCTAATCCTGTAAACCCTGTTATGTGTATCAGGGGCTCAATTGAGATTTGAAAGCCAGAAAACGATGTGGAATACTTTATTTTATATAGTTTCAGAAATTGAAATATGATGGTTGTTTTATATATATATGTAACATCCCGGATTTCGGATAATTTATTTTTATGATTTCTAGGTGGACCAGATGGAACGGTCCAGAAATGATGCATGAAGATTGAAACTGAGACAGTGAGTATCGCGACCTGGTCACCGCAACCACAGATCGCGATGACCTGCTCGCGATGAAAAATGGTGATTCTTGGCAGTGAGCACCGCGACCAGTCACCACGACCACAGATCGCGATGAACTGCTCGCGATGAAAAAAAATGAAATTCGGGCAGTGAGCATGGCGATCATCAGCGCGACCAAAGCACCGCGAGGTGTGCTCGCGATGAAGGCGGTGAAGTTGCTCCAGTGAGCAACGCCACCTGGTGGCGCGACCACAGGTCGCGACGACGGTCGCGATGACCGAAATAATATAAAAAAAAAATTGACTTCTGTGAGAAGCCACAAAAACAGAACAGAGAAGAGAAAAGAGAGGGAGAGACCGAGAAAAAGAAGAAAGAAGAGAAAGAAGAAGAAGAAAGAAAAAAGAGAAAGAAGAAGAAAAAGAGGAAGAAGAAGAAGAAGAAGAGAAGAGGAAGGAAAGAGAGAAGGAAAGAAAAGAAAAGGTGAAAGAGAAAGAGAAAGGGAAAGAAAAAGAAAACGTAGAAATGCGATAGTCGAAAGGAAACGGTATCCAGGTTGGTGTACACCCATTTTCGAAATCTTTACAAAAAGCATTAAGTATTTTTAGTTTGAATCTGAGATTTATTTGAAGACTTTCATTTTTATGTGTTTATTTTATTTCCGTGGAATGATTTTATTGTTGATCGTATTTCTATTATTATGATTTCGTTGAGATTACTTGTTTTCGATTATCGTATGAACATTGTTTATTTTCCATGAAAACCTATGTTTGTTTGAATAATATATTTATTGAGTTGCCCGTTGATTTGTAAATTACAGTGAATATTTGAAACTATTTGATCGAAACGGCCCTAGGATACTTAGACATAGAAATGGATATAGGAGGTTGGTATACCAGCTGGGTTCAGTGAGCAGTACTGCATCGACATTGACATTGCTATTGATGCTTGAATATGTACCTCCTTATGGATTCGTCCAGGGGTAGGGAGACACGTATCTCCTCACGGATTCGTCCTGGGGTAGGGAGGCACGTACCTTCCTAGGGATTCGTTCCTAGGATAGGGAGTTATGTACCTTTCTAGGTTCCGACCATTCGGTCCTAGAGTAGGGAGATACGTACCACTCTTAGGATTCGTCCTAGGGTGGGAGTTATGTTCGACAGACAGTCACTGTGGTCGAACGACCTATATTCCAGTCCTGGCTTATGTTGAGTATTTTAGAGGGCCAGAATTGAATTGAATTAAATGATATGTTTATAAGTGCCTTTCGAAATCGATTTGATACATTTATTTCAGTGTTTACATAAAACTGTTTGTAAATGAATAAAATATTGATTATTGAGGAATGCTACAGGTTGCTGCCTTTGAATTTGAAGATTTTACTAGACTCGTCTCTGCGGCTCTGAATGTTGAACGAATTAAGAAAGAAGAGCAGGCCAGAAGAGACAGAGGGCAGCAAAGAAGAGGGGCAGGGCCATCCAGCTCATATCAGCCCTAGAGTAAGAAATTTAAGGGACCGCAGCCTAGTGGTCCAGTGCAGTCACAGAAGCCTATACCTACAGCTAGGCCTGGTCAGTCTGCAACTTCCGTGGCCAGTACCCCTAGGAGTGCAGTTAGGGGACCAGCCCCTGCCTTGTGTGACCATTGTGGAAGAAGACATCCTGGGGAATGCTGGAAGCTTACAGGAGCCTGCCTGAGATGTGGATCTCATGACCATTTCCTGAGGGATTGCCCACAGATTAGATCCCAGCAGCCAGAGAGATCAGCCCCTACTACTTCCAGAGGTAGGAGGCCTAGTCAGGCAGTACCTGCAGGTGGTAGCCACAGAGGAGTGTCAGAGTCAGTGGCAAGACCAGAGAGTCGAGCTCCTGCACGAGTTTATGGTGTTAGAGCTCAGGAAGACAAGGATGCACCTGACGTGATAGCTGGTATTATTTCTATTTTTGATACTACAGCTATTGCATTGATAGATCCAGGTTCCACACATTCATATATATGTGATGCCATGTTGAAACATCGAAATCTGGAAACTGAACCCACTGAATATGATGTGTTAGTCAGTAATCCGATAGGTCAAAGTGTAGTTGTGAATCGTATGTATAGAAATTGTCCTATTCGGATACAGGAGTATGACTGTCCAGGAGATTTGATGGAGTTGCCATTCCATGAGTTTGATGTGATACTAGGCATGGATTGGTTAACTCGGCATAAAGTGGTGATCGATTGTGAACTGAAACGAGTGACCCTCAGAACAGCAGATGGTGCAGAAATCACAATGGTGGGTGAAAGGAGGGATTTTCTCTCCAATGTCATTTCAGCTACTGCAGCCTGTAAACTGATCAGAAAGGGGTGTGAAGCATATTTGGCACAGGTGGTTGATTCCAGAAAGGTTAATGCTGAAATCCAGAATATACCCACTGTGTGTGACTTTACAGATGTGTTTCCAGAGGAGCTTCCTGGTTTGCCACCTCAGAGAGAAGTGGAGTTTGTGATTGATGTGGTACCAGGTACGTCTCCAGTATCGATAGCTCCCTACAGAATGGCTCCAGCAGAACTGAAAGAACTGAAGATACAGTTACAGGAATTGCTGGATAAGGGCTTTATCAGACCCAGTGTATCCCCCTGGGGAGCTCCAGTGCTGTTTGTGAAAAAGAAGGATGGGTCATTGAGATTGTGTATTGATTACAGGCAGCTGAATAAACTTACTGTCAAGAACAAGTATCCGTTGCCGAGAATCGATGATTTGTTTGATCAGCTAAGAGGAGCCTGTGTTTTCTCAAAGATAGATATGAGATCAGGTTATCATCAGTTGAGAATAAAAGATTCAGATATTCCGAAAACTGCATTCAGAACCAGGTATGGACATTATAAATTCGTAGTGATGCCATTTGGGCTGACAAACGCACCTGCAGCCTTTATGGATCTGATAAACAGAATATTCCGACCATACTTGGATCAGTTTGTGGTGGTATTTATCGATGATATCCTGGTATATTCACAGACGGCAGAGGACCATGACAGGCACCTCAGAGTAGTATTTCAGATTCTGAGGGAGAAACAACTGTATGGCAAACTGAGCAAATGTGAATTCTGGTTGCCTGAGATTGCATTTCTGGGTCACATTGTGTTAGCAGAGGGTATTAAGGCAGATCCGAAAAAGATTGAAGCAATAGTGGAATGGAAGCCTCCCAGAAATGTTACAGAAGTCAGAAGTTTTCTAGGCTTGGCAGGTTATTATCGACGATTTTTGAAGGGGTTTTCCTCCATAGCAAGTCCATTGACCAAGCTACTGCATAAAAATGTCAGATTTGAGTGGACTGACAGATGCCAGGCAGCTTTTGATAGATTGAAGGCAATGCTAGTTGAGGCTCCAGTCTTGATTCAGCCTGTTTCAGGTAAAGACTTTGTGATATATAGTGATGCCTCACACCAGGGTTTAGGATGTGTATTGATGCAGGAAGGCAAGGTGGTTGCATATGCGTCCAGACAGTTGAAAAATCATGAGCTGAACTATCCGATCCATGATCTGGAACTTGCAGCCATTGTATTCGCTTTGAAAATCTGGAGGCATTACTTGTATGGTGAGAAATGTTACATATACACGGATCACAAAAGTCTGAAATATCTGCCTACCCAGAGAGAGCTCAATCTGAGACAGAGACAGTGGATGGAGTTGATTAAAGACTATGACTGTGTAATTGACTACCATCCAGGAAAGGCGAATGTAGTCGCAGATGCGTTGAGTAGAAAAGCAATGTTTGCTCTGAAGGCTATGAATGTGCAATTACAGCTGAATCCAGATAATGCTTTGGTAGCTGAATTGGTATGCAGACCCAGTCTGATTCAGTAGATTGCAGAGAAACATAAGCAAGATGCTAGAATTCAGATGATATGTGAACAGATCCCAGAAGGGAAGCATCCGGATTTTTCAATCAGAGCTGATGGTATTGTGTGTTTCAGAGACAGGATTTGTATTCCAGATGATGAAGAATTGAGAAAAATGATCCTGACAGAGGCACACAGTAGTTCGTATGTGATGCACCCAGGTAGCACAAAAATGTATAGAGACTTGAAAATTCAGTATTGGTAGTCTGGTATGAAGAGAGATGTGGTGGAATTTGTGAATAGATGCATGACTTGTCAACAGGTGAAAGCTGAACACCAGGTTCCATCAGGATTGTTACAGCCAATAGCAATACCTGAATGGAAATGGGATCGTATTACAATGGACTTTGTCACAGGATTGCCACTCACCCGGAGTAAACATGATGCAGTATGGGTTATAGTGGACCGATTGACGAAGTCAGCACACTTTCTACCTGATTTCACATGTTTTTAATTAGTAATGTTTTCCTTATATTCGTATTGTGATATTTATCTTATGAAAAGTTATGTTTATGACTTTAATATTTGAGTTTAGTATACACCCACTAAGCTATATGCTTAGCGCGTTAGTTGCTTTATAACGCGTAGATACCAGGGATACTGAAGAGGCCAAAGATTGAAGAGAGAGAGTTGCTGACAGAGTCCCAGAGTCACTACAGTTGGGTAGTTATATTTTTGTATATATATTCTGTAAGCATGCATATACAGAGAGTTTGTAAATATGTTTTGTAATTATGGACTGTAATTAATTATTTTATGTTTTCTGTTTTACATGTTTCGAAGAACTGTAATTAATGAAATGTTTTATAAACTGTTTGAAAGTCGCACTAAACGGCAGAGTGCGCAACTGATTGAAAATGAGATTTGAAGTGTTGTTAAGATTTGTATTTGATTTGAGTTGTGGAAAAACAGGTTTTGGGAAATCAGAAAAAAAACAAAGGGAACTCTGCCGAAATTTTTGTAAAAAGTGTATTTCGATGGGCTCACTAGAAAAGTCTTTTTGAATTACAAATTGATACGATTTTTAAATGGTTTGAAAGGTATAATGTGAATTTAGAAAGTTTTGAAAACCCGGTAACGCTCCCTGGGTCGATCCAGCCGGGTCGGGTCAGGGGGCGTTACAATATATATATATATTTTGAAATTTCTGCATTTAAGTTTTATTGTTTCATATTATATTGCAATTTATTTTAGTGTACACCCACTAAGCTTTATGCTTAGCGCGTTAATTTTTATAACGCGTAGGTAACAGGGATACTAAGGAGGCAAAAGACTAAAGAGGAGTTTACTGCAGACAGAGGAGCAGAGTCACATTTCTGGGGTAGATATAAATATATTATTGTTTATTATGGTTGATATGCATGTATATACAGAGATTTGTAAAAGTGTTATATAATTCTGTTTTGTAATTAAATTGTTTTATGAATTCTGTTTTTCATTTTTCAAAGGACTGTAAAGAATTAATTATGAACTATTTGATTTTGAAAATTGTTTGGAAGTCGCACTAAACGGCAGAGTGCGCGTTGATTTGAAAATGGATTTAGAAGTGTTGAGGTTGTTATATATATTAGATTTGTTTTGTTGAAAACAAGTTTTGGGAAATTAGAAAAAAATAGAGGAAACTCTGCCGAAATTTTAAAAAAATGGCTTTTGATGGGCTCACTAGAAATGATTTTAAGTTAGAAATTATTTGATTTTCAAATTATAAACAGAATTGAGAAAAGATTTGAAAACCCGGTAGCGCTCCCTGAGTCGATCTAGTCGGGTCGGGTCAGGGGGTGTTACATCATTGTAGTCAACACTTTCCTTTTGAGCGTAGCCTTTAGCCACCAATCTAGCTTTGAAACAAATATCATTCTCGTCAGGAAATCCTTCCTTCTTTGCATATACCCATTTGCACCCAATTGCTTTCTTACCCTAAGGCAAGCGAGCAAGCTCTCATGTTTTATTCTTCAACAAGGACTACATTTCTTCATCCATTACTTGCTTCCACTATTCACATTCTGAATTTCTTACTGCCTCACCATAAGTGGAAGGTATATCATCATTTACAATTGGAAGTGCATAGGCCACCATATCAGTAAATCGAGCAGGCTTTCGAATTTCTTTTTGTGGCCTTCTAATTGCAATCAAATCTTGTTGTTGCGGAGGCTCTTGGGTTGGAACCTTTTCTTCTATATTGCTTTCTTCTGTCACCTGAGTATCATCATCTATCTCAGTGACATTAGCTAGGTCAACTGAAATTGTCCCAAACTCCACCGGTTGCAAAGTACTATAAGCCTGTTCTTGAGAATCTTTTTGCTTCAACATAGTAGATTCATCAAAAGTCACATCCCTGCTCAGAATTATTTTTCTCGAATTTGGACACCAAAGCCGGTATCCCTTCACTCTAGTAGTTAGACTCATGTACAATGCTTTCTTAGCTCTTGGATTCAACTTTAATTCTTTTACACGAAAATAGGCTGTCGAACCAAAGACATGTAAAGAATCATAATCATTTGCAGGTTTTCCAAACCTTACCTCCATAGGTGTTTTGCCTTCAATTGCAGCCGATGACAAACAGTTAATAAGGTGACACTCATATGTAACTGCCTCAGCCCAAAATTCCTTGCCCAACCCAGCATTGGACAACATACACCGAACCTTCTCCAGCAAAGTTCGGTTCATGCGTTCTGCCACCCCATTATGTTGTGGTGTATTTCTAACAGTGAAGTGTCGAATAATACCCTCATCCTCATATACTTACAAAAATGGATCATTCTTATATTCACCTCCATTATCCGATCTGAGTCGCTTGATTTTTCTGCCAGTATGAGTTTCAACCATCTTCTTCCATTTAAGGAAGACATTTAGAACTTCACTTTTGTTTTTCATCATATACACTCACACTCGTCTAGAAAAGTAATCCACGAATGTGACAAAATAATGCATACCTTCCAAAAAAGCTACTTTGGTAGGACCCCAAACATCAGAATGAACATAATCAAGAATCCCTTCAGTCCAATGAATTACGGACTCAAACTTCACTCTCGTCTGCTTGCCAAATACACAATGTTCACAAAAACTCAGTTTGCAGGTTTTTGCTCCTTTCAACAAGCTTTGCTTTATCAAACTCTGCAAAGTGTTTTCACCAGCATGTCCCAACCGCATATGCCACAACTTGGTAGCTTCTGAATCTACATCATTTTTGGATACTGAAGCTGCTGATCCAATAACTGTAATTCTTTGAAAATAGTACAAGTTATTTCTTCTAACACCTTTCATCACCACAAGTGCGCCTGAAGCAATCTTTAGAAATCTATCTCTCATCATGATAGTGAGACCCTTGGATTCTAAAACTCCCAATGAGATAAGATTTTTCTTTAAACTCGGTACATACCGAACTTCTGTCAAGACTTTGATTGATCCTGTCATGATTTTTCAACTGGATTGAACCTATCCCAGTTGTTTTACATGTATTATCATTGCCCATGTAAACAACTCCACCATCCAGCTCCTTGAAGCTAGAAAACCACTCCTTTTTTGGACACATGTGATAAGTGCAACCCGAATCCAGTATCCACTCATCAGAGTGATATAACAAAGACGAACTGACCAAAGCAAAATCTGACTCAATATCTCCATGCTCCGCTACACAAGCATCAGAAGAAGTCTTGCCCTTATTTTTCTTTTACAACTTAGGGCAATTCTTTTTCCAATGACCTTTCTCGTGACAAAAAAACACATTCATCTTTAGCATATCTCAATCTACTTTGAGATCTGCCTCTTCTTTCAGGTTTGTGGCTAAGTGACCGGCCTCTTGCTATCAATGCTTCTGCCGATGTATCTCTGTGATCCTTTTTATCTCTCTTCCGGGTTTCACAGTTGTACAACGCAGAACATACAACATCAAATGATATATTATCCTTCCCATGAATCAAAGTGGTGCTGAGATGATCATATTCATCGGGAAGAGAATTTATCAGCAATAAAGCCTTATCCTCATCTTCAAAATGTTCATCCAATAAATTCAACATATTTGCCAATATCTTGTTGAATGCATTTATATGATCGTTGATGGACGTGCCTAGTGTATACATAAATCGATAGAGTTTCTTCTTCAAATAGAGCCGGTTTTCAAGGCTTTTTGTCATGTACTTGTCCTCCAGTGTCTTCCATAATTTCTTTGCCGATATCTCCTTCATGACAGAATATTTCTGATCTTTAGCGAGACATAAACAGATCATACCACATGCTTAACAGTTGATCTTCTCCCATTCCTTGTCATCCATCTCATCTGATTTTTCTTCAAGAACCAGATCCAATCCTTGCTGATATAAGAGGTCCAATACCTCACACTGCCACATACCAAAATTATTGGTACCATCGAATTTCTCTATTTCAAATTTTGCATTTGTCACCGTCGTCCTAGTTGGTGAAGATTTTGCCATTTTTCTTTCAGCTACCAAACCCAAAAATACAACAGTACTATATTTGTGAATAGTACCCATATACTGGAATAGTGAACGTAGTCGTGAATAGTACCCAGGTAAGTTCCCAAGAAAGAGAGGTGGGTCACAATGGACACCCTTAAATACCAAGTCTTTCCTTAGTCAGACATTTCCTAGACGTGCACTTTCCACACTACCGCACTTACTTCCAGCAACCACAAAATTAGTAAAACTCAAGACCAATTCTTTTATGATGTGGAAGATCAGATAATACTGCAACCACAGAGCATACTAAGAATTTTCTAAAGAATCTGACACCTTAGCAGCTTGGAATACAACCGAAGCTCTGATACCATTGTTGTGCGGAAGCGTCGGTTTAGTAGTGACAAATTGACGGCAACTCAAATAGTAGAGAAATAATAAACAAATTATGGACACAAGGTATTTACGTGGTTTGGTCTTGAGACCTATATCTACGGACGAAGACAGGAGAATAAATTTTACTAACAAAACAAAGTTTACAAATTTGAGTGGAAACTCTTAAACACTCAATAGATACTCTCACACTAGAGTAACTCCTAATGGCTCTTAAGATCACAAGCTCACTTTTCTCTCAAAATTGAGGAATTCTCAAATTACTTGGATTATTTACAAATGAAGGGAATGGGGGTTTATATAGGAAATTTATGGTTACTATTCACGGTTATTGTTTATGCATAAGACACTGTTCACGTTACTGCTGACGTCACCGCTCACGCATACAGTATAGTTGATGTTACTGTTCACGGGGTGGGACTCATAGGCAGTGCCCACCAGATACTGTTCATGCCGCAATTGTACTATTTATAATGGGCAGCCCAATACTAGTTTGAGCCCAACACTATTCGAGCCATAAAATCCAACAGTTGTGTAGTTTTTTTTTTTTTTTTTTTTTAATTGTGCTATATTTTAAGCATAAAAAAAATACTTGAGAGCTAATTTTAAATATCTTGAGACATTTTTATATATTTATTTAAAAAATATATTTTATAAAATACATTACGACGACTTTTCAATAATAATAGTTTTTATTATTTACATAATTTTTATAGGGGGAATTGCAATCACTCCCCGTGTATATAAGTGAAATTGCACAAAAATCTAAAATTATATGATAATAACACAAACTCCCCTTTGACCCGTTGACCAACTATTGAAAACCGTTAAAATTGGATGAAAATTAAGGAGGGAGGGATAAAATCGTCTTTATACCTTATATTCGATAATTAAAAAAACAAAAAATATTGAAAAAAAAGATGAAGAAGAAGAAGAATAAAAAAAATCTGAAAAAAAAAAGAAGAAAGAGAGAAGAAGAAGAAGAAGAAAGAAGAAGAAAAACAAAAAAAAATCTGAAAAAAAAAAGAAGAAAGAGAAAAGAAGAAGAAGAAGAAGAAGAAGAAAGAAGAACAAAAAAAATATGGAAAAAAAAAAGAAGAAAGAGAAAAGAAGAAGAAGAAGAAGAAGAAGAAGAAGAAACAAGAAGAAAAACAAAAAAAAAAAATCTGGAAAAAAAATAGAAGAAGAAGAAGAAAAAGAAAGAAGAAAAAAAAAATCTAAAAAAAAAGAAGAAAGAGAAAAGAAGAAGTAGAAATCTAGAAAAAAAAATGAAGAAGAAGAAGAAGAATCCGAAAAAAAAAATTTAAAAAAAAGGAAGAAGAAGAAGAAGAAATAGAATTTGGAAAAAAAATTTGAGTTGATTGTGGGTGATTGATGAGGAATAAAGAATTAAAAAAATTTTGATTTTTTTTTTTTTGAAGATGATGATAATCTGAAAAAAAAAAAAAAAAATTAAGTTGTGGTTGGGTTGATAAAAAATAAAGAATTGGAAAAAAAAATTAAATTTATTTATTTTTTTTTATTTGAAGAAGAAGATGAAGAACAAGAAGAACAAGAACAAAAATAAGATTTGGAAAAAAAAAATTTAAACAGTGCACAAAGGGTAAAATGGACATTATACCATTTTCATCCAATTTTAACGGTTTTCAATAGTTGGTCAACGGATCAAAGGAGAGTTTGTGTTATTATCATATAATTTTAGATTTTTATGCAATTTTACCTATATACACGGGTAGTTATTGGAATTCTCCCATTTTTATATTTAAACTTATTCCCTTTTCACTTCCTGAATGGTGTTCTCATCACGCAAAATGCAAATGTTGTGTTTTGATTCATTAGATACAACACTTGTCAACTCCTCACAACACCATACCACCACGTTTCAGCTTTCTCTTATGCAAACCTTCAACTTTTCAACTCTCTCTCTCGTCTCACAGTACACATACACAATGAAGCCTCACTTCTCACCCATATCCCCCGATCCGCCGCCTATGAAGGAAGAAAATGTAGAAGAAGAAGAAGAAAACAACCAGCTTATACTAAAACCAGCCGAGTGGTTTCCAAAACTATTATCCCTCCAAGCTGATATAATCTACAACTGCATACTCATTCTCATTTCACCCATTCTTTCTCTCCTCTCCGTCGCCTCCAACTCCTACCACCGCGCCGAGGAGACGGCAGCCGCCGTGGAGACGGCAGTGCAGAATGTCCCCTCTAAAATCACCCACGGTAGCGGCCTCATATTGAAGAAGGTAGGGCTCGGGTGCCTGGAAGCCATACAGGTTATGATGGTGCTGATAGTGTTGGTGGCGGTGGCCGCCGCGTTGGGAGTTGGGTTGGTGAATATGTGGGTGGAGGAGCCTGTGTTTGTGAGGGAGAAGTTGTTCTTTGATTACACAAATGAGAATCCTGAGGCTGTTCTTCAAGTTGGTGGTGGTGATAGTTTTGGAGGGAAATTTATGATGGTGAGCAATAAGAAGAGAAAACATTCATCAATGGGGGTTCCAATTGGGCATACATATCAAGTTTGTGTGGTGCTTTTGATGCCTGAGTCTGATTTTAATAGAGAGATTGGGGTTTTTCAGGTATGTCTTGTTGCCTATTTTAGTATTTTTAAAGTTTTATCTAATTAATTATTTGTTGATTTTATTACTATATATTAATCATCAATTATCCATTCAAGTTCTCATGAGCTGTTCTTTTTCGACATTTGTTTTTGATATTAACATTTGGTACATAATAGAAGTTATTAAGTAATTAGTTATCACAGGCTCTCATTCAGCCTGATAGTTGGAGTCTCGTCCCCACCGCTATAGTATGTAAAAAAAATAAAAATAAAAAAGTGAGTAGTTATCTATATCTATACACATACACTTGTCTGCGCACGTATTGATTAGATGTGCTCATATTGGCCTGAAAGGATAAAGACTGAGGAGCTAAATTTGATATTTTCTCCACGTTCTTTTGATTGTGTTGTCTACTCACAACTTGTTCTTATCAGTTGACAGCAGAACTCTTGTCCATCAATGGAGATGTGATAGCAAAATCTAGCCAGCCATGCATGTTACATTTCAGAAGCTCCCTGCTTCGACTCACACGAACCGTGCTTATGGGGATACCCTTATTACTAGGAGTCTCCGACGAAACTCAGAAAATAACTATCAAAATTCTAAGGCACAAGGAAGGGAATCGAAGAACGGAAGCAATCCGAGTTATCCTAAGTCCGAGGGCTGGACCTTCACGGCTACCGCAGTTGTATGAAGCTGAAATTGTCCTCAACTCAAGGCTACCATGGACAAAAGAGTTTGTCCACAATTGGAAATGGACATTTTATGTTTGGTCATCTTTTTATATATACATCATCCTCCTCACAACCCTCATTTGCTGCTGTAAACCATTATGGTATCCGGTCACAGCGAGTGGTAATTCACATGGTGGTAGGATGATTGATGGTCGTCTCTCAGATCGAACGGGTCAGAGTCAGGAGTCTGGAGAAGCAGCAAGATGGAGATATGAAAAGGGTGCTTCAGAATCAATGAGAAAATGGCAACTGAGCAGGAGAAAGAGGAAGGCAATATTTCTACAAGAAAGAGTGCCTGAAGCCGAGGCATCTTCGGCATCAAGTAGTGTTAGGGTAAGTGGGGAAGAAACAAGTACAGTTGTTGAAGAAAACATTGGGGACTCAGAATCTGTGTGTAGTTAATCAGAAGGTTGTACAACGCTTTCAAATATGTAATTTGATAAGCTTTTTGGGACACTAATAAAACCACGTGTGTTCAAAAAGAGGTTGGTATTTTGTCTCTTAAAATATATGAACTCAATTAAAATATGTACTTTTTCTGCAAAAGTAACCAGCATGCATCCTGAAGGTTCTTAAGCGGACCTGGGTCAAGTCTCCCACCGCTGGTTTCATTGATTTAATTAAATGATGATTTTATTTGTGAAGACTTGGGTTGACTTTTTATATTTTTCAGTCAATTAAAGTGATAGAAAAATTTTAGGTAGGAGTTGGAAAGTTTAGTCCTGTATTAAAATATTACATTATATAATATTATTAACTGCATTAAAATATTGAAGCATTTTTCCCTGTTAATTAAAATATTGTTCATTTTTCAATAAACCCGACAATTGTAACTTTAGTATTCGAAAAAAACTACATAGACACTTAGAAAACATCAACACCATGATTTATTTGATGAGCACTTTGGAAACAACTTGGAAAAAAATTACATACATGTTGACACTATTTAGAACAATAAGAAATGACAACACTTGAAGCATTTATTTGCAAATAATAAACTAAGTGCTTACAACATGTTAATGGAAGTTGGAATTAATAGGTGGGCACGTGCTTATATGCCAGGTCGGAGGTACCAATTGATGACAACAAACATTTCTGAGGCATTAAATAATTGCATAAAGAGAGCACAAAGGTTGCCAATCACCGCATCAATGGAGTTCTTGAGGGATATACTTCAGAGATGGTTCTACGAACGACGTGAGAGGGCGGCAACAAATAGTTCACATCTTACAAGTTCAGCTTCTAATCACTACAAGATGAGGTATAATCAATCTTTATCATTCCATGTGAATCCTATTAACATGACCAGATTTATTGTAAAAGATGGAGAGCACGATGGATTGGTTGATCTTGAACAAAGAACGTGCACCTACCGACAGTGGGACTTAGACCAGCTTTCTTGTAAACACGCTATTGCAGTAGCTAGGTATAATATGAGTGTAAATTAATTGTCCATTGCGTAGCTAGCTTCCTTATGGTTCGTTGTATTAACATTTGACATGTGACTATTGTTAGGATTATGCTCAATAGCAAGAGTGTAATCGTGTGATTGACAATCTTTTCATATGAATAAAGTGATTTCTGATATAACGAATATTATAGCAATTATATTAATTGTCAAAAGTAAATAATCATAAGGTCAAGAGACTATGAGAAACAAAGAATTATTTAGTTAGTCTCGAATACGCAATCACAACTTAAGATATAAGATTGGGCGCCTTTATTTTGTTAAAATTGTAGATTCTTTTGTTAGCATTTGAGCGGGATCAAATGTAATATGATGAGTCTAAAATCATCGAAGTGTCTTTGGACAAAAGAATCTAGTACACTGGGTGCATTGAATAGGATCACTGTAGAAAACTTTATCCGCAACCGTTAGTGGATGAAAGTATTCAACTGAGACAACCGGAGAGTCTATCTGAATCCTGAGATAAATGATGGACTTATGGTTGCACGCATTATCATTTGAGCTGTCAATGAGTACGATTATATCGTATAGTATATCATCGATGGTTTGGAAATATTCACGTGTATATCGATAGAGGACATCATTTATAGAATGGATATCGTGACTGCATTTAGCAAATGTTAGTAGAATACCATCATATGGATATTTTGAGGTATTAGATATTTAAATCTTTACGTAAAGTTTTCAATAGTTGTTATTGAAACATGACTTCTGAACAAGTCAAAATATCCAAGTTCGAAAACATAGTCATATGAGTGAATATGGTAACTTGGAGAGCTATAGACGGTCTATGAGCTCTTGGCGATTACTGGTATTTTTCACGAGGATACATTTTCTCCATTTATGTTGTCTAGGGTACGAATTAGTATGCTTACTTATTCTATCTTTATTTAAGAGTTCAATTTTAGTTCTTTAGTGGAATGAACTAAAATTAATCATTTGTTGATTGTGATTAGGTTGTGTCTATTGGAGCTTAAATTTAGATAGCCCGCTAAGATCCCCAATCCACACGAACTTGAATGGATCACTAGTTATATACTACCAGATCATTTATTTGATTCATCTTATAGAATTGTTTTTGGAATTCTTTCCAAGAGTTTTGAGAGGTGCGTTCTTATGTTCGATTAAAATACGCAGTAACTCGTCAAAATATCTAGGATGGGCGGCCAAGGGTGTGTGATCCCTTGGGCGGCCCTAAGGGATGTTTTTAACATCCCGTAAATATATTGATAATATAATTAGCACATTTATTTAAATGGGGATGTCAAATTATATTAAATATATTTATTTAAAGGCATGTGGGCTTGTTTTTTTTTTTTGTAAGAATGATTCTAGTTCACATGTGGACTTTTTGTGGAGGTCCAATGAGATTAATAAAATGGAAAAACAAAATTCGGCCCATGCCAAAAGGGGTGGGCGGCAATCGCTAGATTATTTAGCCAATTATTTTGTTTTATTTTATTATTTAATTAATTAGTTTAATTAAAAGTCAAATTACTATTTTTATGCTATTTATAATAGTATGATAAGTATCAAAAACCTTATTTGATAGGGAGATAAATAAAAAGGAATTATTTATCAAATCAAATTAGGAAGTTTTTGATATTTATCAAAACTCTAAAAGTTGACTAATAGTCATTTTTAGGAAGTTTTGATAAGTCATTCTAATTCTCAATTATCCTTTAATAATTATTGGATAATAGTTTCAAGAGATGAAATAAGATTGAACTCTTGTATTGATGGTTTTTGGGTGAAACACAAATCCTCTTTAAGGGAGGATTCAGTCACCCTATATATACCACCATGGAAGGTTCGACCAAAGGAGGTTCTAGAGGGGGCAAGTTTGAGTTTTTTGTGAGCTTTGAGAAGTAAAGAAAAAAACTCACCATCTCTAGAAAAAGTGAGAGAATTCGCCTGAGAGAAAAGAGAGAAAGAACAACGTGTTCTTCGTTTTCTCAGGAAGGTTTTGAGTGACTAAGTAAAAAGAAAAGTTTTTTGTTTATCATCTTTAGGTACACAATTCAAATAAAGGGAGCCCACACTTCAAGGTGATCCACATTCGTAAAGGATTGGAAGATCTTGCGGTTTATAATCGTCGCAACATCAACCCTCACGTAATTCAAAAGGTATGTTACCTTTTGTTATATATATTTCATTAACTATGGGTTAAGATCTCTTTTGGAAAAAAAATTCTAAAACGTACCGATGCAAAAATATTTATTTTCTGCACCTTCCGCTACGCCATACTCCACGTTTTTCCTACATCTATATGTTGTTTTGTACAGGTCCTCGAGGATAGACTTTAATTGTCTACGCCATGAGTACGACAGCACTTCCTGGCTGAAGACCACATATGCATCACCAATTAATCCAGTTTCCAATCAATCTCAATGGGATGTACCCACAGAGGTAAGCAGTCAGGTTGTACTACCACCAGCAGGTAGAAGGCAGTCGGGAAGGCCTAGATAGTCCAGGATACCTTCGAGTGGTGAGATCCAATGGTTGAATAAATGCACAAAATGTGGTGAAGCTGGTCACAATCGTTTGGGTTGCCCAAACCCATGTCGAAGAACTGTAGTTCCGGAGCCAAGCAATTCTATTAGTCAAGAAGTTCCGGTACGTCAACAGAGGAAATGCAGAGCTTGCAAGCAGTTAGGACATAATCGCGTGACATGCCAGTTTGTTGATCATTCTCAAACCACCAACAAGGCGAATACTGGTACAAGGGAAAGTGCACAATTGAGATAAACTTTGTTGATTTCCTAAAACATTTTGTGAATTTATTTTGACTATTTTGCAAGTTTCTACTCCTACAATATTTAACTCTTTTTCTAATTATAAACTGTTATCGTGATAATTTGTTTATATCATTTTACAATTCTAATCGATTCACTAGGCAAACATGTCTATATGAAGTCATATTTACAAGATACTGGCATTGCTATAATGTAGATTGATTGGTTGGGGAGGTCTATTTCAATTCAGGACACTGATATTGCTATAATATACTGCAGTTTTGCATTGTTGAAAATTATTTATAGGAATGCAAGATCTCCTGTTGAAGTGGTAGACCTTTAATTGCGAATATGGGACCACTTATACACATTAATTCGTGCATCAACATTGAGGCATGTTTAGTGGGATGCTTTAGCACTACCGTTAACGATTTGTGTGATTTTGGATGGATCATATGATAAAAGCCTTGTGTTGCTGTTTTAACTAGTTGTATGAAGTGTTTCATGACCCGTGACTATATCAAGCAAACATTCTATATCAAGTCATAAATTGTTCATATACTCCCACAAAATCTACCACCACTCGTAATACTGTTATGAAGCAGCAAAATCTACCACCATCTATCTTCATATACAAAAAAATAATAAAATAAAAACAGTACCTAATAAACATTTATGTAATACCTTTCAACTAAAAATTGTCCCTTTATCACATCACTCTACGGGTATACTATATGCAAATATTTCCATTGCAATCTTCTTCCAAATTTTTTTGGCATCTTCTTTAATAAAATCCCAATTTAATTATTTAAATGTCATGATGTTCTCTATGTACTTCATCACGAAAGCCCCACAATTGCTCCTATAATTTTAATAAGCAATACATTTGTTAGAAACTGTATACAGATATGAAGGAAATAATAAATCACAAATATTTTCCATATACTCCATTACCTGTCTGGCTGCTGTGGCAGTTTGTTGGGCGAAAGTACATCAACCTTTATACCATCCGTCATAAGGGCGATACTTGTATTTTTTAATAATCCCCCACACCGCAACATTGACGGTAAAAATTTTATTAGTGGCTCTATCTGTGAAATGCAGTTGTTTGGATCTTTATGCTTCTGGAGGGAGTCATAAATGACAATCATTTCCTTCCTCAATATTATTTTACACAAAACCCAATGGTAATTGCTAATACAACATGAGAGAAGGACCTGCAATGTTGACAATGGGCATTGTTTCATTAAGAAACTTCATTCTAGTCTAAAATATTTTACAAGTAAACTAAACACTGTAAGGAAGAAAAAACTCAAATCAACTATCAGGAACTCAATACATTTTTCCGACACACAAAATCCATATACAAAATAAACATACGAATCCACTACACAAAATCCATACACAAAATCCAAATAAACACTGTTTCTTACACACAAAATCGACTACAAACCAAACTAACCTTATCAATAAGCCACCATGGTCGAGTTCCATGTTTTTACCCCCTCACCTATGTTAACCATGAACCTGAAAAAACATATGAATCTGATTTAAAATTGTTTACCTTTCCACGTTTCACGAAACCCCAATTCCAATAATGGCTTAATTCACCCTACGAATTTAGAATAAAAAAAATAATGAAATTACAAAAGTAGATGTCATTAGTTATAGCACATTACTAATATCAACAACAAATACGAATAAGCTAGTTCCGTGATATATGATGAGAGAATTATAATTTGTAGGGCATACAGCTTGCTTTTCTCGCAATACTATCAAGTACGTATCTATATGTTATAATGTGTGACACAAATATATGCTTGTCAAATATAAAGATAATTCAAATGTACACAAGGTAAAAGATACTAATTTATTAGCCTAACGTTACACCCTGTATATTTTCATTTGGATCGCTAATCTGCCTCAAATGCGTTTGTGTAAAATGTTTGGTCTAGTCCAATGATCGACTAAATCCATAAAAACGACAGTAAAAAAAAATTATGTTACATATATTAACAATCAATTAGGTAACAAATTTATATAAGTGAATTTACTAGAGCGCTCTTTTCACTGCCATGAAATTTAAGTAATCAACAGGCTGTGTAAAATGATCCCCCAACTTCTTTTTTATCCTTACACCTATTGGTGTGTAAGGAGTCCTAAGCGCTGCTGTAGGCTTCCGCTTGTGACATTCCCTTATAAACTGATGCTTCTCAACCGCCTCAACACTTTTGTCACAATCCACTTTTTCAATGTTTGGAGTTGGAGAACCAACATTAGTTAATTGCAAATCTTTTGCAACACTAAGGTCGATCATGGGATCCTGTGTAGCACCCCCCGACCCGATCCAGGCGGACCGATCCGGGGCGCGCTACTCGGACTTTCACATCTTTTCCAAAACTTCATTTTTCATTTTAAAATCGTTATGAGCCCATAAAACATTTTAAACTTTTTACGAAAATCCGGCAGAGTGCCGTTTGTTTTCGGACTTTCCAAAAACCTGCTTTTACACAATCAATTCAAAAACAATTCTCATTTCACAAACACTTCTATCACTTTCAATCAGTTGCGCACTCTGCCGTTTAGTGCGACTTTCACAAATAGTTTATAAAATAAAACAAAACAGACTTTGATAGTTGCAAACATTTTTAATACTAAAAGACATAAATCATAAACTAATTAATTACAAAACATTTTACAAATTCCCTGTATATGCATGCTTTCAGAATCTATATACACATAACAAAAATATAGCTACCCAACTGTACAATCCTGTGACTCGGTCTGCAACTTGCTCCTCCTTCAATCTCTAGCCTCCTCTGGATTCCTGGTACCTACGCGTTAGACACAAAACTAACGCGCTAAGCATAAAGCTTAGTGGGTGTACTAAAATCTCAATATGGAAACATATATAACCTTTAATAATAACAAATCACATTATATATATATATATATATCAATTCAAATCATGTTCAAAACAATTAAATTGCAGAATCAATAATGAAGTCAATATATAATTTTCGATCAATAAAAGCATTCAATACACTTTTCAATTCCAATCAATTCTGGCCCGCTAGAATACTAAACATATACGGACTGGAATATGGGTCAAGCTCCCAACCCCCAGAACGAATTCTGAGGAGGTACGTGTCTCCCAACTCTAGGACCGTGGGTACGGAACCTAGAGAGGTACATAGCTCCCTATCCCAGGAACGAATCCTTGGGAAGGTACATTAACTCCCAACCCCCGGGACGAATCCCGAGGAGGTACGTATCTCCCAGCCTCTGGACGAATCCAAGAGGAGGTACATCAATATCATCAATATCAATCAATCAATATCGGCGCAGTACTGCTCAATAAAACCCAGCTGGTATACCAACCTCCTATATCCACTTCTATGTCTACGTATCCTAGGGCCGTTTCGATAAACGATTTTTCACAATAAACGTCGAAATAGGTACTCAATCACCATAAATTTTTCAATAAACATACAAATCACATAATATTCTTCAACAAGCATACTCAATTATTTTTAACGAAATCGAATTATTCGAAAACGAAATCGAAGTACAATCTATCACAAAATTAGTCCAAAATAGTCCAAAATAAAGATATCAACATCGATTTTTCATAAACTCAACAATAAGGATAATAAACAATGTTCATACGAAAATCAAATGCGAGAAATCTCTACAAAATCGAAAACGAACCGAAATCAATGACGGAAAACGAAAAATGAAAACGAAAACAAAACAATAACGAAAATATTTCATAACGATTTCGAAAACAAACGTACACCAACCTCGGTACCGTCTTTCGTTCGAGAAATTCGCGTTTTTACGATTTCGTTTCCTTCCCTTTCCCTTCTCTTTCTTTCTTCTTCTTCTTCTTCTTCTTCTTCTTCTTTTCTCGCTCTTTTCTCTCTCTCTCTGTTCTGTGATAATTTCTGGCTTCCTCGAGAAGCCACTTCTTTTTTTTATATTTTTTTTCGCTACCGCGACCGCCGTCGCGACCTGTGGTCGCGGCACCAGGTCGCGGTGCTCACTGGAGTGCGCGCACCGCCTTCATCGCGAGCGCGCCCTGGTCGCGCGAATGGTCGCGTTGCTCTCTGCCTGTTTTTGACAATTTCGTCGCGAGCAGTCCATCGCGACCTGTGGTCGCGGTGGCTGGTCGCGTTGCTCACTGCCAGGTTTTGCCATTTTCATCGCGAGCAAGCCATCGCGACCTGTGGTCGCGGTGACTGGTCGCGGTACTCACTGCCAGATTTTGCGTTTTTCACCGCGAGCGAGCTGTCGCGACCTGTGGTCGCGGTGACCAGGTCGCGATGCTCTCTGGTCAAGTTTTCCAATTTTTCATTTTTCACTATTCAATCCGGTCCGCTGGAAATCATAAAATAACCATACATTTAATTACATTTACACCCCCTCAAATAGTAAAAATTTATTTTTCACATATTTCATATATATCAAAAATTCATCACCCGAAATCCGGGATGTTACATCCTGTATGTAGTAGTAAAAAAATGAGTAACATTAACAACAAAGCATTCAATAACATTAACTTCCTTGTAACGTAATAAGAAGTACATAAATCACTAGCACGATATTCAAATATTGCTCTTGCAGGTGCCATGACCGAGCCATCACCCAGTTTTTCACCTGATACAGTTGTCTCCCTCTTGGACTCATGTGTTAAAATGTTGTATTTACGCACCAAGAAAGTGTAGTTGCCAAAAATCTGTCAGACCCAAAGTATACCCCGAAGACCAGGCCAGAGATAAAGAGTGGTACGATATACACATAATGTAGTACATACATGTTGTACGACATACACTCTATGACCCACACATCCAGGTAGCCCCGAGGAAAATGAGTCGGTAACCACGCCCCGTAGAATCTTAGCTCGACGTTCAATCATGTAGCAGGACATATAAATTGATTAAAATTATCAAACCATGTGTCGTACGACATAGAATCCTTTTAGGTTTTATGGGAGAGCAAATTATTATCTACTTTAAAGATGGACCTACAAAACCATCATTACAACCTATAACGGCCAGGTCAAAAGTAGCATCTACAAACCTACTTAGTGGAAGACAGCACGGAGAGGTAATGATGAAGTCTCTCAACGGGCAGAAGCATCCATCCCCTATAAATGATTCTCCAAAGAAAGGGGGACGAAAAATTGAGATCTTGAGAGCTATCTATATTCAGACAACAACCTCTAGCCATTGTTCATCTTCTCTGATCACCTTTCGACTTTACATCTCCTTCGACCAAGGAGACCCCAATCGCCAAGATAACAGGAAGTATTACTCACTCATCTCCATTTACTAGCATTTTACACTTATTAGCACCCACTAACTTGACCGTCGGAGTGACTTTGGCTGGTACCTCCCCGGTGTCCCAGACGTCCTGCGGGTCACGTGCGTTCTATCTTTGCAGGTTGTAGCGCCTCGTGTCCCCGAGCGATTTTCGAGGACCACAATTTGGAGCCCACTGTGGGGCAGGACAATCTCTGAACGAGCGAAGGTAGAGCGCAGCAAATCCGACCATGTCATCCGACGATTTTCATCACGACGCAATGGAGGTTAGGGTACAACTCCTCATATCCCAAATGCAAGAAAACACCCAAAGGCTCCAAGCGCTCGAACAAGAGAACCAGCGAGTGTTGGTAAAGAACCAATAGTTGCAAAATAGGATCAATTCCCTTACTGTCGTACGACCGTTTAGAGACTCTTCAACGTCCCAGCCTGTGCCATTCGATCAAGCCACCCACACTACTTATTACGCGACAGTCCGCCCAGAGAAATAAGGTACCACGGCAAGAGACCTCGATCCAATCCTCGTAGGCTCGGAGCCTAACATTCGAGCCACGCACAGACTGTACATAGTCGCACGACATACGGCGGATAACCCATCAAACGGGGCAGGAAGGTATCGATCAGATGACATGGCAAGAGCTACACAAGAGGTGCCACCTATCTCCACCCCCAATGGCAATGTCGGTTCAACCCAACCAACCATCCCGCTGCAAGGAACACCATCTGGCCCTTCGCATTCGGCGCCGTCGAACCCGAACCAGGTAAATATTGAACCAACATTGGCTAACTGTGACTTAGCGTGAAGGTTCGCAGAGATGGAAGCACTCATCCAACACATTCCAGGAATGCCCGCTCCTATAAAGAAAAGCATGGCCAATAGCTTTGCCGACTCTTCCTTCGTCGATGCAATAGCATTGGTGGAGATACCAAGAAAGTTTAACTTACCAGGTATGAAGCAGTACGACGAAACAACAGACCCTGATGACCATATTGTGCAGTATCGAGGACGAATGTTCACTGCCGCCATCCCATGAGACCTAAGGGAAGCATGCATGTGCAAATGTTTCGGCTCCAGCCTCATAGGACCTGCCCTACAATGGTACTGTAACACCCCCTGACCCGACCCGTCTGGATCGACCCAGGGAGTGCTACTCGGGTTTTCAAATACTTTCTTAATTTGCTTTATAAATTGTAAACTCTTTTAAAATCAAATGAATTGTAATTTAAAATAGTTTTCTAGTGAGCCCTTCAAAATCGATTTTTAAAATTTCAGCAGAGTTTCCTCTGTTTTTCTAATTTCCCAAAACCTGTTTTTAAATCAAACTCAAATCAAATATAATTCACAATCACACTTCAAATCCGCTTTCAATCAAATGCGCACTCTGCCGTTTAGTGCGACTTCCAAACAGTTTTCACTAAATAGTTCATCATTAATTCATTACAGTCCTTAGGAAATGAAAAAACAGAATTCATAAAATAATTTAATTACAAAACAGAATTATACAAAACATATACAAATCTCTGTATATACATGCATATCAACCATAAGAAACAACAATATATATATATATCTACCTCAGAAATGTGACTCTGCTCCTCTGTCTGCAGGAAACTCCTCTTCAGTCTTTTGCCTCCTCAGTATCCCTGTTACCTACGCGTTATAAAAACTAACGTGCTAAGCATATAGCTTAGTGGGTGTACACTAATGCATATATCACGGTTACAAAATAAATTTTGAACTAAAATATCAACATACTATAATATAAAAACATATACACATTTAATTCAAGTACTAAAATAAAACATTTCAACTCAATTTCTAAATTGTACTTATAAACATATCATTCCATTCACTTCAATTCTGGCCCTTTGGTATACCCAACATAATGTTCAGGACTGGAATATGGGTCAATGTGACATCCGGGGTTGCCCTGCAGCAACAGTCACTGATATCAATGTGATTGTCCGAGATTGCCCCGCAACAACAATCACTAGTATCGTTGTGATTGTCCGAGATTGCCCCGCAACAACAATCACTAATAATAACAGCGTAGTACTGCTAAACAAACCCAGATGGTATACCAACCTCCTATATCCGTATCTATGTCCAAGTATCCTAGGGCCGTTTCAATACAACAATTTCACATAATAACAGTAATTCATTTAATCGATATTGGAAAACAAATATACACGATTTCATGAAAAGTCAACGATTTTTGTTCATACGATATACTGAAACAATTATTTCAACATATTCATAATTAATCAAAATACGATTAAAACATAATAATCGAAATGCGATTAAAACGAAATCGTTCAAACGAAAAATATTATAAGCATATAGTCTCAGATTCAAACCAAAAATACAAAATAATTTCGTAAAGCTTGCAAAAAGGTGTGTACACCAACCTGAATACCGTTCCTACACTTTTTCCTTCTGAGTTTCCCTTTTCTCTTCTCTTTTCTTTCTCCTTTCTCTTTCCTTTTTCTTTTCTTTCTCTCCCTCTTCTCTTCTTCCTCTTCCTCTCCTTTTTCTTCTTTTTTTCTTCTCTTCTTTCTCTTCTTCTTCTCTTCTTCTTTCTTTCTTTTCTTTTCTTTCCTTCTTTCTCCTCGCACGATTTCTTCTTCTTTTTTTCTGTTTGGCTTCCTCGAGAAGCTTTCTTTTTTTTATACAAATTCGGTCATCGCGACCTACGGTCGCGCCACATGGTCGCTGTACTCACTGGAGCGATTCCACCGCCTTCATCGCGAGCACCCATCGCAGTATCATGGTCGCGCTGGTGGTCGCGTTGCTCACTGCCAAAATTTGATCTTTTTCACCGCGAGCTAGTCAGCGCGATCTGTAGTCGCGGTGACTGGTCGCAGTGCTCACTGCCCGAAATTCACATTTTTCACCGCGAGCAGCTCATCGCGATCTCAGGTCGCGGTGAGTGGTCGCGATGCTCACTGTCCCAGTTTTCAGTCTTCTCGTGCATCGTTTTACCATAAAATTACGTTTTACACCCCTCAAATCTCAAATTTTATATCCACATATTGATCGATCAATATTTGTTATATATTTACGACCCTTAAACCTTATCTTTTGATTGTATTTTGAGTGAATTTGGCACTTTTGATGTGTTTGTTGAGCATGTACAGGCCATTGGGAAATATTAGGGAAGACATAACAAAGTTGGAAAAATTGAAGAATTCTCACTGCAAACTGGTCGTGTTTCGGAGGTTGGCATATATTCTATAGGATGAACTGGGTTTCGAACTTTATATGTATGGAAAGATATAGGTGTATACTTTCCCATGCATTTTACAGTTCGTGATTTGGAGTTTTCTAGAAGCAGTTATGCTCGTTTTCGTAACAATGCGCAATGCTGAAATTTGGAGCAGTGAGTATCGCGACCAAACGGCGCGACCGTTGGTCGCGATACACCGGTCGCGACGACACATCAATTTTCTGGCAGTGTGTACCGCGAGCAAAGTGTTGCGACCGTTGGTCGCGACAACACAAAATCTGGAACCCTAACAGCTGCCTATAAAGAGAAAACATGAGAAACAAAGAGGGGGTTCGTCTTGGCTCGTCCAAGCTACGACCAAACACCCTCCCAAGCCATTTTTCACCATCCTAAACTCCAAACTTCATCATCAAACACCATTTGGAGGTTAGATACTTGGATTACATCAATTGTTCATCAAGGAAGTTGAAGATTTGAAGGTGAAGGAGTTCCATCCGAATCCAAGAGGAAATCCCTCTCCATGGAGCTTCAAATAGGTTGTTTTACTTCCCTATCTTCTTTTTATTGTTCAATTGATTGTATGAGTAGCTAAATCTCTTGTAAGGTGGTCATGAAACCATGATTTGATTTTAGGGATTTTTGACTATGAATATATTTTGATATTTATTTGCAAGATATTGAATTTAGGGTTTGATTATATTTATTACAATTTATTCTAGTTCAATGCATCATGAAAGTGGTTTGCAATGATTCTTGATTAATTGTGATATTGATTTTGTTGTAATCTAGCATGAGAAATCATTAGGTTGCAATTGGGGTTAATGCATTCTAAGTTCAATGGTTAGATTAATTTTGGTGTGAAAATACTAAATTGATCTAGGGATTAGATTAGTTAAGGGTTTCCAATTGAATGCACTCTAGGACCAATAGGTGAGCTTAATTGGAATTACAACACCATTGCGGAACCAATACAATGTGGTGTGCCTAAACTACTCAATTCGTTTCTTGTTAATAACGCACTTCATAGTAGTCATTAAATTATCCCTTATCCAGGATTGGGACCGTGTAACCATCTAACGCCTTTATCCATCGAATCCGTCTCGCTTTATTTTATTGCATTAGTAGTTAATTATATTTTAATTAAAAACCCAAAAACAACAACCTTGATTTATTTTACCGCTGTAGTATAATCTTTAATTTATAGAATTAGTTCCACCACTTCCTTGTGGATTCGACTCCGTACTCACGGAAATATTATTACTTCGACACATCCTGCACTTGGGATTATTCCCACGCGTTTGAGCGTGTCAAGTTTTTGACACACTCAAAATTCACATTTTTCACTGCCCGAAATTCACATTTTTCACCGCGAGCAGCTCATCGCGATCTCAGGTCGCGGTGAGTGGTCGCGATGCTCACTGTCCCAGTTTTCACTCTTCTCGTGCATCGTTTTCGACCGTTCAAATGAGTCCACCTGGAAACCATAAAATTACGTTTTACACCCCTCAAATCACAAATTTTATATCCACATATTCAAAATTAATTATTCGAAATCTGGGATGTTACAGGTACACCAACCTTCCCAATGTTTCCATCAACTCTTTTGCTCAACTCACGGACACCTTCGTAAAGTAGTTCGCTAGCAGCCGGAAGTTAGAGAAACAATCCGACGACCTCTACACAATCAGCCAAAGGAAGGGTGAACGCCTACGTGCCTTCGTAGGCCATTTCAACAATGAAAAGGTTTCCATCCTTCATTGCAATTAGGCGACGGCTATATCAGCCTTCCGCAAGGGTCTGCTCTATGATTCAGACCTATACAAGGAGCTCACTAAGTACCCTTGTAAAACCATAGAAAACGTCCTCGCTAAGGCATGGGCACAGATAAAGTGGGAAGAAGATGAAGTAAACTATAAACCTAATAGAGCAAACGGCAGGGAAGATAGGTTGAATAGGTGGGTCGAACAACGAATTAACGACAGATGTATCGAGCCATATCCGACGGTACCCCGAAGGGATGACCGAATAAGATACGAGCGTCGACGCGACGATAGACCGCTAAGATAATTCGTCCGACCAAAGAACGTAATGCTAGAGTATAATTTGAACATCAGACCAACAGAGGTAGTCGCCGTTCACAAAGGAATGGGTAGATCAGTTCGGTGGCCAGACAAGATGATGAGCCCGCCGAATCAGAGAGACAACTCCAAGTGGTGCGAATTTCATTGCGACCACAGCCATCGAACAGAGCATTGCGACACACTATGACTAGAAGTGGCGGAACTACTCAAGAAGGGCCACCTTAAGGAATTCCTGACTGACAAAGGTAAGCAGACCTTTTTGAATAAGGATAGGTCGCGCGACATTGCTTCAATTCCGCCACCAAAACCCCCCAAACACGAGAGAACTGTGAATGTCATCTCTGAAGGATCCGAAGTAAATGGAGTCACTTACTCGGAAGCAAAGCAACACTAACGGTAGGCCGGTCGTACGAAAGTTCGACAAATATATACGGAGGACCCGACTTACAATTATCCAATCAGCTTTAGCAGCGATGAACATACGGACCTACTCAACCCCCACCACGACGTGCTAGTCATTTCATTAACAGTAGCCAATTATTTGATCAAGCGGATCCTAGTGGACAACGGGAGTTCAACAAATGTACTCTTCCTCGGCGCGCTAAGAGAAATGCATATTGACGAGTGTAACATCGTACGTCGCTCGACTATCCTGGTAGGATTTAGTGGAGAATATAAGAACACCATAGGGGAAATTGTCCTTCCCGTCTACGTGGAAGGTATCAACTTGAACACCCGCTTCCTCATCCTGGACTGCCCGTCGTCCTACAACATAATCATGGGTCGCCCATGGATTCATGAGATGAGAGCAGTCCCCTCGACATATCATCAGGTCATCCATTTTCCTACCAGATGGGGAGTCCACGAGATCCGAGGGCAACAGAAGACCTCGCGTGACTGCTATCAGAACACTCTAAAAAGAATTTTGATGGTTTTGGACACCAAATGATACTTCCCCGGCAACGGCGCCAAAAACTTGGCACGTCCAGAAAATGGATTTCTACTCCCAAGTGCAGGAGTGTCAAAGTAATAAATTAACCCGGTGAGACCGGGGTCGATCCACGAGGAAGAAGATTTAGATCCTGCAAAAACCAATAAAAATCTACAAGGAAAATATAATAGGAAAGAAAATATTATGAAATGAAGGTAGGTATAATGGTGAAACAAATTAAATTAAAATATGCTAAGGTTAGAGGTTCCACTCTTGGTATAAGGTTTAAGTTATATTTAACTCCTTTTTATCACTCAATTGGGATCCACACACAAATGAGGTTCCAATAGAAAATTATCCCATTTAAGTTCTTTACACATCTATCAAGTTATATTTCTTTTCTTTTAGTTATATTACAATGGATACTCTACACTTCTTATGTTAAATGGGTTCAAGTACTTATTGTGCCAATCAACTACCATAAATCAAGATTCCTTTGCCAGATGCAGGTATAACCATGCGGTTCTAGACGGATTCAAGTATTTATAGTGTTGTTTGTCTACAATGAATCAAGAATCCTTGGTCAGAGGTGCAGCTATAACTATGCGGTTCTAGACAGATTCAAGTATTCATTGTGCCAAGAATTGTCTACAATAAGTCAAGATCCCCACTCCACATAAGAGTAAGAGATGAAAATTCAATTCAATAAGAAAAGTAATATAAAACATGTAGATAAATTTACACAAATGAATATAAACTTTAAGATCATGTTAAGAGTTAAATAAATCTTTATTCACATACCAAGAGCTTCACCCTTCACCTTAGCAAAAAAAAGAATTTAGCTACTCATGATAGAAGAAAGAAAACAAGTAGAAGAAATAAAATGAGCAAGAGAGAAATTAGATTATCATAAAAGTTCAACACTACAACAATGTAAGGTGAACTTGGCAAAGAACCCAAGCTGCCCTCAAGCTTTTACAAGGCCTCTATTTATAGACACATTGAGAGGCAAACAAGTCAAAAATGGTAGGAATAAATTAATGCAAGTTGATTGAATTTGGTAAGGTAAAGTTGTCAACTTTGGTGTCTTCCACACATGCATCGAATTAGGCACCGTTCCTTTGACAATTTGATCTCGTGATAAACATAAAAGTTGTAGATAATTCTCTTATCTTTCTAGAATGATAAGACTCATAATATTTGAAATTTTCTGGAGAAAGTTATGTCCCAAATAGTGAAGACTGCCCAATTAACGCGGCCATGCAACCCAGCCCAAGATAATCTAATATTTGTCTTCAAAGGAGTCCAAATCTGACAAGAGTTTACAAACCAAACTTATAGGGCTATGAGTTATCTTTCCAATACCATCAAGAACGTAGTGATTGGATAATTGAGTGAAAAGTTATGCCCATTACACTGAACCTGCATCAAAATTGAAAGTTTAACAATTAAGTGTAGTTATAAATAAGTTAGGTAATTTGATGACACTAATAGTATAAAATAATGGTTTTAACCTTTATTATTATACAAATTTAAGTGTTCATCAAGGAGCTCGACGAAGTGTCCATACATTCGAGCTTCTCAGACCACAAAGTTAGTATCGGATCCCGCCTCCTACAAAATATTAGAACAAAATTAGTCAGCTTCTTGACGGCACGACACGACAGCTTCGCATGGTCGCACGCCGACATGACCGACATTAACCCAGAAGTCCTAGTTCATAGGTTGTAAGTTGACCCAGATTACCCACCCGTGAAGGAAAAGCGAAGGAAGTTCGCGCCCGAGTGCAATAAAGTTATCAACGAGGAGATCCAAAAACTAATCGACATTGGCTCGGTAAGAGAGGTGAATTACTCGGACTGGCTCGCAAACGTGGTAGTAGTGAAGAAAAAGAGTGGGAAGTGGCGAGTCTGCATCGACTTCACAGACCTCAATAATGCTTGTCCGAAGGATTCCTTCCCTTTACCACACATCGACATGATGGTGGACACCACAGCGGGACACGAACTATTGAGCTTCATGGATGCATTCTCCGGCTACA
Organism: Xanthoceras sorbifolium; assembly: GCA_003430845.1. NCBI lineage: Eukaryota > Viridiplantae > Streptophyta > Magnoliopsida > Sapindales > Sapindaceae > Xanthoceras > Xanthoceras sorbifolium. Next base: position 1,913,774 of record CM010619.1, read on the forward strand.
ACCAAATCCTCATGCATCCGGACGACCAGGAAAAAACTTCTTTCATCACGGAGCGTGGCATCTTTTGCTACAAAGTGATGTCCTTCGGCCTCAAAAATGCCGGGGCAACCTACCAAAGGTTATTCAACAAGATGTTCGCCAATATGCTAGGACAGACCATGGAAGTCTACATCGATGACATGCTGGTAAAATCATTAATAGCGGATCAACATCTCGACCACCTCCAATAGTCGTTCGATATCATTGACAAGTACGGGATGAAACTTAATCCAACCAAGTGTTCCTTTGGAGTCCCATCGGGAAAGTTCCTCGGATATTTGGTGACCAAGAGGGGCGTCGAAGCAAACCCTGATCAAATCCAGTTCATCATGGACTTGAGGTCCCCCAAAAGCATCAAAGACGTACAAAAATTGACTGGGCGACTCGCGGCCCTCAACCGTTTCATCTCTAATCGTCCGAAAAATGCAAGCCTTTCTTCGACGCTCTAAGAAAGAGTAAATCGTTTGATTGGAATCAAACAAGCGAATATGCATTCCAAAACATTAAGCGGTACTTAGCAGACCCTCCCCTCCTATCCAAGCATAAGGAAGGGAAAACACTTCTACTCTACCTCGCCGTATCCGAAACAGCCATTAGCGCGGTACTAGTTAGGGAAAAAGATGGTAAATAACTCCCCGTGTACTATATCAGCAAGACCTTACTCGACGCAGAAACCAGGTACACTCAATTTGAGAAATTGGCCCTTGCAGTAGTTACGGCCACACGGAAATTGAGGCCATACTTCCAATGCTATACCATTAATGTGCTCACCACCTTTCCCTTGAAGAACATCCTACATAAGCCCGAACTGTTTGGCCGACTAGGGAAGTGGGCCGTGGAGCTAAGCGAGTACGACGTCAACTACCAAACTCGCACGACGATCAAATCACAAGTGTTGGCGGACTTCATAGCAGACTTTACACCTGGGATTCTACAACAAGCGGAGGAAGAGCTTTGCACCATGTCGTATGACACGCTAAAAGAAGAATGGACTTTGGCAGTCGACGGATCAAGTAACGCTAGGGGCAGTGGGCTAGGGGTAGCACTTACCACACTCGAGGGACACGTCATCGAGAGATCCATCCGATGCCGATTCAGAACCACTAACAATGAAGCCGAGTACGAGGCCCTCATAGCCGGGCTCACCTTGGCAAAAGGCTTGCGTGTCGAAAGGATAAAGGTACGTAGTGACTCCCAATTAATTGTAAGACAATTGCAAGGATCTTACCAAGCTCGAGACTTGAAAATGTCGGCTTACTTAACCTTGGTAAAAGAATTACAAGCTTTGTTCGAGTCGTTCGACATCGAACAAGTACCAAGATCAGAAAACACGCATGCTAACACGATCGCCAACCTCGGTTCGCACTAGATACCACAGTTGAGCGGACTATCCCCATGGTTTTTACCCAATGGCCAGCTGTGTGGAAACCAACAAGGCTCGAAGTCGAACCAATTTCGGACGAGCCAACTTGGATCACCCCGATCTACGACTACTTGATGAACGACACCCTCCAGTCTAACAAGGTAGAAGCTCGAAGAACCAATATCAAGGCTACCAGATTTTCCATAATAGAAGGTCAACTTTACAAACGGTCCTACTCCGGGCCTTACCTCAAATGCATCGACCCAATCGAAGCTCAGCAGGTACTCAAGGACTTGCACGAAGGGCAATGTTGGAACCATTCGGTGGGGAGAAACCTAGCCAACAGAGCAATCATGGCTGGATACTACTAGCCCACAATGCGATCCGAGTCGCACGACCTCGTCAAACGATGTGACCCATATCAGCGCTTCGGCCACATTTTCCATCAACACCCGGAGCGACTTCACCACATCTCAGCACCATGGCCCTTCATGAAGTGGGGAATGGACATAGTAGGAAAAATGCCAGTCCCTACCGGAGGCAAGGTCTACATGCTAGCCGTGACAGATTACTTCACAAAATGGGTCGAAGCCGAGTCATACGTGAGAATCAAAGACTCCGAAGTAAAAAGCTTCATTTGGAAAAATGTCATATGCCGCTGCGGAGTTCCAAAAGAGATAGTGACTGACAATGGCTCACAATTCATATCATACGACTTCCAAGACTTTTGCGACAAGTGGAATATCAAACTAAGCTATTCGAGCCCAAGATATCCTCAAGCTAACGGACAAGTAGAATCTACCAACAAAACAATCATGTCCACCCTCAAGAAGCGGCTCGACCAATACAAAGGAAAATGGGCCAACGAGCTACATTGTGTGCTGATGTCCTAGGGTACGATAGTCAGAACGTCAACAGGGGAGACGCCATTCTCCCTAACTTATGGCTCGGAGGTCGTAATAGCAACAGAGGCTGATTATCCTTCTTACAGAATGCGTCACGCAACCGAAAAAACAAACAACAGAGAGATACTAAACGAACTCGACACAATCGACGAGCGACGCGACAAAGCCACAATTAGATTGGCCGTATACCAACAAAGAGTCGCTCGACATTATAATAGGAACATTCGTCTCAAAACATTCAATATTGGAGATTGGGTCCTTCGTCGCGTCTTCCAAAACACAAAGGAAAAAGGAGCAAGTAAACTCGGTCCTACGTGGGAAGGGCCATACCAAATTACCAAAGTGGTTGGACATGGAGCCTACAAACTACGATGCATAGATGGCATGGAGATCGGCAACAGTTGGAACGCATGCCATCTAAAACAGTATCATTTCTAAAAAGTCTAACTTTTCTATTATTTAATTTTATCATCCTATTACATGGAACTCACTTAGGCATCGGAGGGCCGTTGGTAACCCTAACCATTTTATACAGGTCGGCGTCGTTGTGCAATTCAACACTAAAAGGATTCTTTTCATGCCACACAACCTACTTTCGAGATGCTATGTCGCACGACGATATTTATCAAAGTTGGAGTTTGCCACTAAAAAGCTCTACACTCCAACTGGGGCAAGTCAATATCATAAAAGCAAGAACTGATCAACTCCACAATTGACGGTGGTCACACGACCTGCATTCAAGGTCGTAGACCACAACCTGCATTCAAGGTCGCAAGCACAATCGACAGTCGTACAACCTACATTTAAAGCCGTAGACCACGACCTGCATTCAAGGTCGCAAGCACAATCGATGGTCGTACGACCTGCATTCAAGGCCGTAGACCACGACCTGCATTCAAGGTCAGGGACATGACATGCGCTCAAAATCCCTACATCACAAACAACAGTCAAACGACATACATGCAACTCCATGAAAAAAAACATGCATTCAAGGTAAACCTCAATCTAAAAAACAACTCTTCTACAAACAAAATTGTCGTACGACTATATTGAAAATTAAGAATATTAAAATATCATTCAACAAAATATTAAAAGTCTCTATAGGCATCAAAACTTAAGAATTTTGTTTGAAAATGAAAAATTACAACCCCCTAGGGGGCGACATCATCATCGACATCCTGCTGGGCACCGTTCGACTGAGCTGGGAGGGCAACCACAGCTTCAACATCAGGGGTAAAATCAATAACCTTCTCCTCAACATCTTGAAAATCTTCTTTGGCTTCGGCTTCGTCGTCGTCATCCTCGTCTGGACGGTTGAGCTCCTCATGGTCAGCAATCCATTTATCCACCTCTCATTCCGTTGCACGACCTTCTTTCTACTGCAACATTAGGTCCGCCCTCGTCTTGATGACAGCATTGAGCACACTATCCTTGACCTGATCATATAAGGCGTCGTACTCCGACTCCTTAACTTTAAGCACTGCACCCAGCTGGTCTACCTTCCGTTCCAATGGCCGAAGCTTGGCAACCTCTGCCTTCAGACGTTTAAGTTCGAGGGTAGCTTCGGTCGTACGACTACTAGCTTCCTCAGCAGTCTTTTTGGCCTCCAAGTTTAAGGCCCTCAACTTTTCCATCTCGACCTTGAAGCCTTGGTTACTCGACTTGAGTTCCCTCACTTTTTTCAAGGCAGAACCAAACTCCTTCTTCAGGTATATCTGGGATTGAAGAGCCTACGACAATAAATGCATACTGTTAGCATAACATTTAACTAATTGAAAACAAAAGTAAGCCGCACGACATTGCCTAGAATTGGTAATTAAGGCCCTAGTCAAAGGCTTGGGAAAAATCCATTCCTTTCAACTTGCCTTCGTCTTCAGGAAGCAGCAGTCGTTTGACCTGGGGAAGGATCGATCCGAAATCAGAGAAGATAAGAGGCGTCTTGCGGGAATAACAGGTCGACCGACGCCTCACTACCGGTTGCTGACTCGTCCCTCCTTCTCTTCTTGCCAGCAGAGCTCATGTCAAGGACATCTTTTCCTCGACTAAGAAGGGGAGGTGGTGGCGGTGTAGATGCCAATGGCTTAATAGCTTTGTTCGACTTCACCTTATTCTTTCCCTTCTTCTTCTCCTTCAGCCTTCTCAAAGCTTCTTCAACGTCAGGGGCAACAAAACCTCCAGCCATTATATCAACTACAAAGCGTCGCTCGACGTATAAGATGGGAGAAAGAAACCTTATGCCGTACAGTCGCTCGACACAGTGTCTAACTTTGACAAACTCCACTAAGTTTTTGAAGGCTGGGTAGGGAGTACCTGGCTCGTTGATGACTGAGAATTTCCACAGATGGTTGGGCCGCAGATTTTCTTCAGTTAGAATCCTCCTCCAACTCCTTTCCTTAACATCGTACGATAGTATCTTCGCTGTACGAGTCGCACACGTCAAACCAACTACAGCCTGAGGAGCTCCTGTGTTCACTATAAGAAGACAAAAAAGAAGGTTAGTATAGTACGACAGAAAAAGTAATGTCTAACGACACGACACGACAAAATTAAAGACCCACCAGCCTTAGACCAGGTCGTACGATACAGGCCACTCGACAAGCAGGTCCATCCGGGGATGTCCCAATCTGGTCGCTCCCCCTTGAAGGGCACCCGCAGTGCGACGCCCTCAGGTATACCATAGCTATACGTTATACGCGTGAGATCTTCTTCCTTCAGCACGCTAGCAGGGTTAGCTAAAAGTAAACCCAGCGGTCTACCTGGTCCCATAGGACAAGGACCAGTCGCCTCCCCTGATATCTCGACGAGAGGGATTCCCTCAGGTATATCCTCTGTGACGCACGATGCACCCTTATGACTCGAGACAGTCACGGGGTCGTACGACGCAAGCGTTATCTCACCACTGTTGGCCCTTGACTCACCCCATGAGTCAGACAACAGGTTGACAGGATCCTTATATCCTCGCTCCGACGTACTAGGGGTGTTCTCGTCTCCTCTACTCGACATCTCACCTACAAGTCGAGCGACAGTGGGGAGGGTTAGTAGTCAAATCTAACTAGGTATCCTACTTGCCTTAAAATTCACTTCCTATAAACGTTAGCATACTCCTAAGGGATGTCGTACGACACATACACCTACACTACTGTCGTGCGACGCAGAATAACAAACAAATTTTGGCTAACCCTAAGTTACATTTTTAGATCTAAAAACTACTTTTTTCAGATCTACCTAGAAAATTCAAAATCAAACTCGAAGAATAATAAACATACCCAGAACGTTTAAAAATCAGAAAGCACAAAATATAAATCACAAAACAAAAGCTTACCAAAAGAGTAAGAAATGACCACCGTTTCACCAAAAATGGAGGCAAAAAGGGCAGAAACGAGCAAGCAAACGGTGCCGGAAACAGAGAATATAGACGACTGGTTCTTGAGAGAGAAAAGAAAAAATAAGAGAGAGAAAATGAAAATTGAAAGTGAGAAAGAAAGGGAAAAGGCTGCAATAGAAGGAAAAGCAGGTGCTGACGTGTCAATACCCTATTGGGCACGCAGCCCCATAACCGCCATCATTAAAACAGGCATGCGCAAAAAGTCGCGTTGGCACAGCAATCGAAGAGCCATCAGAACACCAACCGTTCACCCTACCTCAACAACAACATCATCGTACGACCGCTTCATGGCAAGAATTGTGTCATTCTCATAAAACCAAGAAGAACTCTCGAATCTACCCAACTGATCACCACGACAGACCGTGCGACATAAAAGAACTCGACCTACTAATGCAGGTGTCGTACGACGAAGAGAGTACAAACCCTTTGACTTTCTTCCTAAAGTACAAGGCGTTTAGGGGCAAACTGTAGTAGTCAAAAATCTGTCAGACCCAAAGTATACCCTGAAGACCAGGCCAGAGATAAAGAGTGGTACGACATACATATAATGTAGTACGACATACACTCTATGACCCACACATCCAGGTAGCCCCGAGGAAAATGACTCGGTAACCACGCCTCGTAGAATTCTTATGTCGCACGACACGATCATCTCAGCTCGACGTTCGATCATGTAGCACGATATATAAATTGATTAAAATCATCAAACCATGTGTTGTACGACATAGAATCCTTTTAGGTTCTATGGGAGACCAAATTATGATCTACTTTAAAGATGGATCTACAAAACCATTATTACAACCTATAACGGCTAGGTCAAAAGTAGCATCTACAAACTTCCTTAGTGGAAGACAGCAAGGAGAGGTAATGATGAAGTCTCTCAACGGGCAGAAGCATCCATCCCCTATAAATGGAAGATGATTCTCCAAAAAGAGGGGGACGAAAAATTGAGATCTTGAGAGCTATTTACATTCAGACAACAACCTCCGGCCATTGTTCATTTTCTCCGATCACCTTCCGACCTTACATCTCCTTCGACTAAGGAGACCTCAATCGCCAAGATAACAGAAAGTATTACTCACTCATCTCTATTTACTAGCAATCTACACTTATTAGCACCCGCTAATTTGACCGTCGGAGTGACTTTGGCCGGCACCTCTCCGGTGTCCCAGACGTCCTGTAGGTCACATGCATTCTATCTTTGCAGGTTGTAGTGCCCCGTGTCCCCGTGCGATTTTCGAGCACTACAAAAAGTACACAAAATGAATATAACATGAAATTGGACAACAATAGAAACTTATATATGTTACCTCCCTTTGTATGTACAATGCAGGAGAATGGATATATGATGAAGTTGGTTCAACAGATCCTGTACGGGTATGAGGTGCTAGAGGGACGATGGGAAATAAAGCATGAAGGCCGTCCCTGAGGTCGTATATAAGCCTACGAGTCCGACCTTCAGAAGTTAGTAATTCATCACGTAATTCCTTAACCAAATGTGCAACAAACAACCTAGTACTATCCTCCGATCGAACATTTTTTTAAAAAAAAGCACAAGTTGTTAAACATTCTAACGACATAATTTTAAATATAAGACTGTCAAAAAATACTTATTCATTATCCATTGTACGCTGCTCATTCTTTTTACCAAGAACCCTATCATTGGTTTTACCCGGTCGATCGTGTGTTGCCTTTGACTAGTTCTCCCGCTGAAGGATGTCCTTAGACGGTTCCTTTTCACTTACATTGTCAATGTGTTCCTCGTCATTATTGGAGTGGCTGCCTAAACCCCCTTCCATATGAAGTTTAGGTCCCACTACTTGATCATGATCAAAGGATGAATAATAATCCGTGGCCTTCTCCGTTTCTGATGCGGTCAAGTTCCGTAGAGGACTAGTCTGAATTGAAAATAACAAATGATAATCAAAACATAATTAGCTTGTTAATATAATACTGAATTAAAAAAGTTAAATTTATAAACATACTTCACTGTTCAAATCAGCATCCAAACTTGTCGGTTTCTTCCTGCTAAACCACCTTGTACAACGAGGTAATATGTCACCAACAGATATTTCAATAACACCCGTCAAGTAAGGTATAGCCTCCAATGCCCAAATCTGCAAAAATAGTATATAAACAAAATTTAATATTAAAATTAGTGAAAGTGTAATGTTAAAATTTAAAAGTAGTTATTTTAAATTGCATGCATTACAAACCTGAAGCGCCCAAGCAAATCCACAAACGTTGTACCCAAAGAGTTGTGATTTGGCAACGTCCGTATTCTTCTTTTTCTTCTTCTTTGTCGAACTTCTAGAATAAAGAGCTTTACCCAGCTAGTACAGCGTGAAACTGTATACATACGTTCCCTAAGGGAAAGCCTCAAAAGCTGTAAGGTTATCCACCAAACCCCACAACCAATATGGAGCAATCCAGCTTTTTTCACATACAAGCAAAATATGGGAAACGAAGAATATATAGCCCAACTTAATGGCATCATTGTCGGTCGTGAACTCCCATTTGTTTAACCTGTCTAAGACCTTCTGTATGAGGGTTGACAACCCATCAAATAGTCTAACGTGAACACTATCAACCCCTATCTTGCTTTTAGACACCATTGCAGGTGGGAGGGGTCCAAACTTCAGACTGGTACATAGCAGAAACTTCTCCTTCCCAAACCTTATAACATGCCCACCAACACCAAACCATATCTCATCATCTCTGGCTCCTAGGTAATGGATCTCACGACATAATAATGAGTGGCAGAGCTTCCCACTAAATAATTGGTCACCTCGCATCCCTGAAAACCTACCAAATACACCCTGTGTCCATCTGTCACGCATATTATCTCTACTGAAAATGTCATGCAAGGTTTTCAATTCTCCGATATGACAATATATGTTAACACGTGCAGCTAACCATTTTTCAGGAGCACACTTGTAATACCATTTCTCAGGTCCACCATCAGTATCGGTGAGCTGCGTGAAAAAAATAACGTGTATATGTAAAGGAACAAAAAATATATCACATAAATATATAGACAATAAACATTTAACAAAAAAAATTTGTTAAATAAGGAAAAATAAATTGTTAGAAAATTAAAAAAAAAATTTCACTAACCAAACATTTTATTAACCAAATATCTCATTAGCCTACATTTCAGCAGGTTGTCCGATCAACCCCTCGGGTCGATAAGGTTTTTAGACTCAATGCTTCGTCACTGCTTACGTCACTGTTCACGCGTTTACTGTAGCACATACTATTTCTATTGGGTCAGCCCAATAATTTGCAAATGGGCTTGGGCTTAGCAAATGGGCTTAGACAAATTCAAGACATATCAACACATTTCACTAGCTAAACATTTCACAAACTAAAGATTTCACTAACATGACATTATGAAAAAAAAAAATTTCACTAACTAAACATTTCAATAACAAAAGATTTCACTAACCAAACATTTCAATAATAACATATTTCAGTAACAAAACATTTTAATAACAAAATATTTTACTAACCAAATATTTCAATAACAAAACAATTCACTAATCTCAAACATTTTACAAACCAATCATTTCACTAATACGACATTATGGAAAAAAAATATTTCACTAGTTAAACATTTCAATAACAAGAGATTTCACTAGCCAAACATTTCAATATCAACATATTTCACTAAAAAATATTTTAATAACAAAATATTTTACTAAACTAATCTCAAACATTTTATAAACCAAACATTTCACTAACACGACATTATGGGAAAAAAATATTTCACTAGCCAAACATTTCAATAACAAGAGATTTCACTAGCCAAACATTTCAATAACAAAATATTTTACTAAACTAATCTCAAACATTTTACAAACCAAACATTTCACTAACACGACATTATGGGAAAAAATATTTCACTAACCAAACATTTCAATAACAAGATATTTCATTAACCAAACATTTCAATAACAAGATATTTCACTAACAAAACATTTCAATAACAAAATATTTTACTAACCAAACATTTCAATAACAAAACAATTCACAAATCTCAATCATTTTACAAACTAAATATTTCACAACAGAAGTTCACACATTTCACAAAGTAAATATCGCATGAGAACACAACCTTGTCTCTGAATCATTTCGAAACTGAAACTAAATTGTTTCGGGACACAACATAACATAAATTGAATCCTTTCAAAGATTTCTGTCCGCGAGGGAAAATGAGGCAAAATGGCGGCGAGGGAGGGAGGGAGGGGGAAAACAGCGGCAAGGGAGGGAGGGAGGGGAAAAACGGCGGCGAGGAAGGGAGGCCGAGTTAAAACGGCGACCAGAGAGGGAGGCAAAGGAAACGGAGCGCGAAGGAGGGGAAACGTCGGCGACGGAGGGAGACGAAAAACGCCGAAGATGGAGGGGCGAGGGGAACGCCAGCGACGAAGTTTAACGATAAATGGAATCGAAACGGTGATGGAGAGAAAGGATAAGGGTTATTGCAGTGAAACGAGAAAGGGAGAGAAAAATAAAATTAGATTTTAAGTTTTTTAATTTAATGAAATAAAATCTGGAAATATTATTTTGGGTTCAACTGAAATTTGACCTAACTATATATATTAGGACTAAAAATAATTTGTCAATTTCAAAATGGTTAAAAATGATTTTTTTTTTTTCACGCTAAAAACAATTGTTTCCATAATTTTTTGGCCACTTTTAATTTTGTCCCTTTTTATTATATTAATTTTGAAATATTAAATATTATACTTATTTAAATTTTATTTAACAATTAAAATCACATAAATATTACATATGTGTTTCTATATGTTTTGTTTTTTTCTTTATATAAATTTTTCAATTTAATCATAAAAACGTTTAAATTTTTGAACATTTTATTAGAATATTAACATTACCACGACTATAACCGTAATTATTATGTCTCTATTAAAGTAGAGACTAAAAAAAGTAGTAAATTGAAATGTCACTAAATATGCATATAGTGACACAAATTGCATTTAATTAGCTGTCACTAAGTTTACATACAATGACACAAATTGCATTTGATTAACTGTCACTAAATTTATAAACAGTGACACAATTTTCATTTAATTAACTGTCATTAAGTTTGTATATAGTGACACAATTTTTAAATAATTAAATGTCACTAAGTTTCTGCATAACGATAAATTTTTCTAATGATTAATAGTCACTATAATTGTAAATAGTAATATAATATTTAAACAATAAATCGTCACTAAATATGTGTAAAGTGACAAATTTTTAAATAGTTAACTGTCATTAAAAATTTTGATTTGTGACATAAAATTCGGTCACTAACTATAGTAACGAGATAACTTTAGTGACAAATTTAAGGGTGACAATTTTGTAGTGACACTTTTTAGGTCACAATATTGATATTGGGATAAATTTTTCTTTTTTGATTATAATTTTTTTTATCTCTATAAAGAAATTTTCGTGTAGTGATTTCTGCAAGACCGCAGGCTTGGGTCAAGTCTTCCGCCATTGCTTTCATTGATTTAGTCAACCGGTGATCTTTTTGGAATGAAAAACTAATAAATAATGAGCTTGATATGTGAAGACTTTGATTATAATTTGCTTTTCTTCTGGGTTGGACGACTTTTCCATAGCCACTCGTATGATATATTGTCTGTCTCTTGCAAACTCTATATCCACAAAAAATCCTACCATCATCAAAGATTTGTTTATAATGTGTTTTTGATATTACTAGTTATTGAGCTATATGTTTGAAGATCTTGTAAGAAAATAAATGTTGCAGTTGTTTTGAGTGAGAGAATTTTCTCTCTGTTTGCTTCTAATAAAAAGCTGTTCTACTTATTAACTTTTAGCAATTGTGTTCTACTGCTTTCACCGTTTTTAACTTGCCATTTTGTTCCAAGTTTGAGTTGCAATATAATATCGGCGGCCCAGAACGAACATGTTTTCAAGTTGCCATTCACATAATCTATAGTTTTCCTTATGAATTTATAATATTACCACCTTGGTTGTGAGGTTTGGTGGATGCAAGGCCCCAATACGAGGAATGAATACAAGAATTGATTGTTTAAGTCCATATGAATTGCTTTTACGGTAGCTGATATGCCCAACACACATACATTAGCAATAAAACAAAAAATCAAAATTGATGTCACGATACCTGAGTTAGCCATTTTGAGCATATGAAAATATAATGGAAGGAGCTGGTAAGAATCCTCCGGGCTACCATACAGAATCTTCTCAGCATGCTCTTTGGCCCGCCAAGTCTTACTGTACATTAGATGAACACCATGTCGCTCCTTCATCTCTGAAATTATGTCAACGAGTCGAATGACACGACCTTTGGTGTTAACTTTTGGTGCAAACATCTCCCCAATGACACTGTAACTGACACACCGCCAGTGTGAATCATATACATCCAATGTACATGTGTGAACACCGTTAAATTTCTATACATGCCAAATCGAACATACATTTCACTAACCTACGTTTTACTAACATACATTTCACCTACATTTCACTAACATACATTTCACTAACCTTTCACTAACATACATTTCACTAACCTACGTTTCACTTACCAACATTTCACTAACATACATTTCACTAACCTTTCACTAACATACAATTTCACTAACCTACATTTCACTGACCAACATTTCACTAACATACATTTCAATAACCTATAGTTCACTAACATACATTTCACTAAACAACATTTCATTAACTTACAGTTTACTAACATACATATCACTAACTTACATTTCACAAACATACATTTCACTAAGAAATTTTATTACTAAACATTTCACTAACTTACATTTCAACAACAAACCTTTCACTAACTAACATTTCACTAACTTTCCATTAATATATTCCATAACCATTAAAATTTCTCAAAACTAAACCCCAATATCACCCAAATTCTTTCAACCACAAAACAAACACAATAAACAAATAAAATAAAATAAAATAAAAAATTTAAAAAAAACTATAAAAACTTTAAAAAAAACCATTAAAATTGAATGGTTTTCTTTTGTAATTTTCATTGGGTTTTTTTGTAATTTTTATTTTTACGGGGTTTTTTTTATAATTATTCAATAAATGGGTGGTTGAGGGTTATTTATGTTATTTTTTCTCTCCAAATGGCTAAAAAATATTATTTTTGCCTCTGTGGTTAAAAACAATTTTGTCAATAATTTTTAGGTCATTTTTAACAATTTTCACTAAGAAATATCATTACTTTATTACTTATTGTTTACAGAGTCGAATAGATGAGCTCGTTACAACCTAATACATTAAGAAATGAAATCTTTAATCAAGTTATAGGTGAAGTTATTGGTTTAGAGGTTGATGTGTCTACTCTAACCTATGGTTTTGGGATCGGTCGATCAAGAAAAAGGTAAAAGTTCTTGTCAAATTGAGACACTAAAATTATTGGAGGATGAATATTCCAAACTGATGCAGCAAACAAAAATGTAAAACACCTTGAGACTGAAATGAATGGGTTGAGATCCCAACTCAAAGAGATAAATGAATTGAAATCTAAGTTTGGCGAACTTTAAGTGATGTTTCAACAACAATTTTTAGCTTCATCTGGATCTTCGTAGTTTATATGTTTTGTTAGTAGATTATATAGTTTGTTTTATAGCTTAGACCATTTTTTAATTTCATCATATGATTAGATTGACGACTCTGTATCGATTTTTATTATCCTAATTTATTATATTAATTTTAGAATATTAAATATTATATTTATTTAAATTTTATTTAATAATTAAAATCATATAAATATTACATATGTGTTTGTATATGTTTTTTTTTATATAGAATTTTCAATTTAATCGTAAAGTTTAAATTTTTGAAAATTTTAATAGAATATTAACATTGCAACAAATATAACCATAATTATTATGTCTCTATTAAAGTAGAGACTAAAAAAGTAGTAACACAAATTTAAAATGATTAACTGTCAATTTTATATACAAACTTAGTGACACAAATTGCATTTAATTAACTGTCACTAAGTTTATATACAATGACACAAATTGCATTTGATTAACTATCACTAAGTTTATAAACAGTGAGACAATTTTCATATAATTAACTGTCACTAAGTTTGTACATAATGAAACAATTTTCAAATGATTAAGTGTTGCTAAATTTCTGTATAATGACAAATTTTTCTAATAATTAATAGTCACTATAATCGTAAATAGTGACAAAATATTTAAACAATAAATCGTCACTAAATATGTGTATAGTGACAAATTTTTAAATAATTAAGTGTTACTAAATTTGTACATAGTAATATAAATTTTATTTTGTCACTCATTAAGGTTCCCTAATAATGCATAACTAAAAATTTTGGTTTGTGACATATATAAAATTCGATGACTAACTATAGTAACAGGATGATTTTAACCATTACTAATACTTTTAATGACAAGTTTAAAGGTGATAATTTTGTAGTGACACTTTTTACGTGACAATATTAATATTGTGATAAATTTTTTTATTTCTATAAGCAGATTTTTTTGTGCGAGACCGGAGGCTTGGGTCAAGTCTTCCGCCATTGCTTTCATTAATTTATTCAACTGGTGACCTTTTTGGAATGAAAAACTAATAAATAATGAGCTTGTTATGTGGAGAAACTTGAGTCCATTAGACAATGATATTACTAGTTTGAAAAAAATGTGTTTTTGACTGTGAAGACTTTGTTTATAATTTGTTTTAGCCACTCGTATGGTTCTCTGTCTCTTGCAAACTCTGTATCCACAAAAAATCCTACCATCATCACAGATTTTTAAAAGCCTATGGGTAGAAATGGTGGGCACCTAAACCGTTAAAAAGATTAAATTAAATTAATTTAAAATATATTGAGTTGTTAAAAAGTAACTGATGGTTAAAATAAATATATTGATTATCTTCAAACTCCATTCTTTTTATAAGTATTTTAGTTCTTTGGTTAGTAAGATATTAATTAATTTAACAATATTGATAATAATTTTATCTTAAAATATGACACTTTTAAAATATTTTTCATGTGTTAAAAGTTTGTGAATAGCAAAGAAACCTCCACGTTTGAGTTAAGTGCATGCAACACCTTAAACTGTCTTGAGAATAAAATTATCATTTTAGCTTTAACTAATAGTAAATGTTTAAGAACAAAATCGTCTAGCTTAATTAAATAGTAGCGAGTGGTAATTCACATGGTGGTAGGATGATCGAACGGGTCAGGAGTCTAGAGAAGCAGCAAAATGGAGTAGATATGAAAAGGGTGCTTCAGAATCAATGAGAAAATGGCAACTGAGCAGGAGAAAGAGGAAGGCAATATTTCTACAAGAAAGAGTGCCTGAAGTCGAGGCATCTTCGGAATCAAGTAGTGTTAGGGTAAGACATTAGGGACTCAGAATCTGTGTATAATTAATCAGAAGGTTATACAATGCTTTCAAATATGTAATTTGATAAGCTTTTTGGGACACTAATAAAACCATGTGTTCAAAAAGAGGTTGGTGTTTTGTCTCTTAAAATATATGAACTCAATTAAAATATGTACTTTTTCTGCATTAAAATATTGAAGCATTTTTCAAGCATTTTTCCCTGTTAAATTAAAATATTGTTCATTTTTCAATAAACCCGACAATTATAACTTTAGTATTCGAAAAAAACTACATAGACACTTAGCTAGAAAACATCAACACCACGATTTATTTGATGAACACTTTCGAAACAACTTGGAAAAAAACTACATACATGTTGACACTATTTAGAACAATAAGAAATGCTAACACTTGAAGCATTTATTTGCAAATAATAATTAATACACCAGTTTAATACATGTTTCAACTAGCATTTTCATTGGAGAATTGATCAGGCTGAGAGAAGTGTAATAATCATGTTCATGGTCGGCCTAGATTGTGGATTTGCATGCAAGCAAGCAATTGCAATGTTCAAAAATTTCAACACTCTATCTTGAAATTCAGGTGGAGGAATTGGAATGCGTTGGTCCAAAACATCTTTGACAAGCATGTTGTCTCTAGTCAATAGAGATGACAAGGAGGGGATGAGATCGCCCGGATGCTTTCCTTTTATCACTTCTAATGCCAATACCCCGAAACTATAAACGTCACATTTCTCTGTTACCTTCATCGTGTACGCAAGCTCTGGAAAGAAAGCGAAAATTGTGATGATTTAGGCAAAAACGTGATATATTTAGTCGAAAAAGAATAATAATCTTAGGATTACCTGGTGCAACGTATCCATAAGTACCAGCAAATCCTGTTTGATTGGAAGAGTCTAGCTTTAAAAGCTTGGCAGTGCCAAAATCTGAAACATGAGCCTGATAATCCTGATCCAACAAAATATTTTTGCTTGATATATCTCGATGAACGATTGGTGGTGAGCAATCATGGTGCATGTAAGACAAGGCCTGAGCCACGCTTTCGATTATATTCAACCGCTTAGGCCAATCCAATCCTTTAGCTTTTTCTTCATTGGACAGGATTGTGTCCATGCTACCCTTCTCGAGATACTCGTAGACTAAAAACGAATGATGTGCATTCGAACAGAAACCATAAAATTTTACAATGTTTCGATGTCGGATTTCTGTTAATGCCTTTATCTCATTAAGAAACTCCTTTCGAAAAGTGTTTTCGCAGTTGGGATGAGGATGGTGGAGTTTCTTCACAGCTACTATGATGTCTGATGGTAGTTTAGTCTTGTAGACACTTCCATGTCCTCCTTTTCCAATGCAATACATAGCATCAAAATTGTTGGTTGCTTTTATGATGTCCGCATACAAAATTCTTCCATCAAAATTTGATATGGAGAGCAGTTCTTCATTACTGTCTTCCATTGAAGAATCCTTCTTTCTCTTTTGTAAAGTGAAGTAGATTCCAAAGAAAGCAATCAAAAGTAGAAGAGCTCCCAAAAGAGGGAATATAGTTGAAAACACCAGTTTCTGGTTCTTCCTCGAGTTATGTTTATATCTGACAAAAGGAACGCCGCATGGTGATAGTCCTGTCACATTGCCACACAAACCTTTGTTCCCTTGTAAGGCTTTTATGGAAGCACTTTTAAAAGCTGGGCTGTCAGGAATAGGACCTTGCAAGTCATTGTAGGATATGTCAATGTACTCCAGGCCACGCATATCTTTGAAACTGTCCGGAAGGAAACCAGAAAGACGATTGTAGGAGAGATTCAACAGCAGTATGCTCTCCATTTTATTGATTTGCGATGGTATCTCTCCTCTGAGAAAGTTGTGACTCAAATCTAGCTGAGATAGTTGCAGTAAGTTCTCTAACTGGCTTGGAATTTCTTGGCTAAACTTGTTGTTGCTCAAATTCAAGTAGTGTAGCTTAATGCAGTTGCCCAAATATTGAATTGATTGACTCAGATTGTTTCCGGACAAGTCTAAGTGCTCGAGATTAGTCAGTGACTCGAATTCTGGAGGTATGCCACCAGAAAGTTGATTGTTACTCAAGTTGAGCAACTTAGAAATACGAGTCAATTTTCCCAACTCTTTTGGCATCTCCCCAACTAAACGATTCGAAGAAAGATCCAACAATTCTAGCTGAGTTGCCTTACCGATCTCAGGTGGTATGCTTCCAGTAATATTGTTCCCTGCAATGCGTAGAGTGCCTAAATATGGACATCTGGCCCAGTTGGATGAAATTTCACCATCAAACTTGTTAAAGCTGAGATCAATGTATGTCAGGTTCGGGTAGACAGCAAAGTCTTCAGCAATATTACCACTGAGTTGGTTTCCCTCCATACGGACTCTGACCAAGCTTGTGCAGTTTTTCAAGCTTCTGGGGATTGGACCTGTGAGACGGTTGTTATTTATCGTGAAATTTTGTAGTAATCCACCTCGGCAAATGTCATTTGGCAGGTAACCAGTAAACTGGTTTTGGTCCAATTGCAATACTGACAATTTCACAAGATTCCCTATTTTTTGAGGAATGGAACCGGAAAGTTTGTTTGCACGGAGAAAAAGATATTCTAAGTTGATCAAATTGCCAAAGGAATCAGGGACTGAACCATTCAGTTGATTTTCACTCATCTCTAGATCAGTCAGAGATATCAAGTTTCCTAACTCTTTAGGAATGGGGCCTGAAAGTTTATTTTGAAAGAGGTGTAGAAGAGTGAGACTTTTGAGACCGCCTAACGATGTTGGAATGGAACCAGAAAGATTGTTTGCAGAAAATCTTAAATTGGTAAGAGACCTTAAATTTCCTAGTTCGTGGGGGATTGGACCGGAGAGGTTATTGTTGAATGCGAACAACAACGTCAGATTTTTCAAGTTTCCAAAAGTGGAAGGAATAGGGCCAGTAAGACTGTTGGTGTCTAGGTAAACTTCAAGCAAGTTTTTCAGGTTTCCTATTTCTGGAGGAATGGAACCTGAAAGCAAATTGTTATAGAGATACAATGTAGTCAGGTTGGTGAGGTCGCCAAGAGAAGCAGGAATTGGCCCATGTAATTGGTTGCTATATAAGGCAAGATCATTAAGAGACCTTAAAAGGCCTATTTCTCTTGGAATTGACCCATTTAAATGGTTTTGGACAAGGTGGATGACCTGAAGATTTGTTAGGCGACCAATTTCTGGTGGGATTTCTCCAGAGAACTGATTAGTTGATAGATCAAGGTAAAAGAGTTTCGAAAGGTTTGCAATCTGTGGTGGGATGGTACCATAGAGTGAATTCATAGCAAGATCAACATATGCAAGGTTAGGAAAAGACGAGAACGGAAACTCATGAAGTGTACCATTCAAGCCGAAGCTGGTAATGTTTATTTTGATGACACTTCCAGCAGGGTTGCATGAGATTCCAAACCAAGTGCATGGGGTTGTGCTTGGTTTTGAATTGGATGTATTGTGTGAAAGTAGTGTCCATGAAGGTAGCTGAGATTGTGTTTGGTTTGCAAAGCTGGATTTCCATTTGAGAAGAGCATTTGCCTCATCAGTAGAAGAAGAAGCAACGCTTGGTAGTAGCCAAGAAAATGGGATAAAAAAAATGACAAAAAAGAAAACGTTTTGCAAGTTCAGTTTGCTTGCCATAGTTTTAACATGGTTTGTGTATAATTTACAAAACTTTCTCTGCATATATATCGATAAAGTAACCAGGATGCATCCTACTGGTTTTTTAGAAATTTTTGCAAGACCGGTGACTTGGGGTCAAGTCTTCCACTATTGCTTTCATTGATTTAGTCAAATGGTGACTTTTTTGGAATGAAAAACTAATAAATAATGAGTTTGATATGTGAAGACTTTGATTATAATTTGCTTTTCTTCTGGGTTGGAGAACTTGAGTCCATTAGACAGTGATATTACTAGTATGAATCAAAAACCATTGTTTGAAAAAATGTGTTTATGTGGGCCTTCACAGTGGTTGTCTTTTGGAATATAAATGAAACAGAGTAGGAACGCATCCAAGTGAAAAACTTGAGTCCATTAGTTTGAAAAATGTGTTTTATGGATCCCCCGTTCACTCGTTCTATCCTGATAAAAACTTATGTGAACGGTAATAATAGGTAGGAATTAATAAAAAAATTTATTTGTTGGACGACTTTTCCATAGCCACTCGTATGGTTCTCTGTCTCATGCAAACTCTATATCCACAAAAAATCCTACCATCATCAAAGATTTTAAAAAGCCTATGGGCAGAAAAGCAAATTATAACGATCCTCTTGATTAATTAAATTAAATTAATTTAAGCGAATTGATTTTTTATTTAAATAAAATAAATATATTGAGTTGTTAAAAAGTAACATATTTATTGCTTCAATTGTGAGTTTCGAGTGATAAAATTGTGATTTATACAATATGTTATATAAATGTCTCATTAAAATATTATTGTTAATTTTTTTATAATCACACCTACTTTATATATATATATTAGGACTAATTGCAATAAAGTACCCTGACGTTTGGTTATATTACAATAAAATCGTCAGTTTAACCTTAAATGTATGTTAGTTCTGGGTTTAGCCTAATTGCATGTGGAGATTCATTTTTAAAATTTTTAATTTTTTTAATTTTTTTTAATTTTTATTTAATTTATTTTTTTTAAAGTAGGGGCAATTATATCATTTTATAAAAAAAAGTCAAAGTCAACCTGTTTAATTTGACTGGTCAACTTAGTCAAGGGTACTAATATGCAATTAAGGCTAAACTCACAATTTCATTGTAATATAGCCAAACGTCAGGGTACTTATATTTTATCACCATCCTCTCCCCGATAGCTAGTCATGTTTTTTTATTGTTGGGTGATATATATATATATATTAAATGAAGTAGAACTTTTATATATATATTCACACCTGACATGTATATATTAAATGAAGTAAAAAAAAAATGGAAAAGAAAAGAAAAGCAAGCATCAAACATGGAAAAGGAAGACACACAAGGTAATTGCCTTGGTGGTTTGGAGGTTTCAAAACCTCCACGCCACCAAGGTTCAAACTTTGGTGGTGCAGCTTTGTAAATATTTATTTCCCACCATTACCTATAACACCGCAATTGTGTGGGTAGACTTCTCTCCCGTATGGGAGTAGATCCCTCCCGTTACTGGGAGTAACCGGTAGTTGTCCGGACCGTGCTTGTATGATTTAATCTCGGTTGGTCCCAGTAGTCTTTAGATTTATCATGAAATTAGTTTTGCTTATGGTTTTGGATTGTCACTAGTTTATTTTATCTAAAGCTTGAATGCAAATGTACGTATTAATTTGATTGGCATTTTTAATTTATAATATTTTATACTTGAATCCTCCTATTTTTAATTGCTTCGGTTTGTGATGCATTTAAACGAAACTAAATTTTATGGTTAAAATTATTTTTGCATGGAGTGACAGTTTTGTATAAAGAATACATATATGTAATTTATTCATTAATGATTAACTTAATTTTTATAACTCTATTTTTTTTTTATCTTTTGTTATTTTATGCACTTTAAATTGGGTCTTATGTAACTTTGATATAATCTACTTAAGTTTTAAGGTAATTTTATTATTTATTTTTTTTTTACAAAATTTAATATGTTAAGAAATATCATTACTTTATTACTTATTGTTTACAGGGTCGAATAGATGAGCTCGTTACAACCCAATACATTAAGAAATGAAATTTTTAATCAAGTTATAGGTGAAGTTATTGGTTCAGAGGCTAATGTGTCTACTCTAACCTATGGTCTTGGAATCGGTCGATCAAGAAAAAGGTCAAAGTTATTGTCAAATTGAGACATTAAAAATATTGGATGATGAATATTCTAAACTTATGCAGCAAACAAAAATGTAAAACATCTTGAGACTGAAATGAATGGGTTGAGATCCCAACTTAAATAGATAGATGAATTGAAATCTAAGTTTGGCAAATTTTAAGTGATGTTTCGACAACAATTTTCAGCTTCATCTGGATTTTCGTAGTTTATATGTTTTGTTAGTAGATCCTATAGTTTTTTTTTTTTATAGCTTAGACCATTTTTTAATTTCATTATGTGATTAAATTGACGACACTGTATCGATTTTTATTATCCTAATTTATTATATTAATTTTAGAATATTAAATATTATATTTGTTTAAATTTTATTTAACAATTAAAATCACATAAATATTACATATGTGCTTGTCTATGTTTTTTTTTTATGTAGATTTTTCAATTTAATCGTAAAAGTTTAAATTTTTAAAAATTTTAATAGAATATTAACATTGCCACAAATATGACCATAATTATTATGTCTCTATTAAAGTAGAGACTAAAAAAGTAGTAAATTGAAATGTCACTAAGTATACATATAGTGAAACAAATTTAAAATGATTAGCTGTCAATTTTATATACAAATTTAGTGATACAAATTGCATTTAATTAATTGTCACTAAGTTTATATACAATGACACAAATTGCATTTGATTAATTGTCACTAAGTTTATATACAATGACACAAATTGCATTTGATTAATTGTCACTAAGTATAAACAGTGACACAATTTTTATATGATTAACTGTCACTAAGTTTGTACATAGTGATACAATTTTCAAATGATTAAGTGTCGCTAAATTTCTGTAAAACGACAAATTTTTCTAATGATTAATAGTCACAATAATTATAAATAGTAAAATAATATTTAAACAATAAATCGTCACTAAATATGTGTATAGTTATAAATTTTTAAATAGTTAACTGTCACTAAATTTCTGCATAGTGACACAAATTTTATTTTGTCACTTATTAAGATTCCCTAATAATGCATCACTAAAAGTCTTGGTTTGTGACACATAAAATTTGGTCACTAACTATAGTAATGAGATGACTTTAACCGTCACTAATACTTTTAGTGACAAGTTTAAAGGTGATAATTTTATAGTGAGACTTTTTATGTCACAATATTGATATTGTGATAAATTTTTTTTTTTTTAGTGGCAATTTTTTTTTTGTTTCTGTAAGTTGATTTTATTGTAGTGATTTTTGCTGGATTGCAGGCGAATTAATTTAATTAATTAAAACGATACTCTTGATTAAATTAAATTAATTTAAGCGAATTAATTATTTTTCTTTGCCGACTTGAAAGGTCCAGCCAGACATTACATGAATAGTGGATGCCTGGATGGTCGCATCCCCACAAGCGCCAGTCTGTTGGCTTATGAAAGTTAATCATTTTGTTTAAAATGCCTTAAAATTTGTAAAATAATTTATTTTTTTACAAATAAATTATATATATTATTATAAAATTCGAAATAGAATTCTTTATATTAAATTTATTGTATCTATGTACAATTTACAGTATTTTATTTTATCAAAATATTATTTTTTATAAAAAAATTTTACATAAGTTCCTTCGTTTTCACTGAATGTCATACATTTAATTTTTTTAAAAATCATATTAGCATCTTCAAACCCCATTCCTTTTATAAGTATTTTAGTTCTTTGGTTAGTAAGATATTAATTAATTTAACAATATTGATAATATTTTTATCTTAAAATATGACACTTTTAAAATATTTTTCATGTGTTAAAAGTTTGTGAATAGCAAAGAAACCTCCATGTTTGAGTTAAGTGCATGCAACACCTTAAACTGTCTTTAGAAAAAAAAATTATCATTTTAGCTTTAACTAATAGTAAATGTTTAAGAACAAAATCGTCTAGCTTAATTAAATAGTAGCGAGTGGTAATTCACATGGTGGTAGGATGATTGATGGTCGTCTCTCAGATAGAACGGGTCAGTAGTCTAGAGAAGGGCAACTGAGCAGGAGAAAGAGGAAGGCAATATTTCTACAAGAAAGAGTGCCTGAAGTTGAGGCGTCTTCGGAATCAAGTAGTGTTAGGGTAAGTGGGGAAGAAGACATTGGGGACTCCAGAATCTGTGTATAGTTAATCAGAAGGTTATACAATGCTTTCAAATATGTAATTTGATAAGCTTTTTGGGACACTAATAAAACCATATGTGTTCAAAAAGAGGTTGGTGTTTTGTCTCTTAAAATATATGAACTCAATTAAAATATGTACTTTTTCTGCATAAGTAACCGGCAGGCATCCTAAAGGTTCCTAAGCGAACTTGGGTCAAGTCTCCCACCGCTGGATTCATTGATTTAATTAAATGATGATTTTTAAATGTACTCCAGGCCACGCATATCTTTAACTGTCCGGAAGGAAACCAGAAAGATGATTGTAGGAGAGATTCAGTAGCAATAGGCTCTGCATTTTGCTAATTTGCGATGGTATCTCTCCTCTGAGAAAGTTGTGACTCAAATCCAGCTGAGACAGTTGAAGTAAGTTCTCCAATTGGCTTGGAATTTCTTGGCTAGACTTATTTTTGCTCAAATTCAAGTAGTTTAGCTTGAAGCTGTTGTCCAAAAATTGAATTGATTGGCTCAGATTGTTTCCAGACAGGTCCAATTGCTCGAGATTAGTTAATAACTCGAATTCTTGAAGTATGCCACTAGAAAGTTGATTGTTACTCAAGTTGAACTTAGAAATACGAGTCAATTTTCCTAACTCCTTTGGAATCTCCCCAACTAAATGATTGGAAGAAAGATCCAACACTTGTAGCTGAGTTGCCTTACCGATCTCAGATGGTATGCTTCCAGTTATATTGTTCCTTGCAATGTGTAAAGTGCCTAAATTTGGACACTTGGCTCAATTAGATGAAATTTCACCATTAAACTTGTTAAAGCTGAGATCAATGAATGTCATGTTCGGGTAGACACCGAAGTCTTCAGCAGTATTCCCACTGAGATGGTTTCCATCCAGACGGACTCTGAGCAAGCTTTTGCAGTTTGTCAAGCTTATGGGGGTTGGACCTGTGATATTGTTGCTATGTACCGTGAAATTTTATAGTAATCCACCTCGGCAAATGTCATTTGGCAGGTAACCAGTAAACTGGTTTTGGTCCAATTCCAATACTGACAATTTCACAAGATCCCTATTTTTTGAGGAATGGAACCGGAAAGTTTGTTTGTACGGAGAAAAAGAGATTCTAAGTTGATCAAATCGGAAAAGGAATCAGGAACTGAACCATTTAGTTGATTTTCACCCATCTCTAAATCAGTCAGAGATAACAAGTTTCCTAACTCTTCAGGAATGGGGCCTGAAAGTTTATTTTGATGGAGATATAGAAGAGTGAGGCTTTTCAAACCACCTAACGATGTTGGAATGGAACTAGAAAGATTGTTTGAAGAAAAGCTTAGATAGGTAAGAGACTTCAAATTTCCTAGTTCGTACGGGATTGGACCGGAGAGGTTATTGTTGAATGCAAACAACACCGTTAGATTTTTCAAGTATCCAAAAGTGGAAGGAATAGGGCCAGTGAGAGTGTTGGTGTCTATGTAAACTTCAAGCAAGTTTTTTAAGTTTCCTATTTTTGGAGGAATGGAACCTGAAAGCAAATTGTTAAAGAGATCTAATATAGTCAGGTTGGTGAGGTTGCCAAGAGAAGCAGGAATTGGCCCATGTAATTTGTTGCTATACAAGGCAAGATCATTAAGAGACCTTAAAAGGCCTATTTCTCTTGGAATTGACCTATTTAACTGGTTTTGGACAAGGTGGATGACCTGAAGATTTGTTAGGTGACCAATTTCTGGTGGGATTTCTCCAGATAACTGATTAGTTGATAGATCAAGGTAAACGAGTTTCGAAAGGTTTACAATATGAGGTGGGATGGTACCATAGAGTGAATTCATAGCAAGATCAACATATTCAAGATTAGGAAAAGACGAGAACGGAAACTCATGAAGTGTACCATTCAAGCTGAAGCTGGTAATGTTTATTTTGATGACGGTCCCAGCAGGGTTGCATGAGATTCCAAACCAAATGCATGGGGTTGTGCTTGGTTTTGAATTGGATGCATTGTGTGAAAGCAGAGTCCATGAAGGTAGCTGAGACTGTGTTTGGTTTGCAAAGTTGGATTTCCATTTGAGAAGAGCATTTGCTTCATCAGTAGAAGAAGAAAAAGAAGAAGCAACACTTGGCATAGTTTTTATAATGGTTTCTGTAATTTACAAAACTTTCTCTGCATATATGTAGATAAAGTAGGGAATTTAGCAAAATTGCTCAAACATAAGTAAAAAATTGCAAAACTACCCAGCCTCCACTAATGTTTGCAACGTATACCCAAAATTTTTTATTGGACAAAATTACCCTTAGTTTTACATTTGACCCACTGTATTCACGTTTTCACTTTACCATTTTTTGACCAAATTGTTTTTACTGTTGTTCATTTCAACTTCTGTTCATCGCCGGAGCTGTTCGTATTCTTCGTTTGTGTTCTGTTTTTCTATTCATCCGTCGCGTCTTTGTTTGCACCGGAGCAGCTTCCGCTGTAGTCGCGTTCTTCTTCGGCCACAGCAAGGAAATCGTATTCTTCTTCCGCCGCAACATTCCAGAGCTATTCAAAGTAAGGAAAAAAAATTTGCTTTTGATTATTTGTTTACAAATCATTGTTTTGGGCATCGAGCCACGTCTGGCCGATGGTTTTGTTTCATCAGGCCACTGTGTCTAAGTGGCTCGATGAAACAAAACCATCGGCCAGCTGAGACTCGATAATTTTTTCATCGGGTCACAGCAACGAAACCGTCTCCGTCTTCCGTGGTAACATTCCACAGCGATTGAAAGTAAGGAAAAAAGTTTATTCATTGATTTTTCTTCTGATTTTTTGGTTAGAAATTTGTGTTTTAGGCATCGGGCCACGACTGGCCGATGATTTTATTTCATCGGGCCACTGTGTCTCAGTGGCCCGATGAAACAAAACCATCGGCCAGCTGTGACCCGATGAAAAAAATTCTTCGGGTCACAGATAGCCGATGGTTTAGTTTCGTCCACAGTGACCTGACGAAACAAAACCATCGGCCAGCTGTGACCCGATGAAAAACTCATCGGGTCTCGGTTGGCCGATGGTTTTGTTTCGACACAGTGGCCCGACGAAACTAAACCATTGGACAGTTGAGACCCGATGAGTTTTTCATCGAGTCACATCTGACCGATAGTTTAGTTTCATCGGGCCACTAAGATACAGTGACCCGACGAAATAAAACCATCGGCCAGCTGTGACCCGATGAAAAACTCATCGGGTCTCGGCTGGCCGATGGTTTAGTTTCATCGGGCCACTGAGACTCAGTGGCCCGATGAAACTAAACCATCGGCCAGCTGTGACCCGATGAAAAACTTATTGGGTCTCCGCTGTCCGATGGTTTAGTTTCGTCGAGCCACTATGTCTCAGTGGCCCGATGAAACTAAACCATCGGATAGCAGAGACCCGATGAGTTTTTCATCGGGTCACAGCTGGCCGATAGTTTTGTTTTATCGGGTCTCAGTGGGCCGAGAAAACAAAACTGTCGGCCAGCCGTGGCCGGATGATTAAATTTCATCGGGCCACCGCGACCCGATAGTTTTGTTTCATGTTGGCATCGTGGCCCGATGAAACAAAATCATCGGGTTGCGGTGGCCCGATGACATTTAATCATTGGGCCACGGCTGGCCAATGGTTTTGTTTCATTAAGGCCACTGTGCCTCAGTGGTCCGATGAAACTAAATTATCGGCCAGCCTGCAACCATCACCATGAAACAAAACCAGATGAAATGAAATCATCGGGCCACTGCGACCCGATGAAATAATACCATCATGCTAGCCTGGTTTGATGAAATAAAATTGAAATACTGTCTTCAATTCAACCTTTTTTCCTTGTATCTTTGTTTTATAACTATTAATATTTATGTTATGTATTTGTAGATATTGGTATATAGATTACGATTGAATTGTTTATGTTACTTGGTTAATCTCATTATTGTAATCTATATTTGTAAGCGTTATATTTTTAATTTGTTGATGAATTCAAATTTTTTTTTTATTGCAGGCTAATAATCAATAGCAAGTGACAAGTTAATTGATTCAATGAAAATTAAGGAAAAAAAATTTTTCCATGCCAAAATGACGACGTATTGTAAATGAGGTTGATTGATTAAGAGTAAGCTGACGGAACGACAACAACAAAAACTAAGAGGAATGTGCTTTGGGTATTTTTTAGATGTTAATAAGATGTCCTTCACGGGTCAATTTTGTCATCACATTTTGTTGCGGGAGTGCCATGTGGAAAATGCTGAAAATAAAATGTGGTTTCTAATTGGTGGGAATAAAATACGGTTCAGTGCAAATGAGTTTTGTCTCGTGAGCGGTCTACGTTTTGGGGATACAGTCGTCCCTACTACAAACCCAAAGGAAGATGATCCGTGTAAAATTTGCCAGAAATATTTTAAGGGAGCCAAAAAAGTGACTGGAATCAAAATTGCAAAGTTTGTTCGAACATCGTCTGGAGGAAGAAAATGATGATGATAATGATGATATGATTAAATTAGCTTTGTTGTTGATCTTAGAGATGACATTGCTTGGAAAGGACTTGAGGACTAAGGTTGAATATTAGGCAATGAAGTTAGTGGATAATTTAGAAGAATTCAATCGGTTTCTATGGGATTCCTATGTATATTCAAGGACATTCAATTCATTATCGACCGGTTGCAAAGGTAGAGATCAGAGGTTTATGGAGAAAGGTAAAAAGGATCCGAGCCATACAGCAGAGAAGTTCAACCTGTATGGATTTGTATATGCTTTTCAGGTAATATTATGTGTTTAACATTTTTTACCCTTATAATATTTAAAACTCTTATTGAAACATGGTTTTGTTTTATTTGTTGGGTGTGGGCTATTGAAACGATTCCGCTGTACTCAAAGCTGAATTATGCTACCATGGTGTCTCATACAGCCCCTCGTATTCTACACTGGGAAGTCAAAACGACTCCTGGATATGAGGCTTTGAGAACTGAGATTTTTATAAGTCGAAAGGTATTAATTAAATTAACAGAGTTCTCTTAGGTATATAAAATTTATTATAACTCTATATTGTTTGTTTTTCATTTTAGATTTCAACGTTTGAAACTTTGAAACCCACTGATGAAGAATTGAAGTTGTCATATTTGACGGGGTTGGAGAAGGCTAGCATCTTAAATGATCCGTCTGCCCTAGATATAGAGATTGGTGATAAGGAAGATGATGAGTATTGTACGGTTTTCTAAATCAACAATTCCATTCTGTTTTCCATCGTGCACCTCAAACTGGTACAATGCAATTGGGGACACCTTTATATGTTGTGCAGATTCATCACTAACCCCAATAAGTGCCTCAACCCTTTCTGTCAACTATGTATCATAAAAAGCAGCCACTATACGTCGATCATGAAACCCACGTTGCATCATATCTCGAATACGGTCAATCATAGCAACAATGAGTAACTCTCGAAAATCTTTCACTGTATTATTCATCGACTCAGCAATATTAGTAGTCATAATGTTGTACCTTTTTCTCGAACAAAAGGCTCGGGACCAGCTCTCTTCTCCAACATCAACAACATACTGATGAGCTCCAACACTAATGCTGGACAACTTTAGCATGTAAAATGAGTGATCATTAACTCTGTAGGCCTTGGTTGCCTTCCGAAATGGTATGGAAAGATCTTTGTTCTTATAAATGGAAATCATATTTCGTTCTAAATGTATGAAACAAGCACCGTGGTATGCATTTGGAAAAACCGTTGCAATAGCTTTGACAATACTGTTTTTCCTATCAGATACAAAAACAAGATCTTCAACATCTCCAATGGTATCATGCAGACAAGATAGAAACCAACTCCATGCAGTATCATTCTCGGAATCCGCAACACCAAATGCCAAAGGAAATATTTGGTCGTTCCCGTCCTGACATACAGCGACAAACAAGATGCCACCATATGAACCCTTCAGAAACGTGGCATCAATTGCAATAACTGGTCTAATGGAAGCATTAAAACCATCTATGCACGCTTTCATGGAGAAGAACATATACATGAACCTATTTTCATCATCAGTTTTAATGTTCGTCATCGTCCCTGGTTTTGTTTCCTCTAACATGTGACAATAATAAGGTAACATACTAAAAGAAACTTCAGCTGATTCGTGTACCTCTTCCATAGCAATATGTTTAGCCCAATATCCTTTGTGGTAATTTACTGTAATGCTCAATTCATTTTGGATATCTCTTATGATTTGCTTTGGTTTGTAGATACGACCATCACGAAATTTCTCCTTGATATGTTGTCCAATAAACTGTGCACTAGCCTTTTTATTCTATGAAAACCTTTTCTCCATTGAGCAACTGTGTTTGTCGTCAAATCTTGTAATTTAAAAAAAATCAGTGTTTGTAACCTTGAATGCATGTAGCCGCCATTTGCATTCTCCAACAGCACAAAGTACCTCAAAACGTAAAGTATCCGACTTCCGCACTTTCAAATTGAAACGATTTGCAGCAGCGTACCTTCTTAGTTGGGAGTGCAACTCTTTTTTACTGTCAAAGACTTCCCCATTTGCAATCAGAATTGGCATAGCTCTCGAAGCTACTTCAATATCATTAATTGAACACATTACAGACGTGGCTCGAACCAACTCTTTATTAGTATTTCCAACACCCTGAACATCTTGGGACTTCTCACTATCTCTGGCTTCGTTACTGAAATTATCAACAAATTGAACTTCATCATCAACCATAGCATCATTTAAATTTGGTGTATAGCCCTCCCGAATATAATTACTTCCCTTTTATGAAGGAAACTAAAAATTGATGGGATGGTGTTGTTGATTAGATGACTCTAGAAAACATTGCTGGATCAATTGTCGGTCACTATGCTCAATCTCAAATACGGTTATACAAACTAAAGGGTCAACATTCTTTTGACGTAATAATATTACAACATCATCATCATCACTTATCTCTACAGGCATGCTTGGGCGGATGGTATGAGCAACCTTCTTTATAATGACTCGAAAGTAGTTTCTGTCAATCCCAATGACGGCATACACTTTATCTAATAGTGGAGCAAAAGTTGCATCTCTTGGAAATAACACCCATTTTGATCTCTTGCCATCATACCAATAAATCCCTTGTTCACATATCCAATGTCCATCCCAGTTAATTATCAACTGCACATCATCCATGCTCATTCCTACATAAAAAAAAAATTAAATTAAACTTAAATTCAATTAAAGTATCAAAACTGTCAGGCTGGCATGATGAAAAACCATCGGGCTAAAAACCATAGGGCCGACATGATGAAAATACAATTTGAAAACCATCAGGCCAAAAACCATCTGGCCGCCATGATGAAAATACAATTTGAAAACCATCAGGCCAAAAACCATCTGGCCGCCATGATGAAAACCATTAGGCCAAAACCATCGAGCCAAAACCATCGGGCCAAAACTATCAGGCCGTCATGATAAAAATACTTGATAAAAACCATCGTGTCAAAAACCATTGGGCCAAAAACCATCGGGCCACTATGATGAAAATATATAATGAAAACCATCGGGACAAAAACTATCAGGCCAAAAACGATGAAAAAATATGAAGAAAAACCATCGGGCCGGCATGATAAAAAATTTTTTTATAAAAATTCGTTCTTCATTTTTTTGATGGAGGATTAACAAATGTGAAATGCCTACAATTGATTCAAAACCCATAAAAGTGTGCATTGACTAAAAAAAAAAGTTTAATACTAACCTTGGAATTTTTTAAGAGAGAACTTTATGATATGAATCTTCTTTTATTTGCAAGAGATAACTTGAGATTTTCTTGACTTAGGTTGGGTAAGAGATTTATGGAGAAGAGAACCGAGTGAAAAAAAAATGTGAAGAAGAGAAGAGAAGAGAAGAACCGGGTGAAGAAGAAAGTGAAGAAGATGAAGAAGAAGATAGTGAAATAGAGTCAAATGTAAATGAGATTTTCTTGTCTTAGGTTGGGTAACAGATTTATGGAAAAGAGAAGAGAGGAAAAATAAGAAAATGTGAAGAAGAGAAGAGAAGAAGAGAGAACCGAATGAAGAAACCTTGACTAGATGAAGAAGAAGAAGAAGAAGACAGTGATGAGTGGGCAATGTAAAGTAAGGGCAATTTTATCTAAAAAAACACTTTGGGTAGAAGTTATAAAAGTTAGTGATGAATGAGTAATTTTATAATTTTTAATTTATTTTTAAACAATTTTATTAAATTCCCGATAAAGTAACCAGGATGCATCCTACTCGTTTTTTAGAAATTTTTGCAAGACCGCAGACTTGTGGTCATGTCTTCCACTACAGCTTTCATTCATTTAGTCAAGTCTTCTACTACTGCTTTCATTCATTTAGTCAAGTCTTCTACTACTGCTTTCATAAATAATGAGTTTGATATGTGAAGACGTTGATTATAATTTGCTTTTCTTCTGGATTGGAGAACTTGAGTGAAAAACCATTGTTCGAAAAAATGTGTTTCCTTTCAAAAAAAAAATAAAAAATGTGTTTATGTGGGCCTTCACAGTGGTTGTCATTTGGAATATGAATGAAACAGAGTAGGAACGCATCCAAGTCAAAAACCAGCGGTTGAAAAACTTTAGTACATTAGTTTAAAAAATGTGTTTATGTGGGCGTTCACAGCGGTTGTTTTGTGGAATATGTTTGCAATACTTCTGTATTATATCAGGGAGAAAAATAAACGGATATTTATTAATGATGATTTAGTTCATGTGTTTCATATCATATGTGTCAAATTATCACATTATTGGTTACAATCAAGGTGGAATACATGAGAAAAATTTATATGTATCTAACCACTAATATCACGTTAAATGTCACATAAACTAAATTTGATTAGTTATTCACACTATATGACATAATACGAATGTACAAAATGAACTATATCCGATACATATAAGTTTTTTTGGGAATATAAAAATAGAATATGTAACATTACTCCATAAATAATGAAACATAATATCATACAATTTAACGGTAATTAGGAATTAATAAAAAAAATTTATTTGTTGGACGACTTTTCCATAGCCACTCGTATGGTTCTCAGTCTCTTGCAAACTCTACATCCACAAAAAATCCTACCATCATCAAAGCCTATGGGTAGAAAAAGGTTAAAACGATCCTCTTGATTAAATTAAATTAATTTAAAAAATAAATATATTGAGGTGTTAAAAAGTAACCGATGGTTTTAGTTGATTTGTGAATTATGCTTTATCAAATCAAATCCATTTTTCTTTGCCGACTTGAAAGGTCCAGCCAGACATTACATGAATAGTGGATGGTCGTATCCCCACAAGCACCAGTCCGTTGGCTTATGAATGTTACTCATTTTGTTTAAAATGCCTTAAAATTTGTAAAATAATTATATTTTTTTAAAATAAATTATATATATATATATATTATTATAAAATTCAAAATAAAATTCTTTATATTAATTTTATCGTATCTATATACAATTTACAGTATTTTATTTTATCAAAATATTATTTTTTATAAAAAAAATTTTTTACATAAGTGCCTTCGTTTTCACGGAATCTCATATATTTAATTTTTTTTAAAATCATATTAGCATTTTCAATTAAAATATGACACTTTTAAAATACTTTTCATGTGTTAAAAGTTTGTAAATAGCAAAGAAACCTCCACGTTTGAGTTAAGCGCATGCAACACCTTGTAGATGCTGGAATCTATACTTGATGATCTTGCGGTCTGAGTTGTTGAATAGGGGAAGACAATATGCAAAACAGTAAGAAATAGTCGTGCTCTTGTAACACCGGGGTGATACCAGCCAAATAGTCTTCGACGTCCAAGTTAGATCGTAAATCCAAAAAAAGAAAAACAAACAAATAGAATGCTACTTGAACTGATTGTATGTCGAGCGGTACGTAAAGATACAATATGTCGAGCGTTGGTAGTAAGTCTAAAGCTATGTTGTGCATAGCTGATCTTAGTATTGCGTCGTGCGCGAGTCTGATTGTTTGTCTTAGAGTAAAAATTGCTTGACCCCTAAGAATGAAGCCATAGCGCTATATTTATAGAGGTTGGTGCTAGCCGTTGCACCTGGATCATGTGAGGATATCGTGCTCCGTGATATCACGGATTCCTGTTATCTCGGAGTTATTTGACTAGGCAAAGTAGACTAAGTCAACTGGCTTAGCCAACGTTTGACTGAGTCAGTTGCTTGGTGACTGCTGGGTCAGGTTGGGTTGAGTGCTTGACATAATTTTTTACTATTGACATTTTTAGAGTTATATATTATTTATGTAATTTATTATTTATATATGGTTAGTTTAATCTTTTCGTTAGGAAGTATATATTTTTTCTATTGTAACCTATTTTCTCTTCTTCATCAATGTTAACGAAAACACCAGTTATTATCTTTCAATTGTTCATCTTAAATTCTTTAGATTGTTAACATAGTATCAGAGCACTGGAAGTTTTTTCTAGAGCCTTTTTGCAAAATCGGAACGGGGCAGTTTTTTCGCATCGTATAGTCGCATTGCATAGTACTAGTATTCTTTATGCTTTTCATTGATTTTGATATTTTCTGAATTTTTGTGTGAACTGCAGTTTCTAAGGTTTGACAAATTTTGCAATTGGGGATTTTGTTATATTCTGCATCTTTGAAATTTTCGTTAGATTGTTGTGATTTTACAATGGATGGTAATAGAGATGATTCACTTCAGTCTATTAGTGTAAAGTTGGATGAAAGAAATTATTCGTATTGGAGTTATGTTATGAAGAATTTTCTGATAGGGAAAAAGAAGTGGAGTCGTATTTCTGGCAAATCTATTAAACCTATCAATGATAAGGCAGAGAATTATGCACAGTTTGTAGAAAATTGACAGGTTGATAATTAAAAAAATTATCACATGGATAAACAATTTTGTTGAGCACTCAATAGTTACACAACTGGCAAAGGATGGCACTGCTAAAGAGGTTTGGGAACACTTGTCCAGGTTGTATATGCAGTCTAACTTTGCAAAGAAATACCAGTTAAAATCTTATATTCGAGCTCTTCAGCAAAAGGATATGAGCATTCAAGAGCTCTATTATGCAATGTCAGATCTTTAGGATCAATTTGCTCTTACAGAATCTGCACACCTGCGAGCATGTGCACCTTATATTGTCAATAGAGAGAAGCAACGCTTGGTTCAGTTCTTGATGGCACTTCGTGATGATTTTGAGGGCCTTCGTGGTTCAATTCTGCATCGTATTTCACTTGCTTCTGTTGATTCAGTAGTGAGTGAGCTCTTGACTAATGAGATACGTCTCAAGTCTCAGGCAGGAAAATGAATTTTCCCGATATTGAACCAGTCATTTTTGGCAGTTCCATCTAGACCTCATGCTTCCTATGACAACAAACCATACAGGGTCGGGTTTGATGAATGCAGTTTTTGTAGGTGTAAGGGTCACTGGAAATCTCAATGTCTTAAATTGGTTAATAGAGCACCGCAACCACAACAGCAAAAACATCAATTCAAGCCTCCACAGTCTATCAACCAATCACAACCATGACCATATCGACCTCCACAGTTTAACACTGCAACAGTTGTGCCACCACCAGACTCCATTGGATTTGGATCTTCATTCTCAACTCCCACACTTGCATCCCTTTATGAGCAACTTTAGAAGCTTATTGCTGCACAATCCCATGCTATGTCTGCCTCCTCTCCAATAGGTCAGTTGCCTTCTAGTTCTTCAGGTATATCTTCCTCCATATGGGTTTTAGATTCTAGAGCCTTTTATCATATGTCCCCTGATTCGACATCTTTTGTTTCTTTATATTCTGTATGATCTACTTCTGTTATGACTGCTGATGGCACTCTTATGCCATTAACTGGAGTTGGTTCTATTGTTACATCTCATTTCTCTCTTTCTACTGTCTATCACATTCCTAAACTTACAATGAATCTTGTTTCTGTTAGTCAATTGTATGATTCTGGTTATTCAGTGTCATTTTCTTCTACTTCTTGTCATGTGCAGGATCTACAATCCAAGAAGCTGATTGGGATAGGCCGTAGAAGTGGAGGATTATATGTCTTGGACGAGCTGAGATTACCAGTATTTGCAGCTCCTAGTATTGACTTGTCTTCTTTTCGCTTGTGTCCTTCGTTTTTTAGTTTTTATTTATGGCATTCTTATCTTGGTCATGTTTCGGCTTCCCGTTTAAGATTCTTAGCTTACACGGGAACCTTAGAAAATTTGCAAACTCATGATATTTCAGATTATAGTGGTTGTAAACTTGCAAAATTTTCTGTTTTGCCTTTTAATCGAAGTACTTCTAATTCTCTTGCACCTTTTGACTTAATTCACTCTGATGTTTGAGGACCTTCTCAAATTGCTACAAAATGGTGGGTATCGATATTATATTTCGTTTATTAATGATTGCACTCGTTTTTGTTGGGTTTATCTTATATAACATCGTTCTGACTTTTTTAGCATTCATAGTAACTTTCGAGCTCTCGTAAAAACCCAACATTCGACTATTATTAAGTGTTGTAGATGTGACTTAGGTGGTGAATATACCTCCAATAGGTTTTGTGAATTACTTGCTTTAGATGGAACTGCTTACCAAACTTCTTGTACAAACACTCTTGAACAAAATGGTATTGTTGAAAGAAAATATAGACATATTGTTGAAACTGCTTGCTCTATTTTGTTGTCTTCTTCTATTCCTAGTGAGTTATGGGGAGAAACAGTTCTTACTGCAGTCCATGTCATCAATAAAATCCCATCGTCTCACATTTCAGGTTTGTCTCCCTTTGAAAAATTATATGGGCATGCTCCTGATTATTCTCTCTTAAGAGTTTTTGGCTTTACTTGTTTTGTCCTTCGCCCTCGAGTAGAGCGAACAAAATTATCGTCTCACTCTGCCATTTGTGTGTTCCTTAGTTATGGTGAGAGACAAAAGAGATATCGTTGTTTTGATCCTATTTCCAAAGAGTTATATATGTCTTGTCATGTTGTGTTTCTTGAACATATCCCTTTCTTTTCTATTCCTGCTACTACTCACAATGTCACCAAATCTGATCTTATTCTTATTGATCCTTTATCTGATCATACTGATAGCTTCTTTCTGCAGGTTCCTTCTCACATAGATTCTGACTCATCTATTGCTCCTATTGTTCCTTTTCCACTTTATTATTCTCGTAGAGCTCGCACGGTTAGTTCTGTAGTTACTGGTACCTCGTTGTCTGATGCTTCTGATTCTCACTCTCCACCTACAGTCATCCCAACACCTTTTGAGATTGTGGATCCTTCTCTTCGTTATCCTCCGCGTACTCGTAAGTCTATTCAACTCCCAGATTTTGTTTACTCTTGTTATTCGAATTCATTTTCTTCCCTTTTAACATCAATACACTCTCTCTCTGAGCCTTTATCCTATAAAGAGGCAGTTCTTGATCCACTTTGGCAGTAAGCTATGAATGAGGAACTTGGGATTTGGTTTCCTTACCGCCTTGTAAAAGTACAGTTGGTTCTCGTTGGGTATATAAGATCAAGACAAAATCCGATGGGTCTGTTGAGCATTACAAAGCTAGATTGGTTGCAAAGGGGTTCTCTCAACAGTATGGTATGGACTATGAAAAGAATTTTGCTCATGTTGCAAATATGACTATTGTTCGTACTCTTATTGTAGTTGCATCTGTCCGTCAGTGGCATATCTCTCATATGGATGTCAAAAATGCTTTATTGAATGGTGATTTGCATAAAGAAGTTTACATGGCTCCACCACACGGTGTCTCCCATAATTCTGGAGAAGTTTGCAAGCTTAAGAAATCTTTATATGGTCTCTAACAGGCTCCTCGAGCTTGGTTTGAGAAGTTTTCTACTGTAATCACTTCTCTTGGATTTTCTTCCAGTAATCATGACTCGGCTCTCTTTGTCAAATGTACCAATGCAATTCGTATTTTGCTCTCTTTATATGTCGATGATATGATTATTATTGGTGATGATATTGATAAGATTGTAGTGCTGAAGTCCAAAGTAGCCCGTCAATTTGAAATGAAGGATTTGGGTTCTTTACGGTACTTTCTGGGTATTGAAGTTACAGTTTCTCCAAAAGGTTATCTTCTCTCTCAGTCCAAGTACACCACTGATATCCTTGAGCGAGCTCATCTCACTGATACTAGGACTGCTGATACTCCTTTTGAGCTCAATGTTCGGTACTTTCCTTTTGATGGTGCTCTCTTATCATATCCTACATTGTATCGCACTATTATCGGCAGTCTAGTCTTCCTCACTATCACTCGTAATTATTCTCATATAATTTATTCAATTATTTTACTATTGCTTTTGTTTTAAGTTGATCATAATTTCAATGTCAAACAACTATAATTTCAAGCCAAGAATAACTTTCTTTTCATATTTTAGAAGGAAAAAAAAAAGGAGATTATCAATCATCAAGTGGGTTAAGTTCTTCATGTGATGTTGGCGGTTCAAGTTTGCCTACGCCATCTGAAAATTTTGGAATTGAGGATATTTACACTCCATTAGATATTAACATTGCTTATTATGTATGTGATCCTAGATTACCTCTCCCAATAGAAGTTTATTTTACTGAGAAGCATAATGATGTTCGAAAAGCATATATAAAAATGGGATCATTTCAACCTACGTTGGATACATATCTACCCATTCCGGATGGTAAATATACTCAAAGTTTTTAACAATTTTGGTTCCAACGATTTCAGAATTTTGCTTCTCTATCGGAACTATGTCAATATATAGTTGAAACAAAAATGTCAGAACACTACTTTGATTGATAAATTGATTCATTTAGTCTTAACTCTTTCTATATCCACAATAACAACAAAACTAGCATTTTCTACTATAAAACTTGTCACAACACCACTTCACAATAAGATGGAGGATGATTTTTTAACAGATTGTATGGTCATATATATTGAAAAGGAGATTCTTGATGCCATTATTGTATTTGTTATTCTCCTTTTATTTATTTCCTTTTGTTATTTTCTTTCCATTTACATTGATATACATTCTCTCTATATAATGAGCTCTATTCTATTGTAAATATATACAGAGTGAAAATAAAAGTCTTGAACATTTTCTATCATCTCTATTCTTCTACATTTCTTTTACATGGTATCAAAGTATTAGGTTTTAGAGAAATTAGTTTTGTACAATTTTTCTTTCATTTCTAGTCTACCCAAAATAGACTCATTTTTTTTTGACATTTTTTTATGTCATTTAACGTGATTGGCTTTCTTTCATGCCTTTCTATGTACGTGGCTTTCATGTGCAAAAATAAACATTATTTGGGTTCAAAATACCTGTAAGAACAATTAATATGGACTAATATTTCTGTGATTTTTTTTCGCGCAAAACATTATTGTCTTAAAGTGCAAATACATGCTTTTATTGTTTATATATATCAATAAGAACTAATATATTGCACTAATATATATCAAATTTTTTTCCATCATAAGTGAAGAATCAATTAATCTGAATACTTCTATTAATTCAGTGATTCCCAATTCTATCAATCCCACTTATAACTCTCCTTTTTATATTCACCCTTCTAATAGTCCGGGAACAGTTTTTGTTTATCAAATTCTCAATGGTAATAAATATCCCACTTGGCGACGTGCTATGCGATTGGCTCTATCTGCCAAAAATAAAATGGGATCTATGATCGGTACCATTATCAAACCACTATGTTCAAAATCTAAAATTGTTGAATGGGAACGTTGTAATGATATGGTTTTATCGTGGTTATTAAATTCTATCTCTCCAGATATTGCTAATAGCGTAATCTATGCTGATATAATAAAAGATGTCTGGGAGGACCTTTTTAATTGTTTTTCTCAAGGAAATCCCGCTAGGGTCTTTCAAATTAAACGTGCAATATGCACACTTATTTAAGAATAAGCTTCCATAACAACTTATTTTACAAAATTAAAGACCTTATGGGATGAAGTTGGCCCTTACAATTCCATTCCTAATTGTTCTTGTGGATCTTCTAAAGCTATTCAAGAATATCAACAACAAGAACAAGTCTATCAATTTTTAATGAGATTCAATGAGTTATTCTTCCATCCAAAGTCAAATTCTTTTCCTTGGTAAGATTTAATCCCTTGGGACGCCTTCTTTATCTCACGATCACTCGACCAGACTTGGTGTACTCAGTTCAAACTCTCAGTCAATATATATCCAATCCTTGCAAATCTTATCTTGATGCTGCTTATAAGGTATTAGCATATGTGAAATCTGCAACTAGGAAAGGAATTTTATTGCTATCAGATAGTTCCCTCCAAATAGAAGCTTTTTGTGACTTAGATTGGGGTAGCTGTCTCACAACGCGCTGATCTGTGACAGGATTTTGTGTTTTCCTTAGAAAGAGTCCTATTTAATGAAAAAGTAAGAAATAATCAACTGCATCTTGATCTTCTGCAGAGGCAGAATACAGGGCCAAGGCATCTACCACATATGAATTAGTTTGGCGTAAATGGCTCTTAAATGATCTTGGAATTTCTCACCCACATTCCATGCAGCTTTATTGTGATAACAAAGCTGCTCTTCATATTATTGCAAATCATGTTTCATGAAAGAACTAAACATATTGAGTTAGATTGCCACATTATTCGAGAGAAGATTCAAACTGGATTAATCAAAACTGCCCATATCGCATCGTCAAATCAAATTGCAGATATTTTTACAAAACCACTTGAAAAAAAAAAATAATTTCTTTATCTTATTAGTAAGCTGGACATTCACAACATTCATACTCCAACTTGAGGGGGAGTGTTGAAGATTTGATGGAGGAAAATACTCTCAAAAATCATGAATTGATAAGTCAATATTTTCATTATTGTATTCATTATTCTCCTTTTATTTCTTTCCTTTTGTTATTTTCTTTCCATTTACATTGGTCTATATTCTCTCTATATAAAGGAAAATACTCCTAAAGAATCATGAATTTTTAAGTCAATATTTTCATTATTGTATTCATTATTCTCCATTTATTTCTTTCCTTTTGTTATTTTCTTTCCATTTACATACACAGTAAAAAAAAATCTTGAACATTTTCTATAATCTCTAATCTTCTACATTTCTTTTACATTGATTTTTTGTAGAGTTTTACAAGCATTTACCACTTATCATCTATAATCTCTAATCTTCTACATTTCTTTTACATTGATTTTTTGTAGAGTTTTACAAGCATTTACCACTTATCATCATTAAGTTCACTAGCTTCTTTTTTTTTTTTTCTTTTTCTTTTTAAAAAAAAAAATTAATTAATGACTATTTGTTGCTAATAATGAGTTCTTTTTAATTTTTTTTTTTTAAGTTATAGTAACATATTATTTGAAATATGCTCAAAACTCATATAGCTAAAAGATACAAGTATACGATGGTTGACAAACAAGAGGGCTGACCCAGGCTGTTGTCGAGGTTAGCGTTTTAAATATTTCTCAAACATAATTACATATTTACCCTTTGTTATGGGCCTAATTTCATTAAGCCCAATAGGCCTAGAAATGTCAATAAAGCCCAATAGGTTTGGATAAATCAACAAAGCCCAAGAGACTTGAGGAAGTCAACAAGGCCCAACGGGCTGGAGAAGCTAATAGAACCCAATGCAACAGACAGGTCCATCCCAACGATATGAAGTAGGGACTCTATGCGAGCTACACCTCCTAAGCAACCTAGGAGATTTATACACATTACCTCTCATCAACAGCATGGCTCTAACTCGCATAACAATTAGCTCGAAACTCCAAATAAAGAAGA
Source organism: Xanthoceras sorbifolium (assembly GCA_003430845.1). Classification (NCBI taxonomy): domain Eukaryota; kingdom Viridiplantae; phylum Streptophyta; class Magnoliopsida; order Sapindales; family Sapindaceae; genus Xanthoceras; species Xanthoceras sorbifolium. The sequence goes on from CM010619.1 coordinate 1,954,571, forward strand.
ATCCCCATATTAAAGGGATTTGATCTTGTCAACTGGCGGCGTTCCAATCAGTCTTAAACACCTTATTTTCAGCAATTGTATTTCAATTAGAATATTATTCTTACGGATTTAATTTAATCCTTGATTTACTGCAATTACATTCCATATAAAACAGAATGACTCAATCCCTTCACACTATAAAAGGGGTGGATCATCACTGTTACAAGGGTTATAAAACATTCTGAGAAAAAACACATATAGCGAGCTCGACATTAATGTAAGAACAGTGGATGTAGGCATTCTTTCAAGGCCAAACCACTTTAAAAATCTCTTTTCTTCAATCTTATTTTATTGCTTTGCTATTTTAATTATTGTTAATTACGTTGACCGAATTCACACGCCAACATTTTGGCGCTAGAAGGAGGGTCTGTTTGAGGAATTAAACCTCTATTTTCAGCAAAAGATAGTGTTTTCATCTTATTTTTCTGGGAACCAGCGGAGGTCACCCAATCAATAAAATCCACCCCGTAAGGAAGATGGTGCCACCTCTACTGCGTTAATGGCAGCTCTTCCAACCCCTGGATATCAGGCATTGCTGTAGAGGCTGGAACAATTAGAACAATGAGGTGGACGAACGGGACCCAATAATAGATATATAGAGTAGAGCCCGTTCTGCTGGGAGATAGAAAATGAGCCCCTGCTGGACCGCTTTAAAATACCCAGTATCCCCCTTTACCAAGTGACCAGTGATTCTTTCGACCACTTGGATGCCTATAACATGCAAATGAGTCTTCTTACAATGAACAATATGGTTAAATGCCGATGTTTTCCAGCAACCGTGGGTGAAATCGACAGAAAGGGGCTGAGAGGGCTCCCAATTGGCAGTATAACGAGCTGGAATCAATTTCAAGAGTTCTTTATGAACCAGTACCAGGCCATAAAGAAACAGCTCGTCTCTTCATGTCACCTGTCAACCATCTTTTAAAAGAGTCCTTAAAAGATTATATAGCTCGTTTTTAGAGAGAAGTTAGCTGTATAGATATCCCAACCGATGAAAACGTGCTAACAGCTACTACTGCCGGCCTGCGAAAAGATGGCGAGCTATACCGAAACATATACAGCAAGCCAGTTAAGACACTCAGAGACTTTTACAAGCAGTCTAACACTTATATCCACATGGAGGAAGCTTTCGGGCCCAAGAAGAACTTCAATAACAAGAAAGATAGAGGTGGGAGCACGCATGATAATAGCAAATGAAAGAACAATAGAGGAAACAACATTAACAGCAACCGTAACCAGAATGGGAGCTCGCAGAGAGATGAAGCTCCAGCGAATCAGGTAGCCAAAAAGGCTAGGAACGATGAGGTTGTGAGAAAAAACGGAGGTCGTTACCAGACATATACATAATTTTCCGATTCTCGGGATAACATTTTTAACATGGAAAGGAACAGGGAAGAATTTGGGAGACCGCCTCGCACGAGGACCCCCATCTGAACTCAAAATCCCAACAAGTTCTGCGCGTACCACAACAAGGCGAGCCACAACACCGCCGATTGCTTCAAGCTCACAGATGCAATCGAAGGCTTAATCCGACGAGGTTGCCTAAGAGACTGCATTGTGCAGTCAAGAAATCAGCAGTAGCAGCAGCTGATTAAGCCCGCTCATCCAGACCCAGTTCCCGATGAGCCCACTGTAAGGGCTATCCATACCATTTATAGAGGGTCGTACCTCGCAGGAACTTCGAACATGTCACTTATACATATTGTGATAGAAGCCAACCATTCTATTATAAGAATGATGAGTGCAGACGAACGATCTGCAAAGCAATGCAGAACAATAGCGAAAGGTGTAACCGTCACAGATGCTGACATGCGAGGTGTGCACTGGCTAATTAATGATGCAATTGTCATCAAGGCAACAATTGAGGGAGTGACCATCTACAGAACTATGATTGATAATAGCAGCCCGGTGAATGTCTTATACAAGGCCGCCTTCGAGGAGATGGGATTGAAGCAAAGTCACTTACGACCCTTAAGCGAACCGCTCTACGGCTTCACAGTAGATTCCATCATCCCCTAGGGTTAATCACTTTGCCCCTTACCTTGGGAGAATCAGATCGTCAAGCGACTACCATGGCGGATTTCCTGGTCATCCACTGCCCAACGGCCTACAACGTTGTCCTAGGAAGACTCGCCCTCAACGACTTGGAGGTAATCACTTCTACGAAGTACCTAACCCTAAAATTCACAACTCTAACAGGTATAGGAAGTGTCCACGGAGAGTAGAAGGTGGCTAGGTCGTGTTATGAGAAGACTGTCAGGATTAGGATGCGGGAAAAAACAGCCAAGGCCAAGGCCGATGAGCAGAGAATGAATGTTGTAGCCGAAGCCTCCCGTGACCAACCAATCCCATAACTCTACAACAACATCGACCCAAGGGTGATTAACGAAAATCAAAATACTGGGCCCGTTGAAGAACTAGAGAAGGTCCTTATGTCATGGATGAAGACCTGAGCAACAGAGCTTATCACCTCGTGAATGTCAATAGAGCTCGAGTTCCACAAGTTTGGAATGCAAAACACTTAAGGAAATACTATCAGTAACAGTTGTATTTGTTTCGTTATTAATAAAGTTGTTATTTTCTATAAGCTCCCGTGTCCTATTATTATTACTCTCAACCTTCTTAAACTAAATTTTTTTTTCTTTTTTCTATTAGGTTATTTTAATCTGTCTCCAATTTGGTGTATATAAGATTTCAGTTGTTTTACTTCTTTACAAAGATGGATTCCATGGATTTCAAACAACTCATTTTGTTCCCAAATTTTGACTAGACTATGAATACTCTCTATGGCGTCAAGACGAAGTTCACCACAGGTCTGCACGTAAACTTAAAGAACCATGTTTCAAGAATGGAGGAATATTCTGCAAAATCCAATATGATTCATGATCTACGATGCATCTTGATTTCCCTTGCATCTGATATTTATATCCTACTACTATACCTATCATGGTTGAACTAATAAAAGAACACATTTTGCCAAGTTGAAGAAGGCATCTTAAGCTCTGGTTGTTTTCTTGTGTCTTTGCGTAACAAGTACAAATATGGCATACATTCCAAATTGTGACGTGAATTTTAGCATTTGGTTTTGTGTTTTATTGGGATAAAGAGCTAAAAAACAAAGCTACGGAGTCCTTCACCCATCACACATAAAAAATAAAAAAAAAAGACGAGAAACAATAGATTAAAGCGTGAAGCAAAGAATGAACACAACTACCAATTCAATACAAAACAAAAACCTACAATTGAAATGTTGTACCCCTAATGGAACTATCAACACGCACCATAACAATAAGGAATACAATTAAATAAACCAAAATCACTGCCAAACCTAAGAGCAAGTAACACTATACCCTCCTAAAATAGTCACGAAAAAGTAAATTAACCCATACATGAACAAGAATAAAATAAAACCTAGAGCAAAGAAAGTGATGAACATAAAAAGGAGAGCTACAACGTATAGAACATAATTCCACTTCACCATAACAGCAAAGAATAACAATAAAAACAGTCCACAACAAGATTCTTTATGACATAAATCAGCTAGATAATTGAACACGAACATACAAAAGTAAACGTGGGACTGACAACAAACCCTTTAACAAGGGTCGGTGAAAGCAAAAAAATCCTTCAAAAAAGAACTTGAACCCAGAAAAATAATAGTTAGCATAAAGAAGAAACTAAAACCCAAAACCATCAGTCTTGGTTACAAAAAACAAATTAAGTTAAAGCCTAAAACACAGCGAGTCACTTGGTTACAAAAACTGGTTAAGCTAAACGCTGTAAGGACTGAGAGAACTAATGTGTGGACTCCATATGCTTCAAACTCATATCATAAAACCCAAAATGAAATAGACATTGATTCCATCTGCTTCAACTTGTACACAAGACCCAAAATCAAATAGAAAAGAAATCAATCTGCTTTAACTACTACCAGAAGACCCGAAATTAAATAGGAAAAAGTGTAAACGTACACCAAAAGTCCAATTTCAATGACGTACAAAGCCAGAATTCAGAATTAAAATTAAGATGGAAGTACTTAGATGTTTGAAAGGTGAGAATACACCCACAATCCATGTCACATCAACCCAAAACACCAAATTCTCTGCCCCCCATTGACCGTAAAAATCAGAAAAATCATCTTCACAAAAGACAATATGAATAATACCCAATTGTTTTAAACTTGTGAAGAAAGCATTAACTTCATTATTAACAAACTAGCATAGAGATAGCCTCATATCCAAATTAACAACAATTTGAAATTAAAAATCCAACATATACGAACATAAAAAAAAAATTGTGTTTCAAAAGAAAAAAAAAAATTTGAACCACATACTGTGTATCAGCATGCAGTAAAAACACTAATAATTCAATTAAAACCTAAAGATTAGAAAATTAATTAACAAGATGAAAAACAAAATAAAACCTAAAACAAGTAGTAAAATAATCTCTTGCATGTACAAGTAATTGAAATGAAAACAAACTAGACGGTTCCAAAAGGAAAACACCAAACAAAAGAATTAAAAACAAATTTCAAGTAATAGTTGCATGGACACGCAAACATATACAACATGAATAATAATTACCCGTTATCTCATGTCCAGCACGCGAAATAAAAGAGCTGACATGAGATTGGAGGCATTATAAGATGAATAAGTTGTTTATGCAGATATTCAATTTCAGTAGAGGTGTGCTAGCAACAGTTGCTGGCAGTCGATCCTACAAAGCGACAAGTGGCATGTTTATTTTTTTTTTTTTTGTAAGTTTTACAACTAATTATATTTTAATCCCTCATATTTATAATTTTAATCACATACCACTAAATTATTATAAATTATCAATTAAATTTATATAATAAAAATTTTAATACTCAAATTTAAATTTAAATTTAAATTAAAATTAACTTTTATAAAAAATTAAAACTAAAAATAAAAATAAAACTTGACCAAAATTTTATACTTAAATAAAAATATAATTGAAAATTAATTAGTTTATTTATAATAATAGGATATTTATGTTAAAAAATAAATTTATTCTCCTATTTGTAACACATACTATTATAATATATATTGATAAATATACATATTTTTATATTTTTAATTAAATATAAAAAAATATATTTTTATAAAAAAAATATCATAACTAAGCGATGTTTTCCTACCTCCCTTTCTATGGAGATCACTTATTTTTTATAAAAAATATTTTTTTTATATATTTATAATTATATAAAATAATAAAGATGACAATAATTTTAATAAATTCTTTAATTATTTTGTTTAATTTTTTAATTTTAATTATTATCAAATTTGTCAAAGATCCTTATTTTATTAATTGGAATTTCACAAGTTCTCCCAATCCATTAAAGTTCAAACTTTGATATTATAAACATTATTCAACACTTACCTATCAAATTGTAATAAGTGTAAGGAGGCATCTCTCCCTGTATTAGAAATAGACTTCTTATTATTATTTAGATTTAAAATATCTAAACCGTATATATAACTTAATTTCGATAGATACTGACCAATCAGGTATTGAATTTTTTTAAAAAATATATTATTAAATTTTATTTTTACTTTTAGTTTTAAAATTTTATAAAAGTTAATTTTAATTTTAATTTTAATTTAAGTTTTAGTATTAAAATTTTTATTATATAAATTAAATTAATAATTTATAATGATTTAGTTATATATGACTAAAATTATAAATAAGAGAAACTAAAATATAATTAGATGTAAAACTTAAAAAAAAAAAAAAAAAAAAATTGGAGTGGCTGTCAGCAACAGACACCTACGGCTAGCAGATCTCTTTTTAATATATAAAAGCACTAACAAAGATGACTAAAAAATACACTAAAATAAAATAAATTACAAAAAAAAAAAAATCTGTACTTTTGAAAGCCGAGGCGTCGTCAAGCGGGGTATTGAATGAAGAATACGACAACAGCAAATTTACAGGGAGAGAAAGCACACAATAGGCGTGTTGGAAGAGACGATTTTAAATATGACCGTTGTACCCTTTAATTATTAATAATTTAAAATTGCCAACAACAGTTGCAAGAAATGTTTCATTTTCATTTATAAAAAAAATTGAAAATACTTAAGAAACGCTACTTGAAGAGAAACGTTCAAAACCAGAAGATGTTTTCATTTAAAAACCAAAGAATCTAAATTTTCCATTTATAGAAACTGAAAAAAAAAAAAAAAAAACCACAAATGAAACAACAACTGAGTGCAAATCAAGAATCGCTGAATCAGAAAATAATCTGAAACCATACAAATGACATTAAGGTTTTTCGACACCAACAAATCTAAGTTTTCCATTTAAAAAATAGATCTACCTATAGATGAAAAAATTGAATCAAAAGATAAAAAGAATAAAATACCAGGTAGGCGACGACCAAGACTGTGGCACGAACGGCATCAAAGGAAGGAAGCCGATGAAAATAATGGTCCTAGAGAGAGAATTAAGGAGCGGTTTAGAGAGAGATTGTAAGCGGCTGCGATGACCAAAAATATTGAGAAAAAAAAAAGCGAATAAAGAAGGATTTAATTAGTGATTGGGATAGAAAATGGCGATTGATTGGAAGGGGAGAGAGGGGTAGAGGAGCGTCTGTTCATCGGCAATAGAGAAACTAAAAAGAAAAGAAAAGGAGATTTGTGCTTTTATAGCTAGGAACTGCGTGAGGTAGGGATGGCCATTCTAACCGAACCGGCAATTCCGGTTTTGAAATCACCGGTTCTGGTTTTAGAATCCCCTGTTCCGGTTCCAATTTTTCTCCAACCGCAACCGGGGGGGGGAACCGCACGGTTCGGTTTCCCCCGGTTTTTTTGGAACTGGTGGTTCAACCGGCGGTTCCAAACCAGTCGGAACCGGTAAAAATTAAAAAATTAAAAATTAAAAATTAATTAATAAAAAAAATTTAATATATAAATAACGATAATAATATATATACATAAACTGGGTACTCGATTGCAAAAAAATAACAATAAAATTGAAATAAAATTATGATAATATCATAAAACTATAAAATTAAATAAAAAATTAGGGCTTGCACTTAATTTTACCTCAATTAAGTTGCCTACGTATCCTCTAGGAGGAATCAAAGCCTACGTAGTTCTTTTACCTGTTATGTTTCGGATATGATCAATCGTCGCTTGTTCCTTCGGTTGCCGTTGTATCCTTGTTGGTGTCGAAGAAGTCATTGTCGTCGGATACCAGATCCAATTCCTGTTGCCGGTATGTGGCCTTGGTCCAGTCGTCAACACAAACCTGGATCTGTATTGAGTCAGGACTGAGCAATGCTCGTCTCTCGTCCAGAACATTGCCACCTGCACTAAATTCCTATTCGACGACGACGATCGAGACAGGGGTTCTAAAAATTTGTTTGGCAATAATAGCCAAAATTGGAAAGTTAGTTTTATGCTCCCTCCACCACTGTAGAACGTTAAAGTCTGGGGTGTCCAAAAACTCAAAGAAGGTGTTTATGTAAACATCAACCTCTGAAACATAGGTTGATGAAGACGAACTCCCCGACGTCCTTGCTTTTTTGGTAAACACGCTTGCCCCTAACTTCCTTAATATGGAGGGAAAGCGCAAATGACTAGTACTATCGCTTCCGCTTGGTTCCGGTTGTTGAACAATAATGTTCAGCGAGGGACCGTAAACAGAACGATATTCGTCATACATTGAATAAAATAAATACCTAACATTATTATATAAACCACTAATATCTATGTCCATTATCCCTAGAGATTGGTAATAAAGTGTAAAAAATTCAAATAAACTATTTAATTTATTCCTAGGGTCAAAAACTGATGCAACAGTATAAATTATAGGAATGTCCCTATAATAGTTTATCCATCTTTCTCGCATTGCATAAACACACGGAACTAATTCATTTATTTGTGCATATTCATTAAGTGTACCTACAATATTAAGGGCTTCAAATAAAAATAAATGTGAAATTGGATAATATATACCGGATAAAGATTGTGTTGCATCATGAAAAACTTTTAAAAGCATGCAAATTTTTGTACAAACATCCCAATGATGTTCATATAAATTAATGGTATTAACATTATGCTGCATAAATCTAACTAATAATTCTCTATACTTGTAGCTTTCACAAAGCAACTTATATGTGGAGTTTCAACGAGTGGGAACATCACGGGAAAACCTAATTGAATGTTTCCCGTTAGCTTTACAATACCTAGCCCATTGTTTCATAGTGCTAGGATGTTTCCACAAATAGTATAGAGCATCCCTAATTGGTGTAATCCACTCATATAGTATTTGCAAGTCATGTTGTACACATATATTTAAAACATGGCAAACACATCTTTGATGAAAAAATCTGCCGCCAAAATAGGGTTGACACAATTGAATTAATTGTGGAACGACGGCAGTATTATTTGCAGCATTATCAAAACCAATTGCAAAAATTTCACTCTCAATACAATATTCTTCAAAAATAATTTTCATTAATTTATAAGTATTGTCAGCAGTATGGGTGTTGTCAAAAACTCTAAATGCCAATATTCGTTTTTGCAAATCCCATGATTGGTCAACGAAATGGCAAGTGAGTCCTAAGTATGAATGTTTTTGCCAATGATCACTCCAGATATCGGCACAAACAGACATACGACCCATATAATTTTGAAAATATTTTACTAAAACTTTTTTTTCTTTTTTATAAATATCACACATAGTACATTTTTATGTGGTCTTAGCTACTCTACATGCAGAGGGATTTAAAGCATTATGACAATATTTTAAAAAATCAGTTTTTTCCCCAAAACTAAAGAGGAGATGTTCGGTCGCTACCATTCTTGCTAATTGGTCCCTATTATTTTGATCAGTATATTTAAATAAAGGATGGTTAGGGGATGTGTACCTTGCAATTTGGTGTTGTCCTCGCTGATGGTGAGCTTTGGCTGGATGCTTGCTGTTGATATGCTTCCAATAAGTCCCGTACCCTCCGAATTTGTTCTATTTAAAATCTTTGGAACAATAGTTGCAAACCACTATAACTAACCCATTCTTCTCCACCCTCTTCATATGAACTTTAAAAAGTTTAGATTTGTACTTTGACAAATCTGGCTGCGCCTGCGGCATTTGTACGGTTTCACTTGGGATTGGGAGGGTTGGAGCAGAGGAGGGACCACCGCCAGAAGAGGAATGAGAATAATCAGGATTAAAATTAAAAGGAGTTTTATTACCAAAAATTACCTCTTCAAATTCTCGTGCTTGCACGTATTCAGCAAAATTTCTATCGTTGTTGTATTCTAGGAAAGGGCAACTTTGCGCTTCTTGAACATTTAAATCCGATATCTGCTCATTTTGCTCAGCGTTTCTATTGAAAACGGACCTTCGACCTCCGGAAATAGATGTTCGACCTCCGAAAATAGATTTTCGACCTCTGGAAATAGATGGTCTTGGGGGTGATGCCATTATAAATTTATAAAATAAAGTGTTTAAACAAATAATAAAAACAATTGCAGTAGTGAAAAACAATAGCAAGATTAAGAGAATGAGAGAATTAGAAAAAAATTGAGAGAATTAGAGACGAGAGAAATATTGAGAGAATAAGAGAATTTGTGTGAATGAATTAGAGAATTGATGGGGTTTATATAGTTTTTTGGATTGGGAAAAAATTAATATTTTTAAAAATTTAGGGTGTTAAATTGTAATTTTTAGGGGACTTTTTGGTAATTTTTAGGGAAGGAGCCGTTGAACAACGGTTCCTTCTCAACGTTCTGATTGCTACCAGCTGACAGCAGAAGGCTGTGGCCAACAACCAAAATTTTCAAAAAAATTTTAAAAAATAAATAAAAATAAAAATAAAAACCAGAACCGAACCGGCGGTTTCGATTTTTTTTTAAGGGCAACCGGAACCGAGATCGGCTATCCCGATTCCGGAGTCCAGTTTAGGAACCGCCCGGTTCGAACCGAACTGGGGCCATGTCTAGCGTGGGGGGGTAACTTGTGAAGTTGTGACCAACTGAATTTTTGTAACTTAAAATCGTTTTGGGCCAGTTTAAAAAAAAAAAAAAAAAAGGTTTTGGGTCTCTCTTACTACGTATTCGGCAATTGAACAAATATATAGGCAATGTTAATCATTAATATTTTACCTACCAAAGGTAGTGCGTCAGCCTGAACTTAAAATATGTGGGTTATTATCAGACTGAATGAACATTACATACTATCGAGTCAAATTAGGCGGCGGTGGCAAGTTTATTCTTTTAATCTATGGAATGATGGTCATTCGTATAAAGAGATTGGACATTACTTTGTGCTTCGAGTTTTAAGAATTTATGGACTTGGGCCTTCTAATGGTAAAAAAACGGCCCAAAGCAGGTTTGGCCCAACAACTAACCAAAACAATCCAGAAGCAGCCCAAATACCCATTGGCCGCTTGATAATGACCAGTACACAGTCAAACATGAACCAAGGCTACATAACGGCTATTAAGGCCTAACTGCTCTGAGATAACAATGATTCTTGATAGCTTGAAGAACGATCCTCTCGACCAACCTCAACGGGCATCACACCCTCACTATAAATACTAACTCAAGCCTCAGAAGAAAGGGTGACTCAGCTCGACTTTATACTAAAGATACATTATCTAACTTTGGCTCGACACATGTCAACTTCAAGTCCTGGCATTGCTATTTCAACTACAATCGACTCCAGTCCGCTATGGTATAATCAATACTACTTACGCCCGACGTTCAGCACAACTCACTATGCTCGACACTCGATCATCACAGATTTGGTTTCACTCGATTTTACCTTATCAATACGAGCTTTCGCTGACTTGAGCATCAGAGTCCATTTGGGTGGCACAACCCCGGTGTCCCAAGTGCTCGATTGTTCCTATTTCCTTGCAGGTTATTGGTTCCAATATCAAACTAGACCGTAGATCCCAACATCTGTAGATCGTAAATTTCATCATCTACAATTTGGTACCTACCATGGGGCTGACAGCATCAATTAGGCTAACATAGCACTCGTCGACACTGACATGGCAGACGAATCGAACCATGCAGCTTTCGAAGCCCAACTCGCACTTCTGGTAGCATAAGTAAAGGAAAACTAGGAGCTACTCCAACCATTGGAGGCAGAAAACAATGTTGAGACGCTAATGGCGTTGACAACATTGCCATCAGGATTCAGGCATATGTGTTATAGAATTAACACTAACCTGAAATCGGCGTCCGGACAGACGACTTTAGCGACGTTGACCTCCAGCACTTGATATCCCATTTACGAGCTTAGGTCAACCGCGATTGACCAGAATCCAACAACGATTGAATGCGACCTAGTGTCAGAACCAAATGCAGTCAATTACAGCGAGCAGATGCCAACAATGTTGACCGCGGTTTTAATTATACATGATGCAATCCAATCGACTCTTATTCCACCACCCATTTAGGCAATGAACCTTAGAATGGACTTCAAGCCGACCTAAATGGTGACAGATCCCCGTATTACTCTACTAGCAATCCACTCGACAATCTCGGTAAGCTCAACTTTTGCTTTACCTGACCTCAATGTGGCACATAGATTCGCAGAGATGGATGCCCTAATTCAGCGCATCCTTGGAATGTCGGCCCCGATTAAAAAAAAAAAAGTGTTGCTATAGCTTCGCCGATTCACCATTCCATCACAATTAAGGAAATGTCGAGGAAATTCAACTTCCCCAATATGAAGCATTTCGACGGCACTACGACCCATATGACCATATCGCTTAATACAGACAGTGCATGTTCATGGCAACAATATTTAGCGATCTGTGGGAGGCTAGTATGTGCAATAGGTTTGGTTCCAGCCTCGTGGGACCAATCTACAATGGTATATCAATTTACCCAATAATTTCATAGCATTGTTCGCTCAGCTAAACGATACCTTTGTCGAGCAGTTCGCTAGCAGTAGAAAATTGAAAAAATAATCAGACGACCACTATATGAACTTTTCATCTGGCGACAAACATTTGCGCTAAGTGTATTATTAATCATATTTAGATTTGCCCTCGAAAATGGTTAAAACCACGTAGTTTTGGTTTCTTAAAAAAAAACTAAATTAAAATGACCCCTAATTTCCCTGCCCACCAACTCCCTCACACAATCACGCTACACTTTGATTTTTCTCCCCTCACTCTTTTCTCTTTGATTTTTGTCACTATTTGGCTTTTTGCTCTTGATTTTTGTCACAAATCCCACCGCTTTCGCTTGCCACCGTCGCTCCGTTGCTCTCTACCAGTCACTTCTCTGACTTGCCTGGGTTTCTTCGACCCACCTAAAGCCCTGCAAGAAAAAGTGAGTCTTTCACTATTTTTTGCTTCTGGGTTCTTGTAATTGTTTCTGTTTGTGTTTCCATTTTAGTTTTGATGATTTTACCATGCCTGGAATGGAATTTGTCTTTGTTTTTTTTCCTTCAATCTTTTATTTTGTTATGTTCAAACTTGGTTTAGGTACTTCTGTTGAAATATTGCGAGAGTCTGCTTTGCAAGTTTTGTTTTTTTTGTTTTTTTTTTTTTTTCTAAACTGTGTTGTTTGGTGAGATCTAGTTGCTGGGTATTGACATTTATGTTCAGTAGTTGAGTTTTTACTTGTGTTTGTTGGTGTTTTGAGCTGAAATTTGTGAACTTGGTACTAATGTTTTGATTTGGTTGTATTGTATATGTGTTAACTGTGGTGGGGTGATTGGGAAAATGCTGATCAATTGTTTACTTAAATGTTTATCTTTTTGCATGATTATACTGAAAATGTACTGAACTCATTAATACGTTGCGGTTGATGAATGGAAATTGGTTCATTCATGCTTTGTGTGTTTAGTTGTTGAAGAAATACATTAATAGGTGACTTTAGATTGGATTGTGTGGGTACTAATAATGTATGTAATCAACAATCAGTCACAACTAAGAGATATAAAGGCAAAGTTCAGGAAGAAGATTTATCTTGTATCGGACAAGTACCTCAAACATTAGTAGCTCCACAATAGCTAATTGATGAATATTTGCCTCTTAATCCAACTCTTGATTCAAAGTCTTTAGAAACTGAAGGTAACTTTTACATGAAATTTTAAATTTTACATTCATTGGGAACACAACATGACTGAATATTAAACATCAAATACGCATTGTATTAGGCTCAGGTGATGAAAAAAAGAAAGGTAGAGGAAAATCTAAAGGTGTTCCCAATAATCATAACTTGGAAGTGAATATTTATCAAGGAAGGTATATAAGTTTAATTTCATCCAAATATAGTATATGTTTTTTCTTTTACTAAATATATTTAGTCACTTTTACATCTTTGTGCAATGATAATATATTTAGTCACTTTTAATAAATTCATTGAGATGTGAATCTTAAACTTTTTAGGATAGTTACACCGGAGGTGTTCGATAAATTTCTATCATTTTCTCTCAAAACATAATAGGGCCTTGGATAAGATATACTGAATATCTAGAAAATGAACATGAAATATTATTTGCACGTTTCAAAGAAATTAAGTTTGTGTGCACATGTACGGAAGAAGAACTTAAGGCTGCAATGTTGAAAACATGTTCAATTTTATTTAAAGATTGGATGTTTCTTTTGAGAAAGCCAATTTTTAAAAAATACCTAACAATGGAAGCTCGAAAAGCACATCCGCCTGACAATGTACCAGTGAAGGTATGGGATAAATTGGTTGACAAATGGATGGATGAAGACTGTAAATATTATTCTTACATTACAGTTATCTATCATTTTTTTTCTATAATACATATAAATACAATTTAAAATGTTATTTATAGGAACGAAGCCAAAGAAATAAATCTAATAGAGATTCGTTGAAAATGCATCATATGACAGATTTAGTTCCCATTGCAAAGTATAAATAAGAACAAGTATATTTTAAACATTAATGTTTTTATTTTAATTTTATAACTAGATTAATTTTTTTTTTTCTATTATTTAACATGATAAACTCTTATTTTAATTGATTATATGGTTTTAGGTTAAAACAAAAGGGATTAAACCTAGTCCAATTGAATGTTTTAAAATATTACATTTGTCAAAGACAAAGGACGGTGGAAAAAAGTGGGCTAGTGAACATGCAAAAGCATTGCATGTATGTATAATGTTTTCTATATAATTTGTTTTCAATTTTTTGAAAGTGTGTATATAATATGAATGACTATAATGTAGGCAAAATGGGAAACTAAGAAAGCATCTGCTCAGGATCAAGGTTTTAAAACGGATGAGTTGAATTTATATCGTGAAGTAGTTGAAAAGGCATCTCATGTTCGGGTCCTTGCTATGGGTTCAAGCATCCAAGCTAAGAATGTGTATGGCTGTTGTGAAGGAAGCTGTAAGCGTGCAAGAGTTGACAAAATTGAAGAATTGGAGTTAAAGATGAAGAACATGGAAGAAGAATTGCGGCAATATAAAGCTATGAAGGATGAGTTCGAGCAGTTCAAAGCTACGCAAGAAGAAGTGAAGCAAATGCGTGAGTTCATATCATGATGTCTCAACCAAATATACAATTGCCACCTATAACAGTGTGCATATTTGTTTTCCAGTATTATCCCTTAATATAGTTGTTGAATTACATTGCTAATTAATCTTCTTCGAAAGAGGAAATAATAGAGTGGAGAGATATTTAGCTTTTGTTTGGCCTCTGTTTTGGTCTTTGTTTTTGTGTTTTCTGTTTCTTTCAGGCTTTTTCTATTGGTTATGATGTTTTGGCGTGTGTCTTGCTCTGTTTTCATGGTTTTGTCTACCTTTCTTGTTTGCTGGTGGGGGGTGTAGCTTGTCTTTGCTCTGGTTGTTTTCGGATCTTATTTTGGTTTCATGTTTTGTTTGCCCTTGTTTTGGGTTGAATAAAGTTTGTCGTTTCAAAAAAAAAAAATAATCTTTAATATTTATTTTCATACTTTGATTTGTGGTTAAGAAATGTGATTTTAGCAATATATTTAATGTACTATAATGCTTTTGTGATTTATATCACTAATTGTTTGGGAGATATATGAGATTGTTTCTATTCAATTACTTATTGTTATTATATTTCATATATGCTGGTGTTTTACCAAAAAATAGTGTGGAACACACAATGCATAATTGATTCAAGTATCCGAAACAGAAATGAAGCTATTTAGTTTAGTTTTTTTTTTTTTTTTTGTCATGGAAATGACTGTGATATGCTAGGACTACATCCTTCTTCTATGAATATCTCTTTTGTATATTACATACGACTATCACAGCTAGATGTTTCAAACCTACTAAATATGTACTCTACTATCATACTTTTCTATAATTTAAGTATCTCAAACTTACAATTTACTAAGATTTTGTTAATTTGTTTGATTTCTGTTGAATTTTATTAATAACAAAGTAGTAATGAGAATTTTTAATATACAATTTGTTATTCAAATCAGGTAAAATAAAATGGTTAAATATGTATAAATATAAAGTAGAGAAATATTAAATATTATTTTCAACTGGCTACCACCGTCGAAAAAACATATGTATTTATCAATAAGCTTTTACAACGGCCACAATGTAGTCGAAATAGATTGCTTTTGCCGATTTATTTTCGACAATAAATGTCCTTCGATATAATATTTACCAATGTTTGTGAATTGTATTTTCGACCACTTTTTCCCCTCAGTGAAAGATATATTCGATGAACATTAAATTATTATAAATAACAACTAGCGGTCGCAAATAGGTTTCATTTCGACGTGATTATCATCGATGGCATTGTGTGGTTGAACATAGGTTTATCTTCGACGACAAGTCGAAAGTAAGACATTTTCGAAAACACTATTAGCTACGGCATTTGACGGCCTGTTGCCGTTGAAATTAGCCTTTTTTGACGGCTAATGATTATCACCCACCGCCGATGGCCCTCGGTGATAAACATTTTTTTGTAGTGGTAATAGCGAAGAAAAAGACAAGATGATTAGTGTAAGGGAAAAAAAAAAAAGTGTACTTCTACCTTTCACTAAAAAAGACAAGAAAGAAAGAAGAAAGAAGGTGTAAGAAAAATGAAAGCGTAATCAACAGCAAGGCTTCCAGCACTAGCATCAGCAAGTCTGCAGGCAAGTCTGTAGCTGCAACCTCTGAACTTACCAAACATCAATAGCTTCCTTGCAATTCAAAGACACCTCCAACGTAGTCAAGAGAGCAACTGCACATGATTAAGTGGCCATCTTGATCATTAGACAGAGACTAATTAGTTGCCGGTTTATGATTAATTAAGTGAGGTGTCACACATGTTATTATTGTTAATTAGGCAGTTATTATTGTCTAGAAAGCTAGTTAGAATTCAATGGTTGAGATCAAAGTTTGATAAAGGTTGTTATTAATCAACAGCTAGGATTGAATCAAGATTTCGTATAAAAGGTGGCTGATAGCTTTTCAGTAATTTTATTAATGAAATCAGAAAAACACCATTGATGAATACGTCAAAGCTTCATGCTCTGTTTTGAATTTTGCTCACAGAGACTTTTCATCAAACACTTTTCTATTTCTATCAAATATTTTTTAGTTTGCAGAAAGCAACTTTAAGACCTCATTTTACATAGTATCAGAGATTCCATGACTCACGTCAACATGTCTTCAGGTTCTTCAACTCTGCAATTCGATCCAAGCCTGCTGGTGAATGATGAACCTACCATGGATTTTTCGTCCCTTGCGAAAACTCTGAACTTCAATCTTCCGCTTAAACTAGATAAGTTGAACTATGTCAACTGGAAAGCTCAGGTGATCACTGCGATCAGAGCCTTGAGCTTGAAGACTATATTACCAGCTCATGGACTCCACCGAAGCAGTACATAGAAGTCTTTAATGATAATAGAGTTGTAATAGCTATCAAAGTAAATCCTGCCTACAGATTCTGGAAGAGAGCTGACCAGTTGCTCCTCTGTTGGCTGCGATCTACACTCAGTGAAGGTGTTCTTAGTCAGGTAAATAAAACTAAAACTTCTCTTGAAGCTTGGTAGATTCTTGAGTGACTTTATGCTCAGCAATCAATAGTACGAGTCCTGCAGCTAAAGCAACAATTACAAACCATCAAAAAAGGTTCTATGTCCATTTCTAATTATGTCATGAAAAACAAAGTTGTAGGAGATTATTTAGATACTACTGGTCACACTATAACTGATGCTGATCTAGTCTTAAGTGTGCTTGGTGGTCTTAGTCGTGAATATGATCCGGTGGTAGTGTTAGTTTCTCATCAATCTAAGACTATGAGTCTTCAAGATGTTGAATGTGCTCTTATGCTTCATAAACAACGCATTGAGCAATTTAACACATCCAGTCAGATTGAGGTAAATGTAGCTTCAACGAATTTTGCTTCAAACTTTGATGGAAACAGAAATCAAAGAGGTGGTGGAACTCAATCTCGAGGCAACAATAGAGGCAGAGGAAGGAACAAAAAAGATGGTAGATGGAATAACCAAAAGGCACTATCAGCTTTGTCAAAAACCTGGGCACTTAGCTTTGCAGTGCTATAAACGTTTTGATCAGACCTGGAATGAAAGTCCTAACACCAATCAATTTCAGCAACATGCTCAAGGACAAAATCAGGGGACACAACATATGCATCCTGCTTCAGCAAACTTTGCCCAGCAACCACAACAATCAGCTCAAGCCAATTTTGCACAGCAACAACATTCAGCATACTTTGCTTCTACTGAGGTTGTCAACGATCCCACTTGGTATGCAGATAGTGGAGCTCCAAATCATGTAACTTCAGATCTTAACAATCTCTCCTTGAGCTCTAAATACAAAGGTACAGACAAGCTTACAGTGGGAAATGGTAATCAACTCTCAATCTTGAATGTTGGCAAATCTACATGCCTCTCTCACTCTAATCCTGTTAAGCATACTGCTTTAAATCAAATGCTGCATGTGCCTAGCATCTCTAAAAACTTGTTGAGTGTCTCTAGACTGACAAAGGATAATAACTTGATTGCTGAATTCTGTGGTGACCATTACGTGTTTAAGGACAAGATGCAGGCAAGTCTGTAGCTGCAACCTCTGAACTTACCAAACATCAGCAGCTTCCTTGCAATTCAAAGACACCTCCAACGCAGTCAAGAGAGCAACTGCACATGATCAAGTGGCCATCTTGATCATTGGACAAAAACTAATTAGTTGCCAGTTTATGATTAATTAAGTGAGGTGTCACACATGTTATTATTGTTAATTAGGCAGTTATTATTGTCTGGAAAGTTAGTTAGAATTCAATGGTTGAGATCAAAGTTTGATAAAGTTTGTTATTAATCAACAGCTAGGATTGAATCAAGATTTTGTATAAAAGGTGGCTGATAGCTTTTCAGTCATTTTATTAATGAAATCAGAAAAACACCATTGATGAATACGTCAAAGCTTCATGCTTTGTTTTGATGTTTGCTTACAGAGACTTTTCATCAAACACTTTTATATTTTTATCAAATATTTTTTTAGTTTGCAGAAAACAACTCTAAGCTCTCATTTTACAAAAAAGACAAGAAAGAAAAAGGAACGAAAAGAAGAAAAAGAAGAAAATGATTGTTTTTGTTTTAACTAGGTATAATAATAAGTAGGGTTTTTTATGTAATTTTCAATGAACTTTTTTTATAATTTTCTATTTTTCAGGTTCTTTTATAATTATTCAGTCAGATGGTGGTTAAGAGGTGTTTATGATATTAAATTATCAAAAAGGTTAAAAACGATTATTTTTTTATGTGACTAAAAATAATTTTTTACATAATTATTAGACTATTTTTAACAATTTTTACTTAAAAAATCCTTCTAAATAAGGGAGAATATAATGGGAAAAAAAAGTGTTTTTCAATCACAATAAGCCATGATAGCGATCGCACATTGTAGATGGCAAGCCAATGAAGTGCACATGCCCTTGTCACAGACACTAACTCAAAAACATTGTATACATTTTCAAACCATCATCCTATAATATTTCAAATGGGAAATTATTATTATTCTTTTGTCATAATTTGTATAAAAAAACCATATAATTGACAATACATAACAAAACAATTTTAACCCACATATTATTAATAAGAAATTATAACTCAGTAGATGCTAAACAATCAATTCTTTTTAATCTCATATATAATATAGTAAATTGATTTTTAACTATTATTGAATTACTGAATCATTAAATCATCCATTATTTTTATATATAATATTTATATCAATCGTTGTACGTATCATTTTTATATAAGAAACTTTTTTGTAAAGATAAATGAACTCGAATTAGAGAAGATTAAAGTTCTTAACAAATAAAGACTAGAGATCGTGTGAAATATATATGATTATATCGATATCAATATCAATCACACAACATATATATTGATCACACACACACATAGATATTAATTATTTTTGTTGGCAATATCTTGCAAGGTTAGGCAAAGCTCTCTAGGTTTAGAAAACATGACCATATGACCAGCTCCATCAATAATCTTGGTTTCTTTGGGATGATAGTTGTTGATTATCATTTGCTGGAACTCTTCCTTGAACACTTCATCTTCTTTACAGATCACAAAAAACCGATCAACTGACCCGAATTTCTCTTTCGTTAACAAACACTCTTTCGAAAAATCTCCCACAAACAACCCAGTTGGTCTTACCAACATCTTAGTTCCAAATCCTACACGCATGCGTGCGTACACATATATATGTACCACAAAAAATGAACTATATTACAAAATGTTTTTTCTTTGGATGGCTCTAATATTATCGCATCCAAAAGTGTTCTCTCCACACCAATTTTATTGAAAAGAAGTTGTCATTAAAATAAGTATGTAATTAAATTGCTTAAAAGGATATGTTTATTTATTGAAAGGAAAAAAATTACCAACGACATGATCGAAAAAGTTAAAATTCTTTTCAAAATCAAAACCAGAACATTTAGCTAGAAAAATAACAAGCAATTCAAATCTTCAGTAAAATGGAATTTTTGGTTCTTTAGAGACAATTAGACATTAACACAAATATCTATATATATATATATATATATATATATATATATATATGACTCTGTACAACAAGTTGAAAATATTTCTAACTCGAATCCACAATTAATCCATAAATTAGGTCATAAAATTGCAAAAATATTTTAAAATTTTGTCGAATGAATTATCTGTTATTCTCGGCGTTCGATTGGGTATGGAAAAAAATATAATGGGTGTAGGGAGGAAACTTTTAACTAAAATGAATACTAATATTTTAAGGTTAATTTTGGTATTAATATAAAGGGTTATCGAGAGTAAAATCTTTGATTTTCAAATTTTTTTGATGAGTATAAATGAGTAAATAGAAGTGGAGAGTACCTTTTTTTGGGTAAAAATAGAGCCATCTTTTTTCGTTTTGGTCAATAAAGAACTCTCACCATGTTGGCTGCGTTACAATTTTCACCTCAAGTAATAGTAAACAAGTTTTTAAGATCAAAAGACAATTAAATTATTTTTCTTTTTGAAGTATTCAACGTGTTTTTACCTTTTCTAAAAATTACTCCAAAAATCATTGGATAAATTAAGTTGTTGAAAACTCACCTCTAGTGGGCAGTGCTTATACGCAATGGTCTTCAGGTATTTAGGACCAAAAAGAGCAGAAGTTGGCGGGTTTTCCAGGCCATTTTCAAATGTGAAATGGCAATCCAAAAATGACTCCAATGGAGTGCTATCAAAATACTAAAAAAATAAGACAAAAATAAATAAATAATAACAAAGCTTAGTCATCAGAACTTGTTAAAAGAAATGGATCAAAATTGACAGACATACATATTATATAAGATTGAAGAAACTCTGTGTATATATATATATACATATATATATATATATATGTATATATATGTACGTACGTACGTACTTGTTGCATGAGAGTTGCTGGTGGAGACTTGTAATGAGGCATGTAAGCAGAAACGAACACTGAAACCAAAACTTTTTCAGGGAATTTTTCCATGGCAAGGGATATACAAAGGCCGCCATAGCTGTGACCCACCAAAACCACCTTCTCTTCATTAGAGAGAGAGGCCATGAACTCCATCAACGGTTGTACATAGTCTGAGACAGAAGCAACCTCATCGAGCCGCTTGAGGTTCCCCAGAAGCGCCTAGGTCTATAGCAGTGACTCGGTGATGATGACCTGCAGATTTGAGCATGGTCAAAACCTTGTACCAGCACCAGGCTCCATGGACTAAAACAAAATGCTTCTCTTGATGCTCCATACCTACGCCTTTAATTAGTTTCACTCTGTATCTATTTTCTCTACTCTTAATATTGTAGTGCAGATTTTTATGCAAGAATTTTCCTTTTAAATAAAGATTTGAATAATCTGACTCCAACGGTAGAACGAAGAGGTAAATTCGAAGGACATTTATATATAATATGGTTCCATTAATTATTTCACACTAGTGAAGTATATGAATTGGACTTCTACTGTTTTTATATTTTTGAATTTATATGCTGATATTGTGCCAATAAATATGATTTACACACACTTATATTTTATTATAAAAATTTAATTATAAAAATAATTTAATACAAAATAACTAATAAAAAAATTATTTTAATTAACAATAAATTAAATATCATGTATACCCATTAACTATATTAAACCTTAATTAAATTCCAATTCTACTCAAAGTATTAAATTTTCTCTTAAGATACATGATTATCCTATAAGAAGTAACAGAAAAAAAAAACTTAGAAGACTTTGATTATAGAAAGATATGTGTTTACATAAATTTTAAAATAAATTTTTTTTGGTCTTTTTTTTTTTATGTTCTATTATAAATTCTATCGACAAACAAAAAGTAAGGCATAATTTAAAAAAAAAAAAAAAAGGTGAGGGGTCGACTAATTTTTATTCATGAGATTTTTTTTAAAAGAAAAATTAAGTTTGTAAAGAAATATAATGGATGTTTACATTATTTTCAACTAATATGATGATATAAGAATCAAATTAGGTGTATTAATAATTTAAGACGGTTTACAAATAAATTATATAAAAATAAGTAAATTGACTTTAATAAAGGTACTATTGGTATTAGAATAGGTGTTTATAGTAATACTTTAATTTTTAAATTTTAAATATGGGTGTGCTTATAAAATGGATATGTAAATCATATTTAGTGTCGCCCATATATGCGCACACTAGATAATTAAAAAGAAAACATAATAAAATAAAATCATATAATAAATAATTAATAAAATAACAGAGTATATATGTAAATAGACCTTTTGCTTTTCAATATTTTCGGATTCAATTTTACATAAGACTGACTCCAATTTATAGTGAATTATGATGAATTCAATCTTGGTGGTGGAGCCATAGTATAGCGGAGTATCAAACAATCTTGTATTGCTTGATTCCACCATGGAAGCCGGGTATGTAGCGGCTTGTGAAGCTACTAAGGAGGCTATATTTCTCCGTAAGTTCTTGAATGATATGGAAGTTGTTCCAGATATGGATAAGCCTATGACACTTTATTGTGATAATAGTGGTGCTGTGGCCAATTCTAAAGAACCGAGA
The DNA here is from genome assembly GCA_003430845.1 of Xanthoceras sorbifolium. Lineage (NCBI taxonomy): Eukaryota > Viridiplantae > Streptophyta > Magnoliopsida > Sapindales > Sapindaceae > Xanthoceras > Xanthoceras sorbifolium. The sequence goes on from CM010619.1 coordinate 1,977,141, forward strand.
AGCCACAAAAGAAAGAAGCATATAGAGAGGAAATATCATCTCATAAGAGAGATAGTGTAGAGAGGAGACGTAACATGACGAAGATCGCGTCGCAAGACAACCTAGCTGATCCATTTATGAAGATTTTAACGGCTAAAATATTTGAAGGTCACTTAGAGGGTCTAGGATTACGAGACATGCCCCATTTGCTTTTGTGCAAGTGAAAATTACTGGGATTTATGTCTTAAAGTTTGTAATAATAAATGTAATTAGACATGAATAAAAGTTAAAGTTTAATCATTCGAATAAAAATGTTTTTATTTGTTCATACATTTATATATTGTGCGTGTAACATCCAAGATTGCAAGATGTAATCTCGAAGTGAGTATATGATATCTTATATATAAGAATTCATTTTGAGACATGCAATGTAAAGAGTCTGTAGAAAGCAAACAAAGCTGGGTACTTTGTTTGTAGTTGATCTACTACTGCGGTCTATTTTGTAATGTACGGTGGTCTTATCTTAGACTGCTCATGTAGTTGACATGATAATAGAGACACCTTATATGATGAGATTATATAGGACTGTCCTACGATTTATATGAATTTCTCACCAAGATCTATTAGTAGATAAGATTTATATATATATATATATATATATATATATATCGATAAATGATGGCTGTATATAGGGGATCTTAATCCTGAGTGTCTTATCGACTCCTTCAGGTTGGATCGTGGCTTTTGACATACCATGAGTGAGGTCGATGTTATATTCTCGATCAATACTTTTGTATCTTGGAGTTGCGGTTTGGCTTTTGGCTGTATAGATTTGAACACAATAGTGGAATCTACTCCTTCTTAACTTAAGTAGATGAGTAGTTCCCTTAAAAGTTAATTTGAGGTTTGAACAATTATGAGCGCTCTTGTTCTCCTGTGAACGAAGAAAGGATTTAATTGTTCATTAGAGAATCAACGGTGCTTAAAGGAAAAGATATAACTAGAGGGGTATAACGAACATTACGACCTAATTCTAGCTCTGAACTATTCGTGGAGGATCATACTATATGTAATAGTTATATCAATTGACACTGAGACTTCATATTGTATAAAATATCTACAGTTCTGAGAGTTCAGCCTCGGTATTTTAGTGGAATAACTCTGAGGTTAATAATCATGGAATATTAATTAAAGCGTTTTAATTAATATTATTAAATATTATTGGAGCTCAATATTGTAGGTTCATTAGGTCCTCTTGCTAGCCCTTATGGTTAATGGTAACGAGGGTCACGGTAAATTAATTGGATGGTCCAATTAATTGTGTTACGAAAGTGACACGATTTAATTAAGAGAATTAATTAAATAATTTGATTATTTAATTAATGAATTAATAATTAAATAAATATTAATAATTGTTATTAACTTTTTTTTAATTATTTAAAAAGAGGTTGTAAGTTCAAACTTTGACTAATGCAAAAAAGAATTTTAAATAGTGAGATTATTTAATTGTCCTAATAGGCTAAGAGTTTTAACTCTAGAGGTGATTAAAGTCAAATAATATTTAGAATTCTATTTTGACTTACTCAAAATAAAATTATTTAGAATCCTATTTCGACTTACTCAAAATAAAAAACCCTAGAGGTCTAATATATATATATATATATATATATATATATATATATTAGAAAGAAAGTGAATGCACTAACCTAGCAAGAAAAGTGCAATTCGGACACACTAGAGAAAAAGTAAGAAAGAAAAAGTTTTTTCTTCTTTGATATACATAGGTGTGATTTGGCCACACTAGAGAAAAAGAAGAAAAAAAAGTTTTATTTTTCTTTGTTGATATACATAAGTGTGATGCGGTCACCCTAGAGAAAAGAAAGAAAGAAATATTTTTTTTTTATATATATACACAAGTGCGGCCGGTCAAGAAAGTAAAGCAAAGGGTTATCTTCTCCACTTTTTTACAACCTTCATCGCTGAATTCGTGATATGCCCACACACGTATTTTCAGACTGCGGATTATAGTTCGGAAGACTTGATAGTGAATCAAGAAGTCAAAAATTCAAGAAACGCATCAAAGGCAATTATAGTCTAAAGTTTCTATTCGCGTATATATAATAACAAAATCTTTATGAAAAGAGTTTTCAAGAAAAGAAAAGAAAAAATTTTAAAACTTAATTCCGCTGTGTTTATTCGATAAATCAAAATTTTCTCCATTCACACCAAAATTTGCCACTATTAGTAATTGGTATTTTGGAGAGACGTGTAAAATGGTTCAGCCACTAGTTCCACAACACATTTTCCATTTTTCTGAAATTGGACTAGTGATTTGAATGATGTTGTTTCATATTTGGCTATGGTCCCAAATTGCAACACATTAAATTCATCTGTACATTTAATTAATAAACACATATACCATTAAGAATTTTCTTTTATTTTTTAAATTATTTTATTAATTCGAAGTTTAAAGAAGAGAAATATAACTCAAACCTATAACCTTAATAATATAAATGTAAGAATATATCATTAGTTCAGGCTCATGTAAAAAAGAAAAGTTTACCATAAGCATCTTATATCACCCTACTTTCTCTTTTGTTTCTCCAAGCAGTATAATACTTCTTTCTATTCTCCAACCATTACACTTGTCATTAAATTGTAAGGAAAAAGAAGCCAGTACATGTTGTATTTGTGACTTGACAAGAACATATGAGAAATAAAAAAACAATCTCTTTTCTTTTGGGCCATTTTCCTCTATTCTACTTTAAACACATGTATCAATTATTAATATTATTTTTTAATTTAACATGTTTCAATTTTATATATTAAGAACGTTATGTATTCATTCATAGGTCAAATAATTAATACACTACTTCATCAATAAGGTTTTTTTCCCATATTGTAGAAGTAGATAATCTTATAGTTTTAGATTTTTTTTTTTCTAAAAAAGGGCAATAATTCAATTAGGGTACGCTTGGTGCACAAAGTTGAATTGAACTATTTTTATGGGATTAGATTAGATCGAATTAATTAGTACTGTCATGTGTTTCGTACAGTACTGATTAAACTAAAAATAATATTATATCTTACTTAGTATAGTCAAAGTTGTAGAAAGCGCTAGGCGCTAGTCGGGCGGCGACCCACCGCCTAGCGCCTAGAAAATTAAGCGGGGATTAAGCGGTCTGCCGGAAGTCGGCCGGTTATCCCGCCGGAGGCCGGCCGGAGGCAGATCGGAGTAATTTTCAAATTAAAAATAAAATCTAAATCAATAAATTTCAAGTAAAATTCAACCAAATTAATAAATTTCCAACTAAAATACCAAAGTCAATCAAACATAATATGTTAATAAAGTAGTAAATTAAAAAATAAATTAACAAACATAAAGATAAAGTAGGGAAATTAATTTGCAACTCTAACTAGTAAGTTCATAAGCTCATAAAACAATAAAACATAAAGTAGTAAACACTAAACACTAAACAAACATAAAATTTAAGTGTCAAAATCATGATGTTCTTCTCCATATCTTTCCAACACTTGTTCTCCATCTGCTTCGAATTCAAAATTATCTTCCTCCACCTGTTCATCTTCATATTCAAACTCTTCTCTAAGATCTCTAGTAACTCTAGTACTTCTTCGAGGTTGTGTCATTTCGTCCGCACCGGTTGCTTCATCAACTAATTGCCAAGTAAGCCCTGTACCCGGCTCAACCTCTTCGTCACCATCATCAACCATCCATCCTTGTGCATTACTAGCATCTCCATTACTTGCTAATAGCACATCTATGTTGGCCTTTTTATCCATTAATCTTTTCCGCTTATTCATCAATTTGGAATTGAATTGGACGAATACTAGATTGTTCAATCGATCAACATCTAGTCTATTTCTTTTCTTCGTGTGTATCTACATAAAAGTGAATATGTGAAATTAATTATTAATTAAAAAACTAATGCCTAGTAAATACTAAATAATAACATAATAAATAATTTACCCCCTCAAAAGTGCTCCAGTTCCTTTCACACCCGGATGAACTTGTGGTTAATGCTAGGATTCTTTCCGCCATCCTTTTCAAGTCAGGTGTGTGAGTTCCAAACACATTCCACCATTGAACTATATAATAAAAGAATTAGATATTAATACTTAATAGTTTAAAATTTAAATGGTAAACACATACTAACTACAAATTCTTATTTGTTAAAAGTTGTAATTACCTGGATCATATGTTCCTTTGGCATCCCATTCCCATATCTTTTTAGCCAATGGTTTTTGAAACTGATCCTCTTTCTTAGTGTACTTTACTAAGTCGTTCATTAAGATCCGCATTTGCTTGTCCATGTCATTGGGATACATTATCTCCACACAAGCATATAACGCATTCATTAGATCACAGTCTTTTCCAATCTCAGGATCTTTATAGCAATAGAAGGGATTTAAGAGATAAGCCGTCTTATGTAACGGTGTATCGAGTCGATCCTTGGCTTTACTATCAATGATGTCAAGGATTGGCCGATAAACACTCACATTATTTCGCAAGACCACTTTAATCTCTTCTTTTGCATTCTTAAGCTCCCCATATAAAAACCCCATGGATGGCTTTACATCCCCATCGACTAGTCGAAGCACCTTCACCAAAGGAGCAAATACCTTCAAGCACAAGGTGACCCCATTCCAGAAATTCATGTTCAACACGGTAGAGTAGGCTACCTTCCCTTTAGCGGTCCTCGACCATTTGCAATTTTCCCATTCCGTGCTAGTAAACATATTCCTTAAACTTTCCTTCTTCTCCACCAAACTTTGCAATGTTAGGAAAGCGGAGGCAAACCTAGTAACTCCAGGCCTAATTATTTCCCCTTTCTTTGTGTAGGTCCTCATCAACCACAAGGTTTTGTGATGTGCATAAATAAAGATTGTAAAAGCTTTTGCACTATCAAGATTTTTTTTGAACTTTGGTATTTTTCCAATACCTTCAAGCATCAAGTTGATGGTGTGAGTAGCACATGAAGACCAAAATATGTGTGGCATCCGATCCTTCAACAACTTTGCCGCGGCCATATTGTTGGAGGCATTGTCGGTCACCACTTGAACAACATTCTCTGGCCCAACTTCTTCAATACATTTGAACACATAATAAAAAATATGTTCCCCGGTGTGTGCCTCCTCAGAACTTTCCTTAGAAGAAACAAAAGTAGTACCGCACCTGCAATTTACACACAAGTTCATAATGCTCCTTCTTTTTCTATCAGTCCAAGCATCGGTCATAATCGAACATCCACCCAATTTCCACTCTTCTTGTTGTTGTTGTAGGGCCTCTTTAGTACTATCAAACTCTTCCTTCAACAGTGGTCCACTCAATTGGTATCGAGTTGGTGGTTTCAATCCTGGACCAAATTGACCAATTGCCTCAACCATTGTAGTGAAACTGTTGTTCTGAGTAGCATTGAAAGGAATGCCCGCTTCATACACCCATTTAGCCACATATCGGTGCACAGAATGTGTTCTCTCCTTGAAGAGTACATCCGTAATATGTTGTTGCCGAAGAGATGTACCGGTACTCATAGTCATCGAAGCTTCAGGGTTGATCTTCGATGCAAACTTATCCATAGGGCCAAGAAAGTGTGGTTTTTTTCTTAACCCTAACCCTTCAACTTCTTCTTCCTCATCCTTAATCCCGGTGAGATCAACTCCCATTCTAATCTCACGGTCTTCAATGCTTTTATTTTTCTTTTTACATTTTGCATCTTCGATGGCTTGTTTACATTTGACTTGATCCTCCTTAGTTGACTTCGGACACCTAGAAACATTTCCGGCTATGTGTCCAATATGTTGCTTCAATCGATGTACTCCCCCAGAAAATATTTTTCCACAATAATTACACCTAACTCTATCATAATTTGAAGGATCAACCAACTTCCCATAATCCCACCCAATATCATCTGATTTCCGTTTCATAACGGATCCGTTCGAGTTAGAGGCGGCACCCTCCGAACGAATATTCGTGTTAGCTCTGGAACTCATTTTCTATGTCCTAACAACAATGCACAACCACAAATACAATTCAATTCAAATTCAACCAATATTCCAATAATAATATAATATAAATAAATTTATTCAAAGCTTATAATAAATTATAAAATTATAAAATAATCATATGATACATTTCATACATCATCAAATAAACTAATTAACTAAAAAAATTCTACTTCAAATTTTAAAATTAAAAATTCCTAAATATAAATTCTAAAACCCTAAATTAGTAAATCACTAAATTGTAGAAATTTATAAAATACCAACAAATGCGGTACTGCCAAGAGAGGAGGAGAAACCGGCGGCGGCGGCGGCAGAAGGAAACGACAACGGAAACGGAGAAGAGATGAAGAAGAACGAAGTAGAAGAGTCTGAACGCGATTTGGAGATGAAGAGAAACAGAGTGGAGAAAGAGTGGAGAAACTGCCTAAGAGGAGGCGCTGAAAAAAAAAAATTAAAACCACCCCCAAACGGCGTCGTTTGGGGGTGAGATTTTAAAAAAAAACAAAAACAAAAACTAACCCCAAACGACGCCGTTTGGGGTTAGGGTTGTATTTTCTTCTCTTCTTCTTCCCCCGCCTCTGTTTCTTCTTCTTCTCTTCTTCCCCCGCCGCGACAGCGGCTCTGTTTCTTCTTCTTCTTTTCTTTCTCCGCCGCGACAACCGTTCTTCTTCGTCATCTTCCACCGCCGACGATGGTCGGCCGCTTAATGGCCCGCTTTGGACCAAATCGCGGCGGCGAGGCGCCGCCTAGCGCCTTGCCGCCGCGATCGGGCCGCTTAAAACCGATTTCTGCAACCTTGAGTATAGTATAAGATTGAATAAAAAATTAATAAAAGTTAAATTATTTAAATTAAATTTGGTTAATTGTTTTTTTAAAATATTTATACTATTTTCTAAAAATAAATACTATATTTATAATTAATTTTAAAAAATAATATTAATATTCTTATTAATATTAAAAATATAACTTTTTAAAAATTCAAAAAATGGATAAAACAACTTGGGACAAATTGTCCCAAGCTGTAAGGCGGCACACAATTGTAAGGCAAAATAAATTGTTCCAATTTTCCATGCAGCTGTTAAACGCAGGACTGGACTGAGATTAGTTCAATCCAAGCCATGTCCTGCATAACAAACATGTCCTTATATTATATTAAATAACTTTTACAATCCAATCAAATTGGATTTAAACTTCTTGCAATTGAATCATATTCTATTGAAAATAAATTGTAGTTATATCTTATCAAATTGGATTTAGTTTATAACTGGATCAAATCAAAATCTGATTTTGATTTGAATTATTATTGAATAAAATAAAATCAGATATTGTTATAGAATTTGATCGGACCAAATTACAATTTTTTTGTTGTTACAATATCTAATGAATCCAATTTTCTCACACCCCTCCAATTGATAATCGAATTTCTTTTTCTTTTTTTTCATCAATTATTTGGCAGAGAATTTAAGCATGAGTATTAGGGATGACAACGTATCGGTGTCAAATCGATAAACTTCATATTCAAAAACTGTTTTGGATAGGGTATTTGACACCTGACTTGTGCCCCGGACGGGTTTCAAATTTCTACTCCAAACCTCAATCCATTTGAGACGGAATGATTCATACTCAATCCGAACTGACCTGTTCCATTTTATATTTTTAAAAAAAAAATATTTAACTCAATAATTAAATAAGCTTTCACATATAATTAAAACTAACATAAAGTAGAACTAAATATTAATACACATACAGTTAAATTTAATATAATACAAGTTATACACAACATTTAAGTTAAATAAATAATACAACATTTAGTTCAATAATCTATAAAACACTTAAGTTCAATAAACCTTAAATTCAAATATTAAGTACAAATACCAAAATAACTTAAATGACATAAAATTTATTAACTTCTTATAACATTAGCAATATATTTAAAAAAAAAACATTGAAAATTCAATTTAAAAATCCCTCTTTAACATCTTTAATATTCAAAATTCAAGTATAATTTGTTTTAAACTCAAACCTGTAGCCATAAAAAAAAAAAAATTAAGTTACTAGATTCATTAATTAACATGAAAAATTTAAGTAAAAAAAAATTAGGTAAAGAAATAAGAAATTAAAATTCTATTTTTCCTTTTATATTTTTAAAAATAATTATATAAATACCAGATCAATCAGGACAGGAAATGACAAGAAAACAATAGTCAACTTAATTGCTCGTGAATGACAAGAAACCCAAAGAATATGAAATTTTATTATTAATATAATATATCAAAACCAAAAAACAAAAGGAGAACACATTACATAACAAGCAGTTAACACAACCCTCCTCAATCCCCAAACACCAACTTACAAATACTGAACAGACACCCCAATGTCACAAGTGGATACCCTCCACATGTTATGTACTAACCCAGACTACAACTGACACACTCCTCTTTACCATCGTGTTTCCAGAAACAAGAGTATCAGAGAGATGGGATAAGGGATCACCCTTTGGTCCCTAATCACATCTTGAATATTCTCTATTGTCACATTGAGATCATCTTCTGATCAAGCTGCAAGTACTACGATCAAAATGAGTAGCACGATCCCAAATATCACCAACAGCAAGCAGGTCTGCAAATATATATTTTAAGCGTTATATGTATTTGTGAATGCTATTATAGGCTAAGTGGTATGTACAAATGGATGGAGTACTATACTTGTATTGCTTAAGTTTGGGGTCGTTTGTTTTTTTCTATCTGAAAACTAAACAATCCTGAATTTTATTGAAAACTGAATAGAACTTAAACCTTAAATCTGAATGACATATTTTTATTTATTTATTTTTTTCAACACTGAATATAGTGTCAACTTATTTGTTTTTTTAAAAATAAAAATATCTGAAAGCAGATAATTTGATATTTATACCCTTGCTATTATTAATTGTTATGTAGTTTTATTTGCAAGAAGAATGTTAAAAAAAATCTATCATATAAAAGAAGAATGTTACAAATACTTTTAAAATAAAATAATAAAAATAAATAAGAAAAATGAAAACAAAACAAATAGTATATACATAAAATACGAAAATGAATGAAACAAATAAAAAAAAGGAAGAACTACTTGTATAAAATAACAAAAACAAATAAGAAAACAAAAAACACCTTGCATAAAATGATAAAAACAAATAAGAAAATGACAAAATGATATTTGTAAGAGATTATAACCTTCTAAATAAACAAATCTGCATAATTGTGAAACAAAGTACAAAAATTGATGTATACACACAAATAAAGTTATAAGATTTCATTATAAACAGTAAAATTATAGAGTACAAGTAGTTCGATAAAGAAAATAAATAAATGATTCTTAACGGAATTTTACTAGAAGATAACTCAATCCTCCAATTCTAAAAAGCTTTGAAGATGAGAAGTGATTTTTTTTTTAAAAGCCGTTTATGATAAGTAATAGGGTAAAAGAAAGAAAATTGTATGATATAAAATAAAAATAAAAATGAAAATATGGTATATTTGGGAGGAATAGTTTTAGAAGAAAATATTTTAGATATAATCAAGTGGTTTGGAATTAAGTGAAAAATCAGGATTTTTAAGTTATTTAACCACTTAAAAAACAAACAAAAACAACTTAACGGGCTCAATTCAGACCCACTAAGTTTTATGTGGAAAAAAACGACGACCCTTAATTGTCCATAGAGGACCTTCGCAACATAGACATATCCTAAGATAACTCAAATAGGTCTAACCAATCACAGCATCCAAAATCACAAACAAAAAGTGTGCCATCAATACCCCCGTCATGGTGTCCCTTATAACTCATCGCAATTTAATGTTATTTGAAACAAAAATGACATTAATATGCATTAAATTACCAGAGATGAATTTGATTTTTGGGTCTTTGCAGCTTTCACAAGTTGGGATTTTCCCTGTGCAGTTGCAGCTTGGGAACTCTCAATATGGGACCCAATATCATCTGCAAGACAATATGATTCCCACTTGACAACATAATCCAGGGCAACAATAGAGACAAATTAAAGACTAAGAAGAGAGCTTACCAATCATAGTTCCTTGCTCATGAACCAGAACAGCAAGATCTTTGAATATCTCATTCACTTCACCAATTTGATGCTGGATTTCTTGTATTCCTTGCTCCCTCTCCTCAATGATAGCCTCGTTAAAGGCAATTTCATTGTCCAGCAGCAAAACCTCTTGTCTGCAGCAAGAATTACTTAAATCTTAAGGATTCTACAATAAGAATTACTTATATGGTAAGGATTCTAGAATATCTGCAAATGGCTACCCAATTCATCGAAAAGCAGACAATAACACAAATCATGATGTTAAGTGATCTGCTGGAAATCTTTAATCCTAGTGGATGTCTTGATCACTCATGCAATTTAATATTCACCAATAGAATTATCTTTTGTTTCCTATTGGAAGTAAAAAAATAATAATCATATACACAGCTAAAGTACATATCCAACTTTCCTCACATGAATGTACAGCAGAAGCCAGCCAAACATATCGTGTAACCACGTAATCAACCATTTAAATTTTGATTTTCAATGTTTTTATTCCCTTGGCGGTAAAAATAAAGAAATTAATTTAAGTGAGAAACAAACATGATCCCCTTAAACCTCAAGGATGGGTTGAGTAGTAAATGATCTCCTCTCTAACCAAGAGGTCATGGGTCAAATCCCTACTGGGCCACCTAGCTGAGATATATTATACCTACAAGTTTCCTAACTACCAAGGTGATAGGGTTCAGTTCTAGTCCTAGTTTAAAGTTTGATCAACAGAAAAAAAATCCCATAAAAAATTACATTTTATGCCATCTTCCACATTTAATTTTAACCCTACCACTCAAGTTATCATACGAATCATAAAATTGTAATAGACATGCAACTTAGGTCCTCGCCACAGATTGTAGCACCAATACATGTACTATAACAAAACGTGCAAATAAAAGTACGACTAGTTAATTTAGAGAGACTTCCAACATAAGAGAAATACAGTTTTGCTTGTAAATATTTTATCACTGGTACAGAATCTAAACAAGTATGAGCAGTAAAAGGCTTACTATCTACACAAGAACTCCAATCTGTTGCCCAATGAAATATGTACAAAGTACATAGAAGTAATAGATTTATAGTTAACATTTGATTTACAAAAGAAAAACAAATACAAACTAGTGACCATTAAACAAAGGAAAAAAACCACAATGAAAAGGAGAAATGCCAGTATAAACTTGAGAAAAAAATTCACCTTCTAGATTCCACAAGAAGAGCACGCTGTTCTGCACTTTTATCCGAGCTTATGTCTAGCTCCTGAGCTGTGTAGCTGAATATAGCATGAAAAAATCCATAACATCAGGAAAATATGCAGATGCAAGAGTAAAAATGAAAGCAACCAGATAAATTAAACTTGAAACCACTAAATGACAACAAATTAATCAACTGATAAAAGATTTTACAATCAATTCTTACAAACCATCTCACTTATACTAACAAGCAATTCATTTTTATATCAGTATATTTTGATAACTAAGACATAAAATGAAATCTCCAAGCCAATTACAATAGCCTCTAGCTGTGAATACCTGGAAGGAAGAACTGCCTGGGGAACAAAAGGAGTGTATGCTGTTTCCCTTTCAGCTGCAAGCCGTTGAGCCTTCTGAAATTCTTTTAAAACTGCTTGAAAATCTTTTGCAAGTTTAGCATCTGCAATCTTTTTGCTGGCCTGCAATTATATAGAACATGAAAATCATCTTAAGGATAAATACACAACCTCACAATATTATCAAGTTAAAACCGTAATAAGTTTTAATTACAGCTAGCAAAAAGATTTAGACATGAGCTCAACAACTTAAGTTATGCATTTAGCCAAAAAAAAAGGAGAAAATAAATTAATTTCAGAATGCACAATCTGGCATTATCCCCTCTTTATTACAGCCAACAAAATTAATTTAACACCACCTTTCAAACATAACTGCAGCCACCACACATTTAGAGATTCCTACGAAAACCCCAAACTAACAATTGGTTAGCGTTGGTACTGCTAATTAACAAAATACTAAAACCAAGAAAAAATTTAGTATCTATAATCACACCCCTCGATATTTCATGCAAATTAAAAGCAGGACTAATCTTACCTAAATTACAGCATCTTTCAATGACCATTTTAGGGATTTCTCATGCATATCAAACTTAATAAAAAAGGGAAAAGGAAAACAGGAAAAAAAAATTGTTTAAAACTAAGGCCCTTACAATACCTCACTCAATTTAGAAGTGGAATGATTTAATGAGTTTCATTTTAATCATATAGAATTAAGATGTGAATTCAATATCCATGTATTATATATATTTTAGGAACAATTTGAAGGCTAACAATCAGTTATCAGTCAACTGTCAAACAATTCAGAGTTGCTAGCATTCTGTGGTTTTCCCAAGCAGGTGCTAATTATAGACTATATAAGTACTGGATTGACAAATACTCAATGTACAGCCACAATTGTAACAATAAATTATAAAAGCATTTAATATGGTTGCCAAGGCAGCTAAAACATTTTCTTCAAATAATTAGTTTTACCAGCAGATTGCAAAATGAAATAATAATTAGTTATAATTACTTTTAGCAGCAGATTGCAAAACGACATAATAATTAGTTTTAATTAGTTTTGCCAGCAGAAAACATAAACATATATAACAGAATGTATGACACATTGTATGTGGGAGAAAAGGGGAGAGAGAAAAAGGGAGTTCTTTGTTTAAATAACCATTTAACCAATGATTCATAAAGCATACTTACGCTAACTTCAACACGATGATCTGTTTCACTAGCTTGCTTAAGTTTAGCTGAAGTATCCTTCACCAGTTGCCCAATATGTAACCTCGTCTTGTGTCTGCCAAATACAAGTCAGTTTTAGGATAAGACCATCGGAAATGAAAACTTGCTATACAACATGCATATTGTTGAAATCGTTCGTACAAAAAAAAACAGAAAACGAAAACAATTGGTCACTACAATTGCAAATGCAATACCTCATCATGTTAGATTCTAGAAACAACACCTACCCAGTAAAATTTAGGGATTCTATATATTCAATGTTGTGATAACCCATAAATGTTGTATATACCATCCTCAACATACAAGCATAGCTCGTACTTTGGACTAGTCAATTAAAAGAAACATGCATAGAGATGGCTAATACTATCCTTCGCTACTAGACAAACAAATCAGATTCTGGTGGTTGCATTTTACTGCATTGCTTGTCCTGATTATCTCACCTATTATCACAAGTCACTTAGTCTTGACCTTTTCCAATGAACAATTTAAAGGTGAAATAAATAGCAAAAGTGCAAAACCAATCTACAGTTACATCTACACCTACTAAAATCATTGCAAATTAACAAATGACATGATCCTTGTAAGCAGCAAGGAAGCAGTCTGGAGCTCATGCTTTTGCAGAGTGAATGGCTCTAGCGTCCTCACCTGATCTGACCTTACCCTCTTGCACATAAATAAAACTTTAATTTCTTGACACGTCCTGAATACGCATCTTACGTGTTATATGCTAATGCTGTACGTTTAGAACCTTAAATTATTTTATTTTATTCTTTTTTTTTATAAAAAAAAACCCTTAAAATTCTACCATCTCACTGCACATTCAAGCGGTAAAACATTAGTTAGAATACATTTATGATTTGTATGGTTCCTCCCAATCAAACTCTGCAACTTCAAAGAACTAGATACATGTCTCTGCAAACAATTGAACCCTTTTGCACTCTAATCACCATAAGTGCAGCACTGTACATTAGCAGATATTATTCTGCCACAGTTACGAATCTATTTACTCTTTTGATCATCCTCAATCATTACTACTTATCAAGAATTAGAGTGGGTTCATTTGATTAACTTTTCTCAAACTTATTTTAGCTCCCATAATTTGTCCGTGTGTGTATATATATACACATACATATATATTCATAATCGCTGTTCTCACATAAGCTTCTATATTAGTATCACCACCTAATTGTATACCCTAAATAACATAATCCTACAAAACCCAGCCGTAGACGACGCAATTCAACCAAATTAAACAGCAATTCAAGTAAAGAACGATCCAAAATCTAATAAAAAAAATATCGAAACAAATAACAATTAAGAAAATTGAAAGAAAAGGCATGATATGACCGAAAACGAAAAGAAACTCACAGCTTCTCGCGGAGCTCGGGGGTGTCCTTGGGAGTGCCAAGCGTGTTAACGAGACGTTGAAAGGTGGAGACGGCGGTGTTGATCTGGAAGATTCCAGAAGCAACGGCCTGGGTGGAGTCTTGCTTTCCATTGACCAAATCTCTCCTCAAATTACTCACGGTCCGACCCGCCTCCAGATCCTGAAAGCTCATCGTCGAAGAGAGACCGAAAGCTGGCGTTCGGGTTATTGGGGATCCGGTGATTGATGGAAAGTGATAGCCGGCGAGATATGGACAGAGCAAATTGGACCTGACGATTATGGCGTTCGGGACTTTGGGTTGCTTTCGTTTTCATTTTTTATTGAACACAAATTTGTAGCTTATGATGCATTTTAGCCAACAATTTTTTTATCATATTTTGTAATAAGGGGCCGATTTTTGGGCCTTCTGATCTGCATGGACCAGTTGACTTGCAGCCTACAAGAAATTGCCAAAATGGGCCTTTAAGATCCATAACAAAAGTATAGAGCTATAACATTTTTTGGGCTAAAAAATCTAAAACAATTGTGCTTGCTGCGATTTCCTTTCGGTTTTTGATACCTAAGTCTAGTTCGTGATGTGATAGTGTAGAAGTTATGGTCCCTTTTGATAATTTTGTAGAATTGATTTGGGGTGCAGATTGCAGGCCCATTTTGATTATTTTCATGGGACCCTTAATGTGAAGTGATCCAGTGTCCATGGTAGCAAGGTTTGGGCAGAACAGATTTTATGTTTTATGATGTCTTAAAGGCCTAGCGTATAAGTTAATACGTGGCTATAATAATAATAAAAAGTAAATAAAAGAATTAACATTTGTTATTTTAAAATACAAATTTTTACAATTTTTTCTTTTAAAAAAAATTACATAAATAAAACTGACGGTCAATGGTATTGTGATAATTAAAACTAACGGTAAGAGGGATTTTAACTATAAAATAAAACTAGATGGAGGATTTTGGCCATAAATTTTAAAACTATATGGGGGGATTTCCAATCGTTTTCGGTCATACCATGCCTTTCCAATCAATTTTTTTAATTTTTATTGTAATATGACTAAATATCAGGGCATTCTATTATAATTCGTCCTAAATAATTGACTTCACTCCAAGCAACACATTTATTGGTAGCAACCAATGATCACCAACCACGTGTCCCAATATGAGTCCACATCGCCTCTTTAAGTTTATTTTTGCAATTCAAAAACCCAACAAACTTGATTTCAATTTTTTTTGTTCTAGTTAGTATCTTTAGTTTTAGTATTAGTTTATCACCACTTCCTCATGGATTCGATCCCGTACTCATGGGAAATTATTACTTCGATACATCTTGTACTTGAAATTTATCCCACGCATTGTGAGCATGTCAAGTTTTGGCGCTATTACCGAGGAAGTGGTTTCGGTAGCTAGTTCTAAAAATTAAAGATTTTTTCTTTTCTTTTTATCTTTGATTTCTTTGTTTAAATTTAGTTCTTTGCTATTTTAAATTTTCTTTGATTTTCTTTGTCTTTTTAGGTACTCGTGCACTGCTGCATGTAAGGTCGTCACTCTCAAGAAGGAGTAGTGTTATCGCTAAACGACAGAATCGATCGCATCAGGAGAGTAACGGACAACACAACTGGGTCCAATTCTCATACTTCAGAAACTGAGCACTTTGAAGATACAATGCATGAGACAGAGAGGATTCAGTTGTAGAATAAGAACGGGATACCTATACATCGAGTAATGAGAGATTATATGTAACACCCCCCGACCCGAATCCGCTCGGACAGAATCGGGGAGCGCTACCGTATACGGAAAATAAATTTCAAAACAGGAACTTTAAGTAATGATCCGAATAAATATTTAAAATTATGGTCCAAAAAGATTTTCTGAAAATTTCACCAGAGTTTCCTCTGTTTTTCTGACTTTCTAAAACCTGTTTTCACAATTCATAAAATCCACACTTCTATAATCTCAAATCAAATTGTGCACCCTCCCATATCCGGTACGACTTACCAAAACAAATTATATCAAAATACTTATAAATATTCAACTTCAAAAGCATTAAATTCCATGGGCCCAAATATTACAAAACTTTACAAAACGTACATAAAAACTAAATACCGTTTCAAATATTTACAAAAACATTCTTGTCCATGCATGCCGATATAATACATATAAAACATCAAAGATATAATGGGCTACCAAAAATACGGGAGCGATGTGACTCAGGACTCGATCACTGCAGACTCAACTCTTTCCAGCCTTATCTTCTTCCTGAACTCTCTTACCTGTGTGTGAGAAACTCAACATGCTAAGCATAACGCTTAGTGGGTGTACCCAAAATCCAATTGTATAAACATAATATAATATCTCAATAACGCAAATAACATATAAAACCAACATATGGGGTACAATTAAATCAAATATATATATATATATATATATATATATATATATATATATCTCCCTTGAAAAAATGATAACAAATATCATATCAAAGCAATTATCAACAACATCTTCCGAGATCGGAATAAAATATCGTATCAAACTTATTAATACCAAATCAAATCATATAACAAATTATATTTCATTTCTATTTTCATTTTAGGCTCCTGATATACTAAACATACTTTTCGGACTGTATTACGGGCTATACAGAACAGAGATGAATACTAACGGAGGACCCGCTGCGTATCCCAGATATATCAGAACAGAGTTGGATACCAACGGAGGACTCGCTGCGTATCCCAGATCAAATTTCCCAACCCGCAAAGGGTGGTACCTCTATCATACATATAGGCGTAATACTACTCAGAGAACCCAATTGACATGTCAATCTCCTATATCCATATCTATGTCTACATATATCAGAGCCAAATCATTTTTCGAAAATCATATAATTCGTTCAGAACAGAATCGTCAATTTAAATTCTGAAATCATATTCAAATCAGTATACACATTTTCGGAATTCGAATCACATCAATATACATATACAAGCAAATTACAAAATCGTTTCCGAAAATATTTCTGAATCTAGAAATTGCTTCAAATCACATTTAAAATCTCATGCAATTTATATCGTAAATCTATAGTAAATCCAAATGCCCCGAATCACTTTTTAAAACAAATCGCAAAATAATATATATTTTAATAATATTCTCCGTAATATTACTATAATCAAAACATATCGAAAATCAATTCATAATATTTTTCGTAAATCATATTACGGATCCAAATTATATTTCAAATAAACGTAATCCAAATCACTATCAATATATATATATATATATATATATATCTAATCAAAATCATTACAAATAATATATATATATATATATATATATATTCAAAATCAATTTATTACAAACAATATATATACCAAATTATCCCAAACTCAATTTCAAATAACAGATCATAATCCATATATCTCAAATAAAATAAAAACAATATAATATAATGATTTCGAAAATTTCTGAAAAATCTGAAAAATACGAAAACGGTATCACCAAATCTGAAATGCTCTTCTCCACCTAGACTTCTTCTTCTCCAACTTCTCTATCACTCTCCTTCTTCTTCTTCTTCTATCACCTTCCCTCTCTAAACTCTCCCTCTTTCTCTCTCTATAACTCACTCTCTAACTCTCACCCAAATACACTTAGTCAAACTATTTGCATGTAGAATGTTTAGTCTTTGCATCACTTTTGCCAAGTTTTAAATTACTTTTAGGTGTCAAATGCCCCATTTTTTTTTATTATTTTATTATTTTATATTTTATATTTTTTTGTTCTTCAAGGTTTGTCATGCAATAATGTTGTTTTCCACCATCCACTAACATTATATTATATATAAATATCTCACAATTGCAAGTTGCTCCCTTGACTTCCACAAATCACCAAATGACAAACAATTTATAATTAATCACATCCTATCTCGATAATTATTCCAAAAAAAAAAATATTTCACACCTTTTCAATTACCAAATCGACTTCACCAATATTCAATTGGACCCATTATTATCCAAATGCACCATGAAAATATATCTCTAATGGGATTTAACTCGGTTAAAATCACTATTCGTTTTTCAACTATATACCGAATATATATACTTTCCACCAATATAAATCACATACTTGACTGTTGTATGCTTAATAATAATTAATGATAATACTTTTCATAATTACGGAAAATTAGGGGCGTTACATTATACACGCCCAGTCATCGGGACCTTGCCATCATACATCCTGCTGGATGACTTGTCCAGAAATTATGAGCTGAAGAATATACACTTCAACATATTGCCTGCATTCCATGGAGTCGCAAATGAAGACCCTCAATCTTTCGTGCGCAAATTTTACGGCACGATTCAGACTTTTTGACAGGTCCTTAACCTACTATTTTACACTAGGCGGTCTGCCGGCAACCTCACGGTAGCTTCCCAGTCGAGGCTTGCCCTGCTGAAAGGCTTTCGTGAAGTTAAACCGTTACTTATTTTGAAAATTTAAGTAGAAATTTCTTTTTTATGTATAAAACTACTTTATTAAAATTTTGGTAGCATAACGGCTGCATTTTGGATAATTCCCATTACTATTCATCTGTAAAACAGTTTAAAAACACTTCTAAAATCAAACACTTTCTCCACTACCATTAGGACCTCAAGTCCATCACAAAAATAACACAACTCAACCATAATATTCAAATTAACTGAAATAGACAAATCTAATTTTTAAATAAAATACCTATGCGCTAAAACAAATGATGATTATATGAGGTATTCTTCAAAATAAATTTTACACGAATATTACAATAAAACATAATACATAGTTCTAAAACAGTCACAGCAACGTTTGACTAGTCTTGCTGATCTTGGGAGTCCCTGCAACGTCTGCACCTTTACCTAAGAGGATGGTTTATAAAACATAAAAATATAATGAGCTAAATGAGCTAAACGAGCTCAGTGAGTATTATTAGTTTATAAACATGAAAACTGTACTATAAAGAATATTACTCTGTTTTATGAAATCTGAACTGAAATAAATAATAATCATAATACTTTTCTTATTTCCTGAAAAACTGTACTAAATTGCATCATAATAAAACTTATTCTAATTTCTAAAAACAATATACTAAAATAAATAATAATACTTTCTGTTTACTGAAAACTGTACTAAAATCTTTTTCATAAAACTATACTGAAATTTTTTCAAACTTTCTTCTATTGCTGAAAACTGATAAACTGAAGTAATATAGATTTTTTAAATACAAGCTGAGAATTTATAAACTATAAAATCTAGTGGCCAAGCCTAAAATAATTACTATTAATTTATTACTAAAATAATTAAAATTCTATTATAAATTTTTACTTGGCCACTTTTTTGAAAACTGAAATAATACATTTTTCTGAAAACTGAAATAATATATTTTTCTAAAAACTGAAATGCTGAGATAATGTACTTTTATGAAAACTGAAAAAATATATTTTTCTGATAAAACTTTTATGATAATACCAATTGGAAACCCATATATGATAATTTCATAGGGCGACTCAGCTAGCGCCGCACCATATGGACTGTGTCACCAGACAACTAAGCTGTGCCGCTCTGTGTGAATCTGATAAGAGACATCTTACTGTCTATGTGGCGGAATTCTGCATCACCTACATATAGCGAGACAACACCCCATAAGTGTGTGGTCGACTGACAGTCTCGACAGACACAACCCCCCTAAAGTTAGTGACTTGTCCCCCCTTAATTTGTCCTACACAAATGGGATGTACCGGCCGGGTTTTACTGCTTATAAATTTGATAATCTGATAACTGATAATCTAATAACTGATAATAGATGGGTATCCTATTAGCCTGAAAATATTTATTATTTTTTTCTTTCTAAAAGCTTGAAATATAGACGAAACATATTTCTTTAATTAAATCTCATGTAAAAACATTTTCTGCTGTGAATATAAATTTAAAATTTCTGAAATATAAAAATATCTCTATTAAAATATGATTAAGGCATCAATTTCTATTTAAATTATAAAACACATATAAATCAAAAACAAAATTTTTCACTCACTTGAATAAATTATAACTTTCTATAAACTTACATAAAACATATTACGAAAATAAACATTCACTTGAATAAACCTTGCGACTACTTGTAACATTGCGACTACTTGTAAACCTTTACACTAACAAGCATACCTTCTATTGCATTTCTCGAGTTCCTTCTTGGTTTTGATTCCCATGCATTTTATCTCTATTTCTGGTTGGTTTCCAGGTTCATTGAGGAACAATTTGGCCAACCTTTAAGTATTTTTCCATGAATTTAAGTTCCCAATCTTGCAGAACTTCCAGCTCGGACTCACTAAGACCTTCGGTGTTCCCAGTGAGATCTTGAGGATCAAACGACATGAGAGCTAAGGCTCTGCTGGCATCTCTTCCGGCAAACATTGCATATGGCCCTCCAGGTCCATAAAACATCCTGCAAATTAAAGGTCAAGCAGTGAAGCAAAATCTTTGTTCATATAATATGGACTATCATCCGATATAACATTAGATTGCCTTTTACTGCTAATTGACATGCTTCAGAAAAAGGAAGTTCATTCAAGAGTAACTATGGAAGAAATTATCAGCAGAAAACATTTTGATGATCACTAAAATCATACTCATGCAACTGCAAAACAAAATATATAAAATCAAAAGCTTTCTCTCTTTCCTGTTCCTTACTTTTATTGGCTAAATATTCTAACAATGACCAGATCAAATCCAAAGTGTGTATCTTTCTCTTTGACAGAAAGTCTACCTAAATCAGTTTTGGCATCCATCAGGTCTAATCACTTCTAAGCTTCACTGACACTAAACTTCATAAAGCAAAAATATCATATTATCCTCGAACAAATCACCCACATAATTCCCCTTGTTCTGACAGTCATTCATCTCTGTCTCATTTAAAATGTGAAAACTAAAGAAGTTGTTGCTCCTGCTGCCCAAACCCAGGTCAAAAAGTTTTAAGGAAAAAGAAACATACTTTAAGATTTAGGATACCAACTTCGCTCAAGAATCAAAAAGGACAAAAGCACTGTATAGTGTTGCCTATATGTTGTTAACAAATGTTCTCTCTAGTTCCCTACTTAATTTCAGTAAATAACGCTACATACATTTTATCTATATTTCTCTTTTAATTGCTTTAAGTTTATGTCGTGCATTTACATATTCCCCAGATGCACAATAAAAGTTTGTATAATACTTGAGTCCTTCAAAAATTCCGTATTGAAAAATTTTCCTATTCAAAACATTTGCAATTTTCATGTTTTGAGAGTGTTTTATTATAACTTCAGTATCAATATCATTAGATATGCTCCTATTTATATGCATAACCAAGCACTTGGTTATTAATTTAATTTCATATGATTCTTCAAAATATTCATACATGAAAATCCTCATGTTAACCATAACTTTTACCTAAAACATTCCTTCGCATTTTCATCACGTGTCCTGACTAATAATTTATTAACCTCACATCCTAACTACCATTTTAGGTTCTTTAGTACAAGTTACTAGATATTTATGGCACTTACAAAACTTCCAAGGGTGCATTATCTTTTAACACTTTACACTTCAATCAGACTCCTAAAAAATATAAGATAAAAGAAATATGAGAGATTGGTCAAATATAGCACAAAAACCAGACTGACATCAAATTAATAAAAGTGTGAGAAATAGCATCATTTTTCATAGAAACTCAATTTTACCCTTAAAGTGATTTTTGTCTCATTCAAACTCTTTTGTATTGATTGAGTTCTCAGAGTTGTTTTTCTTCTCTCTCATTGAAGAATTCTTTCCTTTGAACGAACACTCCTCTCCTCTCTCTATCTCTCTCTCTAAGTTTCTCACCAA
The DNA here is from genome assembly GCA_003430845.1 of Xanthoceras sorbifolium. Classification (NCBI taxonomy): domain Eukaryota; kingdom Viridiplantae; phylum Streptophyta; class Magnoliopsida; order Sapindales; family Sapindaceae; genus Xanthoceras; species Xanthoceras sorbifolium. The sequence continues at coordinate 1,999,251 of CM010619.1, forward strand.
TCTCTCTTTGAAAATATTAAAAGGAAGTGAGAACTACACAAATAAGGAAGGAAGCAAGGTCCTGTGGAAGTCATTGAGAGGTAATTTTTTTCTTATTTTGCAAATTTTTCTTTGGCCATGATCTAATTTTCCTTGACCGTAATCTATTTAGATCACATAAATAGATCACGGCCAAAGGACTGTGATATACTTTTCAAAGCTTTTTGTTTCTTTCAGATTTGTATTTGGAAGGTAGTATTGTCCTAATGCATATTTTAGTGCTATTTCCACTCAATTTATTAACTTGGTGCTATTTTCATAAAATTCAATCCAATTTATTGTTATAAAAAAAGGACTTGAAAAATAAAAGCCAAATGATATCCAAAGTGAAGATGGAAAATAGAACCTTTAGTTTTAATCCTCTAAATTCAGAATTATTTCCTATCCTATCCTCAGAAGTACACTCTTCCTACTGACACATATAATAGTTTGACAATGTCCATGTTGAAGAAGATTACAAGAGTCATGTGAGTAGCATAAAAAGCCAAAAAAGACCTCAAATGTGTGGTAAAAAGCACATTTAAGAAAGATAAAAAAAAAAGTAGAATAGTACAGGAGCAATCATGCAAGTAAACTCCTCTTTACATTTGTTGGCTGACATAAAAAAGCACTACCAAATTGAAAAAAAGATAAAGAGCAATTCAAAATCAAAATCAAAATTGCGGTTGTGTAAAGGAATTAAGTCTATTCAGGAGCTACAGTTTGCCTCAAATGTGCAGTAAAAGAAGAATAGTACATCAGCTTTGCTTTAATAACTGTAGACCAACAATTCACTGAACTTCTGTGTGGACGTGATTACATTTTTTTCAATAAAATTTTTGTTTCTTATAAGAAAGGAATCAACCAAAATGAGATACAGATTTTACCAAGTGGAATGAGTAACTTATGGTTTTTTTTGGTGTTTGCAATGAAAATTGATTAATTGAGAAACAAAGAGAGAAGGAACAGAGAGAGAGAGAGAATAAAGAGATAGGTTTGGAGTTCTGCAAGTTACTGGAGAGAGAAATAAAAATAATAATATACAAAAATTAAGATGATATATCAAGTTGTCAACAACCTGCCAGAGTTTGAACATTAGAAATCAAGAAAGGAGCATATACAAAAAGTTTGGATCAATTTGCTGAGTAGAAGAGCTTGAAAACATGCTAACGTGAGTCAGAGTAACTCTGATAACATGTAAGAATTAGAAAACTAAAATGTAAAGGAGATCAGACAAGTTGTTTGATAGAAACTCTCAGGTGTTTGATCAAATACCTTGACTTGAACAAGTGCAACTAAGCATAAAGCTTTGTTGTATTCAACAATGGAGTTTTCATGTTAAAACTTTATAAGAATATGGAGGAAAGTAAGTTACTCATTTCGTTAATTTTCAGGTTGATTCTATCGGACAACACCAGAAAGCATCACAATGGTTAATCCATAACCAACTTCTAACAAACTTGATCACAATTGTTGATTAACAATTGGAAATGGACATTTTATGTTTGGTCATCTTTTTATATATACATCATCCTCCTTACAACCCTTATTTGCTGCCGTAAACCACTATGGTATTCAGTCACAGCAAGTGGTAATTCACGTGGTGGCAAGATGATTGATGGTCGTCTCCTAGATCGAACGGGGCATGAGTATTGTTAAGCTTGGAGCAGGATCCAATAGTACATATATTTAATATGAACGACAAAATTAAAATAGTAGAAAATAAATGGCATAAGAATTTACGTGGTTTGGCTAAAAACAAGCTTACAATCACAGAGCATACTAAGAATTTTCTAGCAGCCTGAAACACGACTGGAAGCTCTGATACTAGTTTGTTAAGCTTGGAGCAGGATCAGATAATACATATATTTAATATGGACAACAAAATTAAAATAGCACAAGAATTTACGTGGTTCGGCTAAAAACAAGCCTACATCCATGGACCAGGAGGAACGATTCCACTATATCAGAAAATTTTATAGTGTGTACACAATTAGAGATTACACTCTAATACCCCATGATGATTACTCACAAAATCCCTTACAATAATTCATACCTCCAAAATTTTCTCATAGTACTCAATTTTATTTTCATAAAATTTCTCTCTTTTCTCTTTCTTTTTCTTCTCTCTAATTTTTCACTCATTCTCTGTTCTTTTCTGATCTACTGAGAGCTTGCCTATTTATAGGCAGTTGAGAGAGCAAGCTGCCAAAACAATCAAGCCATCCAAAGCCGCATTCGGTGCAGTTTTTATTGACAAAGTTCAAGAAATTGTTTTAGACAAATGGTGCACTGTTCACCTTTTTTGAAAAATCAATTCAATCCACCAATCCACTTTTGACAAATCTCCACCTAGGATTGAATTTTGATCAATAGTAGTATCGCTCCACCTTGGCAAAATATTTCATCAGTTTGAAATACCAATCAAGTCTAAGCAGTGTTTGAACTTGACATTTGGAAGAGATTTCGTCAGTATATATGCAGGATTATCATGAGTACTTATCTTTTTCACTGTAACGTTTCCTTGGGCAATGATATCTCGAACAAAGTGAAATTTGATATCAATATGCTTAGTTGTTTCATGAAACATCTGATCTTTAGTCAAATGAATTGCACTTTGACTATCACATAAAATAGTAGTGGCATCGGAACAAGAGCTGAGCTCCTCATACAATCCTCGATGCCAGAGTGCTTCCTTTATCACCTCTGTAATAACAATGTATTCTGCCTCTGTTGTTGATAACGCTACAACAGGTTGCAAAGAAGCTTTCCAGGTAATTGCACTTCCACCGAGAGTGAATACATATCCTGTAAGTGATCTCCTTTTGTCAAGATCACCTGCATAATCAATGTCGACAAATCCGACTAGAGAATTGCTACTCCGACTGAACTCCAGACATGCTTATGAAGTTCCACGTAGATATCGCAAAATCCATTTCACTGCATTCCAGTGTGCTTTCCTGGGACAAGACATATATCTACTAACAACACTAACTGCATGTGAAATATCTGGATGTGTACAGACCATAACATACATAATACTACCAACTGCACTGGAGTAGGGAACTCAGGTCATATACCTCTTTTCACTTTCTGTCTTGGGTGATAAAGCTGCTGACAATCTGAAGTGTGCGGCCAATGGAGTAAATACTGGTTTAGCATTTTTCATGCCAAATCTCTCAAGAACTTTCTCAATATATCCTCTCTACGTCAAGAATAATTTTCCTTCTTTTCGATTCTCTCTATTTCCATGCCAAGGATCTTCTTTGCAGCACCAAGATCCTTCATCTCGAACTCATTTTTCAACTGCTTCTTTAACTCATCAATATCTGACATGTTCTTAGCTGCAATCAATATGTCATCAACATAAAGAAGCAAATATACAAATGAGCCATCATCGGTCTTTCGAAAATAAACACAACTATCATAGTTACTCCTTGAGTATCCATTACCAATCATAAACGAATCAAATCGTTTATACCACTGTCTTGGAGACTACTTCAGACCATACAATGATTTCTTCAGCAAACAAACATGATCTTCTTTACCTTCAACAATAAAACCCTGTGGCTGTTGTATATAGATCTGTTCCTCCAGCTCACCATGCAAAAATATTGTTTTAACATCCAACTGCTCCAACTCCAAATCATGCATGGCAACTAATGCAAACAAGACACGAATAGAACCGTGCTTTACAACAGGTGAGAAAATATCATTAAAATCCACACTTGGTACCTAACTGTAGCCTTTAGCTACTAATCGTGCTTTATACCTTGCATCCTCAACTCTTGGAATTCATTCTTTCCTTTTGAAGATCCATTTGCAGCCAACAATCCTCTGCTTAGCTGGCGGTGTCACAAGTACCCATGTATCATTCTTGTGAAGTGATTCAATTTCTTCCTGCATAGAAATTAACCATTTTGCTGAATTGATAGAAGAAATAGCATCAGAATATGTGACAGGTTCTCCAACAGAGTCTGTCTCTTCTCCAATGGTCAAAGCATATGCAACAAAGTCTGTGTATATTTGTGGTGGTCTTATTTCTCTTCATGGTCTACTTTCAGCAATGCTATGACTTGCCTCTTGAGGCACATCTTCAACATCAATCTCCTTTTATGATTGAGATTCTAAAATATTAGGATTTTGAGGCATCAATGATGGACACGGAACTTCAAGCTCCACCTGCCTTGATGCACCACCTATCTTATCTGTATCAGAAGAAATTGGAGACTCCTTTTTCGGCGTTAGTATAGCAGATTCATCAAAAGTAACATCTCTGCTAATAACAAATTTTGGTGATTTAGGATCTAAACACCACAATCTATATCCTTTCACCCCAAATGCATAGTCAAGAAAAATACATTTCTTTACCTTCGGTTCTAGTTTCCCTTCACTAATATGCATATATGCAAGGCATCCAAATATTCTCAAATTTGAATAATCAGCAGGTTTACCAGACCATGCTTCTTCAGGAGTCTTAAACTCGATTACTGTAGACGGTGAGCGATTTACCAAGAAATAAGCTGTGGAAATTGCTTCAGCCCAAAAGTCTTTGGACAGTCCAGCATTTGAAAGCATACACCGGGCCCTTTTCAAAAGAGTCATATTCATGCGTTCAGCAACACCATTCTGTTGAGGAGTTTTAACTACTGTACGATGTCTGACGATCCCTTCGTCTTCGCAAAATCTGTTAAAATCTCCACTGCAGAATTCCAAACCATTGTCAGTTCGAAGTCTTTTAATTTGCTTTCCTGTCTGCTTCTCGATTAGAGTTTTCCACATTTTGAAAGTGTCAAGAACATCATTTTTGTTCTTTAGAAAAAATACCCAGACCTTCCTTGAAAAGTCATCAATGAAGGTCAATAAATATCGAGCTCCTCCTGTTGATGGAACTGGCGATGGGCCCCATAGATCAGAGTGAATATAATCCAACGTCCCTTTGGTTCTATGAATTCCAGTACCAAAGCTTAGCCTCTTCTATTTTCCAAACACATAATGCTTACAGAAATCCATTTTACCGGTACTTTGGCCACACAAAAGTCCTTACTTGCTTAGCAGGGTTAGACCTTTTTTACTCATGTGCCCGAGCCTCATATGCCATAATTTTGTAACTTCTGAATCAAGCATGGGTGATTTTAAAACAGCTGCAGAGCCTGTAACAGTGGAACCTTGCAATACATAAAGGCTACCAGTTTTCTTAGCCTTCATCACGATCAATGCACCTTTGCTAACTCTTAGTACTCCACCTTTAGCTGAAAACTTGCACTCATTTGAATCAAGAGTACCAAGAGAAATGAGATTCTTCCTCATGTCCGGAACATGTCTCACATCAGACAATGTTCTCACAATGCCATCGTGTATTCGAATACGAATTATTCCTATGCCAACAGTTTTGCATTGGGCATTATTTCCCATCAAAACAATACCTCCATCAATATATTCGTATGTCGAAAACCAATCTCGGTTGAGACACATATGATAGGAGCAACCGGTATCCATAATCCATTCATTATTGGAATTAAAACGATCTTCTGTCACGAACAGAACATCAGCTCTTTCTTCAGCAACACTAGCTTGGGCGGTCTCTTCATTTTGTGGAGTGACCTTATTTTCTCTTTTCTTTTGTAGCTTGTCACATTTGCTTCGAACATGACCTGGTTCTTTATAGTACCAGCATACGACATCTATGCCTCTAGATTTTGATCTGTGTTTTGACTTCCCTCTAATTTTGCCTCGATCTTGTGATCTTCCCCTTTGTTCAGGTCTTCCTCTAGCATACAGGCCATGTGCCTGACTATTACTAGATTGCCCAGTGATTTCATGGTCAATCTTCTCTTTGGTCTCCAAAGCAGTTTTGACATCCTTCAGAGAAATTGTGTCTTTCCCATATAACATAGTTTCTCTGAAATGTCTATATGAGGAAGGTAGCGAACACAGCAACAACAGCGCCTGATCTTCGTCTTCTATATTGACATTAAGATTTTGCAGATCCATGATGAGAGATTCAAACTCATCAATATGAGAACCGATAGATGTACCTTCACTCATACGGAGTGAATATAGACACTGCTTCTTGTAAAGTTTATTTGTGAGGGTCTTTTTCAAATAAAGAGATTCCAGTTTCTCCCACAACGCCTTTGTGGTCTTTTCAGAAATGACCTCACGTAAAACTTCATTAGAGAGAGATAACTGAATAACGGAACGGGCCTTTTCATCGATATCTTCCCAATCTGCATCTTTCATATCGGCTGGTTTGACACCTTTCAAAGCTTTCTGAACTCCACTTTGAACAAGAACAGCATGCATCCGAACTTGCCATAAAGTGAAATTAATCTCTCAATCAAATTTTACGACTTCAAATTTTGTCGTCGACATCCTTAATTTAGCAAGGATAATAACAAAATAAATGTACTATTTACTGTTTGGCACTATTCTGTGTGGGGTCCACTAATGTACTATTTACAATGTCATTATTCCGTGTAGGGCCCACCAAGCAATGTACTATTCACCAGTAACTGTATACTGAACAGTGTACATAGTCGTGAACAGTACACCTGGTAAGTTTCCAAGAAAGAGAAGTGGGTCACAACGAACACGCTTAAGTACCAAGTCTTTCCTTAGCTAGAACTTTTCCTAAACATGTACTTTCCACAACACAGCACAAAATCAGCAAATCTCAAGAACAATTATTTTCTGATATGGAAGATCAAACAATGCTGCAATCACAGAGCATACTAAGAATTTTCTAGCAGCCTGGAACACGACCGGAAGCTCTGATACCAGTTTGTTAAGCTTGGAGCAGGATCGGATAGTACATATATTTAATATGGACAACAAAATTAAAATAGTAGAAAATAAATAGCATAAGAATTTACGTGGTTCGGCTAAAAACAAGCCTACATCCACGGACCAGGAGGAACGATTCCACTATATCAGAAAATTTTATGGTGTGTACACAATTAGAGATTACACTCTAATACCCCATGATGATTACTCACAAAATCCCTTACAATAATTCACACCTCCAAAATTTTCTCACAGTACTCAATTTTATTCTCATAAAATTTCTCTCTTTTCTCTTTCTTTTTCTTCTCTCTAATTTTTCACTCACTCTCTGTTCTTTTCTGATCTGCTGAGAGGTTGCCTATTTATAGGCAGTTGAGAGAGCAAGCTGCCAAAACAAATCAAGCCATCCAAAGCCGCATTCGGTGGAGCTTTTGTTGACAAAGCTCAAGAAATTGTTTCAGACAAATGGTGCACTGTTCACCTTTTTTGAAAAATCAATTCAATCCACCAATCCACTTTTGACAAGTATGGAGAAGCAGGAGGATGGAGTTGATATGAAAAGGGTGTTTCAGAATCAATGAGAAAATGGCAACTGAGCAGGAGAAAGAGGAAGGCAATATTTCTACAAGAGAGAGTGCCTGAAGCCGAAGCATCTTCGGCATCAAGTGTTAGGGTAAGTGGGGAAGAAGCATCTTCGTCTCCCAGATTGAACGGGGCAGGAGTTTGAAGAAGACACTAGGGACTCAGAATCTGTGTGTAGTTAATTAGAAGGTTGTAAAATGCTTTCAAATATGTAATTTGATAAGCTTTTTGGGAGGCTAATAAAACCATGTGTTCGAAAAAAGGTTGGTGTTTTCTCTTAAAGATATGTGAACTCAATTAAAATTTGGTATTATATATAGGTAGACCGTTTATAGGTACGTAAGGTTTTTTTTTTTTTTTTTATCTAATTTTATAACTTAATAACTGGTAGCATGATTTAATAATAGTGCAGTTAAATAATTTCTATCTAACAATCGATTATACGTACGTATAATTTTTATCTAATTTCGTATCTAAATAAAAAAAATGGTATATTTACACAACTTTTTCTGCATAAATAACCAGCATGCATCCTAAAAGTTTTTAAGAAATTTTAGCTAGACCGTAGACTTGGGTCAAGTCTCCCGCCGCTGGTTTCATTGATTTAATTAATTGATGATTTATTTGTGAAGACTTTGAAGTTTGCTCTAAGTCTGGGCTGTGTTGGTAAATATGTTTTCTTTTTGATGGGTGTGATAGAAAAATTTTAGAGAAGAGTTATAACATTTAGTACTGTATTATTCATATTATATGGTATGATATTATAAGTCTAGTATTCGAATAAAACTACATAGATGTTGACACTTAGCTAGAAAACATCAACACCATGATTTATTTGATGAGCACTTGGAAACAACTTGGAAAAAAACTACATACATGTTGACACTAATTAGAACAATAAGAAATGCTACCACTTGCAGCATTTATTTGCAAATAATAATTAATACACCACTAGTAGCTTTTCAACTAGCATTTTCTTTCAAGAATCAGGCTGAGAACAGTGCAATAATCATGTTCATGGTCGGCCTAGATTGTGGATTTGCATGCAAGCAAGCAATTGCAATGTTCAAAAATTTCAACACTACATCTTGAAATTCAGGTGGAGGAATTGGAATGCGTTGGTCCAAAACATCTTTGACAAGCATGTTGTCTCTAGTCAATGGAGATGACAAAGAGGGGCTGAGATCGCCTGGATGCTTTCCTTTTATCACTTCTAATGCCAATACCCCGAAACTATAAACATCACATTTCTCTGTTACCTTCATCGTGTACGCAAGCTCTGATTAAAGGAAACAAAAATTGTGATCATTTAGGTAAAAATGTGATATATTTATTCGAAAAAGAATAACAATCTTAGGATTACCTGGTGCAACGTATCCATAAGTACCGGCAAATCCAGTTTGATTGGAAGAGTCTAGCTTCAAAAGCTTGGCAGTACCAAAATCCGAAACATGAACCTGATAATCCTGATCTAGCAAAATATTTTTGCTTGATATATCTCGATGAACGATTGGTGGTGAGCAATCATGGTGCATGTAAGACAAGGCCTGGGCCACACTTTCGATTATATTTAACCGCTTAGGCCAATCCAAAGCTTTAGCGTTTTCTTCATTGGACAGGATTGTGTCCAAACTACCTCTCTCGAGATACTCGTAGACCAAAAACGAATGTTGTGCATTCGAACAGAAACCATAAAATTTCACAATATTTCGATGTCGGATTTCTGTTAATGCCTTTATCTCATTCAGAAACTCCTTTTGAAAATTGTTTTCGCTGTTGGGATGAAGATGGTAGAGTTTCTTCACAGCTAATATGTTAGCTGATGGTAGCTTAGTCTTGTAGACACTTCCATGTCCTCCTTTTCCAATGCAATACATTGCATCAAAATTGTTGGTTGCCTTTATGATGTCTTCATACAAAATTCTTCCATCAAAATTTGATATGGAGAGTAGTTCTTCTTCACTGTCTTTCATTGAAGAAGCCTTCTTTCTCTTCTGTAAAATGAAGTAGATTCCAAAGAAAACAAACAAAAGTAGAAAAGCTCCTAAAAAAGGGAATATGATTGAAAACACCAGTTTCTGACTCTTCCTTGAGTATCTGACAAAAGGATCAACGCACGGTGATAGTCCTGTCACATTGCCACACAGACCTTTGTTCCCTTGTAACGCTTCTATGGAAGCAGTTTTAAACGCTGGGCTGTCAGGAATAGGACCCTGCAAATCATTATAAGATACGTCGATGTACTCCAGCCCAAGCATATTTTTGAAACTATCCGGAAGGAAACCAGAAAGACGATTGTGGGAGAGATTCAGCTGCAATAGGTTCTGCATTTTGCTGATTTGCGATGGTATCTCTTCTCTGAGAAAGTTGTGACTCAAATCCAGCTGAGACAATTGAAGTAAGTTCTCCAACTGGCTTGGAATTTCTTCGCTAAACTTGTTGTAGCTCAAATTCAAGTAGTGTAGCTTGATGCAATTGCCCAAATATTGAATTGATTGGTTAAGATTGTTTTCGGATAGGTCCAACCGCTCGAGATTAGTCAGTGACTCAAATTCTAGAGGTATGCCACCAGAAAGTTGATTGTTACTCAAGTTAAGCAACTTAGAAATATGAGTCAATTTTCCCAACTCATTTGGAATCTCCCCAACTAAACGATTCGAAGAAAGATCCAATGCCTCTAGCTGAGTTGCCTTACCGATCTCAGGTGGTATGCTTCCAGTAATATTGTTCCCTGCAATGCGTAGAGTGACTAAATATGGACACCTGGCCCAGTTAGATGAAATTTTACCATCAAACTTGTTAAAGCTGAGATCAACGTATGTCAGGTTCGGGTAGACGCCAAAGTCTTCAGCAGTATTCCCACTGAGTTGGTTTCCATCCAGACGGAATCTGACCAAGCTTGTGCAATTTTTCATGCTTCTGGGAATTGGACCTGTAAGACGGTTATTATTTACCGTGAAATTTTGTAGTAATCCACCTCTGCAAATGTCATTGGGCAAGTAACCAGTAAACTGGTTTTGGTCCAGTTCCAATACTGACAATTTCACAAGATTCCCTATTTTTTGAGGAATGGAGCCCGAAAGTTTGTTTGCACGGAGAAAAAGGTATTCTAAGTTGATCAAATTGCCAAAGGAATCTGGGACTGAACCATTCAATTGATTTTCACTCATCTCTAGATCAGTCAAAGATATCAAGTTTCCTAACTCTTTAGGAATGGGGCCTGAAAGTTTATTTTGATAGAGATGTAGAAGAGTGAGGCTTCTCAGACCGCCTAACGATGTTGGAATGGAACCAGAAAGATTGTTTGAAGAAAAGCTTAGAGAGGCAAGAGACCTCAAATTTCCTAGTTCGTAGGGGATTGGACCTGAGAGGTTATTGTTGAATGCGTACAATACCGTCAGATTTTTCAAGTTTCCAAAAGTGGAAGGAATTGGGCCAGTAAGATTGTTGGTGTCTAGGTAAACTTCAAGCAAGTTTTTCAGGTTTCCTATTTCTGGAGGAATGGAACCTGAAAGTGAATTGTTATAGAGATACAATGTAGTCAGGTTGGTGAGTTTGCCAAGTGAAGCAGGAATTGGCCCATGTAATTGGTTGCTATACAAGGCAAGATCATTAAGAGACCTTAAAAGTCCTATTTCTCTTGGAATTGACCCATTTAACTGGTTTTGGACAAGGTGGATGACCTGAAGATTTGTTAGGTGACCAATTTCTGGTGGGATTTCTCCAGAGAACTGATTAGTTGATAGATCAAGGTAAACGAGTTTCGAAAGGTTTACAATCTGTGGTGGGATGGTACCATAGAGTGAATTCATAGCAAGATCAACATATGCAAGGTTAGGAAAAGACGAAAACGGAAACTCATGAAGTGTACCATTCAAGCCGAAGCTGGTAATGTTTATTTTGATGACGCTCCCAGCAGGGTTGCATGAAATTCCAAACCAAGTGCATGGGGTTGTGCTTGGTTTTGAATTGGATGTATTGTGTGAAAGCAGAGTCCATGAAGGTAGCTGGGACTGTGTTTGGTTTGCAAAGCTGGATTTCCATTTGAGAAGAGCATTTGCCTCATGAGTAGAAAAAGAAGAAGCAACACTTGGTAGTAGCCAACAAAATGGGATAAAAAAAATGACAAAAAAGAAAACGTTTTGCAAGCTCAGTTTGTTTGCCATAGTCTTTTCAATGGTTTCTGTATAATTTACAAAACTGTCTCTGCATATATATATAGATAAAGTAACCAGAATGCATCCTACTGGTTTTTAAGAAATTTTTGCAAGACCGCAGACTTGGGGTCAAGTCTGCCACTACTGCTTTCATTCATTAGTCAAGTCTTCCACTACTGCTTTCATTCATTTAGTCAAGTCTTCCACTATTGCTTTCATAAATAATGAGTTTGATATGTGGAGGCTCATTTAGTCAAGTCTTCCACTACTGCTTTCATTCATTTAGTCAAGTCTTCCACTACTGCTTTCATAAATAATGAGTTTGATATGTGGAGGCGTTGATTATAATTTGTTTTTCTTCTGGATTGGAGAACTTGAGTCGATTAGACAATGATATTACTAGTATGAATATTTTTGGAATATGATTGCAGCCTCAAAAGAAAAACGTATGCAATACTTCCGTATTATATCAGGGAGAAAAATAAACGGTGAGATTATTATTTTATTTTCCCAACATGAATAAGAGTAAAAATAAACGTATGCAATACTTCCGTATTATTTTATTTTCTGTAACTATTAATGATAATTTAATTCGTGTCACAGGTTATCACATAAGTTGAAATTAAAATGGGATATAAGGATAAAATATATAACATTACTCTATAATTAATTGAACATAATATAATATAATTGGACGATTTCAAATATAATATTATGGGAGCGTTTCATACAAGTGTTTCTTTCGTAAGAAGACTTTTACGAAATGGGTTTGTTCAAAAGCAAGTAAGCAACCCAATGGGTTTGATTTGATTTGTGGATTGCGCCAGTCAAGGCAAGGGTTTCAAACCATGATGATGGATTTCGTTGGCTTATGAAGGTTAATCATTTTGTTTAAAATGACTTAAAATTTGTAAATTAATTATATTTTTTAAAAATAAATTATATATATATATTATTATAAAATCTGAAATATAATTATTTATATTAATTTTATTGTATCTATATACAATTTAAAGTATTTTATTTTATCAAAATATTATTTTTTATGGAAAATTTTCACATAAGTTTCTTCTTTTTAACAGAATAAATATTTTAAATTTTTTTTAATCATATTAGCATCTTCAAACCCCACTTTTTTTTATAAAAAAAAAATAAACATCATGTATGTTTGGTGCGCGGGATATGATTGAACTATTTTTATCGGACTAATTAGTACGGTGATATGTTTGGTAAAGTATGGATTGGATTAAAAATAGTACTGTCACTTGTTTGGTATAGAATGGAATTGGATAAAATTATATTGGATTAAATTAATTTTTACATAAAATAAAATTATTTCAAATATTATATAATTAAATTAAAATTATTTAAAATAAATATAAAATTTTAAAAATTAAATATATTTATACTAAATATTTTAAAATTAATTATAAATAAAATATATTATAGTAATTAATTAAATATAAAATAAGAAAAAGTTAAAAGGGTATAAAAATATTGAACTATCAAGTCCCATATTTGGTGCAATATGAAATTGAACAAAATATAATTATGTCTTATGTTTATATTAGGGGTGGGCACGGTTATGGGTAAACTCGAGCCAACTCGAAATTTATACGGTTTTTTAAAAATCAAAACTGAACCAAACAGAATAGAACGGCAAACTCGAACCGAACCGAACAAAAAAAAAATACGGTTCGATTCGATTCATACGGTTTTAGGCCTAAAATGGGCTTTTGCCATATTTTTAAATTTTAATATTCTGGGCTAGAATAAAGACATGAATTTATCATAGGAAAATTAGCTTAATTGCTTCAAAGTTAATTTTAGACATGAATTTTAATATACTTGGCTAGAATCGAAGTAATCTGAGCTAGAATCAGGCAAGTTAGCATCAAAGTTTCAAACCAACAAAGCAAAGAAATATAAAAATATAATAAAAAAAAATGGCAGCATTGATTGCTTTGGTTAATAATAACAAAAAAAAAAAACAACATTGCAGAAACAATTGCATTACAAGAAAAAAAAAAAAAAATTTACTCTGCTATTTTCAATTACAACAACATGCCTCAATCGTACAAACATACCCACCATTCTTCACTTCTCTTTTCTTCTTCTTCTCTACTTTCACTTGGCCTCAATTTAGTTGCTCACTAGTGATCCACTGCTTTTCATATATCTATCTGGTTTTTAACTGTTCTTCTTCTTTTTCCTTTTTTTACCCTTCTTCTTCTTTTAGGATTTTTTTTTCTTTATATAGGACGTGTCAAATGGATCAAACCGGTTTTGGAAGGACAAAACTGAACCGAACCAATTTTTGACGGTTTTTTTAAAATTGAAACTGAACCGAATCGAATACAAACCCTAAACCGACTCAAACTATGAAAAACGATTCGAATACGGTTCGAACTGATTTTTGTGTCCACCCCTAGTTTATATAGTGTGAAATTGATAAGTATAAAAGTATATTAAATTAATTTTTTTTAAAATTAAAATATTTAAATTTAATTTAATTAAAAAATTACTTTTTTAAAAAATAAATATTTAAATATTATAAACAATTTTATTTTTATTGATATTAAAAATATTATTTTTAAAATATTTTAATAATATATATTAAATATTTAATTTTTATATAAATTAAATTTTTTAAAAAAGTATAAAGAAAGGAAAAAAAAATCCTATACTCCCAGACGGGACTATTGAGTACAACTTGGGCTCAACTCAAAAGTGCATGGGATTATGTGTAACGTAATTTTTTAACAAACGCAATCTAAAATGCTTGAGGATAAAATTATTATTTTAGCTTAAATAATAGTAAATGTTAAAGAACAAAATCGTCTAACTTAATTAAATAGTAGCAAGACAAATTGTTCTTTAACAACTTTTGCCATAATTTTTACCATTTTTAACACAATTTTAGAATCTTAAAAAATAGATACAACTTCAACTCACAACCTCAATATATAAATGTGAATAGCTTACCATTACAGTTAAACCTCGATAAATGAATATTCGATAAATTAATAATCGCGTTTAAATAATAAATCTTTTGATCCCGACTCGGACATGTGCACTAAATTAATAACACCGCTAAATGCATAACATAATATATATTTTTTAAATTCTTTAGGTCCCAACGAATATATAAATTAATAATAATAAAATATATAAAAAAAATAACACATAAAAATTCATAATACATATCACTAAGAGCTAATTGTATCGACCTCCCTTGAGGTTTTTCCAACTACAAGCGAAGTCAATTTTATCGTTTATTGACAAACACTTCTCCTGCCCTTAGTAAAATTTGGTCAAGCGTAACAGTTGATCAAGGGAGGTCTTTGTAAAAAAAATAAAAAATAAACTAACGGGGGGAGGTCTTTGACAATAAACCCAAAAGTTGACTCCACTTGTAATTGAGGAAACCTTAGAAGAGGTATGCATTATTTACTCTATCACTAAACTTTTAACTTAACAACTACCTTTAAAAAAAAAAACTTAACAATTTCTATTTTCTCAATTCAAATCTTTCTTAAAATATGCATCTAAAGTCGTTTGTCTTTTCTTTGTACTGAAACCGAACTCAATCTGATCCTTAATTTCTTACAAATCATATACCATATTTCGTATATTTTTTTTCATTTTGTAGCAAGAAGTTATTTAATGTTACTAATGCTTGAAAGGCCTCTTTTGAAAAAACAATTGGTAAAATTATACTGTTGTCATCTGGATCATGATCATCGAGTAGGCGTATTCATTACTCCTTGAATAATTTCTTCATTAGTAGGCGATTCCATCACTACATCATTTTCTATAGTGTAGACTAGAAATGGCTTCACGTAGTCCATCGATGCCTTCATCTTCACCAACTTGTGGTTCAGAAGTCATATCTTCATTTGAATGAATCTTGCAATGTCGAAAACAATTTGCAATGTTTGTTGTCTCCACATCAATATTCCAAGCCGCGTTAATAAATTTCATAGCATCCAATATGTTAATTTTTTCGAGATTTATTTCTCTTACCTCGTAGCCCTCCAAGATGTTAGAGTAGAAACGACGTCGATAATGAATTTTTAGTCCTCGAATAATCCCAGCATTGCATGGTTGAATCTTTGATATTGTATTAGGAGACAAGAACAATAGTTTAGCATTTGTCAAACATTCGATAACCGTTGGATGGGTTGGGCAATTGTCCACTATCAGAATAACCTTTCTACCATTTATTCTCTTGTCAAACCAACAAACAAATTCTTGAAAAAGTAAACCAGTCATCCATGCTCTCTTGTTTGCTCGATAATGACAACTAGGATTGCTCATATTTCACATGTTTAAAACATCTAGGATTAGTATACTTACCAATAATCCAAAGAGGTACTTTGTTTGAACCATCGTCATTGCAACAAACAACAATAGCAATTCTCTCATTATCCTTCTTGAGTCCTTCAAATTGCTTAGTGGCAAGCGAATGATCTACTTTCAAACGAAAAAATAACCCGGTTTCATCCAATTGTAGATATCCTTCCAATGGAATTAGTCTAGTTTAGCTCATATTCCAGGTAAAGCAATTGCAATTTCAATGTTCTCCATGACAACTGAACCACTTTCACCAAAGCGCCGATAAGACTTAATTCCATGTCTTGCCTTGAAGCGGTCTAACCAACCACTTGAGAAGTTAAATTCTGGATTAGTTTCACCAGAGATTTTCTGCAAAAACTCTTTTACTTTAGTCTGGATCATTTCTCCAGTCATGTTCACTTTCTTTTAATATTGGAGAAACCACTCATACAAGACTTTTTCTAACTCATGATATTTTACTGATTTGTTCCTCTTGACATTACTATTTTTCATCTCATTTGACAAGTATTCTGCTGACTTTTTGAGAGTATTTGATATTGTTGATTGACTGACGGAGAGATGAAAATTTTGTTAAACCTATTGTTGCAAATCTTTTTTACTAGAAAGGGATGATCATTTTTATACCCACACAAGGCTCTCCTGATCATTTCATCGGTTAATGTAGATTTTTTCACTCCTTTCAAACTTATATGGAAATTGTAATGATTTATAATATAAAAATAAAACTTATTGTGTTTGGCAAAAATAATTATTATTTTTATGTACATTAATTATCTTAAAACAATTTATTTTCTAAGTTATTAAATTTTAAAGTCACATTCATTATAGTGAAAATTGGTAAAAATAACCTAAAAATTATTGACAAAATTGTTTTTAACCGCAGATGCAAAAATAATCGTTTTTAGCCAATTAGAGAAAAAAATAACATAAATATCCTTAAACCACCCACTTACTGAATAATTATAAAAAAACCTGTGAAAATAAAAATTACAAAAAAATCCAATAAAAATTACAAAAAAAACCCATTCAATTTAACCTAAAAAAAAACATAAAGTTGCTTTGACATCTTGAACCGCCTGCACCATTCATAAACTTTATACCTTTTATCAAAAAATTTTCTCTTATTATATTCTTTCTTATTTTATCTTTCTCATTAAAATCAAAACCTATTGGTCTTTTTTATCATCTTTATTTGTTTTCAACAACTCAAAACTTGAAGATAAATTTTATGAAAATTGTTTATATTTTATTTAGAATATATTTTATAGATTTTTTAAGTTTTTTATTTTATTTATTTTATTTGTATATTGTGTTTGTTTTGTGGTTGAAAAAATTTGGGTGATACTGGGGTTTAGTTGTGTGAAATTTTAATGGTTATGAAATATATTAGTGAAAAGTTAGTTAGTAAAACGTTAGTGAAATGTTTGTTTGTGAAATGTATGTTAGTGAAATGTTTATTTGTTAGTGAAATGTATGTTAGTGAAATGTAGGTTAGTGATATGTATGTTAGTGAAATGTATATTAGTGAAATGTAGGTTAGTGATATGTATGTTAGTAAAATGTAGGTTAGTGAAATGTTGGTTAGTGAAATGTATATTAGTGAAATGTACGTTTATTGAAATGTGTGTCAGTGAAATGTAGGTTAGTTAAATGTATGTTAGTGAAACGAAGGTTAGTGAAATGTATGTCAGTGAAATGTAGGACAGTGAAATGTATATTAGTGAAATCTACGTTAGTGAAATATAGGTTAGTGAAACGTAGGTTAGTGAAATGTATTTTAGTGAAATGTAGGTTAGTAAAATGTACATTAGTGAAATGTAGGTCAGTAAAATGTTGTTACTAAAATGTTTGGAGTGAATCATTATGTGTGAAATTCAGTTTTATTAATGTTTTTGTGAAATATTACATCTTCTAAATATTTCTCTCTTATTTCAGTAAATAAATACCCGTAGGCTTGTACTCAACTATAACGGACAATGGGATGGTCTAAATTATGTTGGTGGTTCATCGCTTTGGTTTTAGTTTCTAAAAGGTTGAAATTTATGGGGTTGGTTGAGCTGATATATCGGAAATTTAACATTGACAGCACACGTTATGACATAGGCATAAACACGGTCGCTTGGACTCATAACCCGAGAAAGTTACAAATTCTGGACGACGATGATGTTGCATTTTTGTTACGAGAGATAACACTAAATATTCCAGAGATATATATAAATCTTGTGGAAAAATTGGAATGACAAATTTTAAGTAACTCAATCAACATTTAATAATATCATAAGTAATAGCCATCATGACCCAATTGTGCTGTTTAAAAAGATAAATACTATAGTTAATCAATGAATTCAGAACCTAGCAACAAGATAATTGGTCTTTCCATCGTATTAACTCAACAGATCAAAATCTCAACACATCTCAAAATCCAAAACTACTGATGTTCCAAACATGAAAATATGAAAATCAAAATCATTCTTGCATAGATACGATGGATTGAAATCCGTGCCAGTAGCCCTGAGCTTGATATAAAGGGCGGTAATGTCAAGCTTCTACATATTACCAGCTCTAAAGTCAAAATAACTTCTATAAATATGTAATGGACAAAATTACTTCCATAATAAGGAAAGCATGAATTTCTAATTTAAAATGAAACTGAGCATAGTCAACAAATCAATTAGATTCATAACTAGATAGAAGATAAAAGAATTCACAAATACATCTAACTTTGAATGGCCATATTTAGTATGCCTGACCTTGCATCTTTTACAGACATCTTGTGCTGCAAGCATAGCGGCATATGGAGAGGATTCGTCCCTATCAGCTTTCACCTTCACACCACCTGAATTAAGGAATTGAAGAAAAGAAATAACAAATCACCAAATGATGAAAACCAAATGTGTTTTCCCATAAATAAATCTAAACTCATGTAAACTACTCATAACAACATTTACACGGCGATAATATATTTAATTTACTGTATCCAGTTGTGTTGATTAACTGATTCTCTAGGGAGAGCCCAAACTAGGTATATACACAGTTCACATTTCTGGGGCAAACCAAATGAAAAATTTTCATCAACATCTCTTAAGGTTTGGTTTAAATATAGATAGGTCTCAATAGTTTAAAAATTATCATCAACCTCCCTTAAAAATGTTAGAAATTTCATAAAAATTTAACAAAAACCTCTCATATTGGAAAGATCTCTCACTATTTTCCAAATTATGCAAGTCCAACTGTAATTAGGCCAAACCTCAATGATAATCAACAAAATTTACCCACAGACACAAAAGATACAATTTCATAAAGACACGGCATGTATTTCACCTGTTATGCAAACCAATGTTTCTCTTCCAAACAAATCAGTCACATGCTGCATCAAAAAAATTTCATATTCAAGTGATTGAAACTCAAAAACAAGAAACACAATGTAATAAAAAAAAAAGTAGCTGATTTCTTATAATGAATGTGTCAATAAGCGATGCAAAAATGTGAGCGACACCAAATACATGCTCCCCATCACGCACAGCAGGTCCAAGGGTAACATTTTCCTCCTTAGGCTCTCTGACCTTTCTTCTCGACTACAATATCCAACAACCAAAAATTATATATGAAACAGTATACTAAATCTACTCTTTAGTAAAAGAGAAAGGAAAGAGAAAGGAGCAAGGCAAAATAATTACAACATTGCAGTGGTAAATTACTCACGTATTCACACCATGAGCTATCCAATTATTGCCTTAACTAACAATAGATTTATAAATCTACTCTTTAGTAAAAGAGAAAGGAAAGAGAAAGGAGCAAGGCAAAATAGTTACAACATTGTAGTGGTAAATTACTCACGTATTCACACCATGAGCTATCCAATTATTGCCTTAACTAACAATAGATTTATAAAGCACACATCCCACATATTGGAAAAACTTCTCAAGGTAAATAGGATTACTTTCTTTTGGTTTTCAGAAAATTCCCAAGAAAAAGAAGTGTGACAGGCCCCTAACCTACTATCTCCCATTAGGTAGCCTGCCGGCACTCCACGATAGCTTCCTAGTAGAGGCTTGCCTCGCTAAAAGGCTTCCGTGAAGTTAAGCCGTTTCTTTTAACTGGAAATCTGAGTAGGAAATTTTTTTTTTTTCAAAACTATTTTATTGAAATTTCGGCAGAATCTCCTCTGTTTTTCTGAGATTACCAAATCTTGGAGACCTGCATAAAAACTTGAACACTTTTATAAAATTCCAAATCTTAACTAGTGTTAAGACCTCAGGTCCATCACCAAAAATCACAACTCAACCACAAAAAATCGAATTAACTAAAATAAACAAATCTAATTTTTAAATAAAATACTCATGCGCTAAAAAAAATAATATCAAAAATATAAACTTTACATCATTATTACAACTGAAACATTAAACGTAATTTTGAACTGTCACAGCAATGTTCTGACTGGTCCTGCCAGTCCTGGGCGTCCCTGCACTGTCTGCACCTGCACCTGGGAGGTTGGTTTAAAAAAAAACATAAAACTAATATGAGGTAAATGAGCTCAGTGAGTGCGTTTCTAATTTACTGAGAAACCTTAAATATAATAAGATTAACTTTGAATTTAACTGAAACTTTTTAAACTTACTACGATTACTGAAAACTGATAAACTGAATTTCTTTTCAAACTTTCTTCTATTGCTGAAAACTAATAAACTGAAAACTCTCTGCTATTGCTGAAAACTAATAAACTGAAACAATATACTTTCTTTATATACAAACTGAGAATTTTATAAATTATAAAATCTGATGGCCCAGCCTAAAATAATTTCTTTTAAATTAATCACTGAAATAATTAAAATTCTATTATAACTTTTGACTTAGCCTGTTTTCTGAAAACTGAAAAACTGAAATAATATATCTTTCTGATAATTGAAATGCTGAGATAATATATTTTTCTAACAACTAAAATGCTAAAATAATATACTTTTATGATAATGTTTTTCTGATGAAACCATTCTAATAAAACATTTCTGATAAACCTTTTCTGATAAAACTTTTCTGATAATATTTCTCTGATAAAACTTTTATGATAAAACTTTCTAATAATACTTTTCTGTTAAAATGCTTTTCTGATAATACTTTTTCTGATAAAACTTTATGATAAAACTATTCTGAAAATGCTAATGGAAAACCCATATCTGATAACTGATAATCCATAGGGCGACTCAGCTGGCGCTGCACCATATGGAGGGTGTCACCAGACGACTAACTAGCGCCGCACTGGTGACTCTGATAATCTGATAAAAAGACATCTCACTGGCTATGTGCGGAATGCTGCGTCGCAACATATTGCGAGACAACACCTCAATGTGTGGGAAACTGACAAACTCGACAAACTCAACCCCCCTGGAGTTAGCGGACTGTCCTCCTTTAACTTGTCACACACAAATGGGGTTTACCGGCCGGGTCTACTGCTGATAATCTGATAACTGATAGCTGCTGATAATCTGATAAGCTGCTGATAATATGATAATAAATGGGTATCCATGGTTTGAAAAATATTTTCTTTACTTTGAAAACTAACTTTTAATCAAAAAGTATGGGATATACATAAAACATATTTCTTTAAATGAATATAAATTCTAAATTTCTGAGATATAAAAATACTTTAATTAAAACACAAAACTCATATAAGTAAATAAATGTATAGACAAAACATATTTTTGCTGTGAATATAATTTCAAACTTTCTAAAATATAAAAATATCTCTATTAACTTATGATTAAGGCATAAATTTTTATTTAACTTATAAAACACATATAAATAAATAAATGTATATAATAAATTTTCTATAACTTTGCTTAAAAGAGTTTAACACTCACTGATTTCTGGTTTTCTCTAGGCTTGGTGCTCTGGTTCCTTCGTCTCATTACATTTCTTGTCTTTCCGTACAATTTCATTTCCTCCCATTCTATGGAGATTTCTCCCTAAAGTAATATATTTTTCAATTAAATCATTAATATAAATATAACAACTAATACAAAAACTCAATTAACACGTTTAACACTTTATTCTTCGATTTCTTCTATTCTAATAAAATCGATTACATTTAATCCACTAAAAATTACGTCACTATACTGTAACATATAACTATATATACATTGAATCATTCAATCGCTTAAATCGAATCTCATCCAACACAATCCAACATATTTTCTTGGATTTCTAAGCACCAATTTGCATCAAAACCATACAACTACAATTTCTGATATCTTAAGTATACACATAAACTGAAATCTCTACACTTTCAACTTCAATTTCTACACAATTTCTTATTCTAATCTTCATCAATTTAACATAAGTGAATTTCTTTCACTTAACAACATCAAATTAAACTTCATTAAACTCGATTAAGCTAATTATAACTTCAATTTCAAATTTAATTTCAAAAATTCCCAAAGCAAACGATTCAATTTTATTTCAAACACAACATCACAAAAATTCCATAATACAAGTTCACTTATTTGAGAATCATTTTGATTCATGACTTAATGATTCCAAATTCATACTATCAATTAACTCAAAAATACTTAAATTACTTAAATAGTATCTCAATTTAACAATTTAAACTTGAAATCATAAAATCCCCAAAATTTACCTTACTAATTTTCTTGATTTTCATTCTAATCAACTTTAATCCAAGTAATTTCAAATAAAATACTACAAAAACTCAATCAAATATTAAAATCAACAAAACCCATAATTTTCTTCACTTCTAGAAATCCAATTTCACTTTATATTTAACAATCAATTTCAAACACAAATCAAAACTCAATCAATCTCTAGAATCAATTCAATTTCATCAAATATCAACTACTAATTCTACAATACAACGAATATCATCAAAATTCAAACCAAATCAACTTCATAATTCACTTACCCAAATCCTCTTCTTCTTATTCTTGCTGGACCGAGAACTTCGTCTTCTCCCTTTCTCTTTTATTCTCTTCCTTTTCCTTTCTCTCTTCTTGGCCGGCGACTGTTTCTTTTTCTTCTCTCTTCTCCTCTTCACGGCTGCTACTCTCTCTTCTCTTGGCCGGCTGTCCTTTCTTCTTCCTTTCTTCCTTCTTCTTTCAGCCGAAGCTTCTTCATCTTTTTCTTTTTTTTTTCTTCTTCTCTTCTTTTCTCTCTTTCTCGAATTTTCTGATTTGCTGTGTTTAATTTTCTGGTTTCACTTGTTTTTGGTTTGACTTGGTGTTAGTGGTTACCACTGAGTTATTTACCGTGAAATTTTTTCGTAATCCACCTCGGCAAGTGTCATTTGGCAGGTAACCAGTAAACTGGTTTTGGTCCAGTTGCAATACTGACAATTTCACAAGATTCCCCATTTTTTTAGGAATGGAACCGGAAAGTTTGTTTGCGTGGAGAAAAAGATATTCTAAGTTGATCAAATTGCCAAAGGAATCAGGGACTGAACCATTCAGTTGATTTTCACTCATCTCTAGATCGGTCTGAGATATCAAGTTTCCTAACTCTTCAGGAATTGAGCCTGAAAGTTTATTTTGATAGAGATGTAGAAGAGTGAGGCTTCTCAGACCGCCTAACGATGTTGGAATGGAACCAGAAAGATTGTTTGAAGCAAAGTTTAGAGAGGCAAGAGACCTCAAATTTCCTAGTTCGGGGGGGATTGGACCTAAGAGGTTATTGTTGAATGCGAACAACACCGTCAGATTTTTCAAGTTTCCAAAAGTGGAAGGAATAGGGCCAGTAAGACTGTTGGTGTCTATGTAAACTTCAAGCAAGTTTTTTAGGTTTCCTATTTCTGGAGGAATGGAACCTGAAAGCGAATTGTTATAGAGATACAATGTAGTCAGGTTGGTGAGGTCGCCAAGAGAAGCAGGAATTGGCCTATGTAATTGGTTGCTATCCAAGGAAAGATCATTAAGAGACCTTAAAAGGCCTATTTCTCTTGGAATTGACCCATTTAATTGGTTTTGGACAAGATGGATGACCTGAAGATTTGTTAGGAGACCAATTTCTGGTGGGATTTCTCCATAGAACTGATTAGTTGATAGATCAAGGTAAACGAGTTTCGAAAGGTTTGCAATCTGAGGTGGGATGGTACCATAGAGTGAATTCATAGCAAGATCAACATATTCAAGATTAGGAAAAGACGATAACGGAAACTCATGAAGTGTACCATTCAAGTCGAACCTGGTAATGTTTATTTTGATGACGCTCCCAGTAGGGTTGCATGAGATTCCAAACCAAGTGCATGGGGTTGTGGTTGGTTTTGAATTGGATGCATTGTGTAAAGCAGAGTCCAGGAAGGTAGCTGAAACTGTGTTTGGTTTGCAAAGCTGGATTTCCATTTGAGCAGAGCATTTGCTTCATCAATAGAAGAAGAAGCAACACTTGGCAGTAGCCAAGAAAATGGGATTAAAAAAATGATAAAAAAGAAAACGGTTTGCAAGTTCAGTTTGTTTGCCATAGTTTTTATAATGGTTTCTGAATAATTTACAAAACTTTCTCTGCATATATATATAGATAAAGTAACCAGAATGCATCCTACTGGTTTTTTAGAAATTTTTGCAAGACCGCAGACTTGGGGTCAAATGGTGACTTTTTTGGAATGAAATACTAATAAATAATGAGTTTGATATGTGAAGACTTTGATTATAATTTGCTTTTCTTCTGGGTTGGAGAACTTGAGTCCATTAGACAGTGATATTACTGGTATGAAGCAAAAACCATTGTTGGAAAATGAATGAAACAGAGTAGGATGTTTTTAAATAATTATAAATTTCCTAGAATCATTGCAGATTTTTAATAACCTATCCATAGTTAAACCGATCGGCTTCGTTCAAACGAGTTGATTATCTTTTTAAAAATAAAATAAATATATTTAGTTGTTCAAAAGCAACCCAAGGGTTTCAAACCATGATGATGAATTTTGTTGGCTTATGAAAGTGATCATTTTTGTTTAAAATGACTTAAAATTTGTAAATTAATTATATTTTTAAAAAATAAATTATATATATTATATTAAATTTGAAATAATATTCTTTATATTAATTTAAAGTATTTTATTTTATCCAAATATTATTTTTTATGGAAAAATTTTACATAAGTTTCTTCTTTTTCACAGAATAAATATTTAAGAAAAATTTAATCATATTAGCATCTTCAAACCCTACATTTTTTTATAAAAAAAAATAAACGTCATCAATTTAATTCCTTGATAATATTTTTATCTTAAAATATTACATTTTTAAAATACTTGTCATGTAGGTTTAGTACACGAGATAGAATTGGACTATTTTTATGCAATATGATAAAGATTGAACTGAACTAATTAGTATTGTGATATATTTGATGAAGTATGGATTGTATTAAAATAGTATTGTCCCTTGTTTTGTATAGAATGAAATTGGATAAAATCAAATTAGATTAAATTAATTTTCACATAAAATAAAATTATTTTTAAATATTACATAATTAAATATATTTATACTGAATATTTTAAAATTAATTATATATAAAATATATTATAATAATTAATTAAATATAAAATATATAAAAAAAATTAAAAGAATATAAAAGTATTGAAATATCAAGTTCCGTATTTTATTTGGTAATATAAAATTGAACAAAATATAATCATTTTTTTTATATTTTTATGGTATGAGATTGATAAATATAAAATTATATTACATTAAATTTGTAAAAAGTCAAAATTATTTTTAAAAAATTAAAAGATTTAAATTAAATTTGATTAAAAAATTATTTTTTTAATAAAATAATATTATAAATAATGTTAATTTTTTATTGATATTAAAAATATTATTTTTAAAATATTTTAATAATATATATTTAATACTTATATAAATTTAATTTTAAAAAAAATATAAAAAAGGAAAAAAGAACTTCCAGACGGGACTCAATTCATAAACACTGGACTCTCCAGTCCAATCTAATCCTATATAACAAACACAGCCTAAAATGCTTGAGGATAAAATTATTAATCTTTCAAAAAATAAAATAGTAAATGTTTAAGAAGAAAATCGTCTAGCTTAATTAAATAGAAGCAAGACAAATTATTCTTTAACAACTTTTGCCATAATTTTTACCTTTTTTAATACAACTTTAGAATCTTAAAAAAATATATATAACTTCAACTTAAAATCTCAATGACCAAATGTGTAGGTGTGAATAGCTTACCATTAAATCACCTCAACTTTTATCAATTCTAAAAGTAGTTTAGTATCAACAATTTGGTTAAAAGAAACTGTTTCAACTTTCTTTTTGGTGTACCCCGCACTGCAAAGAAAAGGATCAAAAAGGTGCCAACTGGTTGTTAGCGACCACCCACCGACAATCAAATTAGTATATCAAAGAAGAAAATGTAACTCAGGGTGAGAATGCTAGATAACTCTAAAAACCTTCATGTCTTTTTTCTTCTTTGATATACTGCTTCATCGATGGGGGTGGTCGCCAACAACCAGGTGGCACCCCTTCTGATCCTTTTCTTTGCAGGATGGGGGTACATTAACAGGTCTAATATCAACGGTTGGTCAAAAAAACCATGCCGCCAGAGATGGCCTCATATGAATTACAAACCCATAAATCAAGAAACCAAAAGACAAAAAGAAGTAAAAATATGAAGATCAAGAAATAGAAAAAATCAGACTACAAGAACAGAGCTAACCTATTAAAAAAATCACCATCAAATAAACAAAAGCTTCACAGATATAGGAATATAACAGAATTATGCAGATCAACAAACATAAATAATAAAGATTTGAAATTACCCATGAAGCAAATCTGTCAAAAACAATATTGCAACAAAATTAGGTTGAATGGTTGACCCGTGAAGCATAAAAATAATAATGGGCTTTCAATCTTTATAACGGTGAGGCATGCGACGGCGACTGGAGGTGGAGGTGGAGGTGAGACTAGAGGACTGGTGCGACTGGAGGTGGACGGCGAGGCGTGCGACTGGAGGTGGAAGGAGAGGCGTGCGATGGCGACTGGAGGTGGAGGTGGACGTTGCGACTGGAGGACTGGTACGACTGGAGGTGGACGGCGAGGAGTGTGACGACGACTAGAGGTGGACGTTGAGGCATGCGACTGGAGGCGTGCGAACTGCAATGAAGAAGGGGAAGGCAAGCTGCGGCGCAGTGTGAAGGAAATGAAAAAAAATTAGGTTTTCAATATTTGAGTACAAATGACTGATGAGTGTGTCATGTGTGTTAGTGACCCTTACCATGTGAGTTTCGGTGTGTCAATCCACTGTTTTCTTTCTAAAAAAATATATAAAGCTTTTAGCGACAATTTAAATTTCGTTCCCTGTATCCTATTTAGATCAAAATATTTGGTTGCTAAAAATATTTTACCAGAAGAGACTTTACAGTCACCATTTTATTTTTGATCCCAATAGACTTTTTTAACGGACAGATTTATTTGGTCCCAAAAAGATGGGTCCCTATAGACACATTTTGTTGTAGTGATGTTTAAGAACAAAATCGTCTAACTTAATTAAATAGTAGCAAGACAAATTATTCTTTAACAACTTTTGTTATAATTTTTACCTTTTTGAGCACAACTTTAGAATTTTAAAAAATAGATATAACTTAAACTTACACCTCAGTGTGTAGGTGCG
Organism: Xanthoceras sorbifolium; assembly: GCA_003430845.1. Taxonomy (NCBI): domain Eukaryota; kingdom Viridiplantae; phylum Streptophyta; class Magnoliopsida; order Sapindales; family Sapindaceae; genus Xanthoceras; species Xanthoceras sorbifolium. Next base: position 2,026,788 of record CM010619.1, read on the forward strand.
AATAGCTTACCATTAAGTTACCTCAACTTTTATCGATTCTAATGTAGCTTACTATCAACAATTTAGTTAAAAGAAACTGTTTCAACTTTCTTTTTGACCAACCGCTGATATTAGATCTAGTGATGTACCCCGCACTGCAAAGAAAAGGATCATAAAAGTGCCAATTGGTTGTTAGTGACCACCCTTCGACGATCAAGTCAGTATATCAAACAAGAAAATGTAACTTAGGGTGAGAATGTTAAAGAACTCTAAAAACCTTTTATGTTTTTTTTCTTCTTTGATATACTGCTTCGTAGATGGAGGGTGGTCACCAACAACTAGGTGGCACCCTTTCTGATGCTTTTCTTTGCAGGATGGGGGTACATCAGCAGGTCTAATATCAGCGGTTGGTCACAAGAAAAGTTGAAACATAAACTAATGTTATATATTTGAAAAACAAAATAAGAACCAAAATGCTAATAGCATTCATGAAAAAAAAAAAAAAAAGGTGTGAAAATTTCCCTAATTTTATTTAATAAAAAAAATTAATCTAATTTTATCTCATATCTAATCTAACCTCGTGATAATGCAGTAAACAAGAGATTGTACTGTATCCAATATCTAATCCAACAAGGATGGCGTTTTGGACTGCAAAGGCATACCTGGTACAAGTATTTTTTCTTTAAAAAAAAGAAAATTAAAAAAACACAAATCAAATGTTCTGAAAATTCACTCTCACGTTCTCAGGCATAATTTCGTCACAGTTGTAATTTGTTTACAAACTGGTTTTCTCCATAGATTTTGCAGGAGAACCCAACAACTAATAATGTTAGTAATATAGTCATAATATTTCTTCGTCTTCCTTTTCATTATATTCAATGAACGACACAAAACTTCATAAAGCAAATATTATATTATCCTCGAACAAATCACCACCATAATTCCCCTTGTTCTGACAGTCATTCATCTTTGTCTCATTTAAAATGTGAAAACTAAAGAAGTTGTTGCTCCTGCTGCCGAAACCCAGGTCAAAATGTTTTAAGGAAAAAGAAACATACGTTAAGATTTAGGCTACCAACTTTGCTCAAGAATCTAAAAGGACAAAACCACTGTATATTGTTGCCTGTATGTTATTAACAAATGTTCTCTCTAGTTCCCTACTTAATTTCATATGATTCTTCAAAATATTCATACATGAAAATCCTCATGTTAACCATAACTTTTACCTAAAACATTCCTTCACATTTTCATCACGTGTCCCGACTAATAATTTATTAACCAGCTCACATCCTAACTATCATTTTAGGTTCTTCAGTACAAGTTACTAGATTTTTATGGCACTTACAAAACTTCCAAGGGTGCATTATCTATTAACTGTAGAAACTAATTTTAGGGGAATAACTCAAGTGAATAAAAGTTAACCTTTCATCACCTATATTTATAGATAAAACATAAGAAACCCTAATAAAGAGTAAAATACAATAATAGCCTTGCTAACACTCCTCCTCAAGCTGGTGCATGAATATCACACATGCCCAACTTGGACAAAAATTGAAAAAACAATCTACTAGTTACAGCCTTCGTGAGAAAATTTGCAAGTTGTTGTGAAGTTGGAATATATTGAGTCTGAATCTGTCCCAAGAGTTGCTTCTGACGTAAAAAGTAACGATCAATCTCAATATGTTTGACACGATCATGTTGCACCGGATCAGCCAAAATGCTAATAGCAGATTAATTGTCACAAAAGAGCGTCATAGGAAGAGGAATGTGTATCAGCAAATCTCGTAGAAGATGCTGAAGCCATATCAACTCACACATACCGTAAGCCATCGCCCTATACTCAGATTCTGCACTGGATCTAGAAACAATAGTTTGTTTCTTACTCCGCCAAGAAACCAAATTACCACTAATAGTGGCACAATACCCAGATGTTGAGCGGCGATCGGATCGGCAACCTGCAAAATCAGCATCAGTCCATGCCTCTACCTGAGAATGACCATGATCGCGAAACAAGACACCACGTTCGGGACACCCCTTGAGATACCGTAACACGCGAATAGCTGACTAAAGATGGGGAAGGTGCGGTTTGTGCATAAACTGACTGAGAACACTAATAGCATATGCAATATCAGGACAAGTAAGCGAAAGATAGAGAAGCTTCCCGAAAAGCCACTGATATTGACCTATGGCCTCCAATAGCTCCCCCTCGAAGTCGGCCAGGTGATGATTTTGTTCAATAGGTGTCTCAGCCGGACGACATGCAAGTTGTCCTGAAGCAAAGAGAAGATCAAGAACATACTTTCTCTGAGAAATAAAAATACCAGATCTAGAACGAGCGACCTCAATCCCAAGAAAGTAACGTAAGAGACCAAGATCCTTCACCTGAAAGCGGGTACTAAGATAGGATTTCACTTCACTAATACCCTGAACATCATCTTCTGTAATAACAACATCGTCAACATAAACAAGTATGTGGTCTTCCCACGAGAATGACGAAGGAACAAGGTGTGGTCAGCTTTACTCGGAACATACCCAAAATCAATCATGGCTGCAGCAAATGTATCAGTCCAAGTACGAGGGGACTGCTTAAGCCCATATATAGACTTCTTCAATCGACGTACCAAGCCGGAAGAAGACGAAGAACGAAAATTGGGAGGCGCAGACATGTAAACCTCCTCATGTAATGTCTCATTTAGAAAGGCATTCTTCACATCTATCTGAAAAAGAGGCCATGACTTCGTCGCAGCAATAGAAATTACTCGAATAGTAGTCATCTTGGCCACAGGAGCAAACGTCTTCTGATAATCAATACCATGTATTTGTGCATACCCCTTGGAAACCAACCGAGCTTTGTACCTGTTTAATGTGCCATCTGAATTTTCTTTAACTGTAAACACCCATTTACACCTAACTACTTTACGTCCAGGCGGTAGAGGAACTAATTCCCAAGTACCCATTACCTCTAATGCCTGTAATTCTTCCAACATTGCAGCTTTCCACTGAGGCTGTGCTAAAGCATCTGCCGTTGTACGTCGTATATCAATAGTGGTTATAGAAGTTAGGAAAGACCTATAAGTAGGTGATAGACGATGATCGGAAGTATAATCTGTAATAGAATAGGCCGCTGTATCAGAATATCAATTTGGTTTCCCTGCATTACGTTTCCCTTTCCGAACAGCAATAGGTCTATCATCAACACTGCAAGGCACTGATAAATCAACAGCAGTAGGAACTGTAATAGGAGAGGCTGGAGAAGGTTGAATACCTGGTAGAGATGTGTCGACTGCAGTTGGTGAATCTGGAGAAATAGAAGAAGCTTAGCAATATTGTGCAGGAGGTTGGTTGTGACGTTGAGTATAAACCTGCAGTGGAGGTGAAACTTTAGGCGACATTGGTGGTGGTGTTGTAGGCTCTTACTAAACATTCAATGGAAATGGGTATGAACTCCAAGAAGAAAAATCTTCTGTAGGAAGAGGATGAACTGGAAACCACTCACCCTGAGATAGAACATCACCAGAAAAGAACAGAGCGTGTTCAAAGAAAGTAGCATCCATAGAGGTAAAATAATGACAAGATGAGGGGTGATAACACCGATAACCTTTCTGAGTATGAGAGTAACCTAGGAATACACATTTCAAGGCACGTGGGTTAAGTTTAGAGGAAGACCCAATGACTTAGACAAAACAGACACAACCAAACACACGAGGTGAAATCTTAAAAGGAGGATAATCATGATAAACTATAGAATGTGGAGTACGGAAACCTAGAGCTCAAGATGGAGAACGGTTGATAAGGTATACTGCTGTAACTACAGCATCAGACCAAAAACATGAAGGCACATTCATGCCAAGAGACATGGCACGAGCAAGATCAAGAATATGGCGATTTTTTCTTTCTGACTTTCCATTTTGTTGTGGAGTTTTAGTGTTTAAGGTTTGATGCTCAATGCCATTGGCACTACAAAATTTTTGAAGACCTAGAGACATAAATTCACAACCTTGATCTGAACGAAACACTTTAATAGTTTTACCAAATTAAGTACGAACCATAGCAGTGAATGTTTGGAAAATGGAGGATACCTCGTCCTTGGATTTCATCAAATAAACCCAAGTACACCGCGAACAATCGTCAATGAACAATACAAAAAAACGATATCCTAAATTTGAAGTAACCGGGGCAGGACCCCAAACATCTGAATGAACAATATCAAAACAAGATGAACTTTTATTAATACTCAAAGGGTATGAGCTACAGTGATGTTTAGCCATTTCACATGTCTCACAAGACAAACTAGACATTGACACTTTTGAAAAGAAAGACGGAAACAAATAACGTAAATATTGAAATGAAATATGACCTAAGCGGTGATGCCAACGTAACACTCGCTTGATATTTTCAGTACAAGACAAAGACCCTAACTGAAAAGCTTTAGGAGAAACTGGAACAACAGATTCATTCAGCAAGTAGAGGCCACCCTCTTCATGTCCACTGCCAATCATCTTTCGTGACTCCAGATCCTGCACAATCCAATAGGTAGGGAAAAAAGTGATACTGCAGTTTAAATTTCTGGTAATTTTACTAACGGACAAAAGATTAGTGGTTAATGTAGGAACATGAAGAACATCAGGTAAAGATAAAAAATCAGTAATCGTGATACAACCCTTTCCTGCAATAGAAGTCGTAGCTCCATTGGCAACACTTATTGTTTGAGACCAGGGGCTAGAAGTATAAGACTGGAAAAAAGAAGACATACCCGTCATATTATCAGTAGCACCCGAGTCGACAATCCATGGCATAGTTGGAGATGTAGAAACTTTGTTTGCAGAAGCAAAATTACTTGCAGGGGTACTAGTTTGTGTGGATGTCATAGAGAAAAGTTGTCGAAACTTGTGAGAGAGATAACTAGACGCAGATGAGTCCTGCACACTAGAATAAGCAGAAAATTTTGTTGTAGGCTGGGATGAGTGCGGTTGATAACTGGGAGGACAACCGTGCAAAGCATGACACGTTGCCTTCAGATGGCCCCATTTGCCGCAATGATCACACTTCTTTCTCGGACGAGAATTACTGGAAGCTGGTGGTAGTAGAGAAAGACTAGGTGCTGTTATTTGTGGAGTCTGCGAAGGAAAACCATAACGAACTGCATTAGCCGAGGACTCAGAGAGGGAACCTGGGATATGATGCATAGGCATCCGATGACTTTGATCGGAAAGACAATATGAGTGTGCCTCATCTAGAGTAGGAAACGGAGATCGGTCAAGTAGATGAACCCGTGCATACTCAAACTCATAATTGAGTCCAGCAAGAAATTGAAATACTCGATTCTTCTCCATTATCTTGGCATAAATCTCTACAGCTGTAGGCAAAAGAGTAGATGTCTCACTTATGGCATTGACAGACCAATCAATAAAGCTATCATAGTGAGATAATTCTTCCCAGGCTGATTGAAGCTTCGCATAATATGTTCCAAGTGACTGAGTACCTTGTTTAAAATTTCCAATCTCATTGGTAAGTTGGAAGATTCGAGCATTATTCTCTCTTTGAGAATAGACCTTCCGAAGAGAATCCCAAATAAGAGCAGCATTGTTTGTAAACAAATACGCAACATAAATCATTGGCTGCATAGAATTAATCAACCATATTCTCACCATCGAATCATCAGAGAACCACTTCGCATATTTCGCATCTGTAAGGGCGAGTTCCTTCTCTGTTCCAAGAAGAAACCCTATCTTTCCACAACCGCCAACATACAATTTCATAGACTATGCCTATCGAATATAGTTCAAGCTATCTAGTAGATGTGAGGTAATTTTCAGATTCGGGTTATCATGAACTGAGTTGAAGGACTAGACTTCTTCACCCGTTCCAACCGACAAAGTGGTCGAGATGTTAAACCCGGTAGGAGACTCATCGGTATTCATCTCGATCAATTACCTCAGAAGAAGAAAAAAAATAGATCTGAAAATCAAATCAACATCTATCGCATATCGCAATCAGAACCAACAACAAAAAATAAGTGCAGAAGCTTAGATTGCAATTAGAACAACGTTACCAAATAAAAGAGGAGAGAAAACGGCTGCGAAAATCAAAACCAGTAGCAGAAATCACAACCCTTCAGTAATAAGGCTCTGATACCATGTCGAAACTAATTTTAGGGGAATAACTTAAGTGAATAAAAGTTAACCTTTCATCACCTATATTTATAGATAAAACATAAGAAATCCTAATAAAGAGTAAAATACAATAATAGCCTTGCCCTACATTTCAATCAGACTCCTAAACAATATAAGATAAGAAAAATAAGAGATTGGTCAAATATAGCACAAAAACTAAATGATTTTGTAAGACTAGCACCAAAAAGTTAATAAAAGTGTGAGAAATAGCACCATTTTCAATTTTACCCTTAAAGTGATTTTTGGATCTCATTCAAACTCATTTGTATTGGTTGAGTTCTTATAATTGTTTTTCTTTTCTTTCATTGAAGAATTCTTTGCTTTGAACGAAGACTCATCTCCTCTCTCTATCTCTCTTTTTCTAAGTTCTCACCGATCTCTCTTTGAAAAAATTAAAAAAGAAGTGGGAACTACACAAATAAGGAAGCAAGGTCCTGTGGAAGTCATTGAGAGGTAAAATTTTTTTCTTATTTAGCAAATTTTTCTTTAGCCGTGATCTAATTTTCCTTGGGCGTGATCTATTTAGATCACATAATTAGATCACGGCCAAGGGACCGTGATCTACTTTTCAAAGCTTTTTGTTTCTTTCAGATTTGTTTTTTGAGGGTATTATTGTTCTAATGCATATTTTGGTGTTATTTCCATTTAATTTACTAACTTGTGCTATTTCCACAAATTCAATCCAATTTAGTGCTATAAAAAAAGAACTTGAAAAATAAAAGCCAAGTGATACCCAGAGTGAAGATGGAAAATAGAACCTTTAGTTTTAATCCTCTAAATTCAGAATTATTTCCTATCCTATCCTCATAAGTACACTCTTCCTACTAACACATAATATTTTGACAATGTCCACGTTGAAGAAGATTACAACAATCATGTAAATAGCATAAAAAGCCCAAAAAAGACCTCAAATGTAAGGTAACAAGCACATTTATGAAAGATAAAAAAAAAAAAAAAAAGTAGAATAGTACAGGAGCAATCATGCAAGTAAATTCCTCTTTACATTTGTTGGCTGACATAAAAAAGCACTACCAAATTGAAAAAAGATAAAAAGCAATTCAAAATAAAAATCAAAATTGCGGAACAGATAATTTTTGTGTAAAGGAATTAAGTCTATTCAGGAGGTACAGTTTGCCTCAAACGTGCGGTAAAAGAAGAATAGTACAGCAGCTTTGCTTTAATAAAGCACTTCTGTGTGGACGTGATTACATTTTTTTCAATAAAATTTTTGTTTCTTATAAGAAAGGAATCAACCAAAATGAGATACAGATTTTACCAAGTGGAATGAGTAACTTATGAATAGAAGGTTTTTTTTTTTTTTTTTTTGTGGTGTTTGCAATGAAAATTGATTAATTGAGAGAGAGAGAGAGAGTAAAGATAGAGGTTTGGAGTTCTGCAACATAGTGGAGAGAGAAATAAAAAAAATAATATACAAAAATTAAGATGATAAATAGAGTTGTCAATAAGCTACCAACAACCTGCCAGAGTTTGAACATTAGAAATCAAGAAAGGAGCATTCGTTTTGTAAAACTTAGCAGTAATCCCACTCCTATGGCTTCAGATACATGGCCCTTCAAGCCAACGAGTGTTTTTCACCACTAGTTAAAACATTTAATGAAGATAGGAAAAGGTGCATGACAAATACTTTAACTAGTTAACTTCAAGTATGGTCCATGACAAATACTTTAACTAGTGACGGAGCCACACAAAGACATTGTGGAGAGAGAGAGAGAGTGGTCCATTAAATGTCGCTTAATGCTGATTAAGAGGCCTAACGCCTTGCCATCGCGATTTGGACCAAAGCGGTCCATTAAGATATTCTCCTTCATTCCTGGCAGCGCAACTTCACTCTTCTTCTTCGAATTTCTTCTTCTTCTTCTCTTCTTATTCTTCTTACTAAAAATATTATCCGATCTGTCTCCGGCCCGACCAACCAGCAAACCGCTTAATCTCCGCTTAAACAGTCTAGGCGCTAGACGGTGGGTCGCCACCCGACTAGCGTCTAGCGCTTTTTGCCACCTTGCTATTCTCCATTGCTAAAATCATCGTTCTATTGTAATTTACTCATTCTATTTTATTAAATGCATATCCTAATTTGAGTCAACTTCTCACAAAGATGAAGCTGAAATTTCAGGTTCCCATCTTTTGAACTTATCTTTCAAACATTATTATTATTTCATATACAAAGACAAGGAAAAAATAAAAATAAAAACTAATTGAACAAATAAATAAATTAATATTAACTAAAATAAACTGAAATGATAAAGAAAAATAAAAAATAGCAAAAGCTCACTTACAATATTTAGTTAACAAAAAAATGTTTAGAGATAGTATGAGCAAATTGGCATAAAAGTGAAAGAAAATAGCAGAAGTATCATTAATTAGTGAAGATGGTGAAAAATATTTTAACAAATTAATAAAATGGCAATTTGCTTATCTACTAATTGAAATTAGACATATTGAACTAACATTATAATTGGCTTATTGAACTTATCAAAAGATAATAGATCAGCCTCATAGTCTATTGGACTAACATTATAATTGAACCTTTTGTAAAAAATAATAACAATGTACTAATTATTTTTTTCTGCACCTAGTATTAATGAGAAAACCAGAAAAAATATGGCTTTGGCAATTGAGTAATTCCCAGCTCCCTCAAAATTCAAAGCTTGTTTTTGTTAAGTGGCTGCTACTAATTCAAACTTGTGAAAATCCAAGCTTTACTTGCTTTTATGTAAACAAAAGTGGCAGCCACCAATGACAGCTTTATTTATAAAGCGAGTTAGTGCGTCTCAATTTTCTTTTTAGAGTAAGAAATGCATTCAAAATTTAACCATCAAATTTTCATCAATACATCAATGGTATTAGAGAATTCACATATAAAGTTAATACAAGATGAGATGAATCTTACGTTGAAAAAATATAAAGTAATAGAAGGGTATATATATCAATTGGTGCCATAATACAAGAGGCTAGTCTTTTGGGTTATAAGGTTATTACAAAAAAAAAATATATAATCACATACTAAGTATGCAAACTTAACAAATGAACCTACATTATCAAACATAAATTTTAGATATATATCAAAGTCTTCATAACATATAATACGGTTTTGGGGCCAAGATGTTTCAATTTCCTTTATTCAGGGCGAGCAATGTTAAGGCTATATAACTTGAGAATTTTGCATTATGAAAGATACTTTATTACGTTATCACGAAGATACCTTGAAATTTTGTTTTTAACGTTTATTAAGGTGCTGCCCCACTTGTAGGGCTATGGAAAATGTTGTATCACATTTTTTTTCCAAGAACGCTATTATAATGGATCTACACTACCAATAATTGATTTTTAAAATTGGTCAAAATCTTCGGACCGTACAACACGGTGTTGTTGATCCCCTTATGAGTTTAGTCATTTGGTTATTGCTCATTTGGTTCTTTATATATATATATATATATATATATATATATATAAGCACTTAATTTTTCAAAGTCTGAATTTGATTCGCATTCACTTCCAATCGAAATTTCCATGTTTACTGAAAACAATCATCACTTTTATGTTTTCGTTTTCCATGCAACTTAATATGAAAACACTTGTCAATATTTGCTACTTCATGTTTTCACACGTTAAAGAATTATTACAACCAAACAAAAATCAACCAGCATCAACGAAGACTTAAAAAATCAAGTAAAATCGGAATATTCTCCATTTATATTTCATTATGTTGACAAGACCAACAAATGGTGATGATGATATGCGGTGAACCATTATTAATTATTTATCTTACTATTTTTATCAACATATATAATAAAAGGAAGCTCTTTTTTATATGTTATATTCACTTTGTAAGGTACAGATTTTGTAGTAATATTAAGAGCAACTCAAAAATATTTTCTACATGCCCATTTAAAAATATTTAAAAATTAATGATATTGTCTTTACAATTTTTTTTTTTTTAAAAAAAGGATCCAACAGGACCCAACAAATAAAGATGACAAACTATTTTGGCTTATCAGCCAGAACACAAGACTCCATGTAAGGAGAAAAATCATCTAACCAGAACATATTCGAACTCAATGTACAAGCCAACTTCGCCAGACCATGCGCCACTAAGTTAGCTTGCCGAGGAACAAACTGCACACTAAATTGAAGGCCACGAAGGAGAGCAGTAACTTCAGCAAGCAGAGGAGGAAAATCAGCTCTGTAAAACTGGTCAGAAGCACCCAGCACCAAGCCTTGTCCGTTGCGCACAACCATTCCAAACCCCACCAACCTAGGCGATGAACGAACCGCGGCATCCACATTTAGTTTCAATATTCCAGTAGTAGGAGGACACCACCGCACCAGAGAAACCATGCTCATCACAGTTGGACTATGGCTTTCCCCTGCTGCATGAAAATCTCCCAAAACGTCTTGGCCCAGCCTACCACCTCACCATCAGAAAGCAACCCACCTCCATGCTGAAATCGGTTACGTCTAAATCAATTACGCCAAAACACAATACAAAGCAATTCAAACTCCTCCACCAACAACATTGACCTACACATTAACACCAAATCCAAAAAAGGAACTGCATCAACCCTCCCAATTCCCTTCACCAAATCGTAAGCCACCTTAACCCCCTTTAGTGAAGCACAGCCCTATAAGGCATGTGAAACAGATTCAACACCACAACCACACAGCTTACAGCACTCATCAATCACCCTCCCGCGACCAGCAAGGCCATGCAAACAAGGCAGTCAATGTAGGCAAGCTCGCCAAAGAAAGAGTTTAACCTTCGAAGGAATGTGAAGACTCCAAAGAAATTTCCACCAAGAGTCATTACCAGTCAGCCTCGAACATCCACTAGACTTCTTAACACTCATGCCAACCCAATAACCACTCTTCACCGTATAGCATCCACTCGACTCAAAATGCCAATAAAGTGAATCCTCCAACCGAAACAAGCTATGAGAGATACGAAAAATAGCTTGAGCATCCTCAATCAAAAAAGAATCACGAATTAAACTCTCATTCCACCCACCAGAAACAATCTTCAATTGATCAACCATTGTGAACTCCCCAAGAATTGGAGGCAACAAAATTTGAAACTTAGAAGGCTGCGGGAGCCACCGATTCTTATAAATTGAAATCGATGTCCCATCTCTAATACGCCATCGAGACCCTACCTCCATAAGCTCTCTACCCCACACTAGACTCCGCCAAACATAAGATTTAAACACCTTCTTAGTAGCATTTAAAAAATTCTCATTCGGAAAGTAGCAACCTTTCATTACTTGAGCCACTAAACTATAAGGATTTTTAATTAGCCTTCAACACTGCTTAGCGAGCATAGCCTGATTGAAGACTCCCAAATCCCTGAATCCCAATCCTTCATTGTTTTTGTGCTTACAAAGTTTATCTCATGAACCCCAAAGAATTTTAGATGTATTTGCATCCCCCCCATCCCCCCCAAATCGCGCACATAATCTATGAAGATCAGCAATCAAAGCCTTAGACAATCTGAATAAATTCATACTATACGCCGACATAGATTGAACCACAGCTTTCAAGAGAACCTTCCTCCCACCAGCCGAAAAGAACTTACAATTCCAACCCTTAAGTTTGTCCCACACCCGAGTCTTAATACCATTAAAAAACCTGCTTTTATTTTTCCCAACAAAACTTGGAAGACCCAAATACCTCTCATGACAGCCTACTAACTGAACCCACAATACTAGCAAGGTGTTGCGCCTTTGTCTCAGAAACCTGCTTACTACAACACATCGCCGACTTCTCAAAATTAACTACCTAACCCGAAGCCAACGAATGATCAACAAGAATTTTTTTAACATTACTACATTCTGAATTCAATGCCCTCATAAATAACAGACTATCATCAACGAAAAATATGTGTGAAATAGAAGGAGAATATATACTACAACAAAATCCCAAAATTAACCGATCATCCTCCGCCTTAGAAAACAACCGAGACAAACCTTCCATACAAATCAGAAAGAGATGAGAAAGGGGATCTCCTTGCCGCAAACCACGAGTCCACTTGACCAAACCACACTCCTCCCCGTTAAGCAAAAACGAGTATGACACAGACGTCACACAACGCATAATCCTGTCAATCCAAGCCACAGAAAAACCCAGGTTGGTCAACATGCACTCTAAGAACACCCACTCTTTACAATTTTTACTTTTAAAATTTGACATTAATTAAATGATTAGGAATCTACTAAATTCTACCATGAGTAAAAATCATGTTACTAGGATAAACTTATCCCTATATATTAATAAATACACATATATAGAAAGATAGGTGTACATCACTAAATTAAGATTAGATGTAACTCTTTAAAATCGGAATTACACTCTTTAAATTATCAAAACTATCCTTAAATAAATAATTGTCCTTAAAAATACTATATTAATGGGGTATATCAAACTCTAGTCTACAACACAATCAGAATTACATTATTAAAATGGAATATAATAATATAATGAAATTATAAAAAACAAAATTCATGGCTTTGGTAGTCAAGTAGCTCCCACCTTAATAAAAAAAACTTATTTATTAAGTAGCTGCCCCACTTGTGGGGCTATGCATAATGCTTTTCACATTTTTCTAAATACACCGATTGTCCACTACAATGCAAAACATTAAGTTTTAACATTCATCAAAACCTTCAAATCTCATATCACGGTGATGGGAGAGGATGTTTCAATTTTCATTTTAGAGAAGGAAATGTTAAATGCCGTATCTTAAGAATTTCACATTATGAAATATGCTTTATCACATTTTCGCAAAGACAACTGAGGAATTTACACTATCAAATATTTATTTTTAAAAATCATCAAAGACTTCAAATCAGACAATATAATGTCAAGGGCAAGTGTTTTAGTTTACTTTTTAGATTGAGTAAGAAATGCCAAGGCTATACCATGAGAGTTTCACACTATAATAGATGCTCTCTCAAATTTTCACAAAGACATTACATGTTTTATAGCACCAAACATTCATTTTTAAAATTTGTTACAGTTTTTATACCATACAGCATGATGTCTAGGCCACGGTGTTTCAATTTACTTTACATGGCAAGAAATCCCAATAATATGCTCTGGAAATTTCATTAAATGGAAATTGTTTTATCACATTTTCTCGAAGACAAACCAACAGACATACACTACCAATCATTAATTTTTAAAATTTGTCAAAATTTTCAAACCATATAATATAGTATTGATGACCCATAATGGGATTAGTAATCATATATGTAAACTGAAGATTAAGTTATCTAATAATTATTTATGTTATGTTTAGCACTATTCTTTCTAAAAATATTAATTTAAGGGTCTCAAGTGTACTCTAAAACCACTAGAATACCTCTAAACTTGTAGTTTGCTAGTCTTCAAATAAAATATTGAAACCTTAACTAAGCCACTTTTGTTGGTACTTACAATTATCGGTAGCATATGCAATAAGCCTTTAGTTTCTTAGATAAGAGAATAATGACTTGACAAGTCAAGCAAAATTAAAATGGTCTCCATTTGCACTATCTAATGATGTGTTCAATTTGCATACTTAGTGTTTGATTATATTTTTTTATGTTTTTATGAGAAGTGGTATATATATTGTGGATAACATTATAACCCGAGAGACTAGCATATTGGGTTATGTCACCACTTAATATATATACCCTTATATTGCTTTGTATTTTTCTAATATGGGATTCATCACATCTTCTATAAGCTTCACATGTAGGTTCGCTAACATGCCCTCTCACATGTGAGCCCGGTTGGCTTTGGCCACCATTTTTGAGTTGCTGTTTGGCAGAGCTCGGTCCATGCCTCATATGACGTTAGTTAAAGGCTTTGATACCATGTAAAATTATATAACAAAGAAAAAATACAATCAAACAAAGTGTTTGATATTTGTTACTAGGTGTTTGTGCAAATTCTCAAATAAACTCCATTGATGAGCTTAACAGAATGCAAAGAAAATTCGTTGTTGATTATTCCATGCATCTATTAACTTACACGAGGAATATCATATATATACACACATGTTGCTAACTCAGCAATCTCTAGCTAACTCCTCCTAGAATCAAGGAGAGCCACTCATTCATAACAACTTCTGCTGACATGGCAATCCAATTCTAACTAGCTAACAACCTCATGACTTCAACTTGCATGTACTCAACCTCCTGTGAACCTTACATCACCAGCTCGATCATCTTTAAGTCTCTGATCTTCACTTTCAAGGTTCTAATTCATAACTCCATCATAGCTTGCTGGATAAGCAAGTATTGTAACACAACATCTTGATGGTCCAGCTGTAGCCATCATAGCGAGGAAGCTGTTGGTGCAGCTTTGGATATTGAAGATGATTCATGTATCTTAACATGATGACATGTGGTGGACCATGTCATCATTATTTATCTTCCCATTTTCATCAACATATATAACGATAGGATGCGGTTTTTTATATGTTTGTTCACTTTGTAAAGTACGGACTGTGTGGTATAAATTTTAGGGCAATTCAAAAATATTTTTCATGTACCCATTTAAAAGATATTTAAAAGTTAATGATATTCTCTTTACCCCTTTTGTTTTTGAAATTTAACATTAATTAGATGATCAGGAGTCTACCGGTTACTACCACTATTAAAAACTATGTGACTAGGAGAAAAGTACTAATATATAGTGATAAATACATATATATATATATATATATATATATATGTGGAAAGATAGGTGTATATTAATATATTTTCTTTCATAACTATCAATATTTATATTAATATATTTTTAATTTTATTTTCATATAGATATTTTTATCTTAAAAAAATAATCTAACACTTTTATTCGGTCATTAGAAGAAAAAAAAATAATAATAAACATATCATTTAATTTTTAAATTTTAGTTCCCCTTTGGTCTTCAGAAAATTAAGGCTTATTCAAATTTTGAATAAAAAAACAAATGATTGAATATTAAATTATTATAAAAATATTATAAAAAGATAAATTTAAAAATAAAATGGGATATAAACACATGTTCCTCTCTCATTCGTCAAAGTTTCTTCCTCATCTTTAAATTTATTTGTCATGTTGACTCGTGAATTATGCGAAGATATTTCGAAGAAGATACTAAAATCATCATTTGCACGTTTTACACACTTGTATGTTTTCATTTTCCATGAAACATAATATTAAATCGAAATGATCTTGACAAAACAACAAATTGCATGATGACATGCACTATTATTAATTATTTACCTTACCAATTTTCATCAAATATATATATATATATATATATAATAAGATAATATTTATTTTGGTCTCTACCCTTTTTTAAATTATTATTTTTTTAGTGATTTTTTTATAGTTTGCGTAGTTCCTAATATTTTAAAAATTCATCATTTTAGTCCTTCTGACCAAATTTTTGACAGTCAAACATGACAGAATATGCATATTGACCATTGTACTGTTAATTATAAATAATTAAGTGAAAAATATAATTTTACTCTTTATTTTTAAAACTTTAATAAATATATCCAATAAGAATCTAATAACTTGTACATCCATAATAATCTAACATGTTTCAATAAAAAAAATTACAATATACATAAAATTTATAACAAAAGTCCGTAAATCATTAAAAATACATAAATAAATTCATTAATACCAAAATAAAAAATATTTAAAAAAATAGAAAATCAGTACAATAATAACTAAGTTATAAAATTTAATAATTTAAATAACACTTCAAATTAATATTAAAATATAAAAAATAAATTTTATATATGAAAATAAATTATAATAAATAAAAAATAAAAAATAAAATAAATTATTAAAGTAATAAAAAATATTTTTTTTAAATATCAGGAGAGGGGGCATCATTATTTTTAAAAATTATAAAATTTTCATTATTATTTTTTAAAATAAAATAAAAATTTAAAAGTAATTTTTAAATTATTTTTGGAAATTGTTTTTCTATTTTTTCTAATTTTTTAAATTTTTATTATTTTATTTTTCAATTTAATTTTTATTTAATAATTAAATTTATTTTTAATTTTTATTTTTATTTTTGTGTCTATAATGCCATTAAACTTGACTAACTGTTGACTAACAGAAAGACTAAATTGATGGATTTTAAAAAGTTAGGGACCACGCAAGCTAAAAAAAGAAATATTAGTAAAAAAATAATAATTTGAAAAACGTGAGGGACCAAAATGCTTTTGCCACTCAAGAACATTTTCTACATATCCATTTAAATAATTAACTTTTAAGAAATTATGTTTACACTTTTTATTCAAAAACATTGTCTACATATCCATAAAAATAATTAACTTTTAAGATATTCTTACAATTTTTTAATTTTCAAAATTTAACATCAATTAGATAATTAGGAGTTTATCAAGTGCTATCAAAATTAACCATTATATGATAGGGAGAAACTTACCAACATATATTGATAAATATACATATATGGAAAGGTAGGTATATATCACTGAACTAAGATTGGATGTTACTCTTTAAAATCAGTTTACACTTTTTAAAATGTCAAAATAATCGTTAAATAAACAATTATATCTTTAAAAATACTATATTATTGGGATATATCAAACACTAGTATAGAGCAAAATCATAATTACATAATTAATAAAAGATTAAATAATATACTGGCAACGATATAAAAAAGTCATAGATTTGGTAATCAGGTATTTCTTAGGTCACTCAAAGTGCAAAACTAGCTTTTATAAGCCAGTGCCCAACTTGTGGGGCTATGAAAAATTCTTTACCATATTTTTCCAAAGACACCAATTAACCTACATTGCAAAACTTTAAGTTTTAAACTTTTTCAAAGCCTTCAAACCATACATCACGGTATTTGGACTAGGATGTTTATCACATTTTGAGAATTTCAAACTACTGAAGATATCTTATCATATTTTGGCGAGAACCACCTATGGATCTACACTATAAAATATTGATTTTTAAAATTCATCAAAGTCTTCCAATTAAAAAACATGCTATCAAAGTTAGGTGTTTCAACTTACTTTATAAATCGATTAGGAAATGTAAAGGCTACATATTGAGAATTTCACACAATGGAAAATGATTTATCACACTTTCACAAAGACATTAATTGATCTATAGCATAAAATGTTGATTTTTAAAATTTGTTAAGTATTTATGTTTGGTTTTAGCTCGTATTTCTACAATGCACAAGCCGTATTCAACTGATGCAAAAGTATAAAAAAGGGTATCCGATTGAAGTGATTCAAAAACCGGTAGTGACAAGCCCCAAACCTAATATCTCACGTTAGGCGGCCTGCTGGCACTCCACGGTAGCTTTCCAGTCGAGGCTTGCCTCGCTGAAAGGCTTCCGTGAAGCTAAGCCGTTTCTTTATTCTGAAATTCTGAGTAGGAAATTTTTTTTTTTTTTTTTAACAAAACTATTTTATAAACATTTTGGGAAAGTCTCCTCTATTTTTCTAAGATTGGCAAATCTTGGAGACCTGCATAAAACAACTTGAACACTTCTATAAATTTTCAAATCGCAACTATTGTGGACCTCCGGTCCATTTCCACAAACCGCAACTCAAATAGTTTAATATGAAAATAAACAATTATCAAAATAAATAAATCAAATCTTTAAATAAAATACTTACACACTTAAAACAATACTAAAATACAAACTTAATAACTAAAACATTTATATGCTTGTAAAACAGTCACAACATCCTCTGACTGGTCCCATTGGTCTTCGACGTTCCTGCAATGTATACACCCGTACCTGTACCTATACCTGGGGAGGTTGGTTTTAAAACATAAAACTTTAATGAGCTAAACGAGCTCAGTGAGTGCTGTTAAATTTCTAAATAAACTTTAATTCTTTTTCTATTAATTTCTATTAACCTCCCTGAAATCTTAAAAAAATATAAATCTGTTTTCTAAAAATACTAAACTGATAAACTATTTCTGAAATCTATTTTCTGAAAACTATTCTGAAATGCATACTAAAAATATATTGATATCTAACTTCTGACAACTGTTCTGAAAGTTATACTAAAAACTATTCTGAAATCTAATTTCTAAAAACTGTTCTGAAAACTATGCTGAAAACTATTATGAAATCTAATTTTTGAAAACTGTTCTGAAAACTATACTGAAAACCTTTCAATATTTTTGAAAATCAATAAACTAATATATTATACTTTTCTGAAATATGATAAACTGAAATAATATATTTTTCTAATAACTGAAATGCTAAAATAATATACTTTTCTAATAATATTTTTCTGATAAAACTTTTCTGATAAATTTTTTCTAATAAATATTTTATGATAAAACCTTTCTGATAACACTTTTCTGATAAAAATTTTATAATAATTCTTTTTCTAATAAATATTTTTCTAATAAAACTTTTCTTATAATTTTTTTTTCTGATAAATACTTTTATGATAAAACTTTTATAATAATTCTTTTTCTAATAAATACTTTTCTGATAAAACTTTTATAATAATTCTTTTTCTAATAAATACTTTTCTGATAAAACTTTTCTAATAATTCTTTTTCTAATAAATACTTTTCTGATAAAACTTTTCAAATAATTATTTTCCTAATAAACACTTTTTTGATAAAACTTTTCTAATAATTCTTTTTCTAATAAATACTTTTCTGATAAAACCCATGGAACCCTTCTGATTTCTGATACTCCATAGAACGACCAACTATCGCCGTACCATATGGAGGGTGTCACCAGGCGGCTAATCTGGCGCCACACTGGTGACTTCTGATATTCTGATAAAAAACATCTCACTGTCTATGTGCGGTATACTGCGTCGCAACATATAGCGAGACAACATCCCAATGTGTGGGCGACTGATAGACTTGACAGACTCAATCTCCCTAGAGTTAGCGGACTGTCCCCCCTTAACTTGCCACACACAATTGAAATGTACCGGCCGCGTCTAATTCTGATAAATTCTAATAATTCTGATAAATTCTGATAATTCTGGTAATTCTGATAATAAATGGGTATCCATGGTTTGAAAACTATTTTCTTAACTTTTGAAAATTAGCTTTTAATCTAAAAACTTGAAATATATACATAAAAATACATTTCTTTAACTAAATTTCATGCATAAATATTTTCTCAGCTGAATACAAACTCAAAAATTCTGAAATATAAAACACCTTAATTTAAATATATCACTAAAGCAATCAATTCTATTTTGAATATAAAGCACATATAAATAAACAACGTATATATTAAGTCATAAATAATTAAATTAAATCCAAGTACACTAAAGTATATTTCAGCTAAAAATATAATTTTGCTTAAAATAGTTTAACACTCACTGGTTTCTCGTTTTCTCTAGGCTTGGTGTTTTGGTTCCTTCGTCTTAATACATTTCTTGACTTTTCATAACGATTCTTTTTCTCCCATACTACGGAGATTTCTCCCTAAAGTAATATATTTCCAAATAAATTATTAATGTAAATACAACCACTAATATAAAACTCAATTAGCACCTTTAACCCTTTATTCTTTCAATTTCTTCTATTATAATAAAATTAATTGCATTTAATTTAATATCAATCATACAATTCCTCTACTTGATCGAATTTCAAACATTCAAATTCGACATGATTTCTAAAATCATTCAATTTCTCTTAATTCGAATCTCATACAACACAATCCAATACATTTTCTTGAATTTTTAAATACCAATTTGTATCAGTTCATACAAATACAATTTCTAATACTTAATTACCCATTAGTCGAATTCTGTATACTATCAATTTCAATTTCTACACAATTTCTCATTCTAATTTTCATCAACTTCACATAAATGAATTTCTTTCACTTAAATATCAAATTCAACTTCAAAATCATTCTAAACACAACATCACAAACAAACTCATAATACAAATTACTATTTCAAGAATCATTTTGATTTCTTACTTAACGATTATAAATTCAAACCATAAATTAATTCAAAAATACTCCAATTACACAAATAACATCTCAATTAACTAATTTTAACTCAAAATCATCAAATCCCCAAATCTTTAACTTTCTAATTTTCTAAATTTTCATTTCAGTCAATTCAATTCCAACTAATTTCCATTAAAACACTTCAAAAACTCAAATCAAATACTAAATCAACAAAACCCATCATCAAAATCATCATCCAAACATTCAATTTCACTTATATTCTCAACAATCAATTTCAATAACAAATCAAATGTAATACACCCTCCCAATAATTATACTGTACACGTACAGGTATTGAAATATATTTTTCCAACATTGATTGTACGGTACTATAATGAAGTTTATTGGACGATTAGTACGATTTCGTAAAGTATATACGAAATCCAATTATACGTTTCGAAATTTCTAGTAAGGATTTTCCATAAATTAGATGTTAAAAGTATTAAGGGTATCAGAGACTGGGAAAATATCTGGAATAATTTCAGATGATTAATAAGGTTCCATAAAGTATATGAGAAATTTAAATTATAAGTTTTGGAGAATATAGTAAGAATTTCCATAAATTGGAGTATTAAGAATATTTATTGGAAATCAAAATATATTTTTACGATATGAGGTTGTGATTTAATTAATTGATGGAAAAATAAATTGAAATGAATTTTTATGGAAAAGAGTTCAGGGATTATTATGAATTAAATTGACAATTAAAGTATTATTGGATAAGATTATGTTATTAGTTTTCAATTTGTGGCCATTTTATAGTTTTAAAATTAAAAGGGGCAAAATGTCAATTAGAGATAAGTAATATAATATAATATATATAACAATGAAATCAGAAACTTTGAAGAGGAGGAACCAAAAAAATGAAAACAAAAACAGAGGAAAAGTGAGGCGGTGGAGGAGAGCTCGGTCGAGGAGAAGAAGGAGAGAGAGAGAGAGAGAGAGAGAGAGAGAGAGAGAGAGAGAGAGGGCGGTGGAGGAGAGCTCGGTCGAGGAGAAGAAGAAGAAGAAGAGAGAGAGAGAGAGAGAGAGAGAGAGAGAGAGAGAGCAGCTGCCAGCAGAAGAGAAGGAAGAAGAGGAAGTGACAGCAGCTGAAGGAGAAAGAAGAAAAAGGAGCAAACCCATGAGGAAGAAAGGAAGAAGAAGAAAGAAAGAAGAAGGAGAAGAGGGAGAGAGGGCTGTCAGCAGTGTGAGAAGAGGAAGAGAACAGAAATTTTGCAGAAGAAGGGAGAAAGAAAAACAGAGCAGAGAGAAAGAGGAAAAAAGAAAGAAGAAAAGAAAAGAGAAAGAAGAAGGAGAAGGAGAAGGATGGGTCCAGCAAGAAGAAAAGCAAGAAGAGTAGGGAGGACTTGGGTAAGTGATTTATGAAGTTAAGTTGGTTTGAATTTGATGAAATTGTTTGTGTTGTAGAATTTGTAAGTTGTTGCTAATGGATTGTGATTTTTCAGTGTGCTTGAGAATTTGTTTGACAACAACAGAGAAGAAATCGGCTTTTGATTATATAATGATTTTATATATTTGACACAGCTTTCTCTTTTTCCAATTCAAAGGTTAAATTTTTTTGTTCCAACTGCCTGGATTCTTTTTTTTGGTTACTGTGAATGTCAAACTATATAATACATTAATCATCAACAGAGTTTGATGTTGTCTTGACCATTTCCATTTTAGTGGAATTAGCCATCATTCTCTTAGAATTAGATTTCCATTGTCAGAACAATTTGATGTGGTACATTCAGAATGTCTTGATGATTTTTCATTTGGAATGTAGTACTAGAACACTACTTAGTTTATGATTTTAAGTTTGAATTTTTAAATTGGGATATTATTGAAGTAATTGGAGTGTTTTTGAGTTAATTGATGGCATGAATTGAAATTATTAAGTAAGGAATCAAAATGATTCTCAAATTAGTGAACTTGTAGTCTGGAATTTATATGATGTTGTGTTTAGAATTAAATTGAATCATTAGTTTTGAGAATTTTTGAAAGTAAATTCGAAATTGAGGCTATAATTAGTTTAATCGCTTTTAATGAAGTTGAATATGATGTTAAGTGAAAGAAATTCATTTATATGAAATTGAGGAAGATTAGAATGAGTATTTGTGTAGAAATCGAATGTTGATAGTGTAGAGAATTTGATTATTGGGTAATTAAGTATTAGAAATTGTAATTGTATAAATTGATACAAATTGGTGCTTAGAAATTTAAGAAAGTATATGAGATTGTATTGAATGAGATTCAATTTAAGAGAAAGTGATTTATTTAAGGAATATATAATGTTAAAGACATGATTTTCAGTAAATTAAATGTAATTGATTTTATGAGAATAGAAGAAATTGAAGAATAAAGTATTAAATGTGTTAATTGAGTTTTATATTAGTTGTTGTATTTATATTAATGAATTATTTGGAAATATATATTACTTTAGGGAGGAAATGAAATTATGCAAAAAGGCAAGAAATGTATTGAGACAAAGAAGCCGGAGCACCACGCTTGGAGAAAACCAGAAATCTGTGAATGTAAAATTTATTTTAAAGTAAAGTATATTTTATTTTAATAATATGTTTTATTTAAATTTTAGCAAGTTAATATTTTTATTTAAGTTAGTGTAAAAATCAGATTTTCAGTTGAATTACATTTAGTTTATTTTCTTTATGTTTGATTTAGTATTTGTGATTTCGTACATAATTGTTATTTAAATGTGTTTTAATCAAAGTATTTTATATTTTAGAAATTCAGAATTTATATTTATTTAATAAATATATTTTACATATATTCTATGGTTTGTAAATCAAAAATTAGTTTTCAAGTACAGAAAATAGTTTTCAAACCATGGATACCCATTTATTATAAGAATTATCAGAATGTAATAGAATTATCAGAATTTATCATAAATAGACCCGGCCGGTACATCCCAATTGTGTATGGCAAGTTAAGGGGGGACAGTTCGCTAACTCCAGGGGAGTTGAGTCTGTCAGTCGCCCACACATTGGGGTGTTGTCTTACTATATGTTGCGACGCAGCATACCGCACATAGACAGTGAGATGTCTTGTATCATGATATTAGAAGTCACCAGTGTGGCACCAGATTAGCCGCCTGGTGTCACCCTCCATATGGTACAGCGCCAGTTGGGTCGTCCTATGGAGTATTAGAAATCAGAAGGATTCGATGGGTTTTATCAGAAAAGTATTTATCAAAAAAAGATTTATTAGAAACGTTTTATCAGAAAAGCAATATCAGAAAAGTTTTATCAGAAAAGTAGTATCAGAAAGGTTTATCAGAAAGATTTTATCATAATAAGTTTTTAGAAAAGTATTATTAGAAACGTTTATTATCAGAAAAGCATTTTATCAGATAAGTATTTTATCAGAAGTGTATTATCAGAAAACTATATTATTAGAAAAGTTTAATCAGAGAAGTTTCATCAGAAAAATGTTTTTAGTAAAGTATATTCTTTTAGCTTTTCAGTTTTCAGAAAGATATATTATCTCAATATTTCAGTTTTCAGAAAAGAATATCATATTAGCTTTTCAGTTTTTAGAAAACATGAGAGAAGGTTAAATCAGTTTTCCAGTTTTCAGAAATTAGATTTCAGCTATTTTTACAAATTAATTTATTAGAAATAGATTTACTTTCTTTTCAGATTTCAGGGAGGTTAATAGAAATTATTAGAAAAAGAATTAAAGTTTATTTAGAAATTAACAGCACTCACTGAGCTCCTTTAGCTCATTATAGTTTTATTTTTTAAAAAAACCAACCTCCCAGGTACAGGTACTAGTACAGGTGCATACATTGCAGGGACGCCGAAGATCAGCGGGACCAGTCAGAGGATGCAGTGACTGTTTTATAAGCATATAAATGTTTCAGTTATTAAGTTTGTATTTTAGTATTGTTTTAAGTGTGTAAGTATTTTATTTAAAGATTTAATTTATTTATTTTGATAATTATTTATTTGGATATTTAAACTGTTTGAGATTATGGTTGATTGAGATGGACTTGAGGTCATAATGGTAGTTGAGAATATGAAAATTAGAAGTGTTCAAGTTTTTATGCAGGTCTCCAAGATTTGGTAATTTCAGAAAAACAGAGGAGATTCTGCTAAAATTTTTATAAAATAGTTTTGTATATATAAAAAAAAAAAAATTTCTACTCAGATTTTCAAGTTAAGAAACGGCCTAACTTCACGGAAACCTTCAGCAGGGTAAACCTCGACTAGGAAGCTACCGTGGAGTGCCGGCAGGCCGCCTAACGTGAGATAGTATGTTTGAGGCCTGTCATCAAAACTCAATCAACTACTAAAATCAATTCAATTTCATTTTATACTCAACAATCAAAACTCCAACACAATTAAATTTCATCAAATTCAAACCAAATCAACTTCATCACACTTACCCAACTCCTCTTGCTTTTCTTCTTCTTCTTCCTCTAGCTGAATCGAATTTCTTCTCTTCTTTCTTTCTCTTTTCTTCTCTTTTTCTTCTTTTCTTCTTCTTCTGCTCTGTTTTTTTTTTCTTTATTTTTCTGCACTGTTTTTGCACTTCTTCTTGTTAGGCCGGTCACCACTCTTGCTTCCTCTATCTCCCTTCCTTATTCTTTCTCCTCTTTCATTCTTCTTTTTCTCTCTTCTTCCTCTCTTTTCTCGGCTGGACAACAGCTCTCTCTTTTCCTTTTTTGATTTCTGCTCTGTTTTCTCTTGTCTGAACAGTTCGGTCATTGTTCTTCTCTTCTCTCTTCTTCCTTCTTCGGCCAGAGCTTTCTTTCTTCTTCTCTCTCCTTTCTTCTTCTCTTCAGCCGAGCTCTCCTTCTCTTTCTCGAAATTTCTGGTTTATTCCCGTCTCTCCTCCGTTTTTGTTTCTCTTTTCATTTCATTTTTTTTTGTTTTCTGATTTCCAGCACTTAAACGATATATATATATATATATATATATATATATATATATATATATTATATTCTTTTATATTTACAACTTGCCCTATTTCATTTTAAAACTATAAATGGCCACAACTTAAAAACATATTCACATAATCTTAGTCACAATCTTTTGATTTACAATTTAATCCATAACAATCCATTAACTCTTTTTCACAAAAATTCATTTCAACTTACTTTTTCATTAATTAATTAAATTAAAATCTCATATCGTAAAAATATATTTTGACTTCCAATAAATATTCTTAATACTCCAATTTATGGAAATCTCACTATATTCTCAAAAACTTATAATTTAAATTTCTTATATACTTTATGGAACCTTATTAATCATCTGAAACCATTTCAGATATTTTCCGAGTCTCTGATACCCTTAATACTTTTAACATCTAATTTATGGAAAATACTTACTAGAAATTTCAAAATGTATAATTGGATTTCGTATATACTTTACGAAATCATACTAATCATCCAATAAACTCCATTATAGTACCGTACAATCAATTTTAGAAAAATTAATATAATATCTGTATGTGTACAGTACAATCTATCAGGAGGGTGTATTACAATTTCTTCCCCCCTTATAAAATTTCGTCCTCGAAATTTACATAATTTACTTAACATGAATAAGGGCACTTGGAACACATTGTGCATCTTTATTAACTTTGTGGTAATTCAACTTATACACTACTGATCAAATACTGTTTATAGTCTCATATGGTACGATATATCGGCTCAACTTACCCCACTTTCTGAATCTCAATACATCTAATTTTAAGAAATACCTTATCACCAATTTTAAACTTTATATCTCTATGGCAATGATCTACCTAACTCTTTTGTCTATCTCTCTCTGATTTGAGTTTATTTCGAATAATTCTAATCTTATTTGAAGTAATCTAGGCTAATTCAGGGTCTAATAATTTCTTTTCATTATCATGTCTGTCATCTCTGATATGATAATCTGCACTCTGTTTCATTCTCAGTTTCTTTTTTAATCTGTTTCATTCTCAGTTTCTTTCTTAACTTTTCTATCTGATAATCATGCTTATATCCTTTCTCATCTACTTAGTCAATAGGGCTGCTATTCTATATGAACTTCACTTCATCTCTCTGTATTTTCTATATAGGTACATATATTATTCGATTAGAATTGATCGAATTCTCCAACACTGTGCATTCAACAAAATCATCAAGCACCTGGAAAATTTCTGATTCTGTTACACTAATCTATGATTTTCAGTTTCTAATAACCTCTACTTTCATAATTCAACTGTACGATTCTCATTAACTTTAACATTAACATAAATTATCTTCACTGAAAATTCTCAAATATTAGGGAGACCTTAAACAAATCTACTATCACTAATACTCATTCTTTTAACTTGTAAACTGATAATACACTGCAACATGACTAGAGAAAGAACCTCACAAAGTTTGTTGACTTTTCATTATTCTCTACTCAGAAAAATAACTCTTTTTAATATCCAGCTAATTCTCATTTAACTTACATATAAGCTTATTTCATCAAAAACTTTCATAATTTTATATCAATCTCTAATTGGGATTTGTCAATCAATAACTGATCAAAATCTTCCTATACCTGATACCCAAATTACCTTTCTGTTCTGATACACTAATAGTTTCATAATAACTTAAATGAATATACTTCCTCGTACTAATAAGTCCTCATAAGAACTCTCTATTAATTTTCTCAAGCTGGTTTCACACTTCTCTAGGCAACTTAAACATAACATCAAAATTCTGAATATCTAATCACAACTAGATTTACTCGAAACTGTTTACCCTCAATACTTATTATCTTGCTCTTGATTACTCCTTCAACTAATAATAAATCTCCTGTCCTTCTTAACTAATTAACTGGAGATAATGAAGTCTAATAAAGCTCTTATTCAACAGCTTTCTAATTATATCTTCATCTATTAATTCTAAAAATCAAATCTAGTACAACTTCTACTTCTCTATCTGGAGAAAGACTGAAATATTTCTCGAAATTAGATTCGGGAATTCTTTAATTGAATCAAATCTGATTCTCTTCTTATAGCTGTCTATTGCTACTCAATAACTGGAAAATCAATCCATCCCCAGTGCACCATATGTGGAAGCTTCTGGATTGGCTTCCTTGGGACAACCTCTGAGACCTTGTCAGGACATTGTGCTGTGACTTTGACAAAACCTAATTTATATAATACTGATAGAATGTCTTAAATCATAAACAATTGAAAACAATTGAAAATTTTATGAGTTGCCTTAACCATAAACAATGCGAAAACACATCATAAAAATCACATTTAAAACAGAAAACCCTACTTTTCAAAACTTTGGCTCTGATACCAACTTGACAAGCTCCAAACCTACTATCTCACGTTTGGCGACCTGCCGGCACTCTACGGCAGCTTCCCAGTCGAGGCTTGCCTCGCTGAAAAGCTTTCATGAAGCTAAGCCGTTTCTTTATTCTGAAATTCTGAGTATAAATTTTTTTTTTTTTAACAAAACTATTTTATAAACATTTTGGCAGAATCTCCTCTGTTTTTCTAAGATTACCAAATGTTGGAGACCTGCATAAAACAACTTGAACACTTTTATAATTTTTTAAATCTCAACTACTGTGGACCTTCGGTCCATTTCCACAAACCACAACTCAAATAGTTTAATATGAAAATAAACAATTATCAAAATAAATAAATCAAATCTTTAAATAAAATACTTACACTCTTAAAATAATACAAAAATACAAACTTAATAACTAAAACATTTATATGCTTGTAAAACAGTCACAGCATCCTTTGACTGGTCCCGCTGGTCTTCGACGTCCTTACAATGTATGCACCCGTACCTGTACCTGTACCTATACCTGGGGAGGTTGGTTTTAAAATATAAAACTTTAATGAACTAAACGAGCTCAGTGAGTGCTGTTAAATTTCTAAATAAACTTTAATTCTTTTTCTATTAATTTCTATTAACCTCCCTGAAATCTGAAAAGAATATAAATCTGTTTTCTAAAAATATTAAACTATTTCTGAAATCCTGAGTACTGAAAACTATTCTGAAATTCATACTAAAAATATATTGATATCTAACTTCTGAAAACTGTTCTGAAAGCTATACTGAAAACTATTCTGAAATCTAATTTCTGAAAACTGTTTTGAAAACTATACTGAAAACCTTTCAATATTTTTGAAAATCAATAAACTAATATATTATACTTTTCTGAAATCTGATAAACTGAAATAATATATTTTTCTAATAACTAAAATGCTAAAATAATATACTTTTCTAATAATATTTTTCTGATAAAAATTTTCTGATAAAACCTTTTTGATAAAACTTTTCTAATAAATCTTTTCTGATAAAATCTTTCTGATAACACTTTTCTGATAAAACTTTTCTGATAATTCTTTTTCTAATAAATACTTTTATGATAAAACTTTTCTAATAATTCTTTTTCTAATAAACACTTTTCTGATAAAACCCATGAAACCTTTCTGATTTCTGATATTCCATAGAACGGCCCAACTGGCGCCGTACCATATGGAGGATGTCACCAGGCGGCTAATCTGATGCCACGCTGGTGTAGTAGCCAAAATATGTCAGGCCCAAAACATAAGCAAGGATCCAGCCAAAGAGCCCAGAGTATATCTCAAAGACCAGGCCTAGAGTCCAAAAGAAGAATGACATCCATGTAGTATGACATACGCCCGACAAGAGACATCCATGTAGTACGACATACGCTCGACATGAGATATCCATGTAGTACGACATACGCTCGATATGAGACATCCTTATAGTATGACATACGCTCGACGTAATACATCAGTGTAGTACGACATGCACTGTATGCCCCACACATGTAAGTATCATGGGAAATAACTCAACGTTCGCGTTTGGAAGTGCATCTACGTTACCCGATACATTCATCCCAGATCGACGTCCAATCAGTATGTCGTACGACATAGAATCTCTTTTGTTCCGAGGGCGACCAAATCATGATCTACTTTAAAGTAGGTCCTACAAAACCATAATGACACTTTGTAACAGCAAGATCAAAAGAAGCATCCACATACTTTCTTGGGGGAGGACAGCAAGGAGGGGTAGTGATGAAATCCCTCAACGGGCAGAAGCATCATTCCCCTATAAGATGAAGGATAATCTTCCAAAGTAGGGGACCCGGAGAAACTGAGATCCCAAAACTATCAATACTAAAACCACACTCTTCGGCCATTGTTCATGATCTCCGATCACCCTCCGATCATACCTCTATTAGTCGACCTATTATCTCCTTCGACCAAGGAGACCTCAATCGCCAAGATAACAGAAAGTATTACTCACCCATCTCCATTTACGAGCATTACATACTTATCAGCATTCGCTAACTTGATCATCGGAGTGACTTTGGCCAGCACCACCCCGGTGTCCCAGATGTCCTGCGGGTCACGTGCGTTCTATCTTTGCAGGTTGTAGTAACCCGTGTCCCCGAGCAATTTTTGAGGACTACAATTTGGTGCCCATTGTGGGGCACAACAATCTCTAAATGAGCGAAGGTAGAACACAGCAACTCCGACCATGTCGTCAGATGACTTTCATCACGATGCAATAGAGGTTAGGGTACAACTCCTCATATCCCAGATGCAAGAGAATACCCAAAGGCTCCAAGCGCTCGAACAAGAGAACCAACGAGTGTTGGCGGAGAATCAAGAGTTGCAAAATAGAATCAATTCCCTCACCATCGTCCGGCCATTTGGAGACGCTTCAACATCTCGTCCCGCGCCATTCGATCAAGTCACCCACGCTGCCTACTACGCGCCAGTTCACCTTGACCAACAAGGTACGACGGTTGGCGACCTCGATCCAATTCTTACAGATGCGGAGCTTAGCATTCAAGCCGTAGGAAGAGCGCGAACTGTCGCACGACGTCAGACAGTTAGTCCGCCGAACGAGATAGATAGGCATTAATCGAAGGGCATGGCAAGGGCAGCGCGAGAGGTACCACCTACTTCCACCCCCAATGGCAACGTTGGTTCAACTCAACAAACCATCCCGCTACAGAAAACGCCATCTGGTCCTTCACATTCAGTGTTGTCGAACGCAAACCTGATAAATATTGAACCAACATTGGCTAACCATGACTTAGCACGGAGGTTCGCAGAGATGGAAGCACTCATTCAACGCATTCCGGGAATGCCCGCTCCTATAAAGAAAAGCGCGGCCAATAGCTTTGCCGACTCTCCCTTCGTCAACGCAATAGCATTGGTAGAGATGCCAAGAAAGTTAAACTTTCCCGGTATGAAGCAGTACGATGGAACGATAGACCCCGATGACCACATTGTGCAATATCGGCAACGAATGTTCACTGCTGCCATCCCACGAGATCTAAGGGAAGCATGCATGTGCAAAGGATTTAGATCGAGCCTTATAGGGCCAGCTTTACAATGGTACACCAACCTTCCCAATGTGTCCATTAACTCTTTCGCCCAACTCACGGACATCTTCGTCAAGCAGTTCGCTAGCAGTCGGAAGTTAGAAAAATAATCCGATGACCTCTACACAATCAGCCAAAGGAGAGGTGAATGCCTACGTGACTTTGTAGGCCGCTTCAATAATGAAAAGGTTTTCATCCCTCATTGCAACCAGGCGACAGCCATATCAGCCTTCCGGAAGGGGCTACTCTATGATTCCTACCTATACAAGGAGCTCACCAAGTACCCTTGCAAAACAATGGAAGACGTCATAGCTAAGGCATGGACACAGATAAAATGGGAAGAAGACGAGGTAAACTATAAACCTAATAGAGCAAACGGCAGAGAAGATAGGTCGAGCAGAAGGGTCGAACAGCGAATTAACGACAGACGTGTCGAGCGATACCCAACGATACCCCGAAGAGACGGCCGAATAAAATACGAGCGCCGACGCGACGACAGACCGCCAAGGCCGTTCGTTCGGCCGAAGAACGTATTACCGGAATACAATTTGAGCATCAGACCAGCAGAGGTAATCGCCATCCTCAAAGGAATAGGTAGATCGGTTCGGTGGCCAGACAAGATGATTAGCCCGCCGGATCAGAGAGACAACTCCAAGTGGTGCAAATTTCACGGCAACCACGGCCATCGAACAGAACATTGTGTCGCACTACGACTAGAAGTGGCAGAACTACTCAAGAAGGGCCACCTCAAGCAATTCCTGATTGACAAAGGTAAGCAGACCTTTTTGAATAAGGATCGGTCGTGCGACATTGCTTCGATTCCACCACCAGAACCTCCCAAACACGAGAGAACTGTGAACGTCATCTCTGGTGAATCCGAAGTAAATGGAGTCACTTACTCAGAAGCGAAGCGCCACTCACCGCAAGCCGGTCGTACGGAAGTCCGACAAACCCATACGGCAGACCCGACTTACAATTACCCAATCAGTTTTAGCAGCGATGAGTACACAGACCTACTCAACCCCCATCACGACGCGCTAGTCATCTCATTAATAGTAGCCAATTGTTTGATTAAGCGGATCCTGGTGGACAATGGGAGCTCAACAAATGTACTCTTCCTTGGCGCGCTGAAAGAGATGCATATCGACGAATGTAACATCGTGCATCGTTCGACCATCTTGGTAGGATTCAGTGGTGAACATAAGAACACCATAGGGGAAATCGTCCTTCCCGTCTACGCGGAAGGAATCAACTTGAACACATGCTTTCTCATCCTGGACTGCTCGTCGTCCTACAACATAATCATGGGTCGCCCATGGATTCTTGAGATGAGGGCTGTCCCCTCGACATATTATCAAGTCATCCATTTTCCTACCATGTGGGGAATCCACGAGAGGGCAACAGAAGACCTCACGAGACTGCTACCAGAACACTCTGAAAACCAGGCCGTCCGACTTATAGCAATTACAGAATGCGAGCACTACCACTAACAAAGACGGACCAGACATGGAGGAGCTCGACGAAGTGTCCATACATTCGAGTTTCCCGGACCACAAAGTTAGTATTGGATCCCGCCTTCCACAAAATATTTGAACAAAGTTAGTCAGCTTCTTGATGGCCCGGCACGACAGCTTTGCATGGTCGCACGCAGACATGACCGGCATTGACCCGGAAGTTCTAGTGCATAGGCTGTAAGTCGACGCAGACTATCCGCCTGTGAAGCAAAAGTGAAGGAAGTTCGAGCCCGAGCGCAATAAAGTTATCAATGAAGAAATCCAAAAGCTAATCGACATCGGCTCAGTAAGAGAAGTAAATTACCCGGACTGGCTCGCAAACGCAGTAGTAGTAAAGAAAAAGAGTGGGAAGTAGCAAGTCTACATCGACTTCACAGACCTCAACAAAGCTTGTCCGAAGGATTCCTTCCCTCTCCCACATATCGACATGATGGTGGATGCTATGGCAGGCCACAAACTATTAAGCTTCATGGATGCATTCTCCGGTTACAACCAAATCCTCATGCCTCCGAGCGACCAGGAAAAAACTTCTTTCATCACGGAGTGTGGCATTTTCTGTTACAAAGTGATGCCCTTTGTCCACAAAAACGCCGGGGCAACCTACCAAAGATTAGTCAACAAAATGTTCGCAAGCATGCTCGGACAGACCATGGAGGTCTACATCGACGACATGCTGGTAAAATCGTTAATGGCGGATCAACACCTCGACCACCTCCGACTGTCGTTCGATATCATTGACAAATATGGGATAAAACTTAATCCAACCAAGTGTTCCTTTGGAGTTTTGTCAGGAAAGTTCCTCGGCTATTTGTGACCAAGAGGGGCGTCGAGGCCAACCCAGATCAAATCCAATCCATCATGGACTTGAGGTCCCCAAAATGCATCAAAGACATGCAAAAACTAACTGGACGACTCATGGCCCTCAATCGTTTCATCTCAAAGTCATCTGAAAAATGCAAGCCTTTCTTCGACGCTATCAGGAAGAGTAAATCATTTGATTGGAATCAAACAAGCGAAGATGCATTCCAAAACATAAAGCAATACCTAGCAGACCCTCCCCTCCTATCCAAACCTAAGGAAGGAGAGACACTTTTACTCTACCTCGCTGTGTCCAAAACAGCAGTTAACGCAGTACAAGTGAGGGAAGAAGATGGTATACAACTCATCGTATACTATATCAGCAAGACCCTACTCGACGCAAAAACAAGGTACACTCAACTTGAGAAATTGGCCCTTGCACTAGTTACAGCCGCAAGGAAATTGAGGCCGTACTTCCATTGCCACACCATCAGCGTACTCACTACCTTTCCCTTAAAAAACGTTCTACACAAGCCCGAACTTTCGGGACGACTAGTAAAATGGGCAGTAGAGTTAAGCGAGCACGACATCAACTATCAACCACGTACAGCGATCAAGTCACAGGCATTAGCAGACTTCATAGCGGACTTCATACCTGGGATTCTACAACAAGCAAAAGAAGAGCTTTGTATCATGTCGTGCGACGCCTTGAAGGAGGATTGGACCTTGGCAGTCGACGGATCGAGTAACGCCCGGGGCAGCAGACTAGGGATAGTACTATCCTCACCCGAGGGACATGTCATCGAACGATCCATCCGATGCGGATTCAAAACCACTAACAACGAAGCCGAGTACGAGGCCCTCATAGCCGGACTTACCTTGGCAAAAGACTTGCACGTTGAACGGATAAAGGTACGTAGTGACTCCCAGTTAATTGTAAGGCAGCTGCAAGGGTCCTACCAAGTCCGAGACTTGAAAATGTCAGCTTACTTAACCTTGGTGAAAGAACTACAAGCCTCATTCGACTCGTTCGACATAGAACAGATACCAACCTCGGTTCATCGAACAGATATCAGAGAACGCACATGCCAAATCACTTGCCAACCTCGGTTCCGCACTAGATACCACAGTTGAGCGGACCATCCCCATGGTTTTTTTCCAATGGCCAGCTTTGTGGAAACCAACGAAGCTCGAAGTCGAACCAATTTCGGACGAGCCAACTTGGATCACCCCGACCTACGACTATCTGATGAACGATACCCTCCCGTCTGACAAGGTAGAAGCAAGAAGAGTCAAGATAAAGGCTACCAGATTTTTCATAATAGAAGGTCAACTTTACAAGTGATCGTATTCCGGACCCTACCTTAAATGCGTCGACCCTATTGAGGCTCAGCAAGTACTCAATGACTTGTACGAAACGCAATGCGGAAACCATTCAGCAGGGAGAAGCCTAGCCAACAGAGCGATCATGGTAGGATACTATTAGCCCACAATGCGATCAGAGTCGCACGACCTCGTCAGGCAATGTGACCCATGCCAACGGTTCGCCCATATTTCGCATCAGCACCCGGAATGACTTCACCCCATCTCAGCACTATGGCCCTTCATGAAGTGGGGGATGGACATAGTAGGAAAAATGCCAGTTGCTACCGGAGGTAAGGTCTACATGCTAGCCGTGACAGATTACTTCACAAAATGGGTCGAAGCCGAGTCATATGTGAGAATCAAAGACTCAGAAGTAAAAAGCTTCATTTGGAAGAATGTCATATGCCGCTACGGAGTTCCAAAAGAGATAGTCAATGACAATAGCTCACAATTTATATCTTACGACTTCCAAGACTTTTGCGACAAGTGAAAAATTAAACTAAGCTATTCAAGCCCAAGATACCCTCAAGCCAACGGATAAGCAGAATCCACCAATAAAACGATCATGGCCACCCTCAAAAAGCTACTCGACCAATACAAAGGAAAATGGGCCGACGAGTTACAAGGCGTGTTATGGTCCTACCGTACGACAGTCGAAACGTCAACAGGGGAGACACCATTCTCCCTAACCTACGGCTCGGAGGTCGTAATAGCCACTGAGATTGATTACCCTTCTTACAGAATACGACACGCGACCGAAGAAACAAACAACAGAGAGTTACTAAACGAACTCGACACAATTGACGAGCATCGCGACAAGGCCGCAATCAGATTGGCCGTATACCAACAAAGAGTCGCCCGACACTATAATATGAACATTCGTCTCAAAGCATTCGATATTGGAGATTGGGTCCTTCGTCGCATCTTTCAAAATACAAAGGAAAAAAGGAGCAGGTAAACTCTGTTCCACGTGGGAGGGACCATACCAAATTTCCAAAGTAGTTGGACATGAAGCCTACAAACTACGATGTACAGATGGCATGGAGATCGGCAACAGTTGGAACGCATGCCATCTAAAACAGTATCACCTCTAAAGTCTGAACTTTATATTTTTCAATTTTATCATCCTACGACATGGAACTCACTTAACCATCAGAGGGCCGTTGGTCCAACCTTAACTCTTTTATACAAGTCGCTACCACTGGACAATCCCACACTTACCTACTTTCAAGGTGTTATGCCACACAAGAAAAAATAAATATAAGAGTTGGAACATGAAACTATAAAGTCCTACACTCCAACTGGGGAAAATCAATATCATAAGAGCAAGAACCAATAATGGTCGCACGACCTGCATTTAAGGTCATGGACCACGACCTGCTTTCAAGGTCACTATCAATTGGTCGCACGACCTGCATTCAAGGTCATGGACCACCACCTGCTTTCAAGGTCACTATCAATAATGGTCGCACGACCTACATTCAAGGTCATGGACCACGACCTGCTTTCAAGGTCACTATCAACAATGGTCGCACGACCTGCATTCAAGGTCATGGACCACGACCTGCCTTCAAGGTCATTATCAACAATGTCTGCACAACCTACATGCAATTCCATTAGAAACAACCTGCATTCAAGGTAAACCTCAATTTGAAACACAACTATTCTGCAAACAAATGTCGTACGACTATATAGAAAATTGAAATGCATCATATATTGAGAAAAGGAATATCATTCAACAAAATATAAAAAGCCTCCATAGGCACAAAAACTTAAAATTCACGAGTTACAAAATTACAACCCCTTATGGGGCAATGTCATCAAGTTCTCCAGTAGGTTGAGCAGCCAATACCACGACAGTCGACCCTTCTGGAGGAGGAAGGATAGCTTCCTCACCGCAGGCCTTATCTTCTATATCTTTCGCTTCAGCTTGCTCATTAGCTTCTTCTTCATCATCAGAGCGTGTCAGCTCCTCATGGTCTGCGATCCACCTATCGACTTTCCACTCAGTCGCATGACCATCCATATACTCCCTCATTAGGTCTGCACGTGTCTTAATAACCGCATTGAGAACATTGTCCTTCGCTTTATCGTACAGAGAGTCGTAGTCCAACTCCTTAGCCTTCAGCTTGGCTTCAAGTAAGTCGACACTCGACTTCAGCTTGTTCAGTTCAAGAGTCGCTTCAACCGCGCGACTGGAAGCCTCATGAGCTGTCTTCTTGGCCTCCAAGCATGAGGCCTTCAACTTCTCATTGTCGAACTTCAAGCTCTGGTTGCTCGACTTCAGCTCCCTCACATTCTTAAGGGCAAGGCCAAGCTCTTCTTTTAAATAAACATAAGATTGAAAAGCCTATAACAATATCGAAACTAAACACTTAGAAAAAATTCAAAATACACAAAAAGGGAGATAGTAGTCGTACGACTATACCTGGAAAAGGTGACCAAGGCCCCAATCAGTAGCTTGGGAGAGGCCCCTCTCCTTCAAGCGATTTTTATCTTCGGGCAGAAGCAGTCGCTCGACCTGAGGAAGGATCGACCCAATGTCAGAATACACAAAAGCATTCTGAGGGAAAATAAGGTCGACCGACGCATCAGCCCCAACAGTAGAATCCTTCCTCATGCGCTTTTTCCCAGTTGAACTAATGTCAAGAACGGCCTTGCCTCGACCAGATGGGGGAGGTGGTGGAGGGGTGGACTCTACATGGTCGCTCGACTGAGCCTTCTTCTTTCCCTTCCTTTTCTCCCTAAGCCTCCTCACAGCATCATCAGTACCGGGAGCAGCAATTTCTCTAGCCCATGATGTCAACTGCAAAGCGTCACTCGACGTATGAGATTGGAGTAAGAAACCTTGTGCCGGACAGTCGCTCGACACAATGTCTAACTCTGACAAACTCCACTAAGTTTTTGAAGGCTGGGTAGGGAGTACCTTGCTCGTTGATAACCGAGAATTTCCAAAGGTGACTGGGCCGCAGGTTTTCTTTAGTCAGAATATTCTTCCAACTCATCTCCTTCTCGTCGTACGATAGTATCTTCGCTGTACGAGTCACGCATGTCAAACCAACCATAGCTTGAGAAGCTTCTGTATTCACTGCAATACAAGAAAACAAAAGTTAGAAAAGTACAATAAATACATATAACGTCAAACGACACGACAAAATCAATAACCCATCAGCCTTGGACCAGGTCGTACGAACTACTGTATCCCTTACAGGCCACTCGACAAGTAAACCCCTGGCGAAGAAATACCTATCCTTCCACGACCTGTCATTTGTGGCCAGCTCCGTGAAAAGGTGTTTTCTGTTAGGTCGAAGGTTCAAATTGTAGCGACCTTTCTTTGTGTCATGCTCCCTCACCGAGTATGTGTAGAATAGGTCAGGCAACTTAAAAACTATGCCTTCCCTCATACACAACAAATCTAGCCCCAGCAAGATCCTCCAGCTGTTGGGCATAAGTTGCTTCGAGGCAAGCTCGAAGTGATCCAGTACCTTCTTCAGTAGTCCGACTACTGGTAACCTAAACCCGACCCGCTGAAAGGGAAGCTCGTAGAAACATGTCCACCTTGGGATATCCCAATCGGGTCTCTTCTCCTTGTAAGGCGCTCTCAGTGCGACACCATCAGGTATGCCATAGCTATACCTGATGCGCATGACGTCTTCTTCCTTCAACACATTGGCTGGGTTAACCAGGAGTAAACCTAGCGGTCTGCTTGGTCCCATGGGACAAGGTCCAGCCGCGTCGCCTGGTAGCTCGACGAGGGAAATACCCATAGGTATATCTTCCATCACGCGCAACGTACCCTCAAGGCTGGAGACAGTCACAGGGTCGTACGATGATGACGCCACTGTCACGCCACCACTTGCTGCCTCCGACTCTCCCCACAAGTTGTACGACAGGTCTATAGTGTCATCATATCCTCGCCCAGAGGTACTGGGAGAACTCTCATCACCTCGACTCGACATCACAACCTACAAGTCGAACGACAGTAGCGATAGTTAGTAGTTAAAACCTAAACCAAAGATCCTGCACGACCTAATACCAGTTCCCAAGACTGTTAAGCTTATACCTATAAAAGGTCGTGTGACCAATATGTCTTGGCTACTGTCGTGCGACCCAGACACTACAAACAGGTTGTATATAAACCTAAGTTGTGTTTTTAAATCTAAAATAATATTTTTCAAGTTCTTCTCGAAAGCTATTGAAAGAACACGAAAAAGTACCAAAAACCAAAAATGCAAAGATGAGAAGCCAAAATATTGCAAGAACAGGGAAGACTTACCAATAAAGCAAAGTGACCACTGCTTCGCCGAAATACACGTGAAAATGGCAAAAGACAAGCAACAACAACGCTGGAGAAGCTTGCGGAGGCGACTGGTTTCTAGAAAGAGAAAGAAAAAGAGAGAGAAAGTAAAAGTTAAAAATGAAAGAGAAAGGGAAAGGGCGGCAATAAAAGAAAGCATGAGCTGACGTGTCAGTTTCTTATTGGACACGCACCCCTATAACAGTCATCATTAACCAGGCGTGCGCGTTTCCCATAAAATCACATTTACTTTGATACAACTGTAAAGGGGTCATTGGGAGAGTAATCACACCGCCTTTACCACGACATTGTCGCACAACAGTGGCAAAACCCATGGATTGTGATCTTCTCTTGAACCCTAGAGCCTTCTTTCAAAAGGAGACAGTCGTGCGACATTATGGAACCACCATTAAAATCTACAATATAGATCCTTGTCTATATGTCGAACAACACAAAACCCTTGACTTTTTTAAATCCAAGGCGTTTGGGGGCAAACTGTAGTAGCCAAAATATGTCAGGCCCAAAACATAAGCAAGAATCCAGCCAAAGAGCCTAGAGTATATCTCAAAGATCAGGCCCAGAGTCCAAAAGAAGAATGACATCCATGTAGTACGACATACGCCCGACATGAGACATCCATGTAGTACGACATACGCTCGGCATGAGACGTCCATGTATTACGACATACGCTCGATATGAGACATCCTTCTAGTACGACATACGCTCGACGTGATACATCCGTGTAGTACGACATACACTCTATGCCCCACACATTCAAGTATCATGGGAAATAACTCAGCGTTCGCGTTTGGAAGTGCATCTACGTTACCCGATACACTCATCCCAGATCGACGTCCAATCAGTATGTCGTACGACATAGAATCTCTTTTGTTCCGAGGGCGACCAAATCATGATCTACTTTAAAGTAGGTCCTACAAAACCATAATGACACTTTGTAACAGCAAGATCAAAAGAAGCATCCACATACTTTCTTGGGGGAGGACAGCAAGGAGGGGTAGTGATGAAATCCCTCAATGGGCAGAAGCATCATTCCCCTATAAGATGAAGGATAATCTTCCAAAGTAGGGGACCCGGAGAAACTGAGATCCCAAAGCTATCAATACTAAAAGCACACCCTCCGGCCATTGTTCATGATCTCCGATCACCCTCTGATCATACCTCGATTAGTCGACCTTATATCTCTTTCGATCAAGGAGACCTCAATCACCAAGATAATAGGAAGTATTACTCACCCATCTCCATTTACGAGCATTACATACTTATCAGCATTCGCTAACTTGACCGTCGGAGTGACTTTGGCCGGCACCACCCCGGTGTCCCAGACATCCTGCGGGTCACGTGCGTTCTATCTTTGCAGATTGTAGTGCCTCGTGTCCCTGAGCAATTTTTGAGGACTACAACTGGTGACTTCTGATATTCTGATAAAAGACATCTCACTGTTTATGTGCGGTATACTGCATCGCAATATATAGCGAGACAATACCCCAATATGTGGGCAACTGACAGACTCGACAGACTCAACCCCCCTGGAGTTAGCGGACTGTCCCCACTTAACTTGCCACACACAATTGGGATGTACTGGCCGGGTCTAATTCTGATAAATTTTGATAATTCTGATAATTCTGGTAATTCTGATAATAAATGGGTATCCATGGTTTAAAAACTATTTTCTTTACTTTTGAAAATTAGCTTTTAATCTAAAAACTTGAAATATATACGTAAAAATATATTTCTTTAACTAAATTTCATGCATAAATATTTTCTTAGCTGAATACAAACTCAAAAATTCTGAAATATAGAACACCTTAATTTAAATATATCACTGAAGCAATCAATTCTATTTTGAATATAAAGCACATATAAATAAATAACGTATATATTAAGTCATAAATAATGAAATTAAATTCAAGTACACTAAAGTATATTTCAACTAAAAATATAATTTTACTTAAAATAGTTTAACACTCACTGGTTTCTGGTTTTCTCTAGGGTTGGTGTTCTGGTTCCTTCGTTTTAATACATTTCTTGACTTTCCATAACGATTATTTTTCTCCCATACTATGGAGATTTCTCCCTAAAGTAATATATTTCTAAATAAATTATTAATATAAATACAACCACTAATATAAAACTCAATTAGCACCTTTAACCCTTTATTCTTTCAATTTCTTCTATTATAATAAAATCAATTGCATTTAATTTATAATATAAATCATGTCAATCATACGATTCCTCTACTTGATCGAATTTCAAACATTTAAATTCAACATGATTTCTGGAATCATTCAATTTCTCTTAATTCGAATCTCATACAACACAATCCAATACATTTTCTTGGATTTCTAAACACCAATTGGTATCAATTCATACAAATACAATTTCTAATACTTAATTACCCATAAGTCGAATTCTGTATACTATCAATTTCAATTTCTATACAATTTCTCATTCTAATTTTCATCAATTTAACATAAATGAATTTCTTTCACTTAACAACATCAAATTCAACTTCAAAATCATTCCAAACACAACATCACAAACAAACTCATAATACAAATTACTATTTCAAGAATCATTTTGATTTCTTACTTAACAATTCTAAATTCAAATCATCAATTAATTCAAAAATACTCCAATTACACAAATAACATCTCAATTAATTAATTTAAACTCAAAATCATCAAATCTCCAAATCTTTAACTTTCTAATTTTCTAAATTTTCATTTCAATCAATTCAATTCCAACTAATTTCCATTAAAACACTTCAAAAACTCAAATCAAATACTAAATCAACAAAACCCATCATCAAAATCATCACCCAAACATTCAATTTCTCTTATATTCTCAACAATCAATTTTAATAACAAATCAAAACTCAATCAACTACTAAAATCAATTTAATTTCATTTTATACTCAACAATCAAAACTCCAACGCAATTTAATTTCATCAAATTCAAACCAAATCAACTTCATCACACTTACCCAACTCCTCTTGCTCTTCTTTTTCTTCTTCCTCCAGCTGGACCGAATTTCTTCTCTTCTTTCTTTCTCTTTTCATTTCTTTTTCTTCTTTTCTTCCTCTTCTGCTCTGTTTTTTTTTTCGTTATTTTTCTGCACTGTTTTTGCACTTCTTCTTGTTAAGCTGGTCACCACTCTTGCTTCCTCTCTCTCTCTTCCTTCTTCTTTCTCCTCATTCCTTTTTCTTTTTCTCTCTTCTTCCTCTCTTCTCTCAGCTGGACAGCAGCCCTCTCTTCTTCTTCTTCGGTTTCTGCTCTGTTTTCTCTTGTCTGAACAGTTCGGTCACTGTTCTTCTCTTCTCTCTTCTTCCTCCTTCGGCCAGAGCTTTCTTTCTTCTTTTCTCTCTCCTTTCATCTTCTCTTCAGCCGAGCTCTCCTTCTCTTTCTCAAAATTTCTGGTTTCTTCCCGTCTATCCTCTGTTTTTGTTTCTCTTCTCATTTCATTTTTTTTTTTTGTTTTCTTATTTCCAGCACTAACCACATATATATATATATATATATATATATATATATAACTTGCCCCATTTCATTTTAAAACTATAAAATGGTCACAACTTAAAAATATATTCACATAATCTTGGTTACAATCTTTTGATTTACAATTTAATCTATAACAATCCATTAACTCTTTTCCACAAAAACTCATTTCAACTTACTTTTTCATTAATTAATTAAATTAAAATCTCATATCGTAAAAATATATTTTGACTTCCAATAAATATTCTTAATACTCCAATATTAATCTGTTTTCTAAAATATGAACTGAAATAAATAATAATCATAATACTTTTCTTATTTTCTGAAAAACTGTACTAAATTGCATAATAATAAAACTTATTCTATTTTCTAAAAATAATATACTGAAATAAATAATAATACTTTCTGTTTATCACTTTATTGAAAACTGTACTAAAATATTTTTACTGAAAGTAATGTACTGAAATGCAAAATAATATATCTTATTTTGTTTCCTGAAAACTGAACTGAAATATGTTTCATGAAAACTATACTGAAAATCTGTATCTTCAAATCAATGTACTGAAACTTTTCAAACTTTCTGCTATTCTAAAAACTGATAAATTGAAACAATATACTTTTTAAATACAAGCTATAAAATCTGAAATTTTATAAACTATAAAATCTGATGGCCAAGCCTAAAATAATTACTTTTAATTTAATATTAAAATAGTTAAAATTCTATTATAAATTTTGACTTGGACACTTTTTTTAAAACTGAAAAACTGAGATAATATACTTTTCTGAAAACTAAAATACTGAAATAATATATTTTTCTGAAAACCAAAATACTGAGATAATATTTTTTTTTCAAAACTGAAATTGCTGAGATAATGTACTTTTCTGAAAACTGAAAAGCTGAAATAATATATTTTTCTAATAATTGAAAAGCTGAAATAATATATTTTTCTGCTAATACTTTTCTGAAAATGCTAGTAGGAAACTCATATCTGATAATTCCATAGGCGACTCAACTGGCGCCGCACCATATGGACTGTGTCACCAGGCGACTAATCTGTGCCACTCTGTGTGACTCTGATAAAATCTGATAAGAGACATCTCACTGTCTATGTGGCGGAATTCTGCGTCGCCTATATATAGCAAGACAACACCCTATAAGTGTGTGAGCAACTGACAGACTCGACAGACACAACCCCCTTGAGGTTAGTGACTTGTCCCCCCTTAACTTGCCCTACACAAATGGAGTGTACCGACTGGGTCTTACTGCTGATAAATCTGATAAACTGATAGCTGATAATTTGATAACTGATAATAGATGGGTATCCTATTGGCCTGAAAAACATTTATTA
The DNA here is from genome assembly GCA_003430845.1 of Xanthoceras sorbifolium. Classification (NCBI taxonomy): domain Eukaryota; kingdom Viridiplantae; phylum Streptophyta; class Magnoliopsida; order Sapindales; family Sapindaceae; genus Xanthoceras; species Xanthoceras sorbifolium. The sequence goes on from CM010619.1 coordinate 2,070,145, forward strand.
CTTTTCTAAAAGCTTGAAATATAGACAAAACATATTTATTTAAACTAAATCCCACGTATAAATATTTTCTCAAGTAAATATAAACTCAAAAATTCTGAAATATAATAATACTTTAATTGAAATATACCTAAGGCAATCAATTATATTTTGATTATAAAATACATATAAATAAATAAACGTATTTATAAAGTCATAAATAATTGAATCAAACATGAAAAACATTCTAAAATATATTTCAACTAAAAATATAATTTTACACTCACTTGAAAATAATAACTTTCTATATACTTGCATAAAACATATTATGAAAATAAATATTCACTTGAATAAAATAACAACTTACTACAAATTTCCATAAAATATATTATTGAAATAAAATTAAATTTGCATAAAAATAGTTTTACACTCACCAATTCTGAGCTCCTCAATAGCAAAGCTCTTTTCTAATATTTTTTCTTTCCTCCCACACTTTGGTGATTTTTCCCTAAAATAATATATTTCAATCAATCATTAATATAAATACTACAACTACAACTTACCCAAAAACTCAATTAACACACATAAGGCATTTAAATTATAAATGCCAACATTAAAATCCTTGATTTCCTTTTTCCTTTAATCATCTTTTTATTTCTTGGTTTCTAGTATACAATATATATCAAATTCCTTAAATTATTTCCAAAGAACTCAATATAGTCAAAATTAATGAATTCATTTCACACTTTCAACAATTCTTTTATCACTTCCTATATACCAACCATTATACTATCAAACAATTCACATTGAAATAATCTCAAAATCACAAAATGCAACTTCAACCATAAAATTTCAATGTTGGGCGAATCTTAATTCTAGTTCAACATCACTTCCATTCAATTTATATCCACTTTCATGCTTCAAAATTAACTTCAACATCATTCCAAACAATTATTACAACTCTTAACAACCACCAAATACAACATTACAAAAACCCCATAATGCAATTACACTAGTTTGAGAGTTATTTTGATTTCTTACATAAAAATTTCAATTCATGCCATCAATTAACTCAAAAATACTCCAATTACTTAATTAACATCTCAATTTAAAATTTTGAACTTAAAATCATAAAAATCCCCAAAACCTTACCTTACTAGTTTGATGATTCCTTTGCTTTACCCACTTGATTTTCACTTAAATCAACTCAAATCCAACTAATTTCAAGTAAAAACATCACAAAAACTCAATCAATTTAAACAAAGAAATTATACTATCAACACAACTCCAAAACAACACAACTTCATCAAACTTACCCAAGTCCTTCTTGACTCTTCTTGCTCTTCTTCTTCTTGGCTTGACTAAAATCTTCTTCTTCTTTTCTTTCTCTCTCTTTTTTTTTTCTTCCTTTCTCTTCTTCGGCCATTCTTCTCTTTCTTTTCTTTTCTCTCTCTCGGCCTTGCTCTCTTTTCTTTTTTTTCTTGCTTTGGTTTTGGTTGGCCGGCCACTCTCTCTTTTTTTATTTTATTGTTTAGCTTTTTTTTTTTTTTTGACTTCTCTCTTCAATAAAACTTCACCACTTGACACCATATAATTTCTTTTATAATTGCAACTTACCCTTTGATCTACCAAAATCATAAAGTGACCAGCAATATTAAATTTAATTACATGAATTTGGTCAAAAATATTTTAATTTACAAACTAATTTACCAATCACATTTCATCAAAGGAGGGAGGTTTTCTAAGGCTTTCTTAGAGTAAGCATGGAATGCTTTTCTTCGAATGCCTTTGCCTAATGTCTACTTACATATTTATATTGAAATTCCGGACATGAAACCCCGGATTTCAACTTGTAAAATTAAAAGATAAGATTACATTATTGATTTACAAAAGCTAAGATAAAATATCTGTTTGTCTTTACATTTCTTTTTATCATGATTGTCTTCTTATCCTTTCTTATCTTGAAGTATCGGTACAGCTGGTATCTTCTTTTGAGTAGATAAGGGGACCACTATACTTTTATCTTTTTCATTCTTCGTCGTTATATGCCGACGGTCTATCTGACACCTTCTCCTTATCTTTGCTTTTTGTATCGAATGTACATGCTGGACACGTATTCAAATCATGCTGTCTAAATTGACAAACACATTCTTGAGTCTGAGGGCTTGATCTGACAGCTCCAGTGTTGAGAAGCTTTATCTTTGTTGACATATAGTTCCTGGCAGAGACTGGAGTTGTCTTTGCTGGAGATATTATTTTTTTTTTTTGACTTCTCTCTTCAATAAAACTTCACCACTTGACACCATATAATTTCTTTTATAATTGCAACTTACCCTTTGATCTACCAAAATCATAAAGTGACCACCAATATTAAATTTAATTACATGAATTTGGTCAAAAATATTTTAATTTACAAACTAATCCACCAATCACATTTCATCTCATTAATTATTTTATCCACTAATTCTTGACTTAACATTTCATGATTGGTTCACTTTGATTAGTCCACTTGTACACCTCAAAATTAATCCACCTAAATTACTTTTTCCACCACATTTAAAATACTAATTAAATTAAAACACACAAAATTACTTTTCCATCAACTAATCAAATTACACCATCTCATGTTTATTATTTGACTTCCAAAAATATCACTAATACTCCGAATTTATAGGAAATCATTCCTATAACCTTCGAAACTTATAATTGAATTTCGTATATACTTTATGGAACCTTACTAACCATCCAAAACCGTTTCGAACATTGTTTTGGTTTCCCATAATAGTTTTGGGATCGATTCAAAAAATATTCGAATGGTACCGAAATCGTCTGGATTTCCTTCAGAAGTATCGTTAATATTTTTAACATTTAATTTACTTATATTAAAGGCATATTATGACAAGCCCCAAACCTACTATCTCACATTAGGCGGCCTGCCGGCACTCCAGGATAGCTTCCCAGTCGAGACTTGCTCTGCTGAAAGGCTTCCGTGAAGTTAAGCCGTTTCTTAACTTGAAAATCTGAGTAGGAAATTTTTTTTTTATACAAAATTGTTTTATAAAAATTTTGGCAGAGTCTCCTCTGTTTTTCTGAGATTACCAAATTTTGGAAACCTGCATAAAAACTTGAACACTTCTATAATTTTTCAAATCTCAACTATTGTGGACCTCCGATCCATCTCCACAAACCACAACACAAACAGTTTAAATAAATCAAATCTTTAAATAAAATACTTATACACTTAAAACAATATTAAAATACAAACTCAACAATTTAAAACATTATATATGCTTGTAAAACAATCACAGCATCCTCTGACTGGTCCCACTGGTCTACGGTGGCCCTGCAATATCTGCACCTGTACCTGTACCTGGGGAGGTTCGTTTATAAAACATAAAAACTATAATGAGCTAAAGGAGCTCAGTGAGTGTTATTAATTTATAAATAAACTTTAATCCTTTTTCTAATAACCTCCCTGAAATATGAAAAGAATATAAATTTGTTTTCTAATAAATTAATTTGAGTAGATATCTAAAATCTATTTTCTGAAAACTATACTGAAAACCTTTCAATATTTATGTTATTGCTGAAAACTGATAAACTGCAATACTGCATACTTTTGAAAACTAAAAAGCTGAAATAGTATATATACTTTACTGAAACTAAAAAAAAAACTGAAATATTATATTGATCTGAAAACTGAAATGCTGAGATTATATATTTTTTTGAAAACTGATATCATATACTTTTCTGAAAACTAATAAACTAATATAATATACTTTTCTGAAATCTGATAAACTAAAATAATATATTTTTCTAATAACTGAAATGCTAAAATAATATACTTTTCTAATAATTGTTTTTCTGATAAAACTTTTCTGATAAAACTTTTCTGATAAAACCTTTTCTGATAAAACCTTTTCTGATAAAGCCAATGGAAAACCCATATCTGATAACTGATAATCTATAGGGCGACTCCGCTGGCACCGCACCATATGGAGGGTGTCACTAGGCGACTAATCTGGTGTCGCACTGGTGACTCTAATAATCTGATAAAAGACATCTCACAGTCTGCGGAATGCTGCATCGCGACAAGAGGGAGACAACACCTCAATGTGTGGGCGACCGACAGACTCGACAAACTCAACCCCCCCTGAGTTAGCGGACTGTCCCCCCCTTAACTTGCCACACACAATTGGGATGTACCGGCCGGATATACTGCTGATAATCTGATAAGCTGCTGATAATCTGATAATAAATGGGTATCCATAGTTTGAAAACTATTTTCTGTACTTTGAAAACTAATTTTTTATTTAAAAACCATAGCATATATGCAAATTATATTTATTAAATGAATATAAATTCTGAATTTCTAAAATATAAAATACTTTAATTAAAATACATTTAAATAACAATTATATATGAAATCACAAATACAAAATCAAACTTAAAGAAAATAAACTAAATGTAATTCAACTGAAAGTCTGATTTTACACCAACTTAAATAAAAATATTAACTTGCTAAACTTTAGATAAAACTTATTATTAAAATAAAATATGTTTTGCTTTTAAAATAAATTTACACTCACTGATTTCTGGTTTTCTCTAGACTTGGTGCTCCGGTTCCTTTGTCTCAAAACATTTCTTGTTTTTCTGCATGATTTCATTTCCTCCCTAAAGTAATATATTTCCAAATAATTCATTAATATAAATACAACAACTAATATGAAACTCAATTTACACATTCTACGCTTTATTCTTCAATTTATTCTATTCTAATAAAATCAATTACATTTAATTTGCTGAAAATCATGTCTCTAAAATTATATATTCCTTAAATCAATCACTTTATCTTAAATTGAATCTCATTCATCACAACTTAACATATTTACTTTACTTTCTAAGCACCAATTTATATCACAATCATACAAAAACAATTTCTAATACTTAATTTCCCATAAATTGAAATCTCTACACTATCAACATTAGATTTCTACACAAATGCTCATTATAATATTCATCAATTTAACATAAATGAATTTCTTTCACTTAACAACATCAAATTCAACTTCATTAAACTTGACTAAACTAATTATAACTTTAATTTTGAATTTAATTTCAAAAATTCTCAAAACTAATGATTCAATTTCACTCCAAATACAACATTATAACAAAACTCATAATACAAGTCACTAATTTGAGAATCATTTTGATTCCTTACTTAACGATTCTAAATTCAAGCCATCAATTAATTCAAAAATACTCCAATTATACAAATAATATCTCAATTAATTAATTTAAACTCAAAATCAGTAAATCTCCAAATCTCTCACTTACTAATTTTCTTGATTTTCATTTTTATCAACTCCAATTAAACTAATTTCAATTAAAACACTACAAAAACTCAAATTAAATACTAAATCAACAAAACCCATTAATCAAATTCATCACCCAAACATTCAATTTCATTTATATTCAACAATCAATATTCTAATATAATTTAATTTCATCAAATTCTTACCCAAATCCTCTTCTTCTTCTTCTTCTTCTTCCAGGTGGACCGAACACTCTCCTCTTCTTTTTTTTCTTTTCTTTTTTCTTCTCTCTTCCTCTTTCTCTCGGTTCTGCTGCTTCTTCTTCCCAGCTACTGTTCTGTTTTCTTCTTGGTCGAAATCCCTTCTTCTCTCTTTCTCCTTCCTCTCTTCTTCTTTCTTCCTTTCCTTCTCTTCTTCTTCAGCCTACTCGGCTATGTTTTCTGTTTTCTGCTCTCTCTCTTCTCCTCTCTTCTTCTTCTGCTGGTTCTTATCCCTCTCTTCTTCCTCTTCGGCTACACTTTCTTCTTCTTCTTTTCTTTCCAGCTGAAGCTTCTCTCTCTCTCTCTCTCTCTCTCTCTCTCTTTTCTTCTTTCTTTTCTTCTCTCCTCCACCGCCTCTCTGTTTTTCTTCTGTTTTCTTCTTTCAATTTTCTGGTTTCATTCATATATATTTGTCTAATAATTTCATTTCATTTGGTTCACATTTCACTTGCATTTAACTTTCATTTCATCCTCATTTCATCTTCATTTGTGTTTCCCTTGGTTTGGCCGACTTTACTCTATTTCTTTCTTTATGTTTTCTGGTTTTGTAGCATTGTTGACATTGCAATTTGTTTGATTTTATTTTAAAATTATAATGTAACCACAAATTGAAAACTAATTACATATACTTGTCCAATAACACTTTAATTGTCAATTTAATACATAACAATCGCTTAACTCTTTTCTACAAAAATCTATTTCAATTTACTTTTCCATCAATTAATTAAATCACAACCTCATATCGTAAAAATATATTTTGACTTCCAATAAATATTTTCAATATTTCAATTTATGGAAATTCTTACTATATTCTTCAAAACTTATAATCGGATTTCGTATATATTTTACGAAATCTTACTAATCGTCCAATAAATTCCATTACCATACCGTATAATCAATTCTAGAAAAATATATTATAATACATATACATATACAGTACAAACTATTGAAAGAGTGTATTACAAAAAATGTTCTTTAAATAGAACAGATAGAGCAGTGAAGCTACTACAAAATTGACAAGGTTTTTGTTCTAATATGGAGAGGTTCTTGTTCACTAAGTTGTCTATGTTGATTGTAATAGCTTTGGTGCTTCAAATGCATAGATACAAAGGTTGCTTGGAAAAGGAGAGGACACTCTTCCTAAACTGAATTCTAAACTTGGGTCCTGGGTTGATGATAGAGTTTCATATTATTGTAATTGGGATCGAGTTGAGTGCAATACCACTGCAGGCAAAGTGATCAATCTCTCACTCTCCTCTTTTAGATTATAGTTCTCCTCCACTCTCTCCAATTCTAAATTTTTCCTTGTTTGAACCGTTTGAAGCAACTGAAGACATTTACATTATGTCGAAGTGTTTCAATTGGTACTGTTTAACCGACTCGCAGCATAGTGTTGGGCGAATGCTCCAATATTCACAAGGCATGAAGTTCAAAACCATGTCAAATTAGTATGAGCCACCAATTATTAGTTTGTCTACTAATGAAATTTTACCATACACATTTTCATTGTTGTGCACTTTGTTAAGCAGAACAACGGGTGAAACAATTCTCAAATGGTTACCAAAGAATTATTAATATTGGGCCCTTTGCAGCTCATCAAGAGAGTTTGAAGCAACTGAAGATCTTAGATCTTCGTGATAATAACTTCAACATCAGTATCTTATCACGTTTGACTATGCTACCTTCATTAAAGACTTTGATCCTTCGATACAATAATCTTAAATATTTCAACACCAAACAAAATATGTTTCTCGAAAATCTTATATTTATAATTAATAAGTTATTGTCTAGTTTACAAATTCTATTTCTTTTTTATAGGTGTAGGAATAGCGAATTTGAGAAACTTAGAATGTTTGGATCTTCGTGATAATGAAATCAGTATCACTCTACAAGAGTTAGGTAATATATATTATGATTTTACAAGCAATTAATTGTTTTCTAGTTGTTGGTTGAAATTGGAACTGATTTCCTCTCAAAAATTATATCTTTGGAAACTTTACTACCTTCAGCTAATCAATATATTAAGATTTTATTTTTATTTTCTTACCAAAATTTACATAGTTGTTAGATCATCTTAATGACTAAGATAAGATTACCATATAGTTTTGTGTCTCATTTTTAGTAATTTTCTTGCGAGGTTCATTTGACTTTTTAAAATAAGTAGAAAATTTCTATGATTAAGATCAATATCAATAATATGACTTATTCGAAGAAACCGATTAAGTATCGAAAAATTATGTCGAGATATGTGATTGAGTATCGAGCTATTGAGTATTTATGAGTATCGTTAACTCTTTTACAAGATGCATCTCCATATTCTATTTTTTTTTCACTTGTAATTTTAATTATATTTTTATTTTATTTTAAAAAATATGCGAGTTGAAAAATCTTATTGAGTTGGATCTAAGTATGAACAATTTTGAAGGTCACCTTCCTGCTTGTCTCAACAACTTGACCAACCTTCAAGCTCTTAATCTCTCATCCAATTAATTAAATGGGAACATATCTTTTGCTATTCAAAACCTCATGACATCTCTTGAAGGCAATAACTTTGAAGGCCTATTCTCATTTAGTTCTCTAGCCAACCTCTCAAAGCTTGAGATATTTGGACTTTCACCAAAAAATAGAACATTACAAGTACTCGAAATTGAAAATTTTCTCCGACCACCAAATCAATTGAAGGCCCTGCACTTAAGCAACTGCAACCTACATGCCATTCCTAGTTTTGTTATGTACCAACACAGCTTATGATTTGTTGACCTCTCTCATAATAAGTTGGTTGGAATGTTCCCCACTTGGCTTTTACACAATAACACAAGACTACAAGGTATGAATTTAATGAATAACTCCTTCACGGGAATTCTGCAACTGCCTAACTCCACACATGATCTGCTTCACCTGAAAATTTCCAGAAACAATATGAAAATTATACTATGAAAAGTGGCAAAAAAGGACACAGGAAATAAGATTGAAAGAGGTTAGCTAGGAGTAGTATTTTGTTGTGAATGTGGAGTAGGGAATAAGGAAGCAAAAGGAAACTCAATCTCTTTGAATTCAGCATGTCTAGATATATAAATTCTACCAGATGGAGCTAGACATTTGTATCCTCTATGCATTGAACTAAGAGTAATACCTTAAGTAGAGAAAGCAAGAGCAACCAAAGGTTTTGAGGAAGGCATAGTTTGGTTTCTTGTGAAATCATTTTTGAAAAGGAGATAAAAGTTGCAGCACATGTGAGGGTAGGTTATGATTAAGAAACAGCTGTAGAGAACGCTTCCATCCAAAATTTTAAAGGCATCTTGGCATATGCTAAAAGGGTAAGGCCAGTCTCCACAATGTGTCTATATTTTCTTTTGGATATGCCATTTTGTTGGTGGGTGTATGGAGAAGAAAATCTAATTTGGATACCAATGGTTGTGAGAAAATGAATGAAAGCTTTTTATTCTCCTCCCATATCAATTTGCAAGGCTTTGACTTGTCAAACCTTAGTTCAACAGTTGTTTTAAAGTTGATAAAAGCTTGTAAAGCCTCAGACTGTTGTTTAAGTGTGTAGAACCAAGTAAATCTAGGAAAGGCATCAATGAATACTATGTAATAACTAGAACCATCTGTAGAAAGATAAGGAGAAGGTCCTCATATATCAGAATGTATGACTTCAAGAGGAGAAAGAGTAGTTATGGAATGAGAAATGAAAGTTAGTTTGTGCAATTTTCCATATTTGTATGAATCACATAATGAAGCAGCTGCTATATTCATGGGAAAATGCATGGATTTCAGTACATTTTGAAGAACAACCTGTGAAGGATGTCCAAGCTTAGCATGTCACAGATTGGATTTTGTTCTAGCAGCTAATACAACATCATATTTATTCCTATGTACAACAATTTTATTTTAAGAAACACTAGAATCAAAAACAGAATGCCTGAAACGAAAAGTAAACGACTGATGATTTACTTGAGCAACAGCAGATGAATGAAATGAGGAAGTAAAAGCATGTTGACTTGCACAAGAGAAGTTGGAAGAGGATGGAGGATTAGTGGTGTGATTAAGACTGTACTTGCCATCCTTGAGAGTTCCTTGAAGCAAAATTGTCCCCGAAGTCTTGTCCTTGAACACACAACAATCACCATAGAATTCAGCAACTAAATTGCTATCTTTGGTGAGTCTAGATACACTTAACAAGTTCTTTGTGATTCTAGGAACATGTAACATTTGATTCAAGGCAATATGCTTCATAGGATTGGAATGAGCTAAACATATAGATTTATCGACATTAGAGATTGAGAGCTGATTACCATTACCAACAGCAAGCTTATCTTTGCCTTTGTACTATGAGCTTATAGAGAGATTACTGAGGTATGATGTTACATGATTGGCGGTGCCACTATCTGCATAACAAGAAGGGTCATTCACAACCTCTGGTGAGGCAAAATAGGCTGAATTCTATGCAATGTTGGTTTGAGCTGACTGCGCATTCTGATTTCCTTGTGCTCAAGTTTGTTGACTTCGTTGAGATTGATTCTGATTGGTATTTCCATGTCAAGTTTGATCAAACCTTTTGTAACATTGCAGAACTGAATGTCTTGGTTTTTGACAAAGCTAACAGTAGAGCTTTTGGTTGTTCCATCTTCTACTTTTATGATTTCTTCCTCTGCCTCTGGTGTTACCTCTAAACTGACCACGTCCACCTCTTTCATTCCTTCCTCCATCAAAGTGAGATGCAAACTTTGCAGATGCAGATGACACTTTAACTTGTCCAGCAGTCTTTAATTGCTCAATACGTTGTTCATGAAGCATAAGTAGACATTCAACATCTTGCAAACAGATAGTTTTAGATTGAGAAAAGACTAAAACCACTACCGGATCATATTCATTTCATAGACCTTGCAGCACACTCAAGATTAAATCATAATCAGTCATAGTGTGTCCTGTAGTTTCAAGAGCATCACTTACATATTTAATTTTTAAAACATAATCAGTTATGGACATAGACCCTTTCTTGATGGTCTGCAACTACTGCTTGAATTGTAAAACTCTAACCATTAATTGTTGAGCATAAAGCCTCTCAAGTATTTCCCAAGACTCGAGAAGTTTTAGTTTTGTTTACCTGACCAAGAACTCGTTCACTTATGGTGGATCAAAGCCAGCATAACAAGAGTTGGTCAGCTCTTTTCCAAAACCTATAAGCTAGATTGAGCTTAACAGCTTTAACAGCTCCATTATCATCCAAAACCTCTATGTATTGCTGAGGAGGAGACCAGCTAGTGATGTAATCTTCAAGTTCCAAGGCTGCTATAATCACTTGAGCATTCCAATTGACATAGTTGAGCTTGTCAAGCTTTAGAGGAAGGTTGAAGTTCAGAGCCTTTGCCAGCAATTGGAAATCCATGGCAACTTCTTCTTGCACAAGAAAGTTTGGATCAATTTGCTGAGTAGAAGAGCTTGAAGACATGCTGACGTGAGTCAGAGTAGCTCTGATGGCATGTAAGAATTAGGAAACTGACATGTAAAGGAGATCAGGCAAGTTGTTTGATAGAAACTCTCAGGTGTTTGATCAAATGCCTTGACTTGAACAAGTGCAACTAAGCATAAAGCTTTGTTGTATTCAACAATGGAGTTCCATGTTAAAACTTTATAAGAATATGGAGGAAAGTAAGTTACTCTTTTCGTTAATTTTCAGGTTGATTCTATCAGCTTGTTTATATACAATACCAGAAAGCATCACAGTTGTTGATCCATAACCAACTTCTAACAAACTTGATCACAATTGTTGATTAACATACCAAAATAATTGCCTCTAATAATCCTAGTATATATGTGTGACACCACACTTAATAATTAGATCAAACATTAGCTGCCCTTTTGATCAGCTATCAGTTGATTATCTGATGAGTGATCATAATGGCCACCTCACCATGTTCAGCGAGACCGTGGACTTGGGTCAAGTCTCCCGCCGCTGGTTTCATTGATTTAATTAAATGATGATTTATTTGTGAAGACTTTGAAGTTGACTCTCTTTACAATTTTGAGTCCATTAAAGGGAAGGCGTGTTGGAACATTTAGTACGGTATTTTTCATATTATATGATATAATATTATAAGTTTGCTATTTGAATAAAACTACATAGATGTTGACACTTAGCTAGAAAACATCAACACCATGATTTATTTGATGAGCACTTGGAAACAACTTGGAAAAAAACTACATACATGTTGACACTAATTAGAACAATAAGAAATGCTAACATTTGAAGCATTTATTTGCAAATAATAATTAATACACCACTAGTAGCGTTTCAACTAGCACTTTCTCTGAAGAATCAGGCTGAGAACAGTGCAATAATCATGTTCATGGTCGGCCTAGATTGTGGATTTGCATGCAAGCAAGCAATTGCAATGTTCAAAAATTTCGACACTCCATCTTGAAATTCAGGTGGAGGAATTGGAATGCGTTGGTCCAAAACATCTTTGACAAGCATGTTGTCTCTAGTCAATGGAGATGACAAAGAAGGGATGAGATCGCCTGGATGCTTTCCTTTTATCACTTCTAACGCTAATACCCCGAAACTATAACCGTCACATTTCTCTATTACCTTCATCGTGTACGCAAGCTCTGATTAAGGAAACAAAAATTGTGATCATTTAGGTAAAAACGTGATATATTTATTCGAAAAAGAATAATAATCTTAGGATTACCTGGTAAAACGTATCCATCCATAAGTACCGGCAAATACTGTCTGATTGGAAGAGTCTAACTTCAAAAGTTTGGCAGTGCCAAAATCCGAAACATGAGGCTGATAATCTTGATCCAGCAAAATATTTTTGCTTGATATATCTCGATGAATGATTGGCGGTAAGCAATCATGGTGCATATACGACAAGGCCAGAGCCACACTTTCGATTATATTCAACCGCTTAGACCAATCCAATGCTTTAGCTTTTTGTTCATCGGACAGGATTGTGTCCAAGCTACCCTTCTCGAGATACTCGTATACCAAAAACGAATGTTGTGCATTCGAACAGAAACCATACAATTTCACAATGTTTCGATGTCGGATTTCTGTAAATGCCTTTATATCATTCAAAAACTCCTTTTTAAAAGTGTTTTCGTCGTTGGGATGAGGATGGCGCAGCTTCTTCACAGCTACTATGCCAGCTGATGGTAGCTTAGTCTTGTAGACATTTTCATGTCCTCCTTTTCCAATGCAATACATAGCATCAAAATTGTTGGTTGCCTTCATAATGTCTGCATACAAAATTCTTCCATCAAAATCTGATATGGAGAGCAACTCTTCTTTACTGTCTTCCACAGAAGAATCCTTCTTTCTCTTATGTAAAACGAAGTAGATTCCAAAGAAAGCAAACAAAGATAGAATAGCTCCCAATAGATGGAATATGATTGAAGACACCAGTTTCTGACTCTTCCTCGAGTATCTGACAAAAGGATCAGCACATGGTAATAATCCTGTCACATTGCCATACAGACCTTTGTTACCTTTTAACTCTTCTATGGAAGCACTTTTAAACGCTGGGCTGTTAGGAATAGGACCCTGCAAATCATTGTAAGATACGTCGATGTACTCCAGGCCAAGCATATCTTCGAAACTATCCAGAAGGAAACCAGAAAGACGATTGTGGGAGAGATTCAGCTGCAATAGGTTCTGCATTTTGCTGATTTGCGATGGTATCTCTCCTTTGAGAAAGTTGTGACTCAAATCCAGCTGAGACAATTGAAGTAAGTTCTCCAACTGGCTTGGAATTTCTTGGCTAAACTTGTTGTTGCTCAAATTCAAGTAGTGTACCTTGATGCAGTTGCCCAAATATTGAATTGATTGGCTTAGATTGTTTCCGGACAGGTCCGATTGCTCGAGAGATTAGTCAGTGACTCAAATTCTGGAGGTATGCCACCAGAAAGTTGATTGTTACTCAAGTTAAGCAACTTAGAAATACGAGTCAATTTTCCCAACTCTTTTGGCATCTCCCCACCTAAACAATTCGAAGAAAGATCCAACACTTCTAGCTGAGTTGCCTTACCGATCTCAGGTGGTATGCTTCCAGTAATATTGTTCCCTACAATGCGTAGAATGCCTAAACATGGACATCTGGCCCAGTTGGATGAAATTTCACCATCAAACTTATTAAAGCTGAGATCAACATATGTCAGGTTTGGGTAGACGCCAAAGTCTTCAGCAGTATTCCCACTGAGTTGGTTTCCATCCAGACGGAATCTGACCAAGCTTGTACAGTTTTTCAAGCTTCTGGGGATTGGACCTGTAAGATGATTGTTATTTACTGTGAAATTGTGTAGTAATCCACCACGGCAAATGTCATTAGGCAAGTAACCAGTAAACTGGTTTTGGTCCAGTTCCAATACTGACAATTTCACAAGATTCCCTATTTTTTTAGGAATGAAACTGGAAAGTTTGTTTACCCGGAGAAAAAGATATTCTAAGTTGATCAAATTGTCAAAGGAATCAGGGACTGAACCATTCAGTTGATTTTCACTCATCTCTAGATCAGTCAGAGATATCAAGTTTCCTAACTCTTCAGGAATTGGGCCTGAAAGTTTATTTTGATAGAGATGTAGAAGAGTGAGGCTTCTCAGACCACCTAACGATGTTGGAATGGAACCAGAAAGATTGTTTAAAGAAAAGATTAGAGAGACAAGAGACCTCAAATTTCCTAGTTCGTAGGGGATTGGACCGGAGAGGTTATTGTTGAATGCATACAACACCGTCAGATTTTTCAAGTTTCCAAAAGTGGAAGGAATTGGGCCAGTAAGATTGTTGGTGTCTAGGTAAACTTCAAGTAAGTTTTTCAGGTTTCCTATTTCTGGAGGAATGGAACCTGAAAGTGAATTGTTATAGAGATACAATGTAGTCAGGTTGGTGAGTTTGCCAAGTGAAGCAAGAATTGGCCCATGTAATTGGTTGCTATACAAGGCAAGATCATTAAGAGACCTTAAAAGGCCTATTTCTCTTGGAATTGACCCATTTAACTGGTTTTGGACAAGGTGGATGACTTGAAGATTTGTTAGGCGACCAATTTATGGTGGGATTTCTCCAGAGAACTGATTAGTTGATAGATCAAGGTAAACGAGTTTCGAAAGGTTTGCAATCTGTGATGGGATGGTACCATAGAGTGAATTCATAGCAAGATCAACATATGCAAGGTTATGACAAGACGAGAACGGAAACTCATGAAGTGTACCATTCAAGCCAAAGCTGGTAATGTTTATTTTGATGACGCTTCCAGCAGGGTTGCATGAGATTCCAAACCAAGTGCATGGGGTTGTGCTTGGTTTTGAATTGGATGTATTGTGTGAAAGTAGAGTCCATGAAGGTAGCTGAGATTGTGTTTGGTTTGCAAAGCTGGATTTCCATTTGAGAAGAGCATTTGCCTCATCAATAGAAGAAGAAGAAGAAGAAGAAGAAGAAGCAACGCTTGGTTCTTCTGTATGCAAAAGAAAAACGTATGCAATACTTCTGTATTATATTTCTATTCTAACTTATAATGTAACAATTAATTAATTAGCATGTTACATATTATCACATCATAAGTTAGAATTAAAATGGAATATAAGGATAAAATATCTAACATTACTCATTTATTAATAAAATATGATATAATATAATTAGACAATTTAAAATATAATATTATGAGAGCTATTCATATAAGTTTTTCGTCCGACGACTTTTACTAAGGCTTCTAGAGGACAATAATAGGTAGGAATTGAGAATATTCTTGACATATATGAATGAGTGGATCTCAACTATATATATTCTTGATATATATCCACAAAAAGTCCTACCATCATCACAGATTTTTAATAACCTTTCTATAAGTAGAGGTGAGCACCTACATCGTTAAATCGATTAAACCAATAGTGTTCATTTAAATTAAATTTAATTTAAACGAGTTGATTATTTTTTTTAAAATAAAATAAATATATTGAGTTGTTGAAAAGGAACCCAATGGGTTTGAGTTGATTTGTGGATTGCGCGAGTCAAGGCACGGGTTTCAAACCATGATGATGATGGATTTTGTTGGCTAATGAAAGTTAATCATTTTGTTTAAAATGACTTAAAATTTGTAAAATAATTATATTTTTAAAAAAGAAATTATATATATTATTATAAAATTTGAAATAATATTCTTTATATTAATTTAAAGTATTTTATTTTATCCAAATATTATTTTTTATGGAAAATTTTCACATAAGTTTCTTCTTTTCGACAAAATAGATATTTAAAAAAAAAATTAATCATATTAGCATCTTCAAACCCTACTTTTTTTTAAAAAAAATAAATAAATATCATGTACGTTTAGTGTGCGGGATAGAATTAGACTATTTTTATTGAACTAATTAGTACGATGATGTGTTTGATGAAGTATGGATTGGATTAAAAATAATACAGTCCCTTGTTTGGTATGGAATGGAATTGGATTAAATTAATTTTTACATAAAATAAAATTATTTTCGAATATTATATAATTAAATTAAAATTATTTAAAATAAATATAAAATTTAAAAATTAAATATATTTATACTAAATATTTTAAATTAATTATAAATAAAATATATTATAGTAATTAATTAAATATAAAATATAAATAAAAAAAGTTAAAAAGATATAAAAATATCGGACTATCAAGTCTCATATTTGGTGTAATATAAAATTGAACAAAATATAATTATGTCTCATGTTTATATGGTGTGAGATTGATAAGTATAAAAGTATCTTAAATTATTTTTTTAAATTAAAATTATTTTTAAAAATTAAAAGATTTAAATTAAATTTGATTAAAAATTTACTTTTTAAAAAATAAATATTTAAATATTATAAATAATTTTATTTTTTATTGACATTAAAAATATTATTTTTAAAATATTTTAATAATATATATTAAATATTTCATTTTTATATAAATTGAATTTTTTAAAAAAAGTATAAAAAAAAGGAAAGAAAAAAAGTATGGGACAAATGCGTCTCATGCTTCCAGACGGGACTATTGAGTCCCGCCTGGGCTGAACTCAAGAGTGCATGGGATTGAAAAAAATTCAATGCCATGCACTCCATAAACACAGAACTGATCATGTGTAACAAACACAACCTAAAATGCTTGAGGATAAAATTATCATTTTAGCTTAACTAATAGTCAATGTTAAAGAACAAAATTGTCTAGCTTAATTAAATAGTAGCAAGAAAAATTGTTCTTCAACAACTTTTGCCATAATTTTTACCTTTTTGAACACAATTTTAGAATATCAAAAAATATATACAATTTGAACTCACAACCTCAATATGTAAGTGTGAATAGCTTACCATTACAATTAAACCTCGATAAATGAATGTTCGATAAATTAATAATCGCGTTTAAATAATAAAATCTTTTGATCTTGACTCGGGCATGTGTACTAAATTAATAACACCGCTAAATGCATATCATAATATATTTTTTTAAAGTTCTTTAGGTCCCAACGAATATATAAATTAAATATATATAAAAGAATAACACATAAAAATTCATAATGACAAGCCCCTAATTAACCTACTATCTTACGCTAGGCGACCTGCTGGCAACCCCACGGTAGCTTCCCAGTCGAGGCTCACCCCGCTGAAAGGCTCCCGTGAAGCTAAGCCGTTACTTATCCTGAAAATCTGAATAAAATTTATTTATTTTTTTATACAAAAACTATTTTATTAAAATTTCGGCAGCATGACAACTGCATTTTGGGCAATTCCCATTACCTGTAAAACACTTTAAAAGCACTTTTAAAAATCAAATATTTTCTCCACTACCATTAGGACTTCAAGTCCATCCTAAAAATACAACACAATTTAATCACAATTTCAAAGTAAGCGAAAGTAGGCAAATCCAATTTTAAATAAGATATCTGTACACTAAACAAATAATACTTACTTACTTAAGGTATTCTTCAAAATAAAAATTTTCATGAGTATTACAAATAAAACATAATACATTTCTTAAAACGGTCACAACAATGTCTAACTAGTCTTACTGGTTCTGGGAAGTCCCTGCAACACCTGCACCTGTACCTAGGGAGGTAGTTTTATAAAACTTAAAAATATAGTGAGGTAAACAAGCTCAGTGAGTGTTATTAGTTTATAAACAATTTAATCTTTCTAATTTAACCTCCATAAAAAATGTACTGAAATACACAATAATAAAATTTTTCCTATTTTCTGAAAATTCTGAAATGAATAATAATAATATTTTTCTTGTTTACTGAAAAACTGTACTGAAATGCATAGTAATAAAACTTATTCTGTTTTCTGAAAACAATGTACTGAAATCTGTATTATGAAAACTGTTTCTTGTTTCCTGAAAATACTTAAATGAATAATAATCTGCTATCTGAATACTGTACTAAAAAGCAATTTATTTCATTAAAACTGTTCTCAAATCTATACTGAAATCTTTTTTTTTAAAGCAATATACTAAAATCCATAATAATGAGACTTTTCTGCTTTCTGAAAATAGTACTGAGATACATAGCATAATATTAAAACTTTTTCTGTTCATTGAAACTGTGCTAAAATCTGTTTTCCTGAAAACTGTACTGCTGAAAACTATACTTAGTGGTGGTTATAAAATTATAGGAAATATCACTACTAAAAATCACCAACCACTGATGGCCTTTTTCCTAAGAATACCCTAGATAAGGTATGAGGAACCTCCTGTTCACATCGTACTGGGGTCCGGGATTTGCCTATACTGGCCTCGATCTAGGTTTGCCCCGTGAGCCCATCTAATGAATAAACTGATTTACGTAGCGGAATTCCTACATCGCCATGTAAAAAAAAGCCAGCGCGCTAACTCAATATATATGATAGGTCCCAATCAAAGCTATGAGAATTGATTAAAGATAAAGGTTCTGCTCAGGGTGAGAACTAACCACAAGAATTTTAATTGGAATCAGTCCCCTTTATTGATGACTTGGAAGAGTTTAAATAACAATAGGAAATAACAACTATTCCTAATTCTCAGGTCACAACTCTGAGAAATAATTTATTAACGGCAAAAAAATAATAACTACTTGTTCTATTTTTCAGTAAGCATGACTAACAATCTTGGACTTCTTCTTTGGCCACCTGTGCTCATGTTAATCCAAATACTTTGGATTCTTTACTGGCATTCTTTGAGATCTTCTTGGTGGCTTATCAATACCTTTCCCTTTGACTTGAACCTTGTCCTCAAGGTTGAGATTGAGGAACTTGTTATTAAACTCTTCAGTATTTTCCCACGTTGCATCTTCTTCAGGAAGTCTTTTCCATTTGATCAAGCTTTCTTCAATAAATTTGGATCCTTTGTGAACCCAACGGCTGTCCAAAATTGCTTCCGGTTCCAATATCAGTTGTCCAGCTTCGGCCACTGGAGATAGATCCGTACTAGTAGTAATTGAGGTACCCACTTTCTTCTTGAGGAGGGACACATGAAATACTGGGTGAATGCGGGAACTTTGAGGAAGCTTGAGTTTGTAAGCTACGTTACCAATTCTTTCTTCAATCTGATATGGCCCATAAAACCTGCTTGCAAGCTTTTGATAAGCTCTCTTGAATACTGTTTGCCGGCGGTAAGGATGAAGTTTCAAAAACACACAATCCCCTACGTGGTATTCAATGTCTCTACGTTTAGAGTCGGCTTGCTGTTTCATTCGATTGTTTGCTGCATGCAAATTTTCTTTAAGATGACGTAGCAAAGCATCTCTAGAAGTTAGGCTGCTGTCAACTTCATTTACTTGACAATGACCTTCATTGTAGTGTGGTATTGTTGGAGGTGGTCTACCATAAAGAGCTTGAAAGGGAGTCATTCCAGCGGATGAATGATAAGTTGTATTATACCAAAACTCAGCCCATGGAAGGAAGGAATGCCATTTGCGGGGTTGTTGGTGGACAAAGCATCGAAGATATTGTTCAATACAACGATTGACGACCTCCGTTTGGCCATCGGTTTGTGGGTGATAAGCAGAGCTCATCTTCAATTGTGTGCCCGACATTTTGAAGAATTCTCGCCAGAAGTGACTGATAAACACAGGATCACGGTCGCTAATAATGGATCGAGGCATGCCATGAAGCTTCACTACTCCTTCAACGAATTTTTCTGCCACTACCTTTGCTGTATAAGGATGGGAAAGAGCCAAAAAATGTGCTGATTTGCTCAACCTGTCCACCACAACAAAAATTGAGTTCTTACCATTGGAAGGTGGGAGCCCTTCAATAAAGTCCATTGTTATATCGTCCCAAACTTGGCAAGGAATTGGGAGTGGTTGTAAAAGTCCTGCTGGAGACAAAGTTTGAGTCTTAGTTCGTTGGCATACATCACAAGAGGCAACATAATTTTTCACTGTTTGGTACATGGATGGCCAATAAAATTGCTGTGATAGTCTCTTGAATGTTCGAAGTACACCTGAATGCCCACCAATTGGGGAATCATGGAATTCCTTTAAAAGTTGGTCGATGACGTTAGAGTGTGGAGGCACTACCACTCTATTTTTAAAACAAATCAATCCATTATGCCACTTGTACGGGTTGCCTGGATTTTCAATTACAAGCTTGCTTATTTTTTGCATGTAAGGATTGTCACTAGCTTTTTTTTATTTATTGTATCCCATAATTGAGTTTGAGACACAAATAAAGTATTAAGGCTAGGACTACCCGCTACTCGTGAGAGTGCATCAGCTGCATTGTTTTCTCGACCTGGCTTGTATCTGATTTCATAATCATAGCCCAGCAGTTTAGATACCCACTTTTGTTGTTCTGGTGTTGTTATGCGTTGTTCCAACAAGTACTTGAGACTTCATTGGTCGGTGTTGATGTAGAACTTCCTACCCATCAAGTATGGTCTCCATGTCCGAATTGCATGAATTATTGCTAGCATCTCCTTCTCGTAAACAGACAAAGAGAGTTTGGTGTTACCCAAGGCCCGACTCATGAATGCAATAGGCTTCCCTTGTTGACTCAAAACTGCTCCTATACCATTCCCCAAAGCATCCGATTCAATAACGAATGGTTCATTGAAATTTGGCATTGCAAGTGTTGGTGTAGTAGTCATGGCCTTCTTAAGCTCTTGGAAGGCAGCCTCTGCTTCATTATTCCACTCAAATTGGCCCTTTTTTAACAGGTTGGTAAGAGACCGCGCAATAATGCCATAGTTGCGGACAAACTTTCGATAGTAACCTGTCAATCCTAAAAAACCACGTAGCTCAGACACATTAGCGGGCCTAGGCCAATTTAGCATGGTTTTAATCTTTCCTTGATCAACCTTAACTCCTTGAGAAGTTACAGTATGACCCAAGTATTCCAATTCTTGTAGGCCGAAAGCACATTTGCTGAGTTTGATGCCTATTTCAAAACCAAATGGCATGACTAAGTATTCATAATGACCATTATATGTACGAAAAGCAGTTTTATGAATATCTGTGTTGTATACACGTATCTGATGGTAACTCGCCCTTAAAGCAAGTTTGGTGAAATAAGTAGCTCCGTGGAGCTCATCAAGCATATCATCAACTGTAGGGATAGGAAACCTATCTTTGATGGTTACAGTATTAAGTGCTCTATAGTCAGTACAAAATCGCCATGATCCGTCTTTTTTTTTTTACTAATAGAACAGGAGATGAAAATGGACTAGTGCTAGATCTTATTAGCCCCAATTTTAACATATTATGAACTTGTTTTTTAATTTCAGCTTTTTGAAAATAGGCATACCTGTAGGGTCTCACATTGATGGCCTCGGTACCTTTGTTCTAATTGATGTGATGATCTACTTCTCTTGTAGGAGGAAGTTGTGTTGGCACTTGGAATACTTCTTCAAATTTTTCCAGCAATTGTTTAATCTCTACATCAATACTCTGTAATGTAGGATGGATGTAGTTTGAAGAGAAATAGCAAATATGGAGCCTCCTTGCCGTACCTCCTTAGTGATGACTTTCACTGATACCGGTTGAATTGCTTGTGCATCAATCCCTTGCAACTTTTGAATTTTGTTGTTCCAATGGAACTCTATTGTTAATTTCTTCCAATTGCATGCCACCGTCCCCAATTGTTCCAACCAGTTGATACCTAGGACCAAATCCATGTTAAATAGTGAAGACAATTTTTCAGGCCCAAAATGAGGCCCAAAAGGATGGGTAGTAGCCCAAATAATATTGGGCTGACCCAATAGGAATAGTACGGGTGAATATGGATATATGAATAGTATCGGGCTGACCCAGTGCTACAGTACACACAGTGACGTAAGCAATGACATCACAGTGAAAGGACGTAAGCAGTGACGTCACCGCCGGTAGGTCCCACACGGTGAACAGTGATGTACGCGTGAACAGTACCCGGTGAACAGTACCCGAAATTTTCCTATAAATACCCCCCTTCCCTTCATTTGTAACTCATCCCAAAAATGTAGTCTCTTCTCTTCTCCCTAAAGCCTCTTGTGAGGTTGTTCTCTCCTAGTGTTATTAGAGAGAGGTTGTAATTATTTTGGTCTAGTAAAGTCATTATATCTTTGTCCGTGGATGTTTCCCTCAAATTAATTGGGGGTTTTACCACGTAAATACTGTGTGTCCAGTTCTTCTCCACTTTTCTCAAATCTCTACTTTAGTTGCGGTATATTGCTTCCACATACAGGATCCTAACAGTGGCATCAAAGCACTGGCTGAGATCCTAACAATCCAGCCCAATTAAAGGTAAAGCATATAGAGTGAGGACAAAAGGAATACCTTGAAGATCAATGTGGACATTTTCAAATCTACCTTAACACTTTAATGGCTCTCTATTTGCCCTTTTTACATTCAAAGGTTCAGTTGGCAGTACTGGCAGTTGCAACATATTGGCCATTTTCTTGCTAATAAAATTGTGAGTAGACCCACTATCAATTAAGACAATTACTGCATGTGGTCCAATCTTTGTCGTCACCCGCATTGTTTTGTAGGATGACCAACCTGAGAGTGCATGTAAAGAAATCTCGGGTTGTTGTTCCATTGAGCCTTCGGTTTCATCATCATCCGAATCTTCATTGCTGCCTTCTAAGAGTAGGAGTTGTGGTCCTCGACATCTATGACCTGTTGTGAATTTTTCGTCACAGTTAAAACATAGCCCTTGTGCTCTTCTCTTTGGCTTCTCATCCCAATTGAGCCTCTTCATAGGTGTAGCTGCTTTGAACTTCGTTGGTGAGAAAGATTCGACCATGGAGCGGTTGAAAGGCCGTGTAACTTTCCTCTAGCGAATCAATTGCTCGTCTCGCATCCTTGCAAGGCTAATAGCTTCTTTTAATGATTTTGGTTTGAACATCCTTATGCCATCAGTTATTTCAGCCTTGAGACCTCCCATGAATGTCCCTACTAGAGCTTTCTGAGTCCAACCTTGTACCTGTTGATATGTCTTGAATTTGTCCAAGCCCATTTGCTAAGCCCAAGTCCATTTGCAAATTATTGGGCTGACCCAATAGAAATATTATGTGCTACAGTAAAACGTGAACAGTGTGCACCGAATACGCGTGAACAGTGACGTAAGCAGTGACGTCAACAGTATGTATGCGTAAGCAGTGACATCAACAGTACCGCGTGAACAGTACCGTATACGCGTGAACAGTAACTGTGAACAGTAACTAAATTTTTCCTATAAATACCTCCCTTCTCTTCATTTGTAAACCATCCAAGCTATTTGAGAGAATTCCTCAAGTGAGAGAATTATTTGAGAGAAAGTGAGCTTGAGATCTTGTGAGAGTATTTATTGGGTGTATTGGGGTTTTGGGTTTTGAGAGAAATTCTCTTGTCTTGTAATATCTCCATTTTAGTAAAATTCCTTTGATCGTCTTCGCCCGTGGATGTAGGCTTTAAGCCGAACCACGTAAATTTTGTGTCTCCACTATTCTATTTATTTCTCTATTTTGTCGTCATAATTATTCTTCCGCTGCAAAATTCCTAACAAACTGGTATCAGAGCTTCCGGTTGTGTTCGAAGCTGCTAAGGCGTGAGATTCTCAAGGAAATTCTTAGTATGCTCTGTGGTTGCAGCATTGCCTGATCTTCCACATCAGAAAAGAATTGTTTTTGAATTTACTGGTTTTGTGGTTACTGGATATAAGTGTGGTGGTGTGGAAAGTACATGTCTAGGCAAGGTTCTGGCTAAGGAAAGACTTGGTATTTAAGTGTGTCCGTTGTGACCCACCTCTCTTTCTTGTGAACTTACCTGGTGTGCTGTTCACTACTACGTACACTATTCCAGATTATTAACCAGAGGTGTTGACTGGCGTTGACCAGAGGTGTTGACATCATGACGACGACAAAATTTGATATTGAGAAATTTGATCGCAACATGAGTTTCACCATGTGGCAAGTCAAGATGCGTGCAATCCTGATTCATAATGGTTTGCATCAAGCACTACTAGGTAAAGATAAATTACCTAGTACTATGGATGAGGCGAAGAAGCAGGAGATGGATGATAAGGCCCTTGCTTCCATTCAGTTATGCTTGTCAAATGAAGTTTTGCGAGAAGTCATGCAAGAAAAGACCGCCAAAGATTTATGGGACAAGCTTGAATCTTTGTACGTTACAAAGAATCTCACCACCAAGTTGGTAGCAAAGCACCGTCTATACACACTCAGGATGGCTGAAGGTGCATCTATCAAATCTCACATTGATGAATTCTCCACTATCCTTATGGATTTAGAAAATATGGAGATTTCTTATGATGATGAAGATCAAGCTCTTATGTTGCTCCGCTCACTACCTCCATCCTACAAGCACTTTAGAGATACTTTAATTTATAGTCGGCAAACTCTAAAGTTAGAGGATGTTAAAGCAGCTTTATTTTCAAAGGAGCTTATTGATAAGGAGCTTGGAATAAGTAGAAATGACAGCCCAGCAGAAGGTCTACTCGTTAGAGGAAGGACTCCAGATAAAATTTCTTCTAGCAATCAAAGATCAAGGTCTAGATCAAAGTCTAGACGCAGAAATTTAACTTGTAATTACTGTAAGAAAAAGGGGCATATCAAGTCAGAATGCTTCAAGCTAAAGAACAAGCAGCAAAACAAAGATCAGAAGAGAGACGAACCCGCTGAAGCCAGTATTGTTCAAAATCAAGAGCAATGTGATCTGCTCTTAGTATGTGCTGATGAAGCCAAAGCCAGAAATGAATGGATTCTGGATACGGCTTGCTCATTCCATATGTGCCCCAATAAAGATTATTTTTCCACATATAAATCGGTGCAAGGTGGAGTTGTATTGATGGGCAACAACCATGCTTGTAAAATTGCTGGAATGGGCACAATCAAAATCAAGATGCATGATGGAGTAGTCAGAACTTTGACAGATGTCCGACATATTCCAGACTTGAAGAGAAATCTTATCTCTTTAAGTACTCTGGATTCGAATGGCTACAAATTCACTGGCGGAGATGGAGTTTTGAAGGTTGCTAAAGGTTCTTTAATTGTGATGAAGGCTGAGAAGATAGGCAAACTGTACATTCTGAAAGGCTCTACAGTTACAGGTGCAGCAGCCGTGTCCACATCTTCCTTATCTGACTCAGATGTCACCAGATTATGGCATATGAGGCTGGGATATATGAGTGCAAGAGGTCTATCAGAGTTAAGCAGAAGAGGCCTTCTCTGCAGTCAAAGTACATCAAAGCTAGACTTCTGTGAGCATTGTATTTTTGGCAAACAAAAAAGAGTCAGTTTCAGTACTGCAATTCACAGAACTAAAGGTACTTTGGATTACATTCATTCAGATCTTTGGGGGCCTGCACGTGTCCCATCAAAAGGTGGTGCTCGATATATGCTTACCTTCATTGATGATTATTCTAGAAAGGTATGGGTATATTTTCTGAAGCATAAAAATGATGTGTTTGCCACCTTCAAGCAATGGAAGGCCTTAGTAGAGAAACAGACTGGAAGAAAAATAAAGCGACTCAGGACTGACAACGGTCTAGAGTTCTGTCAAGGTGATTTTATTGAATTCTGCAAAAATGAAGGCATTGTGCGTCACCTTACAGTCAGAGGCACACCACAGCAGAATGGTGTAGCAGAGCGTATGAACAGAACGCTCTTGGAGAAAGTTCGTTGCATGTTATCAAATTCTGGCCTATCTAAAGACTTCTGGGCAGAAGCAGCTTTTACAGCCTGTCATTTGGTGAATCGTTCTCCATCCACAGCAATTGGCATAAAGACTCCAGAGGAGTTATGGTCTGGTAAACCGGCTGAATATTCTAACCTAAAGGTATTTGGATGTCCTGCTTATGCACACGTTAATGATGGCAAATTAGAGCCACGATCTAAAAGGTGCATATTTATTGGTTATCCTTCTGGTGTGAAAGGATATAAATTATGGTGCCCTGATCCAAATTCTCCAAAAGTAATAATTAGCAGAGATGTTGTATTTGATGAATCTGCTATGTTACATCCAGTAAAGGAGACTTCTGCCAGAAAGGAGACTTATGTTTCCTCTAATACAGATGCTGCAAGTTCTTCTAAGCAGATGGAGTTTGAGGTAGAGAATGAACTATCTCTACAAAATCGAGTTCAGATGCCTATTTCTATTGAAGAAGAGGAAACACCACAAAGTGAAGAAGAAGACTCTATTGCTAAACATAAGCCACCAAGAAAGAAGAGGAGGCCTCAGAGACTAGCAGACTATGTCTCATTTGCACTAGCTGTGGCAGAAGACACAAATACAGTTGGTGAACCTTCAACATATTCAGAGGCTATCTCTTGTGATGATTCTGCTAAGTGGTTAGTGGCTATGCAGGAAGAGATGGAGTCTCTTCACAAGAATAGAACTTGGGATTTAGTTAAACCGCCTAAAGACAAGAAAATTGTTGGATGCAAGTGGGTCTTTAAAAGGAAAGAAGGCATTCCAGGTGTTGAAGATGCGAAGTACAAGGCACGGTTGGTTGCAAAGGGCTATAGTCAGATGTTAAGACTGCCTTCTTACATGGAGAGCTTGAGGAGACAATTTATATGCAACAGCCTGAGGGTTTTGAAATTGAAGGGAAGAAAGACCATGTTTGTTTGTTGAAGAAATCATTGTATGGTCTGAAACAATCTCCTCGACAGTGGTACAAGCGGTTTGATTCTTTTATGGTTGGCCACGGCTATTCTAGGAGTCAGTATGATAGCTGTGTGTATTTCAGAAAACTTAAAGATGGCTCATTTGTGTATCTGCTACTCTATGTTGATGATATGCTGATTGCAGCTAAGGATATGTTTGAGCTAAACAAATTAAAATCAGAATTGAGTGGTGAATTTGAAATGAAAGATTTGGGAGCAGCCAAGAAAATTCTTGGTATGGAGATTCGAAGAGACAAAGCTGCAGGAAAACTTTACCTTACTCAGAAGAGTTTTGTTGAAAAGGTTTTGGAGCGTTTTGGTATGAAAAACACTAAACCTGTAAGTACTCCACTTGCTGCTCATTTTAAACTTTCTGCTGCTATGTCACCACAATCAGATAATGATATTGAGTACATGTCACATGTTCCCTACTCTAGTGTTGTTGGTAGTCTCATGTATGCTATGGTATGTACTCGTCCTGATATTGCACATGCAGTTAGTGTTGTTAGTAGATATATGTCTAATCCCGGTAAAGAACACTGGCAAGCAGTTAAATGGATTATGAGGTATCTACGGGGTACTACTGATTCTTGTTTGGAATTTGGAAGGAGTAAGGGACATTTGGTTGGTTATGTTGATTCAGATTATGCAGGTGATCTCGACAGACGGAGATCCATTACTGGCTATGTATTTACTCTTGGTGATATTGCTATCAGTTGGAAAGCTGCGTTACAGTCTACAGTAGCATTATCCACTACAGAGGCAGAGTACATGGCAGTTGTCGAGGCTATAAAAGAAGCCATTTGGATGAGAGGCTTGTTTGGTGAGCTCAGTTTGGATCATAAAGTGATTGTCGTCCATTGTGATAGCCAAAGTGCTATTCATTTAACTAAAGATCAAATGTTTCATGAAAGGACGAAACACATTGATGTGAAGTACCACTTTGTTCGTGATATTATTTCTCAAGGTGATATTTCTGTTAAGAAAATTGGTACTGCAGACAATCCAGCTGACATGTTGACAAAGTCTCTTTCAGTAAGCAAGTTCAGGCATTGCTTGGACTTAGTTGGTATTTATCAAAACTGATTGCCTTAGGGGCATTTTTGGAGAAGATGATTGAATAAATTCTTTAGCTAGCAAATTCAAGCCAAGGTGGAGATTTGTTGATATGTCTTGAATTTGTCCAAGCCCATTTGCTAAGCCCAAGTCCATTTGCAAATTATTGGGCTGACCCAATAGAAATATTATGTGCTACAGTAAAACGTGAACAGTGTGCACCGAATACGCGTGAACAGTGACGTAAGCAGTGACGTCAACAGTATGTATGCGTAAGCAGTGACATCAACAGTACCGCGTGAACAGTACCGTATACGCGTGAACAGTAACTGTGAACAGTAACTAAATTTTTCCTATAAATACCTCCCTTCTCTTCATTTGTAAACCATCCAAGCTATTTGAGAGAATTCCTCAAGTGAGAGAATTATTTGAGAGAAAGTGAGCTTGAGATCTTGTGAGAGTATTTATTGGGTGTATTGGGGTTTTGGGTTTTGAGAGAAATTCTCTTGTCTTGTAATATCTCCATTTTAGTAAAATTCCTTTGATCGTCTTCGCCCGTGGATGTAGGCTTTAAGCCGAACCACGTAAATTTTGTGTCTCCACTATTCTATTTATTTCTCTATTTTGTCGTCATAATTATTCTTCCGCTGCGAAATTCCTAACAGTACCCAATTACCCAATTTCTCAAACTCCTTTTGATAGTCACGCAAGGAACCCGACTGTCTGATTTTTGACAATGCTTCATCAAAGTCTTCACAATCAGTAGGGCCAAAACGAGACCATAATTCCTCTACAAAGATGTTTCATGATACCTCCTTCCCTTTTTTTCATGATAAGCCCTTCGTAACCACTGCCACCATTGATTTGCTTCTCTTTCCAAATGAAAAGAAGCCAAAGACACCTTCTGATTTTCCAAAGTGCCTTGGTATTCAAAGAATTGGTCGACGCGCGTGAACCATTCCGTTGGATCATCACCAGCATATTTGGGAAACTCAAGTTTAGCCAACTTAGAGAAAAACATCGGTTGTCCCCCTTCTGTGTTTTCACGAGCACGCGCAATAGAAGACTGCCCACTGCGTTCATTGATGTTGCTTGCTGTTGTTTCCTCCCTTGTAGTCAACACTTCAGAGATCTTGCTAATAGCAATCTCTAGATGATGTAATTTGTCATTGACACCTAGCTCCATTCTGCTGACACTAACTTGAAGTCCTTCGAGACCTGCTTCTAAGTGTTCTATTCTTTCTTTGTTGGTAGCCATATTGTATAGCTCTGATACCAATGATAGGTCCCAGTCAAAGCTATGAGAATTGATTAAAGATAAAGGTTCTGCTCAGAGTGAGAACTAACCACAAGAATTTTAATTGGAATCAGTCCCCTTTATTGATGACTTGGAAGAGTTTAAATAACAATAGGAAATAACAACTATTCCTAATTCTCAAGTCACAACTCTGAGAAATAATTTATTAACGGCAAAAAAATAATAACTACTTGTTCTATTTTTCAGTAAGCATAACTAACAATCTTGGACTTCTTCTTTGGCCACCTGTGCACATGTTAATGCATGATTAACAATCTTGGACTTCTTCTTTGGCCACCTGCGCCCATGTTCATCCAAATACTTTGGATTCTTTACTGGCATTCTTTGAGATCTTCTTGGTGGCTTATCAATATACCCCGAAACGTGCAAAGGGCGACACACTAGCCCAATTGCCTACTTGGCAGGATTTCAATATATATTGCCTACTTGACAAATTCATGGTTAGCATAATACCCAGACACATACCCTACCATGCACGTTCAGAATACCTCTTATCGGTTTCTGAATACTGATATCTGAATACTGAATACTAGGGATTCGTTATAGGCCAAAAATTTTGAAATCCTTAGTTTATTTTCATTTCCAAAATCATGATTCTATTTAGAGAATAAAATAAATAACTTTCAATGAGTCTACATAAAACATATCATGAAAATAAAATGCCCTTTTCGTGAAATAATTTCAACACTTACTTGAAGAAAATCATAACTTTCCATAAATTTGCATAAAACATATTATGAAAATTGAAATGCACTTTTCATAAAATAATTTTAACATTCACTTGAATAAAATCATAATTTGCTATGAATTTACATAAAATTTAGTATGAACATAAAATTTACATTTCATAAAATAGTTTTACACTCACCTTTTTGTTACTAACTTTTCGAGAACCACTCCAATTCTTCCTACACATATTCACATTCTCCTTTTTAGAAAATACCACACTCAAACTCATTCACACAATCACTTGCACGAGAGCAAATAAATTCATCCAAATCACTTAAACAATTCCCTAATTCTTACGGCATTGTTTTGGTCATAACTTGACCATTCTATTTCCGATTCTTTTCCTTCAAGTTCCTACATCTAAGTGTGATGTTTAGGCACATTTCTAGGCATAAAATTAATCCAATTACATCACATATTATTTTAGCCCTTCACAAGAGCCCATGTCATCATTTTCTTTCAACACTTAACACTTTCTTCTTCTCTTTTAAATTTTTATCACTTCCTCCCACTTAACCACACTTAAATAACCATTACTACACATTAACATGAAGAAAAATTTAACTCAACCATCACACACATGGCTGCCCAAAACTTCATCATGCACTCACCAAAAAGTTTCTTCAATTTCTTAACATAAATTGCTTAAAAATTACATCAATTTCTATACTAGTGCCTTAGCATGTATAGATTGAAATTTTCAAGCAAAATCACACCAAACCCTAGCTTAATCACACACTAATCTTTGTCAACTTAACATACATAACTTTCATTTGCTTAGTAACATCAAATTCAATATCATCCAACTTGATTTAAATTAATTATAACATCAATTCAAGTTTACTTCAAAAATTCCCAACAAACTAGTAACTCACCTTACACCTCATGACCTTAAATTCTCTTGCTTGGCTTGAATACTTGTTTGATGTCAAAATCCTTAAATTCATGCATTAAAATCATCACCCAAACACCAAGAATCAAAAACCCAAGAATTTATTTCACAATTCACAAAATTAGTGCACTTACCACTTGATTTCACTTGATATGGTTGAATCTTGCTCCTAGACTTGTAAGGTAAGCTTGTATGACCTTGAGAACGCTTGAGAATGGCTTGAAAAGTGTCCAAGGCACTCTTCCTCTTCTTCTCCTCCTTTGCCGAATTCTTCTCCCTTTTTTTCCTTCTTGGCTGATTTTTTTTTTGCTCTTTCTTTTCTCTACACTTCTCTTTTGATTTCTTTCATGACTTATCCTTTAGTTCCTTAACTCTTGCCCTTAAACTATTTTAAAATTTACAAGAGTGTCATTCGTTAAAGATGTTGAAATTTGATTGGTTAAACTCTAATGGTTAGTTAGATTTCAACTAAATCCATAAAAATCCACCACTTGACTTATATTTTTCCATATGTCTTACCTTGATTTATCCACTTGTTCACCTCACATTAATCCACCTAAATTAGTTTTCCACCACATTTAAAAACACCAATTAAATTACAACACCTAAATTACTTTTTCAACACATTTAAAACACCAATTAATTTAATCCATCTCAAATTACTTTTTCATTAACCAATCAAATTACACCATCTCATTTAAAACACCAATTAACTTACACCATCTCATGTGTCACCAAATGTTTATTATTTAACTTCCAAAAATATCTCTAATACTCCGAATTTATGGGAAATCCTTATTAGGAATTTCAAAACATATAATTGAATTTCGTATACACTTTACAGAGCCTTACTAACCATCTGAAACTGTTCCAATCATTTCTCAAGACTTTAATACCCATCCGGACGCATTTCGTAACTTTTCCGAGTCTCCGAACACCGTTTTGAAAACCTCCGGATCCGTCCAATAAATTCCATTATAGCACCGTTAATACTTCTAACATTCAATTTACTCATAATAATGGGTATATTTATTCGCATATATATCATACAATAAATTCTGAAAAAATATATTACAATACTTATACATGTACAGTACAAACTA
Source organism: Xanthoceras sorbifolium (assembly GCA_003430845.1). Classification (NCBI taxonomy): domain Eukaryota; kingdom Viridiplantae; phylum Streptophyta; class Magnoliopsida; order Sapindales; family Sapindaceae; genus Xanthoceras; species Xanthoceras sorbifolium. Next base: position 2,101,862 of record CM010619.1, read on the forward strand.
TTGGGAGGGTGTATTACACATAATACATATCACTAAGAGCTAATTGCATCGACCTCCCCTGAGGTTTTACCAACTACAATCGGAGTCAACTTTATCGTTTATTGACAAACATCTCTCATGCCCTTAGTAAAATTTGGTCAAATGTAACAGTTGACAATGGGAGATCTTTGTAAAAAAGAAAATCAAAAGTTAATTAACGGGAGGGGGGGTCTTTGTCAATAAACCCAAAAGTTGACTTCGCCTGTAATTGAGCAAACCTTAGGAGAGGTGGACATTATTACTCTATAAAAAAAACAACTTCCTTTCAAAAAAAAAAAAAAAAAAACTTAACAACTTCTATTTTTTCAATTCAAATATTTCTTAAAATATGCATCTAAAGTCGTTTGTCTTTTCTTTGTACTGAAACCGAAGTTAATCTGATCCTTAATTTTTTACAAATCATACACCATATTTGGTATTTTTTTTTTCATTTTGTAGCAAGAAGTTATTTAATATTACTAATGCTTGAAAGGCCTCTTTTGAAAAAATGATTGGTAAAATTATACTTCTGTCATCTAGATCATGATCATCGGGTAGGCGTATTCATTACCCCTTGAATAATTTCTTCATTAGTAGACGATTCCATCACTACATCATTTTCACTAGGATAATTCAAAAGGTGATCAACATCCATCACATTTCTATAATGTAGACTAGAAATGGCTTCACGTAATCCATCGATGTCTTCATCTTCACCAACTTGTGGTTCATAAGTCATATCTTCATCTGAACGAATCTTGCAATGTCGAAAACAATTTGCAATGGTTGTTGTCTTCACATCAATGTTCCAAGCCGCGTTAATAAATTTCATAGCATTTAATATATTAATTTTTTCGGGATTTGTTTCTCTTACCTCGTAGCCCTCCAAGATGTTAGAGTAGAAAGGACGTCAATAATGAATTTTTAGTGCTCGAATAATCTCAGCATCGCATGGTTGAATCTTTGATGTTGTATTAGGAAGCAAGAAAAATAGTTCAACATTTGTCAAACATTCGATAACCTTTGGATGGGGTTGGCAATTTTCCACTATTAGAAGAACCTTTTTACCATTCATTCTCTTGTCAAACCAACAAACAAATTCTTGAAAAAGTAAACTAGTCATCCATGCTCTCTTGTTTGCTCAAAAATGACAACTAGGATTGCTCATATTTCACATGTTTAAAACATCTAAGATTAGTATACTTACCGATAATCTAAAGAGGTACTTTGTCTGAACCATCGTCATTGCAACAAACAGTAATAGTAATTTTCTCATTATCCTTCTTGCGTCCTTCCAATTGCTTAGTGGCAAGCGAATGATCTGCTTCCAAACGAAAAAATAACCTCGTTTTATCCAATTGTAGATATCATTCCAATGGAATTGGTCTAATTTAGCTCATATTCCAGGTAAAGCAATTGCAATTTCATTATTCTCCATGACAACTGAACCACTTTCACCAAAGCGCCGATAAGACTTAATTCCATGTCATACCTTAAAGTGGTCTAGCCAACCACTTGAGAAGTTAAATTCTAGATTAGTTTCACTAGACATTTTCTTCAAAAACTCTTTTGCTTTGGTCTGGATCATTTCTCTAGTCATGTTCACTTTCTCTTTGTAACATCCCGGATTTCGAATTATTAAATTTAAATATGTGGATATAAATTTTTGTAATTGGAAGGGGTGTAAATGTAATTAAAAGTATGTTTATTTTTATAATTTCCAGTTGGACCAGATTGAAAGGTCGAAACCGATGCTTGAAGATTGAAAAACTGAAGCAGAGAGCATCGCGACCTGGTCACCGCGACCACAGGTCGCGATGGCTTGCTCGCGGTGGAAAATGAGATTTTTGGCAGTGAGCATCGCGACCAGTCACCGCGACCACAGGTCGCGATGAACTGCTCGCAGTGAAAATGTCAATTTCTGGCAGTGAGCAACGCGACCACCAGCGCGACCTAGGTACCGCGAGGTGTGCTCGCGATGAAGGCGATGCAAACGCTCCAGTGAGTACCGCGACCTGGTGGCGCGACCACAGGTCGCGACGACGGTCGCGACAGCAGAAAAATATAAAAAAAAATTTGGCTTCCGTGAGAAGCCACAGACAGCACAGAGGAGAGAAAAGAGAGACAGAGAGCGAGAAAAAAAAAAGAGAAAGAAGAAAGAAGAGAAAGAAGAAGAAAGAGAAAGAAGAAGAAGAGGAAGAAGAAGAAGAAAAGAAGAAGGAAAGAGAAAAGGAAGTGTAGGAGGAAGAGAAAAGGGAAGGAAAAAGGAAAAAAGAAACCGTGAAAACGCGATTCGTCGAAGGGAAACGGTATCCAGGTTGGTGTACATACGATTTCGAACGTATTTTGGTAAAAAGTTTTGATTTAGTATGTTAAAAATATTGTTATGGATTATATATACTTTCATATTGATTTTTGAATATCTTCGTTTTGCATTTTGTTTATATATTATTGAGTGATTGTGCCTTATTTTATTTGTGAAATGTTGAATAAACTTGTGTGTTTCGAAAATCCGATTTCCAGTTGTTGTTTGATTTTCTCATTTATGGATTTTGATTTAAAGTAGTTTTCGTCGATCTCTGAAAACAAATGTTGTTATGAGTTTTAAAGGCCCTGATATATGTATAGGGATATTTGGATATAGGAGATTGACATGTCAATTGGGTGAAATTATAGCAGTACTGCACTCTATTGTCTCTGATCATTGATTTCGGATACCATTTCCTCGTGAAATGGGAAACCGACTGTTTATCCGGATACCATTTCCTTGTGAAATGGGAAACCGACTGTGAAAAATACCCGGATACCATTTCCTCGTGAAATGGGAAACCGACTGTTTATATAGGGATACCATTTCATATGAAATGGGAAACCCGACTGTAAAACCCGTAATCCAGTCCTGTACACCCTGTTATGTGTATCACGGGCCAAATTAGAATTTATGGGCAGAAAATGTCTGGAAATAAAGAAATGATATTGAACTGAATTCCATAAAGTTTTGACATATTGTATGTTTCTAAAAGTTTTAGTATTTGAGAAATGTTTACTTTATATAATTATATTTCTGAACACTTCTGTTTATAAGTTTTCCTGTTTATTTATATTTCTGAATTTAAGATTTACGATATACTGTTTGTTTTAACTATACTGTTTTATATTCTATTACCTTTTATTTTAAGTGTACACCCACTAGGCAGTTTTGCTTAGCGCGTTAGTTTTGTTTCTAACGCGTAGGTACCAGGGATTCCGAAGAAGCTAAAGATTGAAGATAGAGAGGGATTTGCTGACAGAGTCCCAGAGTTATCACAGTTGGGTAGCTATATTATTGTTATATGTACATATTCTGAAAGCATGCATATACAGAGGATTTGTAATTATGTTTCGTAATATGTTTTGTAATTAATTATTTTATGATTCTGTATTATTCAAATGTTTGTAAATATTAAATTCTGAATTGTTTTATTTTATAAAGTATATTGGAAAGTCGCACTAAACGGCAGAGTGCGCAAATGTTTGAAATGATAATTGAAGTGTTTTGTGCATTGTTGTGATTTGGGATTTTATTTGAAAAACAGGTTTTGGGAAATTCGAAAAACAAACGGAACTCTGCCGAAATTTTTGAAAATTAGTTTTGATGGGCTCACTCGAAAAGATTTTAAAATTTATAAACTATATGGTTTGCCATTTATAAACAGAAGTAAGAAAGTTTTGAAAACCCGGTAGCGCTCCCTGGGTCGATCCAGTCGGGTCGGGTCGGGGGGTGTTACACTCTTGATATTGGAGAAACCACTCATACAAGACTTTTTCTAACTCAGGATATTTTGTTGATTTGTTCCTCTTGACATTGCTATTTTTCATCTAATTTGACAAATATTCTGCTGACCTTTTAAGAGTGTTTGATATTGTTGATTGGCTGATAGAGAGATGAAAATTTGGTTAAACCCATTGTTGCAAATCTTTTTTATTAGAAAGGGATGATCATTTTTATACCCACACAAGGCTCTCTTCATTTCATCGATCAATGTAGATTTTTTCACTCCTTTCAAACGAGACGCCATGAAAGAACAAGATATGGAAATTGTAATGATTTAAAATATAAAAATAAAACTTCTGACTATTTATAGAGATTATGTTTTATGTACATTAAATATCTTAAAACACTTTATTTTCTAAGTTATTAAATTTTAAAGTCACATTTATTGTACTGTACATATGTTCTTATTAACTTTTACGCATGTACTTATTAATTTTTACGTACCTACGTTTAATTTTAGTATTGTATGCATGTTAGCATGTACTTATTAATTTTTATGTATCTACTTTTATGAATGTACATTAATTTTTTGACATTATATACATGTATTTATTAATGTCTATGTGGATATATATAAGTACTTATTAACTTCTATGTTCATATGTATCTTAGTCGAAAATATGTATAATACATGTACAAGTAAAACATAAAACTTAAAAAAAAAAAAAGTAGTAAGAATATAAAACTCTTTTTAAATTAATAAATATTCATTGATTGATAAATTAATAAATTATTCATTTGTCGATAAATAAATAACCCCTCTAAAACAATAATTTTCCATGGTCTCAACGATATTATTTGTTGGTTTGCTCTATTGTACTCCATTATGCTCTCGGCTTCATGGATACGACTCCTTCGATGTTGGTAATGATAGGAGGGAAATAACCGTTCTCAACATATATCCAAACACGCTCATCGTTAGCCTTCAAATAGGCTCTCATGTGTGGCTTCCAGAACTCGTAGTTCGAACCATCCAAAAGTGGAGGTCGAGTGCTTGATGCTCCTTCTCTGATCATTCCTATCATAGATTAACAAACAAAAAAAAATACAAATCCAACAAAATAAAAAGCTCGAATCCTATTTTAAGTATATCTAGACTCCTGCTCTGATACCAATTTAAAAATGTGGATTTGTAGTTATGGCAAATCTAAAGGGCGTGGATAGGTTTAACAAAAAATATTACGGAATTTAAAACAAGTAAACCTAATTAAAAATCAATAGAATGATTTTCACGTGGAAAATCTCAATAGGTCAAAAACCACGGGACCAACTCATAGGTTACTTAACACATCTAATACAAATTTCACCTAGTTGGTATATCATTTACAACTCACGTTGACTGACCACTCAATCTCACGACTCTTATTATAACCCAATACTACCTCCCCGCAGACCTTTTGCTAGAAACCCTTGTGAATGCTGGTCAGAGACTACACGCGCTCCAAGACTTTGTGTTCCTTTCGTCAGGTCAAATAAACAACAACCCCCAATTTATTGAGATCAGATCTAGTACTCAATAATAAATGAACAATCAAATAACATGCATAATCAAAACATTTTATGAATAGACTAGAACAATTAAGTGCAAATGCAAAGCATAATCTACTCTATAAATCTCTCTCTTCTCTTACTGAAAATAAAAACACTAGAGCATCAAAGCGATATAACTATGTGAGAGGATATAAAAAAATGAAGAACATAAGAACTTTTAGAGAGTATAATTGCGCCAACTTGAGCCAATTGAATAATGAATTTTACTTCATTATTTATAACCAACAATAGAAAAACCTAATTCTAATAAGAGTAGGAAATTAAAAGCTATTAGGTTTTCTAAAAGGACTCTAGGAAATAAAATAATTTGTTTCCTAACATAAAACATATAAAAAGACTTTAGGAATGAAAAGAATTCTTAAAACAAATAAAACTCAAAATATATATATATATATATATATATTTTTTTTATTTTTTTTTTTGAAGAATAAGAAGTTCTCATATTTTCAAATTAATAAAAACTTCTCAAAACAAATTAGGAGTGCATTAAAAACTTATTTAAAAGTCACTAGGAGACCAAAACACAAAAACACACAAACCAAACCCAAGTTGGGTTCGGCATACCTGCACGCCTAAGGCATGCACCCACGCTCGGGTGTAAGGTTGCTACCCGACAGCCACGCCTGAGGGGTGAGCTTGCCGTCCCGTCTCCCATGTTTCAGCTTTTGCAACTACGCTTGACTCGATTTTGAGCCAATCGACACCTATCCAAACGGTCTTGGAATTTTTCGTTCTTTATACTATTGGAAAGATACGGATGTCTAGTTTCATCTCTAAAAACAAAACACCATTTGGATGTATAGATAAAATTTTATTCCAATTCGAGCATCTAAAGGTTAGTTTTTCAAAAACACAAAATATTAGAAAATAAATTCTAAAACCAGACATAACAAAACAATTAAGACACAACGCTTATAAAACATTTAAACCAACATGTTAGCACTCAAATGCAAATGTATGAACATGTTATAAGTGTATGTGTGAATCTTATCCGATCTCAAGAATTAAGAGTGTTCAGTTCCTCGAAACTTACCTTTACGCACTTTGTAGAGTGTTCAGTTCTTCGAATCTTCAACACGCTCAACTCATGCTCTGACTAAGCTATCTAAGACTTACATAAAAATTTGTTTTTGCTCACGAAATCACAGCCAACAAAATAATAACCTTACTCAATGTTTTGGCCCAAATCCTATTTTTCCATTCAGGCACGAAGCATATGGAAATTGATGTCCACTTTATCCGAGAGAAAGTGGCTTCTACAGAAATAAAACCTAGGTTCATTCCTACTGGCCTTCAAGTGGCAGGTGTACTAACCAAGGGCTTAGCTAAAGATCGATTTCAATACCTCTGCACCAAACTCACCTTGGTTGATTCACCACAGCTTCGTTTGCGGAGGAGTGTGAAGGTAACTGTAGCTAACACTGCTAAGAGCAGTACTACTACTGAAGTTGAAGCAGAACAACACTATTGTTGTTCAGGATTTCTAGAACTACATGAGCAAAGATCATGATCATGGGTTCAAACGTGATGATCATGATCATCATACAAGATTGAGAAGATCAATTGTTAGTGTGGGAGCATAGCAGCAGAACAATAACCTGTAACAGAATTTGCCACATCAGCAAATTCTAGTAGCTGAAGTTATTGTTAGGAAAGTTAGTTTTCGGGTTGTTAAGATAGTTATAAAGTTTGTTAAGGCTGTGTGTAATTTTCTATATAAATAGTGCTAGATTTTTCTATTGTAACTACTTAATTAATAGTTTCAATAAAATCATCAGAATCAGCCTTTAATGGCTTCTCTGAATAACAGTTCTTCTTCTTGAACTTTTATCAAACACCTACGGTGTTTATAACAAATACCTAACATCATCTAGTTACAAGCTATTTTCACTGTCTACTCACAAACTTGTTCTTTTAAATTGGAAATGGACATTTTACGTTTGGTCATTTTTTTTATATATACATCATCCTCCTCACAACCCTCATTTGCTGCTGTAAACCATTCTGGTATTTGATCACAGCGACTGGTAATTATTCACATGGTGGCATGGTGGCAGGATGATTGATGGTCGTCTCCCAGATCGAACGGGTCAGGAGTCTGGAGAAGCAACAGGATGGAGTAGATATGAAAAGGGTGCTTCAGAATCAAAGAGAAAAGGCAACTGAGCAGGAGAAAGAGGAAGACAATATACGCATGTACGTTTTTTGTCTAATTTTATAGCTTAATAACTGGTAGCATGATTTAGTTATAGTGTAGTTAATTTGTATCTAACGATCAATTATATGTGCGTATGATTTTTATCTAATTTCATATCTAAATTTATGCAACTTTTTCTGCATAAATAACCAGTATGCGTCCTAAGGGTTTTTAAGCAGACTTGGGTTTCACTGATTTAATTTCATATATTTTTTTTGGAAATATGTTTTTTTTATGGATGTGATAGAAAAATTTTAGGTAAGAGTTCGAAAGTTTATTACTGTATTAATATATTGAAGCATTTTTCCCTGTTAACACCCAATAAACCCGGCAATTATAACTTTGGTATTAAAAAAAAACTACATAGATGTTGACACTAAGCTAGAAAACTTCAACATCACGATTTATTTGATGAGCACTTGGAAACAACTTGGAAAATAACTACATGTTGACTCTAATTTGAACAATAAGAACTGCTAACACTTGAAGCATTGGAAATAATAATTGACACATCAGTAGTAGCTTTTCACCTAGCATTTTCTCTGAAAAATTGATGGCAAATTTTACACAAGTATCTGTCAGCTGTGATCAGGCTGAGAACAGTGCAATAATCATGTTCATGGTCGGCCTAGATTGTGGATTTGCATGCAAGCAAGCAATTGCAATGTTCAAAAATTTCAACACTCCATCTTGAAATTCAGGTGGAGGAATTGGAATGCGTTGGTCCAAAACATCTTTGACAAGCATGTTGTCTCTAGTCAATGGAGATGACAAAGAGAGGATGAGATCGCCCGGATGTTTTCCTTTTATCACTTCTAACACCAAAACCCCGAAACTGTAAACGTCACATTTCTCTGTTACCTTCATCGTGTATGCAAGCTCTGGAAAGAAAACAAAAATTGTGATCATTCAGACAAAAACGTTATATATTTAGACGAAAAAGTATAATAATCTTAGGATTACCTGGTGCAACGTATCCATAAGTACCGGCAAATCCTGTCTGATTGGAAGAGTCTACCTTTAAAAGCTTGGCAGTGCCAAAATCCGAAACATGAGCCTGATAATCCTGATCTAGCAAAATATTTTTGCTTGATATATCTCGATGAACGATTGGTGGTGAGCAATCATGGTGCATGTAAGACAAGGCCTGAGCCACACTTTCGATTATATTCAACCGCTTAGGCCAATCCAATGCTTTAGCTTTTTCTTCATTGGACAGGATTGTGTCCAAGCTACCCTTCTCGAGATACTCGTAGACCAAAAACGAATGTTGTGCATTCGAACAGAAACCATACAATTTCACAATGTTTCGATGCCGGATTTCTGTTAATGCTTTTATCTCATTCAGAAACTCCTTTTGAAAAGTGTTTTCGCTGTTGAGATGAGGATGGTGGAGTTTCTTCACAGCTACTATGCTAGCTGATGGTAGCTTAGCCTTGTAGACACTTCCATGTCCTCCTTCTCCAATGCAATACATAGCATCAAAATTGTTGGTTGCCTTTATGATGTCTTCATACAAAATTCTTCCATCAAAATTTGATATGGAGAGCAGTTCTTCTTCATTGTCTTTCATTGAAGAAACCTTCTTTCTCTTCTGTAAAATGAAGTAGATTCCAAAGAAAACAAACAAAAGTAGAAGAGCTCCTAAAACAGGGAATATGATTGAAAACACTAGTTTCTGACTCTTCCTCGAGGATCTGACAAAAGGATCAACGCACGGTGATAGTCCTGTCACATTGCCACACAGACCTTTGTTCCCTTGTAATGCTTCTATGGAAGCATTTTTAAACGCTGGGCTGTCAGGAATAGGACCCTGCAAATCATTGTGAGATATGTCGATGTACATCAGGGCATGCATATCTTTGAAACTGTCTGGAAGGAAACCATAAAGACGATTGTAGGAGAGATTCAGCAGCAATAGGCTTTGCATTTTGCTGATTTGCGATGGTATCTCTCCTCTGAGAAAGTTGTGACTCAAATCCAGCTGAGACAATTGAAGTAAGTTCTCCAACTGGCTTGGAATTTCTTGGCTAAACTTGTTGTTGCTCAAATTCAAGTAGTGTAGCTTAATGCAGTTGCCCAAATATTGAATTGATTGGCTCAGATTGGCTCAGATTGTTTCTAGACAGGTCCAATTGCTCGAGATTAGTCAGTGACTCGAATTCTGGAGGTATGCCACCAGAAAGTTGATTGTTACTCAAGTTGAGCAACTTAGAAATACGAGTCAGTTTTCCCAACTCTTTTGGCATCTCCCCAACTAAACGATTCGAAGAAAGATCCAACACTTCTAGCTGAGTTGCCTTACCGATCTCAGGTGGTATGCTTCCAGTAATATTGTTCCCTGCAATGCGTAGAGTGCCTAAATATGGACATCTGGCCCAATTAGATGAAATTTCACCATATAACTTGTTAAAGCTGAGATCAATGTATGTCAGGTTCGGGTAGACGGCGAAGTCTTCAGAAGTATTACCACTGAGTTGGTTTCCCTCTAGACGGACTCTAACTAAGCTTGTGCAGTTTTTCAAGCTTCTGGGAATTGGACCTGTGAAACTGTTGTTATTTACCGTGAATTTTTGTAGTAATCCACCTTGGCAAATGTCATTTGGCAAGTAACCAGTAAACTGGTTTTGGTCCAGTTCCAACATTGACAATTTCACAAGATTCCCCATTTTTTTAGGAATGGAACCGGAAAGTTTGTTTGCACGGAGAAAAAGATATTCTAAGTTGATCAAATTGGAAAAGGAATCAGGGACTGAACCATTCAGTTGATTTTCACTCATCTCTAAATCGGTAAGAGATATCAAGTTTCCTAACTCTTCAGGAATTGGGCCTGAAAGTTTATTTTGATAGAGATGTAGAAGAGTGAGGCTTCTCAGACCACCTAACGATGTTGGAATGGAACCAGAAAGATTGTTTGAAGAAAAGATTAGAGAGACAAGAGACCTCAAATTTCCTAGTTCGTGGGGGATTGGACCGGAGAGGTTATTGTTGAATGCGTACAACACTGTCAGATTTTTCAAGTTTCCAAAAGTGGAAGGAATTGGGCCAGTAAGATTGTTGGTGTCTAGGTAAACTTCAAGCAAGTTTTTCAGGTTTCCTATTTCTGGAGGAATGGAACCTGAAAGTGAATTGTTATAGAGATACAATGTAGTCAGGTTGGTGAGTTTGCCAAGTGAAGCAGGAATTGGCCCATGTAATTGGTTGCTATACAAGGTAAGATCATTAAGAGACCTTAAAAGGCCTATTTCTCTTGGAATTGACCCATTTAACTGGTTTTGGACAAGGTGGATGACCTGAAGATTTGTTAGGTGACCAATTTCTGGTGGGATTTCTCCAGAGAACTGATTAGTTGATAGATCAAGGTAAACAAGTTTCGAAAGGTTTGCAATCTGAGATGGGATGGTACCATAGAGTGAATTCACAGCAAGATCAACATATTCAAGATTAGGAAAAGACGAGAACGAAAACTTGTGAAGTGTACCATTCAAGCCGAAACTGGTAATGTTTATTTTGATGACGCTCCCAGCAGGGTTGCATGAAATTCCAAACCAAGTGCATGGGGTTGTGCTTGGTTTTGAATTGGATGCATTGTGTGAAAGCACAGTCCATGAAGGTAGCTGAGACTGTGTTTGGTTTTCAAAGCTGGATTTCCATTTGAGAAGAGCATTTACTTCATCAATAGAAGAAGAAGCAACACTTGGTAGTAGCCAAGAAAATGGGATAAAAAAAATGACAAAAAAGAAAACGGTTTGCAAGTTCAGTGTGTTTGCCATAGTTTTTTTATAATGGTTTCTGAATAATTTACAAAACTTTCTCTGCATATATATAGATAAAGTAACCAGAATGCATCCTACTGGTTTTTGAGAAATTTTTGCAAGACCGCAGACTTGGGGTCAAGTCTTCCACTATTGCTTTCTTTCATTTAGTCGACTGGTGACTTTTTTTGGGATGAAAAACTAATAAATAATGAGTTTGATATAATTTGCTTTGCTTCTGGGTTGAGTTCCATTAGACAGTGATATTACTAGTATGAACCAAAACCCATTGTTTGAAAAAATGTGTTTATGAATGAAACAGAGTAGGAACGCTTGCAGCCACAAAAGAAAAACAGAAAAACTTATGCGAACGGTTTCGTCAGTTCCTATTATATTTTATTATTTAAATTGGGACTTTTTTTTTTTTTTTTTGACAAGAATTGGAACTTATTATCATTTTATTTCTTCAATATGAATAAAAGTAATATGAATTGGGTCAAATGGTGACTTTTTTGGAATGAAAAACTAATAAATAATGAGTTTGATATGTGAAGACTTAGATTATAATTTGCTTTTCTTCTGGGTTGGAGAACTTGAGTCCATTAGACAGTGACATTACTAGTATGAATCAAAAACCATTGTTTGAAAAAATGTGTTTATGTGGGCCTTGACAGTGGTGGTCTTTTGGAATATGAATGAATCAGAGTAGGATGTTTTATGGATCCCCCGTTCACTCGTTCTATCCTGACAAAAACTTATGTGAACGGTAATAATAGGTAGGAGTTGAGAATATTCTTGATATATATCAATGCAGTGGCTCTCAACCAAATTAGAAGATTTTTTTTTTAATTAGGAATTAATAAAAAAAAATTGTGTCTAATATTACTTATTGTTTACAGGGTCAAATAGATGTGCTCGTTACAACTAAATACATTAAGAAATGAAATCTTTAATTAAGTTATAGGTGAAGTTATTAGTTCAGAAACTGATGTGTCTACTCTAACCTATGGTCTTGGAATCGGTCGACCAAGAAAAAGGTAAAAGTTCTTGTCAAATTGAGACATTAAAAATATTGGAGGATGAATATTCCAAACTGATGCAGCAAACAAAAATGTAAACCATCTTGAGACTGAAATAAATGGATTGAGATCCCAACTCAAAGAGATAGATGAATTGAAATCTAAGTTTGGCGAACTTTAAGTGATGTTTCGACAACAATTTTCAGCTTCATCTGGATCTTCGTAGTTTATATGTTTTTTCGTTACAACCATTTTTTAATTTCGTCATATGATTAGATTGACGACTCTGTATCGATTTTTATTATCCTATTAAAGTAGAGACTAAAAAAGTAGTAAATCGAAATGTCACTAAATATGCATACAATGACACAAATTTAAAATGATTAATTGTAAATTTTATGTACAAACTTAGTGACACAAATTGCATTTAATTACCTGTCACTAAGTTTATATACAATGACACAAATTGCATTTGATTAACTGTCACTAAGTTTATAAACAGTAACACAATTTTCATATGATTAACTGTCACTAAGTTTATACATAATAACATAATTTTTAAATGATTAAGTGTCGTTAAGTTTTTGTATAACGACAAATTTTTCTAATGATTAATAGTCACTATAATTGTAAATAGTGACATAATATTTAAAAAATAAATCGTCACTAAATATGTGTATAGTGATAAATTTTTAAATAATTAACTGTTACTAAATTTGTACATAGTGATACAAATTTTATTTTGTCACTCATTAAGGTTCCCTAATAATGCGTCACTAAAAGTCTTAGTTTGTGATACATAAAATTCGGTCACTAACTATAGTAACGAGATAACTTTAACCGTCACTAATACTTTTAGTAATAAGTTTAAAGGTGACAATTTTATAATGATATTTTTTATTTTATAATATTAATATTGTGATAAATTTTTCTTTTTTAATGGTAAATTTCTTTTTTTTGTCTATGTAAGTTGATTTTATTGTAGTGATTTTTGCTGGACAGCAGGATTGGGTCAAGTCTTCCACTATTGCTTTCATTGATTTAGTCAAATGGTGACTTTTTTTGGAATGAAAAACTAATAAATAATGAGTTTGATATGAGATGACTTTGATTATAGTTTGCTTTTCTTCTGGGTTGGAGAACTTGAGTCCATTAGACAGTGATATTACTGGTATGAATCAAAAACTATTGTTTGAAAAAATGTGTTTATGTGGGCCTTCACAGTGTTTTTTTTTTTTAATATAATTAAAATTGATACACATTAATAATAATTTAATTCACATAGTACATATTATCATATTATAGATTTGAATCAAGATAGAGTTAATTACATCTACCTTTCTTGAGATTTTGTCAACTACAAACAGAGTCAACTTTATCATTTATTGACAAAGACCTCCCTTACCGTTAATTAACTTTAGTCAAACTTAACAGGGTCAGGGGCATTTTCGTCTTTTTAGAATTTTTAAATTTTAATATATTAAATAAAAATTTAAAAATTAAGAAAAATTTCATCTATACATCTTTAAAATAACGGACGGTTAAGATTTATTTAAAAAAATTAAAATAATAATAATAATAATAAAATTAATTAAAATAAAAAATTAATTATAGTTAATGGAGATTCATTTTTCAGATTGGATCTCCACCAAAAAAAAAAATTGGAAGAACCTATTTCTGAGTTCTTCGAACCATTTTTTTTTTTTTTTTAAAATTTCTAGATCTGGGTTCACCTTCGAAGGCGAACCCAAATTGTTGACGAACCCAGATGAGTTCATCTTCGTTGATAAATCCTTCCGATTTCGTCTTCGTTGATGAACCCTTCTGGGTTCGTCGCGCTAGAGATCCAATTTGGAAATTGAATTTTCACTTTTCAAATTCAATTTTTTAAAAAAATTTATTCAATTTTTAGATCTCCACCGTCCATTCAAAGATGAACGATAGAGATTTGAAGTTTAATTTTTTATAATAATTTTTTTAAACGAAATAATTTTTTATTTAATAGAAAGAAAATATTATTTTATGGATATCTTGGTCATTTTAACGGTTGAAGTTGGTCAACTATTAAGTCTAACGAAAGTCAACTAACGGTGGGGAAGATCATTGTCAATAAACGATAAAGTTAATTCCGCTTGTAGTTGGTAAAACCTAAGGGGAGGTGGATGTAATTAACTCTTCAAGATGAGATATAAGGATAAAATATTTAATATTACTCTATAATTAATAAAACATGATATAATATAATTCTTCTAGAGGACAATAAATATGAAATGAGTGGCTCTCAACTAAATTATAAGATTTTTTAAAATAAGGAATTAATAAATTTCATTTGTTGGATGACTTTTCCATTGCCACTCGTATGGTTCTCTGTCTCCTTGTAAATTCTATATCCACAAAAATTCCTAGACTCATCACAGATTTTTAATAACCGATCGGCTTCGTTCAAACGAGTTGATTATCTTTTTAAAAATAAAATAAATATATTGAGTTGTTCAAAAGCAACCCAAGGGTTTCAAACCATGATGATGGATTTTGTTGGCATATGAAAGTTAATCATTTTGTTTAAAATGACTTAAAATTTGTAAAATAATTATATTTTTAAAAAATAAATTATATTACATTAAATTTTTAAAATTTTTAAAAATAATCATTTTGTTTATAAAATTAAACAAAATATAATTATTTTTTATATTTTTATGGTACAAAATTGATCAATATAAAATTATATTACATTAAATTTTTAAAAAGTTAAAATTATTTTTAAAAAATTAAAAGATTTAAATTAAATTTGATTAAATACTTAATAATATATATTTAATACTTATATAAATTTAATTTTAAAAAAATATAAAAAAGGAAAAAAGAACTTCCACACGGGACTCAATAGTTCCGTCTGGACTAGACTAAAGAGTGCATAGATTAGATTTTACACTTCACAGGACTGTCCAGTCCAATCCAATCCTATATAAGAAACACAACCTAAAATGCTTGAGGATAAAATTATCATTTTAGTTTAACTAATAGTAAATGTTTAATAATCTTTCAAACAAAAATAGTAAATGTTTAAGAACAAAATCATCTAGCTTAATTAAATAGTAGCAAGACAAATTATTCTTTAACAACTTTTGCCATGATTTTTACCTTTTGAATACAACTTTAGAATCTTAAAAAAATAGATATAAGTTGAACTGACAACCTTAATGTGAAGGTGTGAATAGCTTATCATTAAGTCACCTCAACTTTTATCAATTCTGTAGTTTACTATCAACAATTTGGTTAAAAGAAACTGTTTCAACTTTAACCGCTGATATTAGATGTACCCCGCGCTGCAAAGAAAAGGATCAGACAGGTGCCAACTGGTTGTTAACGACCGCTCTCCGACGATCAAATTAGTATATCAAAGAAGAAAATGTAACTCAGGGTGAGAATGCTAGAGAACTCTAAAAACCTTCACATCTCTTTTCTTCTTTGATATACTGCTTCGTCGATGGAGGGTGGTCGCCAACAACCAGGTGGCACCCCTTCTGATCCATTTCTTTGCAGCATGGGGTACATTACCAGGTCTAATATCAGCGGTTGGTGACAAAAAAAGTTGAAACAGAAACTAATGTTGTATATTTGAAAAACAAAATAAGAACAAAAATGCTAATAACATTCATGAAAAAAAAAGACTTATGTGAAAATTTCCCTAATTTTATTTAATAAAAAAAAATTAATCTAATTATATCTCATATCTAATCTAACCTCGTGATGATGCAGTAAACAAGAGATTGTACTCTATCCAATATCCAATCCAATATGATGTACCAAACAAGGAGGGCGTTTTTGGACTGCAAAGGCATAGGTACAAGTATCTTCTCTTTAAAAAAAAGAAAATTAAAAAAACACAAATCAAATGTTCTGAAAATTCTCTCTCACGTTCTCAGGCATAATTTCGTCACAATTGTAATATGTTTACAAACTGGTTTTCTCCATAGATTTTGCAGGAGAACTCAACAACTAATAATGTTAGTAATATAGTCATAATATTTCTTCGTCTTCCATTCCATTATATTCAATGACCGACACAAAATTAACTAAAATAAAAGTTCATAACATTGCGACTACTTGTAAACCTTTACGCTAACAAGCATACCTTCTATTGCGTTTCTCCAGTTCCTTCTTGGTTTTGATTCCCATGCATTTTATCTCTATTTCTGGTTGGTTTCCAGGTTCATTGAGGAACAAGTTGGCCAACCTTTACGTATTTTTCCATGAATTTAAGTTCCCAATCTTGCAGAACTTCCAGCTCGGACTCACTAAGACCTTCGGTGTTCCCAGTGAGATCTTGAGGATCAAACGACATGAGAGCTAAGGCTCTGCTGGCATCTCTTCCGGCAAACATTGCATATGGCCCTCCAGGTCCATAAAACATCCTGCAAATTAAAGGTCAAGCAGTGAAGCAAAATCTTTGTTCATATAATATGGACTATCATTCAATATAACATTAGATTGCCTTTTACTGCTAATTGACATGCTTCAGAAAAAGGAAGTTCATTCAAGAGTAACTATGGAAGAAATTATCAGCAGAAAACATTTTGATGATTACTAAAATCATACTCATGCAAATGCAAAGCAAAATATATAAAATCAAAAACTTTCTCTCTTTCCTGTTCCTTACTTTTATTGGCTAAATATTCTAACAATGACCAGATCAAATCCAAAGTCGTGCATCTTTCTCTTCGCCAGAAAGTCTACCTAAATCATTTTTGGCAATCATATCCTTAAGGATCCATCAGGTCTAATCACTTCTAAGCCTCACCGACACTAAACTTCATAAAGCAAATATCATATTATCCTCGAACAAATCACCCACATAATTCCCCTTGTTCGACAGTCATTCATCTGTCTCATTTAAAATGTGAAAACTAAAGAAGTTGTTGCTCCTGCTGCCTAAACCCAGGTCAAAATGTTTTAAGGAAAAAGAAACATACGTTAAGATTTAGGCTACCAACTTTGCTCAAGAATCTAGAAGGACAAAACCACTGTATAGTGTTGCCTATATGTTGTTAACAAATGTTCTCTCTAGTTCCCTACTTAATTTCAGTAAATAACACTACATACATTTTGTCTATATTTCTCTTTTAATTGCATTAAGTTTATGTCGAGGATTTACATATTCCACAGATACACGATAAAAGTTTGTATAATACTTGAGTCCTTCAAAAATTCCGTATTGAAAAATTTTCCTATTCAAAACATTTGCAATTTTCATGTTTTAAGAGTGTTTTATTATAACTTCATTATCAATATCATTAGATATGCTCCTATTATGCATAACCAAGCACTTTTCTTGGTTATTAATTTAATTTTCATATGATTCTTCAAAATATTCATACATGAAAATCCTCATGTTAACCATAACTTTTACCTAAAACATTCCTTCGCATTTTCATCACGTGTCCCAACTAATAATTTATTAACCTCACATCCTAACTACCATTTTAGGTTCTTCAGTTCAAGCTACTAAATTTTTATGGCACTTACAAAACTTCCAAGGGTGCATTATCTATTAACACTCTACATTTCAATCAGACTCCTAAACAATATAAGATAAGAAAAATAAGAGAGATTGATCAAATATAGCACAAAAACCAAATGATTTTGTGAGATTAGCGCCAAGTTAATAAAAGTGTGAGAAATAGCACCATTTTTAATAGAAACTCAATTTTACCCTTAAAGTGATTTTTGTCTCATTCAAACTCATTTGTATTGGTCAAGTTCTCAGAATTGTTTTTTTTCTCTCTCATTGAAGAATTATTTGCTTTGAACAAACACTCATCTCCTCTCTCTATCTCTCTCTCTAAATTTCTCACCGATCTCTCTTTGAAAAAATTAAAAAGGAAGTGGGAACTACACAAATAAGGAAGCGAGGTCCTGTGGAAGTCATTGAGAGGTAAATTTTTTTTCTTATTTTGCAAATTTTTCTTTGGCCCTGATCTAATTTTCCTTTAGCCGTAATATAATTTTCCTTGGCCGTGATCTATTTAAATCACAGAAATAGATCACGGCCAAGAGACAGTGATCTACTTTTCAAAGCTTTTTGTTTCTTCCGAATTTGCTTTTAGAGGGTAATATTGTCCTAATGCATATTTTGGTGCTATTTCCACTCAATTTACTTACTTTGCTATTTCCACAAATTCAATCCAATTTAGTGCTATAAAAAAAGGACTTGAAAAATAAAAGCCAAGTGATACCCAAAGTGAAGATGGAAAATAGAACCTTTAGTTTTAATCCTCTAAATTCAGAAGTTATTTCCTATCCTATCCTATCCTCAGAAATAAACTCTTCCTACTAACACATGTAATATTTTGACAATGTCCACGTTGAAGAAGATTACAACAATCATGTAAATAGCATAAAAAGCCAAAAAAGGACCTCAAATGTTCGGTAAAAAGCACATTTAGATACAAAAAAGTAGAATAGTACAGGAGCAATCATACAAGTAAACTCCTCTTTACATTAGTTGGCTGACATAAAAAAGCACTCCCAAATTGAAAAAAGATAAAAATATTCAAAATCAAAATCAAAATTGCGGAACAGATAATTGTTGTGTAAAGGAATTAAATCTATTCAGGAGGTACAGTTTGCCTCAAATGTGTGGTAAAAGAAGAATAGTACAGCAGCTTTGCTTTAATAACTGTAGATCCCCAATTCACTGAACTTCTGTGTGGACGTGATTACATTTTTTTCAATAAAATTTTTGTTTCTTATAAGAAAGGAATCAACCAAAATGAGATACAGATTTTACCAAGTGGAATGAGTAACTTATGAATAGAAGGTTTTTTTTTTGGTGTTTGCAATGAAAATTGATTAATTGAAAAACAAAGAGAGAAGGAAGAGAGAGAGAGAGAGAATAAAGAGATAGGTTTGGAGTTCTGCAACTTAGTGGAGAGAGAAATAAAAAAAAATATATACAAAAATTAAGATGATATATCGAGTTGTCAATAAGCTACCAACAACCTGCCAGAGTTTGAACATTAGAAATCAAGAAAAGAGCATTTGTTTTGTAAAACTTAGCAGTAATCCCACTCCTTTGGCTTCAGATACATGGAGCTTCAAGCCAATGAGCATCTTCGCCACTAGTTAAAACATTTAATGAAGATAGGAAAAGGTAGTTAACTTCAAGTATGGTCCATGACAAATACTTTAACTAGTGACGGAGCCACACAAAGACCTTGGGGAGGCATAGCCCCATAACAAAGGAGTGGCTCTTTATAAAATGTAACCATAATGGATTATATACCAATTTTATAATATTGTCTCTTGCTTATTTCTATACATTATGCAATACTTAAACTTTAGGTTGTCTCCTCAGGTAATTTATAAACAAGTCAATATCTCGTTTTTAATTTTTATTTCTTATTTCTATTTTTATTTTATTCTCTCCGAAATTAAATAAGTTCAATACTTTGTTTTTCTCTTTTTCTTTTTTCTCCTTGTTTCACAATTAATTAACTATTCTCTATTGCCAAAATCACCGTTCTATTGTAATTTACTCATTCTATTTTATTAAATGCATATCCTAATTTGAGTCAACTTCTCACAAAGACGAAGCTGAATTTTCAGGTTCCCATCTTTTGAACTTTTCTTTTAAACATTGTTCACATTTTTTTTTAATTACGATTATATTATTGTTACGTAAAGCTCAATAATAAGTTCTCTTTCTTCTGTCTGCAGAAGCCATGTATTAATTTTGAAACTTGGGTTAATTTATCAATTGTTTCATGTTTTACATCAAAATACGACACTATACAAGACTATCCTAGATAAGTTTACCTATAAGCATGTTAAGTTACATTTGGAAAAAAAACTTGCCCATTATACTCAATTACTCATTCTAATCATAACTCTTTTCTTTTTCAATAGGAAAAAACTTTTTGCTTTTCTCCTAAATAACAAAATTGACTTCAATTTTATGTGATTGAAACAAATATATAAAAGTAAAATTTTTACAATAATGACACAGTCAATTTCCACCAAGAAACTCACTGGAGACTGGAGTACCTAATTTTCCCTGTATCTTTTTACTACAAATTTATGGACACTCAAAGAAGATGGTCAAATAATCAACAGAAAACAGGACAAATAGCTATATATATATCCCAAGCCAGTAACCCCAAAGGTATTTGTACCTGTAACCACTTTGTTGGAAGTAAAAGTCTTTTACCACAATTTGATCTCAAAAATATATGAAAACAGAACAAGACAACTAATATTTCTAATTTTTTTCGCATTTTTTATGAAAATTGATAAATAGTAGATGGATCTCTCGTAAGTAAATCAAGTAAATATGTCTTTAACACAGGTTTCATACTCTTTTTACATACATTTACACAAACCATTTCTAATTTCTTAAAAGAATTAATTTCTATTACATAATAATGAACCTAATAATAAGAAATCATATCAACTTATGCATCTAACTGAATATAGTACTCATTATAACATAAAAAGAATATAATAGATGAAAATGAAAACAAAACTACTATCTTTTGCAATCCAACTTAGATTTAGATTTTGCAAATGGCATTCACCAACTCGCAATAAAAAGTGATTTTGGTGTTTGCAAGTGAAAATAAATATATAATTAATCAAGAAACATAAGGATAATAAAAAAAATAAAAAAAGGATGAAAGGGAAAATTTTCACTTCCACACATTGGGGAAGAGAATGAGATTAAAGTATACATATTTAATAAAATAAATGATAAATAAAATGTTGATTTGACAACAAGTTATCAACAATCTAATAAAGTTTGCAAATTAAAAATCAAAGCATAGGGTTTGCGTTATAAAAGTCAGTAGGAAACCACTCCTTTTCGCTTGGGTTTCATGGCCCCCCAAGCCAATGACCCCGTCACTAATTAAACAATTAGTTAAAGATAACATAATGTCGTTAACTCAAGTATAGTATCTGACAAATCTCTCTTAATCAGTAACGAAGCCACGCAATGGCATCGGAGAACATGTCCTCAAAAAAACAAAAAGAGTGCTTCTTCATGAAATATAACCATAACCCTAATGGCTAATGGTTTGATTCCAATTTCCCTAAAATGAACCTTACTTATATATATATATATATATATATATATATATATATAATTGTTGTCTAGCTAGTGGTGACTCATAATAGACAAATATCTCATTCCAAGTTTTATTTCATATTTCAATTTTTTTTTTTTTAAATTTAAATTTTTTCTCCTTCTTAGAAGTACAAAACTTACCATTTTGTTCACTTTTTATTTTCTCTCTGAATTTATCAATTTTGCCCTAACACCAAAACCGATATCCTAATTTGGGTTGATTTCTCAAAATCAAAATATACACATGAATTAAAAAAATAAAAATAAAAATTGACGAATATTGAAGTAGTACCTGGAGCGAGAGACGTCGTAGATCTGGCCTTTGATGGCCATCAAAAGAGGCTTTTTAGGGTCAGAACCGTCATAAGCTCTTAATTCCTCCTCCTTAACATCTCCCAACTGGACTGGCTCAGAAACCGCCGGCGGTTCGGGCAAGTTGGCGGCGGAGGCGGCGGCGACCGGCTTCTTGGCATCATAGTGTTCGGGGTCGACGAACATGCCGCAAACCGTCTTGTAGACCACGAACATGAGGGCTGCGATGGTGAAGAACGCCGCCGGAGACAGACCCGTGTAGGTCGTCATCGTGTCCATCATCACCGTGTAAAGCGCCATTTTGCTCTGCGTCGTCCATGGTTGCTGGGTTGGTTTAGGGTACTTAAGACAGAGGTCAAAGTTCGGTGAAAAAGTCTAACATCCACCACCACCAACAACCACATTTGACACCTAACCTAACCACTTCGCACAAGGCACAACCCAATCTTTCAATATTACACTCAAGTACCCTAACTTTTATCATAATTACACGTTTAATATTAATTTTATCATAATTACACTCGAATACCCTACTTTCCGTTGACCACCGTTAAAATTACAGTTGACCAAACGAATTATGGTAAATTGACGAGACTGCCCCTGTAAAGAAAAAACATAAAAAAAAAAATTGAAAACTCAAATGATCTGGGTTCGCGTTCGAACCCAGATCTAGGTTCGCGTTCAAACCCAGATATGGGTTAGAACGCGAATCATAATTTTTTTAAAAATATTTTTAAATTTTTTTTTTTTTTTGGGTGATGTGGTGCCAGATCTCTTCCATCTATTTTTTTAATTTATTTTTTAATTTTTTAAAAAAATATTTTTAATATGACGTGGCATTTTTTTATTGGTTAGATGATTTTTTAAATTTTTTAAAAAATGAATTTAAACGTAAAATACCAATTTGCCCCTGAACCGTTTGGTCAACCGTCACTTTAATGGTGGTCATAACCCAATCATTATAAAAATTTAATAATTTTAATTTTAATATTTATTTTTATATTTTATATTATTTTAAATTATTAAATTTTTATAAATTATTTATTTATCGTACAAAAAATATAAAATTTTTTAAAGGTTTTTAATTTTAATATTAAGTTATTTTGAATTTTTTTTTTTGTGTTTTTTTTAAAATATTTAAGGACATGTTTTATAAATTTTGTGTATTTATAATTTTAATTTAAAAAAAAATTGTGATATGTATTAGATTCTTATTGAATGTTTAAATTAAGTTTAGTTTATTTAAATTTAAAAAATAAAGGAAAAAAATCAAATTTTTAATTTAATAAATTAAAACTAAGGGTAAGATGGTCAATATACACATTCTATCATGTTTGACCGTTAAAAAATTGGTCACAATGACTAAATTGATTGATTTCTGAAAAGTTAGGGACCACGGGAGCTAAAAAATGAAACTGTAGTCAAAATATAATATTTCGTGATAAGTTAGAGACCAAAATAATTTTTACCCTAATTTTATTATATAATCAATTTTATCTTTACAATCAGTTTTAATTATTAAAATACTCTTAAGCGTTAACTTTCTATTAGAGATATTATTAAAATCTCCTTCTAATTTTATGTATTAGTCAAAATTTCTCTCTAATTTTATTTATTCCCAAAATACTCCACGCAATTTTATTATATAGACAATTTTCCCCACTGTCAGTTTTAATTACCAAAATACATTTAGCCTTTAATTTTTCTATTAAAAACTTTAGGGTACCAAGGGTATCAATATAAATATCTATATATATTAAATTAATACATTTTAATTTATAACATCAGTGAATAAGGTAGATATAAAAAAAAATTAAAAGAATTAAAAATTAGAAATTAAAAAAATTAAAATATATGAAGATGGAATGGGAGATTTATCTTTTTATCTTTTATTTTTTTCTTAATTTTTTTAAATTTTTTATGTAACTTTAAATAAATATTGTGTTTATGATACAGTGACGATCCATTTTTTTTAATCATTTTTATATTTTATTATTTTATAATTGATATCTACTGATCATCCATCATATTATAGATGGTAGAAATTCATTAATATTATAAATTAAAATATTTTAATTTAATATATATATAGATATTTACTTTTATACCCTTAGTGTCCTAAAACTTTTAACAGAAAAGTTAACAGTTAAAACTACTTTGGTAATTAAAATTGACGGTAGGGGAAAATTAATTATAAAGTGAAACTATGGGAGGATTTTGGCCATAAATAAAATTAGGAATAAATTTTAACTAATATACAAAATTAGAGGGAGTTTTAATAATATTCTTAATAAAAAAAGTTAATAGTTAATAGTATTTTAATAATTAAAACTGACAATAGAGAGAAAATTAATTATAAAATAAAATTATGCGAAGATTTTGAACATAAATAAAATTAAAGGGAATATTTTAACTAATATACCAAATTGTGAGAGATTTTTATAATTTACCTAATTTTATTAGGAAATTACAGCACCTCCTCAAGTTTGGCTTATATATACTTAGGACCGTTCAACTAATTTTTTTATTCAGTTCGAAATCGACGTGTTAAACTTATTGTACCATAAATTAAAATTCAAACACGACTTACTAATGTATGGCTTACTCGATAAAGCCAGTTTAACCTATTAATTTGTAAACCATGTGAAATTATTAATTATATGATAAAATATAATTTAATTAATTCATTTTTCTGTTTAAAATTATAAAATAATTTAAATATTTTAAATTTAGTTACATAATTCAATACACTAAACCTATTTAATAAATGAAAATAATATAAAGGTAATTCAAAATAAAATCTCATAAAATGTAATACAATTATCTTAAATATAAAATTTATATTAGTAATTAACTTTGAATGAACGAGTTTATGAAAAATCATATTCATATTACTCGGCGGAAAAGAGAATTTGAAGAATTTGAAGTATTTTGGATTTATTTGTTAAAAGAATTTTGAACGGTTCGGGTTTTTCTAGTTTAAAGAAATTAAATATTTTTTAAAGGAAAATTTTAAATATTTAAAATTTAAATTTTAGTTAAAGCAAGTGGTGCTTTAAGAGTCTCAAACTCCTACAAGTAGTATATATACTATTTTTATCATTGTCTATAAAAGTACAATTGTATAGCTAAACCTCTTCCCGTATTAGAAGTAGATCCCTCCCGCTATTGGGAGTAGACGGATTGCAAAATAAAAGTAAATGTCTGAACCATGTTCGTATAGTTTAATCTCGATAGATTCTGGTAATCCTCTAACCCATAAGGTGTCAGATTTTAAGAGTAGACGGATTGTGAAATAAAAGTAAATATCTGAACCATACTCGTATAGTTTAATCTCGATAAATTCCGATAGTCCTCTAACCCATAAGGTGTCAGATTTTAAGAAAAAAAATAGTGTTTTTCTCCAAAAAGAATTTACATGTTTACAATTCAGAATTCTGGTCAAAGCAATTGAATTTTATCAGATTAAAATTAAATTTTTGTTCGTTTTATCTGCAGAAAAAACTTAATAACCATTTTAAATGTGAAAATATTTATTTATCTCTACATATTTATAAATTGCATAAAACCCGCTAATCCAAACATGACTAGTTTATTTAACGAATTTAATATGACTTATTAGTGACCCAATCCTAATAAAATCTAACAAAAACCCGGTAATTTCCTATCGTGTGGATAATTATCACTCCTAGATAAAAATGTTTGGGTAAATAAGACACTTGGGCAGTTAAAATTGAATATTAACTATAAAGATTGAATATTAAGCTTTTTGTCCAATGATATATATATATATATATATATATATATATATAGAGAGAGAGAGAGAGAGAGAGAGAGAGAGAGAGAGAGAGAGAGAGAGAGAGAGAGAGAGAGAGAATTTGATAACGGTGGAAAAAAAAAATAAGTGGAAGAAATATTAGGAAAATAATATAATAAAGATGAACGAGAAAATAAATTAATGATGGAGAGAGGAAAAAAAAAAATTTTATTAAATCCTTACCTTTCAAATATAAGGGATTCAATGGCTACAAAATTGAATAAAAAATTATGTAAAAAATTGAATTTTCCGATCCCTCCCAATATATATATATATATATATCTTGAAAACATAGACTATTTTGGAATTCCACATTTTTTCTCTAAACATTCTTTCTCGTATATAAAACATATAATACAATTTGGTTTGCCATGCATTTTCTACAAGAAGTCAAAAAAAAATACAAGAGACAAGATCAACAATAGCAAAAGTAGGAAGGCTACACGTACAAGGAATGAACCAAATCATCTACCCTCTGTTACATATATGTTCTAATTTCAGTTTAAGTTGAGTGAACAGTCAATTGTGTACCTTTACCATCTCTTATCACTTCTCCTCAAATTCAACATCGATAATGTCCGGATCGGATTTTGAAGGACCGGTACCCCTACCACCCCTTGAGAAGAAATCCCCTTTGGGCTGCCACACAATGTTTCCGCAGCTAGCACAACGAATTATCTGGTTCTTGTAACCAACAAACTGCCGCTTACAAGCTGGACAATCCCCCTATTCAATTCCATTAAAGAAAAATTAGGGAAACATTTTGATTGATGGAAGGCATAGCTACAAATTAAATGATAAATGCTTTCGAAAGGTTAACATTCTATTCAATTATTCATACTTACACCAAACTATTCAATTACAAAACAACCATAGAGTGTAATGCAAGAAGACATTTAGAATTCAAATGCAATTAGCATTAATATAAACCAAAATCTAATATTTGGCAAAAATAAATAAGGAATAAACTATTAAATATTACCTGAAGTTAGGTCAATAAAAGCAATGAACGTGGGAATACAAAATGATATGAGCAATATCAGCAGCAAATAAGAAAATGAATAAAAAGCATGACTGCGCATGTAATTGGTTGAGAACATTTCCAGAATAAGGATTATTCAAGTAATTGAAAATTCGATCAACAAGGAAATTGGCTGGACAAGCAACATAACAAGACAATACATTTGAGAATTGAGAATAATATGACATGAATGATACTGCTACTAAGTTGTCGGAGTTCATCAATAATACAAGAAAATAATTAAAACATGCAACAAGACTGGCTATCCATGAAGCGTTTTAATACACAGTTAGGCATATTTATTACCATGCGTCATCAAACATCAGATGTCACATAATGCTTATTTTTTGGGTTCTTACCAACCAGGTATAAAAAAAATCATAAAAATGAAAATTTTAAGCATAACAAATTAACAATTTGAAATGCTTTCAAGACAGCAAAAGAGACAGCCATGATATTAGAAAAGCCTTTATGACTCTCCAACACAAACAAGATTGTAATAAACAATGGTAAGATAAAAATTATCAAGTAACTACAAATATCCCAGAAGATGTCTCAGAAATCCTCTGTATTTGAACAAAGAAAAAAAACTGTATGCGCAAAGATGGTATAAATCCTGTACTATAATCTTAGAAAATCGATCATGGATTTTACAAACATTTACTGTGAAGATGCAGAGAGTGGAAGGTATTCCCGCATTTCTGATGAAGTAATCACAAAAAGTTAGAATAAGTTAGTCGTGAATCACGATTAAAGTAGGTCAATCACAGCAGCAGAAGGGAAAGGGTATGGTGAACGCAGCTAGGTCAAAAAAAGCAGGGCCCACTTCATAACATTGAAAGGGGCATCCGGAATTAGATATAGAAGGAGCAGTTTGATATGAGATGACCCAAAAATAAAACTACAACTGATGCAACAGTCTGATACCTCATTATCTGAAGGGAAAAGGCAGGGCTGTACTCAAACAGAGTAAGCATATTTGAGGATTGCAACATCAAAAAACAATAGAAAGAAGATGGGAGGTCAAAAAAATAATAATAATAATTTATGAATTCCAAGTTGTATGGCACCTAGGTATTCACTTAATAAAACCCCCACAAATCTGCATTGAATGCAAAAATTTTATAGGTTTAACAAGAAATCCACCTAAATCTGAGACTCATTTTTTCACAACGCATGAATTTGTGTGTTAGGATGACAGATTCATATATATGTGCTTATCAATTGGGTTGGTGCCCTGGCATTTGGCCTGGACTTTTGGTAAATTAGCTGTTCAAATAGATTGGATTAACAAGAATGGAAGTAGAAAATGAGACCTCAGGCATGCCAGCTGATGTAACATGTCCGAGTGCACTTACGTGTTTAGATCTCCATAGTGCTTAGGTGTTTAACACATGGGTATGATTTTGTTATTAAGTGACGATTCAAAAAGTCAAGTCAAAATCAATCTTATTTATGTGATAAATTAATGTATATAGCCTAGGAAATGTAAGAGTTGCTAAATGAATCCTAAAAACCACATACATTTGAGGAGGTAGTTGAAAGAAGTCAAAGAAAAATACTATTAAGAAGACATAGACTAAACAATCTAATCACTATTCTTGGCCAGAAACCTTTAGTATTAAGAAAGGCTAATTGTGTTATCTCTATCCATTTAAACTGAAACAATTGACGACAAAGAAAATAAAGCAGAAAGAAATTAAGAATAATTTTTCAAAGAAACAACAGAAATAGCAATTAGCATTCATTTTACTGTACAAGAAACCAAGTCTGGTGCGATACTTAATCACCAAAAGCTAAAGTATTTGTCAAGTCAATAAGAAAGTGGAAGTGAAACAGTCAATCCAACTTCTTACCATATTGTTGTATTAATCAGTAGAAAATAAAATGATCTAAATTTCTATACACCATAGGCAGAATCTAATACATGGGCCACGTAGCCAAGCAATTCATATAACAACTTATCCTTTATTATTTCATGAGGATTTTACCTGCCAGTTGAAAGATAATATGAAAATGACCACAGAAATTGAAGAATAATCTAACAGCAGTCACATTCTCTACTGATTTATTCAAAAACACGTCCATGCCAATTCTAGAACTTAAAAAATACCAGTTTCCAGAATGTTGAAAGAAACCAAAAACACACATGAATGAAGTGCATAAGACGTTAACAACAGCGCACATGCAATATTTAGATAGTTATACCTTAATGATAAGATTATTGGCAACTGTCCCGATGAGAAGTGGTCCAGCAATTGGCAGAACCCATGTAGCTAATATCAAGATCCGAAACAGCCATCCCGATAATGCAAACCAGAGGAAGAAAATTGTCTACAAAGACACAAAAAGAAAATGTAACAGAATTAAAAACGAGATAGAATCACAACTCATGAACAAAGATCCAATGCATAAATAAATTAAAAACAACGTAGTACCACTTTGATAGTAATTTTACTAAATATTTTTAAACTATACATTGTCTCCTTCCCATTAAAAGATCTTCAAAAGAATTACGCATGTTAAAGTTAGTGGAGCCATTTGTGAATAGTATATTAGAAGAATCTCAAAATTTAGCAAATGAACCGTTTAATAAAAAAGATAACGAATTTACTTTTGTTCAAAAAAGGAAGACAGCTACAAGTTGAAATTGATTGTATCAAATAGCAGACGACAAAAGAATAAATGGAAAATACCATTTATCTCGAATAGACCATACATAAAAATTCACTATCTGAATTGGAAGTCCCATAGCAGAGGTGATACGTGTAAAAATTTCAAGGACAAGCATAAATGCATAACTACCCTAATATGTGTTGCGCAAACAAAATGTTGTAATAAAGTGTGCTTCAAGACAACTATAATTCTCAGTTTTGAAGATAAGAATCCATCAGAAAAGCATGAGGTTACGGAAAAAAAATATTTCAGTGATACTCACGGCGAAACTTCTTCCCAATGGAGTATTCAAAAAATCAGTAAGCTGCTTCCTGTACTGCAAAAAGTATCAAGAAAACAAAAGATTATAAGTAACCCCTGAAAACACTTATGCAAAAAAAAAAACATCAATCTGAACCAAAGAACATGCAAATGGAATTTTTAAAAAAAATAACAACTACCCACTTGCAGAATTAGTTAATCATTCAACATTATACATGTATATAATTGAGATAAAATTAAATATAAGTATTGGTAAAATAAAGCAATTGATAATGTTAAAAAGAGTAAAGTAGAAGTACACGAACCCTCGGCCAGTTCCTACTAAAGTCCATGCTAAAAGTGCGCCACCGAACGCCGATCTCGAACTCCCTATCAATCTCGCGCGCGCGATCGGCGGCGGCACGTGCAGCGGAGCTGAGGCGGCGAGAGACGGAGTACTGGCGATCGACGCGCTCGGCCGTCTTCCTGGCATCGAACACGAGCTGCTCGAAGCCATCGTTGGCGCTGCGCCAGGCGTCACGCAAGGCCTCGCCGGAGGTCACCCGGCGAGCAAAGCGGTCGAAGTCGCTGCGACGGAAGGCCTGGACGGCGGGCGGTTGACGGCGGAGGAGGGGAGGATGGAGAGGGGTTTTGAGGTGAAGGGGTTGCCAACTCAGGGTTGTGGGCATGATGATTGAAAGATGAGAAATTTCAAGAAAATGAAACACCATCTTAATATATATAATTTTTTTTATTTATTAGTGGACCATTTTTTATTTTGGAAAATATAAAAATTCTTATATAAAAAAAAAAAAGAAAATATAAAAATTCCCAAATTATTAGATTTTCTTTTTTGGAATTTGTAAGAATTTATCTAAATTAATTACTACAGTGGCCACTTATTTATTGTTATTAGTGTTACGTCGATATTTGTAAAAAAATTATTTACACATTGATAAGAATTGATAAATTATTTTTTACTAATAATAATAAATACTATTATTATTTTATTTAATAATATTTTTAATATTATTTTCATATAATTTTTAATGTGTTTAATAAATAAAAATTCCATAGTTAAAGTTGTTGTAGATGGTAGCATATAATGTGATTAAGATTTGTAGGATATACACTGAAAATAAAATTAAAAATATATTACTTCTAGAATGATAGTTTTAAAAAAATAAAATTAAAAAATATATTACTTTTATAGTAATAGTTTTAAGAAAATATATTTTAATTATGATTGAGTAGTTTTTCTTTATTATTAGAGTAATAATCATAATCCCCGTAAAGTTTGATGTAGTAGACAAAATACACCTCCTAGTTTTATTTATGATCAAACTACCCTCATAATTTCATTTATCACTAAAATTTTCCTTACCATCAGTTTTAGTTTTCAAAATACCTTTAACTGTTAACTATTACGTTAAAAATTTAATAGTGTAGACTGTCAAATATGTCGAGCAATGAAACGAGCACTACAACCTACAAAATCAACAAGAAATAAGTTGAAGGATCGTCCGGGACACTTAGATGGTGCCGACCAAATAGACTCCAACGTTCAAGTCAATAATCTATGGAAGATTAAATAGGAAAGATAGGGAAAATAATGAATCACTCATTGTAATAATTGCTTCAGCTTGGAATGGTCAAAGAATGACAGTATAGCCGATTAGCGGGATGAGTATCAATTACGTTTAAAATTAGGGATGACAAAGAATCCAGTTAAAAAAAACGCAAGATGATTATAAAATTTCAGTTAAGTGATCTTAAGTCTTTCTTACGAGTCCAAAAATCAACCTTTGTTCAGTATGGGGTTTTTTTTGCTTTTATCGTTCTCATGGGTCTGGGGGTTTGGGCCCTTCAATCCCTCATAGGTATTTTAAAGTTGGGTAAATTGTAATAAAATATCCTGATATTTAGTCATATTGCAATGAGATTGCACTTTTATTTAAACTACAATCCAGTACCCTGAATAATTACCAATTTGATCCCTAATATATTTTAAAATATCACTTTTTAATCTATTGTTATCTTTTCAACTCATTCGGTCCCTAACTTTTTAAAATACATTAATTTAATCTTTATGACTAAAAACTTTTGACGATTAAATCTAATATAAAGTATAAATTAATAATTTTATGTTTTTTATTAAATTATTAAATTAGAATGATGTTTTTACCCTTTAACTTTTTATCAATTTTCATATTTCACAGTCTAATAAAAATTGATATATGATATAAAAATTTAATTTTTTTAAAAACACTTAAAAAAGATTAAATAAAATAATTAAATTTATTAAAAATAAATATAATTAAATTTATATTATTTTTGAAGTACTTAAAAATAATTAAATAAAAAATAAATATGATAAAATTTATTAAAAATTAAAAATATTTAAAAGTAACGTCATTTATTAAAATAAAAATAAAATTCAAGATTAAATACTTATAAAACTCCAAGTTTAACAAAAAAAAAATTAAAATGTTAAAAATATTATATATATATATACATATTTTAGAGTATATTATATAGTATATATACATTATATATATATATATTATAATAGAATTACAATATATATACATGCATTTATTATTATATTATAAAATCAAAATATAATAATAAAACCGTTATATATATATATATATATGTATGTATGTGTGTGAGGGTATTAGATTACTAAATTTTGAGTTTTATAATTATTCAATCTTAAATTTTATTTTGTTTTTAAGAAATCATATTATTTTTAAGATTTTTAAATTTTTAACTTTTTTTTATTTTTTATTTTCAATAAATTTTATCATGTTTATTTTATTATTTAATTATTATAAGTGTTTTTAAAAAATTAAACTTTTATAACGTATATTAATATTTTATTGGACTATGAAATAAATAAAGTTATTAAAAAATTAAAGGGTAAAGTATTATTATAATTTAATAATTTAATAAAAATACAAAATGACCAGTTTATACTTTATATTAGGTTTGACTGTCAAAATTTTGGCCATAGATATTAAATTAATGTAATTTAAAAACATTAGGGACTATATGAGTTAAAAAATAAAATTAGATCAAAAAGTAATATTTTATATTATATTAGGGACCAATTGAGAATTATCCGAGGTACTCTATTGTAGTTTAAGTAAAAGTGCAATCTCATTACAATATGATCAAATATCAGGGTATCTTATTGCAATTTGCCCTTTAAAGTATTAATTCGACCAGTATTGATAGGCACTTTTTCTAACCTCTCTTTAATAGTAAGTTTTAAGTTTCAAATAGAGCTCTTTGAGCTTCTATATTTTTGGGTTCCAATATCTTAAGCCTCATACCCTTTTTTTTGCCACTAAAAATGATATCAATGGTACAGGGATAAATGACTACAAATCTTAAAGGGCAATAATCATAATTTCTCATTTAATATGGGGTATAAGACAAAACGTACCCCCTAGTTCATTAATGGTCAAACTACCTCTTATAATTTTATTTTATCACCAAACTACCTCTGTCATTTATTTATGTTAAGTTTATAAAAGAAATTACTCATTTACCCTTTAAGGAAAAAAAAAAGATTGATAGTTTCCACCGTCCACGTGGATGCTAAAGATAAAAAAAATAAAAATAAATATCAAATCAAATATCACAATATGGACGGTGGATATCCCTAGAATCTCCACAATTTTTTTTAAATTTTTTCTTTGTTATAATCTCTACCGTCCATCTCTGAAGGTGGAAGTGGAGATCCATCTTTTATTTTATTTTTTTTTAATTTTTAATGTTTTTATTTATTTTAGGGAAAATTTCACGAACCCCCGATTTTAGGAAAAATTGCACTCAGCAGTAATTTTTACTATAATTGTCCAAACATCCTCTAAAATCTGTTGACTAACGGGTGGACTTACTGTTGACTAACCGATTCAAGGGTGTGGTTATTGAATCATTTTTCTTCGATTTGGTCAAATTGCCCTTCAAATAACTATTTTTCGATTTAAGATCAGTCAAATTGTCCTTCAAATAGTTATTTAATAACTTTTACCGAAAAATAAATAATAATAAAATAACTATATGAAGGCAATTTGGTTATTTTTCGGTTTAGGGTCAGTTAAACATCAAATTTAATTATGATCAACACATTCTAGGGGTTGTTTGTGTAATTATGGTAAAAGTTACCGCTGAGTGCAATATTACCTAAATTCAGATAAGTTTGTGCAATTTTTCCATTACTTTATATATGTTTTAACTTTTTTTTAGTTGTTTGATATTAGATTTTACTTTTTCCAATTTATTTCATTGTGGACGATGGAGATCAACGTTCATATAGATAGTGAAGATCTATCAATCTTTTTTTTTTCTTTTTTTAAAGGATAAATGAGTAATTTTGCTTATAAACTTAACAAAAATTAACAGCGGGAGGAGTTTGGTGATAAAATAAAATTATGTGGGTAGTTTGGTCATAAATAAAATTAGAGGATGCATTTTGTCTAATATCCCAAACTACAGGGGGATTATGATTATTACCATTTTTTTTATTTTTCTTAAAGGGTAAATGAGTAATTTCTATTTTAAATTTAACATAAGTTAATGATACAGGGGTATTTGTTATAAAATAAAATTTAGAGGTTATTTTGGTTATAAATAAAACTACTAGGTTATTTTTTTCTAATACCCTTAATTACATGGGGATTATGATTATTACCCTTTTATTATTATGGTTTATACTTTAAATAATTTTTTATATTGATGCTATGAAAATTTCCTTTTTTTTTTTAGGGTAATCGATGTAAGATTGGCTTCTAAGAAATCAATTGATTCAATGAAAATAAAGGAAAATAATTTTTTAATGGAAAAATTAGTACTTATTGCAAATGAGAAGTAATGTTTTGATAAAGAGAAAGTTTACAGTGCGACAATAAGAGAGATTTAAATGTATGCGCTGTCGTCATTTTTTATATGTCCATGAACTTGTATTCTCTACTCAAATCTATTATCAAATATTATTGAGGAAATATCATGTTCAAGATTTTGAAAATGAGATGTGGTTTGTTATTGGTGAAAATAG
Source organism: Xanthoceras sorbifolium (assembly GCA_003430845.1). Taxonomy (NCBI): domain Eukaryota; kingdom Viridiplantae; phylum Streptophyta; class Magnoliopsida; order Sapindales; family Sapindaceae; genus Xanthoceras; species Xanthoceras sorbifolium. The sequence continues at coordinate 2,136,471 of CM010619.1, forward strand.
AATACGTTTTAGTGCAAATGATTTTTGTTTAGTTAGCGGTCTACGATTTAGGAATTCAGTCGTATCTATTAAAGATATCAAAACAAGTGATAAGATTATTGTTGTTATTGATTTTACAGGTATACTTGGGCAAATGGTATATGCAATACTCTTTATAATAACTCGATAACAGTTTTTTATCAATCCCAGTAATTTGATATACCTTATCTAATAGTTGAGTAAAGCTTGCATCTCTTGGAAACGGCAACAGTTTTGTTGTCTTGCCATCATACCAGTAAATTCATTGTTCACAAACCAAGTGTTCATCCCAATTATTATCAATTGTACATCAACCATACTCATTCTTGAAAAAAAAAAAAATAATATCCCAACAACTTTTAAATTTCAATAACTCATTAAAAGTATTATATATATATATAAAAACCAAAAACAAGATCCCTAGAAAAAAAAAACTGAAAACAAAATTTAATTTTCCATCATGCTAACTCGATGGCAATAACTGTCGGGGAAACATGACTCGATGATAACAATTGTCAGGGAGACATGACCCGAAACATTGACCCAAATGTTTTACCATTCAATTCGACCCGATGACGAACCCAAAAATGCATAATACAAACCTCATTTCTAATCAATTATTTTGACACCAAAATCAGCTAAGTAAGCAAGAATATTGAAAGAGGAACATATTAAAAGCATTCTAAGTAGGAATGAGATACGAACACTAATATTTTCTCAAAATTTCCTAATAAAAAAAGATGGAACTCTAAAAACATCTTTGGTGAACCCAAATAGAATGTTGGTAGATGAAAAACATTTTAAGATTTTTGGAATCAAAGATGATTAGAAATACATATAATGCGGTCAGATCTAACTTTCAAAGTGTTTTACACTGAAGATTTTGTGTTTGAAACTCAAATGGTGGAGGTTGAAGACAAGATTTGTCTTGGGTGAAATGAGACAACAATTTTGTCCCAAATTTTAGTTTGGGTAGAAAGTACAATAGTTAGTATAGTTCGGGTAGGTTTGTAACTTTCAATTTTGTTTTAGGTATTTTACCTAAATTCCCTTTATTTTAAGTTTTTTTTTTTTTTGTTAAACAAATTTTAAGTTGTTTGACCACTTAAAAAAACCGAAACAACTTAACGAGTCTAATTTGAACTCATTAAGTGGTAAATGGAAAAAACTATTAAACAAACAATACCTAAACTCTTTTATGAATAAAACCTATATAATTAATAACGTGGGGATCATATAATATTATTAATTAATGGAAATGTTAATTTATGATAAATTGATAATTATTAATTTATGATAAATTGATAATTATTAATTTATGAAGATATTTATAACATATCATTGACAACGTTACCAAGAATCTTCTTGATAACAAAATTGATGATACAACAATTTTAAATCTTGTTACATGCAAGGAAGCACTCAACATATCAATGACACCAAATAATTTCTTATTACAATAGGATAACCCCAAAACTATCAAGTGCATTATGAAAAATTAGAGATAAAATCAAACTAAATTTGAATTTTAAGAAAAAAAGAAGAAGAAGTAATAATAGATTCATATTTCAAGAAAACTTCATAGTAAATAATCCTATACGTATTTTTTTTAACAAATTGTAAATTATGAAATAAGTGGGACCACGTATTCTTAGGGTTTGTTTGGCAGGACTTTTTGAAACCTACTTTTAACTTTCGGAGCTCAAAAGTTCTTTTAGGAGTGTTTAGATTTCTAAGAGAAGAGCTTTTAAGTTTTAAAAGCTTTTCCAGGCAAAACAAAAAATATATGGCTTTTATAGAAAGAATTTTTAAGAAGTTAAAAGTTGATAGTAAAAGTTCTGCCAAACAATGCCTTATAATGAAATTTCATAAATGTATTTATAATTTAATCAAAATTATTAATTTATCCCATTGACTCAAATCGGGATAGAAAAAAATTATTATATAAATACATTTATAAAATTTCGTTATAAATTTATTGAGTATTAATTATACTATAATTCAAATTAAAACTCAAACTCACGAGAGAAAATGGTGAGAAATAACACCATTCTCAAGTCTCTTTTGATAACTATCACAACATTAATGTTTCTTTTAAAAATAGCATACATGTTGGTTTAAACCTCAAAATGCCATTAATGAAAGCTTTTTTGTCTCCTCTTGTTTTTTTTGTTACCCGAGAATTCTTGTCTCTCCTTTTTGGCTCTCTCTTTCTTTTTCCCCTTTTCATCTATTTTTTTCTTCCATCTACCCTCTGCACATCTAGAATTTGCAATACTGCTTTCTTCTCTTTGATTTTTTTTGGATTAGGTTCCTTTTTTTTTTTCTCTTTAATATATCTTTGTTTGCTGAAAATGATTTTGTTTGTAATTAGGAGAAAGAAAATAGAGAAAAATACTTTTTAAGTAAGGGGTCATTTGTTTTTTTTCACTTAACACTTAATAAGCCTGAATTGGACATATTATGTTGTTTTTGTTTTTTTTTTTGTTTTAAGTGATCAAACAACTTAAAAATGTTAAAAAGTAATTTAAAATAAAAAGTTAAAAATCATAACTTATAACTTAACACCTAATTGCTGAATCATAATTACAGTATTTTCCTCTATTATTATTATTATATTAATATATTTTTAAATTTATTTTTATTCAGATATTTTTATCTTAAAAAAATAACCAATCAATATTTTTATTCAATAGTTAGGAAAAAAAAATATCATTTAAGTTTCAGGTTTCAGTCCTTGTTCAGTCTTTAGAAAAATTCAGGTTTATTCAGTTTTTAGATAAAAAAACAAACGACCTCTAAAAGTGAATTATTAATATTGATTTGAGAGAAATTTGTATGGACCGAGAATCTATTTTGCGACCAATTTAAAGCTTTGATTGAGATATGATTAAAATTAAAATTGAAAAATCATATGTATAGTATAGTTTAAAAATAGTTCATTGCCTTCTTGTGAACTAATCTAATTGCCTTTCCACCAACTAATAGTTCTTACAGTTTTTCCTTTACTTGGTATAGGGTAATTTTGTTCAAGACACTAAATAAGTACTATTTCTACTCAAACTAATAAACTATTATTTTTCTAAAATGATCTCTCATTAGTGCCATTTTAAAAATAAATTCATCAAAACAACCTATCTCAAACCTAAAAATTACAGATGGAAAAACACATACCCAATTTGGGCCTTTTTTTTCTCATACACAGGTCCAGGTGTAGGCCTGGATTTTTGCACACCCAAGTTGTAATGGATAAAAAGTTCAACCCAATTCACTCAAGCTAATAAACATAACATTATCTATTAGTTTAGAGCATTCTTTGTTGCTTTTGGTTTTTTTTTTTTTTTTTTTTTTTTTAAATTTTAATTTTATTCACAGTTGATAATTATTTTTAAAATTTTTAAAATAACTAAAGCACAAATTTGTTTAAGAATTAGTATATATATAAAAAAGACTTCTATCGGGAAATAGTTTGGATCCTCTTTTCATTGCTGGGTGAATCGCCAGAAAAATACATATACAGTTTAACAACTAAAATTCAATTCATCGAATTTCGTACGGTTCCTCATCTACTAAAGACGGGTAATAAAATACATATTCATATCTTTATATGAATCAAATGTATTTCTTTTCTGAATAATTATCATTTTGCTAAATAAGCACATTGAAAAAGAGTAAAAATAAAAAAAATAAAATTAGAAAAAAAAACAATTTAAAAGAATTTTAAGGCATATTTATTTTTTCTAAAAAGCTCAAGCACACTATTTGTTGATAGAAACTTGTAGCTCACTTGAGATGCTGCTTCCTGTGATGTAGCTTCTCCTCAACCAAAACATCTTTAATTTGGGAACCATGTGAATGGAAGATAAAATTTTCAGATGATGAATAGTAATTAAAAAGCACTTCTATTCCAAGAGACCCCTGAAGCTGTTATTATGGTTGGAAAAATGTACTTTTTTTTTTCCAGTTTTGTGATGATCCTTTGCTGCTGTTTTTTTATTCTGTAGCTAAAAAGAAGCACTTCTATCCCTGGATCGCCTGCTCTGCTATTGCAGTTCAGGGTAATTCTGAATTTTGGGCTTCAGGTAAGCCTCCTTCTTGTTGTTGTTGGGTGCTTTTATGGGATTCTCTCACATCTAGTGGTTTCTTGAGACTCAAGGTACCAGGTACATCCTTTGTTTTCTTGCTCCTCCTATGGCTTTTCGAAGAAAGCGATTTACTGTGAGGCTTTTTGCTTGACTTTGAACTGCCTTCCCCTTTCGAGGACTTGCTGCTCTTTCTGTTTAACGAAAACGATGATGATTTCTTGCCAGAGTCATCCGATCCACTGATGCTTCTGTTACTTGAAATGATACTACCATCCTGTGAAGTATTCTTGCTGCTTTCATTTCCTGAAGAGGCCTTTCTTAAAGAACTTTTCCTGCTACTCTTCCTGCCCGAAATCGAGCTTTTCTTGTTAGATTTTTGGTGTTCAACTTTGTTCTCTTTGGTTACTCCTTCAGCTACATTCTCTGTCTCATGGTAATCTGAACAGTCACTATAGTCATCTGAATTGTCTACTTCTGAATTTGTTGCACTATTTGCATCCTCAGGATTATCTCCACTTTCACCATCACCATAATCTGAACCATCTTCTTCCTCACCGTCGGATTCACTGCTATCTTCATCCTTGCCATCAGACTGTTGTTCTCGGTCCTGATGATCATCATTTTCAACATTCTTCGCGGGTTTCTCCTCAGATGGTGGTGGGGTGACTGGAGCAGGAGGAGAAGCCGCGGGGATTACGTCTGCAGAATTGGTAAGGAAACTGAGAGCTGTCATAACGTCACTCATCAAGGGACGGGCTCCGGGTTCCTCTTGCAGGCACATGGCTGCTATAGCAACAGCTTGATTCAATCCTGTTTCCGGGAACTGTTTGTTGAGAAGAGGATCAGCCATGTCTGGGAACCTTTTCGGGTCCCTGAAGATGGGTTGTGCCTGTACAAACAGAAGTATAGTTCAAATATTATAAACAGATCTTGAACTCAAAATACTGTATCAGATTTAATCAAAATACAGACAGAATTAGTCGGTCTACTAATTTGTTGGTGGAGGTCTTTGACAAATTTGAAAAGTCCTCCCGTAGTTGCATTATTATTTAAAGAAGATCACTAAAAGCAATGAATTTGAAGTGTAATGTTCTATTTTATATAAAGAATGGAAAGAAAAACTAGATAAGGCTTGTTACCCAAGAAACTAGATTTTGTTCATCAGTTGGCTTTGTAGTGTCTATTGCTCTTCTTCCGGTGATAAGCTCTAGTAAAACAACTCCAAAACTATAGACATCTGATTTAACAGTGAGATGACCGTTCCTTGAATATTCTGGAGCACAGTAACCATACGTCCCCATCACCCTCGACGTCATGGGCATATTACTATCCCCGGCAGGGCTGAGCTTGGCCAATCCAAAATCGGAGAGCTTCGGACTAAAGTTTTCACACAACAAGATGTTTGATGATTTCAAATCGCGATATATCACGGGGGGATTGGCCGTGTCATGCAAGTACTCCAGACCTTGAGCAGCACCAAATGCTATTTTCATTCTTGTCTTCCAATCTAAAGGCTTTTGACCTTCTTTTATATCTGCAATAAAATAAAAAAATGGTAGCAAGTTTAAGTTTCCATGGCACATAGACCATATGGTACAGCAAAATCTACAAACACTTTGTGTATTATGTAATGAAAACTAACAAATAATGGGTTCAACTCTATCATGATAAAATACTTTAAAAAAAAAAATCATCAGAAACCTCTCTTACAGTCATTTGTGAAAAAGTAATAATTTGTATTTTAGTCAAGTTCAAGTAGAAGATTGAGAATTGAAAGAGTAGAGATATGGGAAACAAGTGAGTACCAAGTAAATGATCTTCAACAGAACCTCCAGACATGTATTCATAAACCAAAAGCCTCTGGTCTCCATCAGCACAATATCCAACAAGTTTGACCAAATGTTCATGATGCAGTTGGCTTAGCATCAGAACTTCTACAAGGAACTCCTTGTTTCCTTGCAGTCCATTCCTGTCCAGTTGTTTCACAGCCACTACCTGTCAAAAAACCACATTAAGCTACACTATATGAGCATTACATATATACACATATATATATATATATATATATATATACCTACACATAATGAAGGTAGATTTTTACTTAACAAATGCTTATTCACAAAACAGTTCACCAATCTTTTTTTATCCAAAAACATTACTCCAATTGCTAAAAACTCAAAAAGTACTTTTCAGAAAAGCAACCCAAATTGACATAGAAAAAACATGAGAAGTACCTGCCCATTTGTAGGAAGTGTCCCTTTATAGACTCTTCCAAATCCACCTTCACCAAGCAGAGTTTCTTGCCTGAAATTCTTAGTTGCAGAAGCCAATTCTCTGAATGTGAAAGTTTGTGCATTTATGTTTTTGTTTTCAACTTGTCCATTGCTTTCCCCAGCTTTGTTATTGTCGGGTGATTCTGGTTTTTGTTTCTTTAGCTCTGCAACAAAACACAATTCCATTTTTTTTTAATGACTTCTTTGTCTAATCACAAGGCCGTCAAAAGGAAAAAAAAATAAAAAATCAATGCTCATATTATGTCACGTGATATATAAATGGATCGTACTATATAGTATAATTTATGTGATTCACCGAATTGAAGTATATCTACATTCTTAATAATAAATAAATAAAAATTTAAGATATCAATATTGCAATGAAAATCAACCAATTTAAATAAAGTACATAATTTTTTTTTTCTTAACATGTACTTTTAACACATATCTTATTATTACGATAATTTATATAATAATATGCTAGTGTAAAGAGCGTACCGGGAGTTTTTGCTTCGATAACTTCATTGGTAAAGTCCCCGCTTCTTGATTTCTTGCTCTTTTGTGATCTAAAACACGGAAAACAACTCATTTTTGATCTCGATATATAATTTACAAACCCCTTCCACTCGAAAAAACAAGAATGTTTGTTGTTAAAGTTTTTTCGAATCCGAGATCAATAAAAAATAAATCAAATCTTTACATCCAAATTAACTATGGAGCTCAGGGTCCCCCAAGAAAATTGGAAGGGACCCCGGAGGTGAGGAGGAGCTTGTTAAAAAAAAAAAATAAATTGAAAAACTACAAAAATGCAACAGAGAAGAAAAAAAGCCACGGCTTTGGAGGAAGAAAATTAAACTTGGGAGGTTTGTTTTTGTTTTTCTTATTTTTTTGGGTTTCTAAGAGAAAATTGAGGAGAATTTAGTGGGAGTTTTGAAAGGACAGCACAAAAATAAGGCATTTGAAATTCTGTTAATGGGATTAAATAAGTCTATTGGAGGGTGTTTTACTGCAAACCATTGATTTTGGTTTGAATAGTTACATCATTGACTATGGACACACAATTCCTACGGTAAAAAAAGATAGAAAATGATGAGTTTTGTTATCTTAATATATTAAGAAAAATGCTTTTTCTTGTGTTAATTTTAGATGTCAATAACGTACATCCGCTAATAGTAAGTGGTTGAATACTTATCTGTATACTTATATGATATGGGTTTGAGTTCTACATCCGATAGATCCCTGACGGATATCTATAACAAAGGCCTGCCGATATATAACATTAAAATGGAAATATATAAAATAAATGGAAACAATTCAAATTTAAATTCAATTACAAAAGGTAACCATATAAAATCTTTTATATATGATATATTATAATTAAGAGAATCAAACATTTAATATTCCCCTAAAATTTAAGGTAGCAAAGCATAGCCAACTTGAGTTCACAAATGAAGCCTTATTAGCATGATGAAAAGTCGGGAGGTGATATGAAGCGATATTGAATTCGGAGGTGATTCGGATTAAAAATGAGTTTGGTGGTTCAAATCAATAATTGAGTCTAAGAGGTGATCATTCAATATGTTGATTAAGTTGGAGGTGATTCGGACTGAAAATGAGTTTGGAGATGATCCAGAACGAAGATTGAGTCTAGAGGTGATCCATTTTAAAATTAGGTTTGGAGGTGATCTGGATTAATGATTGAGTCAGTAAGTTATTCAAGATGTTGAATGAGCTAAATGTGATATTTGGGGATAAAATTGATACCATAATTGATATGATCTTGTAATAGTCCAATAATTTTATACCATCGAGACTGATTCTTTAATAACATGTAAAACACATAGAATAAGATAAATAGAGACTGATTCTTTGATACCATGTAAAATATAAAAGTAAATAAAGATTTTATAAATTGTAATTCTATTTCTATCACAACATAAACCTATTTATAGGTATAGGATATTACATTAAAATAAAAATATAAAATAAATTGAAACGAATCAAACTTAAATTCAACTATAAAAGTTAGCGCACATTCACTTATAGCTCAATTAGTTAGTGCATTTCTCTCCTACCTCAATAGTGACGATTCAATTCCCACCATACACATTTATCAGTATTTATAGGTAGTTTTACATATAATAAATTACAATTAAAAAAAAATATATTCAATACTAATTTGAAATTTCTATTAATATGCACAAGGATGGAGTGTTCTCAATATGGAGAGGATTGGTCTTTTCCAATTCTTTTCATTTTTAAAATTCATTATGTGTTTGGATTTTTGATCCAATTGATATTAACTAGCTCAATAACGATATTGAATCTTTCTAATAGCTACTATAACAGTAATTAGATTTTAATCAAATAGTTCAAAGAGGTTAACAAATATTAAAAAGAGAACAAAAAATTGTATATGACCACCGGACTGAGGGTGACAATTCGTGTTATTATATCTTGTTTGTATTAATATATACACGGCCCATTTAATTACGAGTCAAGGTGAACATAACATAACCGTTTTAGTTAAGAGTAAGTGATTTGCCATTATCTTATCATTTAACACACCGTTACATGATTTATATATTAATGACAAATCATTTGTTATATAATCTGGGTTGATTTTAGGCTAATATTTTGGGTTATATATAGCATTACTCTTTAATTAATCATTTCAAAAACCACCACCCTAATCTATAAAAATCGGTTTGTCCATATATAATGTTTACATGCACGGGTCTTTCTTTTTTTTTTTTTTTAAATAAAAAAAAAAAAAATCTTTTTTGAAAGTACACATTTAAAATTTAAGAAGGGAATATTAATTACTTGAACTTAGGATTGGCCACGGTTCCGGAACCAGCAGTTCCGATTTCTAAACTGCCAGTTCTGGTCCCACGAGAAGGGGAATCGAAACCGGAGGAGGAACTGCGGTCCGTTCCAGAAACCGGAACCGCAGCCCCCCCCCCCCCCCCCCCCCCCCCCCCCCCCCCCCCCTCTTTTTTAAAATACACAAATTGAAAATTTTTTAAAATGAATAAACCGAAGGTAATACGGCTGTGATCATTTTAGATGGGGAATAAAAATTTTAGAAATGTGTGTATATATACAAGTAAAGTTAGTTTCAAAATATATTCACTTTCAATGTCGGATGTGGAAAAATGGTTATAAAAGATAAGTAGTCCCATATTGAAAAGAAAATGGTAGTATAGGAGGTTGAGTGCTTATATAAGCTAAGCTACAAAAGAAAAAAAAAAGTGGGATATGGTGAGAGTGGTATATGGCCCAACAACATATACTCATTTTTATTTTTATATTATTTTATATGGCCAAACAGTGTTGGGATATATATATATATATATATATATGTAATTATATATATATAATTATATATATATATTTAATTTTTTTTAAAAAAATTAGAACTGGAATTGAACCGGAACCGGCAAAACCGCCGATTCTGGTTCCCGCCAGTTCTTGAACCGACAGTTCCGGTTCTATTTTATGGCTAACCGGAACGGGGATCGGAGGTCCTAGTTCTGGTTAGCCGATTAGGAATTGGTTTTGAACCGGGACCGGTGGTCCCGGTTCAAAACTGCCGGTTCAGTTCGAACCGAATCAGGGCCAACCGTACTTGAACTTACATCTTTAATGTGTGAATACGAGCAACTTACCACTAAACCATCTTTTATCATGTCAAAAACTGCTAGTACTCAATATCATATTGAAATCGCTTACTGAGTAACGTGAAACATCTTTATAAAAAAATAAATCTAAGAGCAATGTGAAACATCTTTAGAAAAACCCTAAGGGAAACATGAAATATTTGTGGAAAAAATTTAAGAGCAACATGAAACATCTTTGAAAAATATAATTGGATTTTGCAAGGTCATGCTGCAATATTTTTAAGGGATATAATCATTCTCTGCCCTTTAATTTGAAGTATTTTCTATTTTTCACCCGCTAATTTTATTTTTCTCTCTTTTACCTTTCTATTAAGATTTATTAAATTTTTTAGCAGAAAATACTATTTTACCCTCAAATTTTTTAAATAAAGTAATGCTTAAATATTTTCATATATAAAATTTTGAAAATATATAAAAATAATTTAATAAAAAGATGAATTTAATAAATTTAATTAAAAACGCATAATAAAAATTAAATAAAACTAAAAATAATTTTTTTTTTTTAAAAAATAATTCTAAGTCTTGTAGAGATCTAACCATCCATCTTCAAAAGACGGACGGTGGAGATTGGTCTCCACCAAATCTCCAACAATTTTTTTTTAAAATATGAATAAATAAAATAAAAAAATTATCTCACACCATATTCTAAGCAATAAAACAAAAAGAGAAGAAAAGGAGAAAAAAATGTGGTGAGGAAGAGAGAGAGAGAGAGAAAGAAAAAATGTGAGAGTAGAAGAAGAAGATGAGCATAGAGAGAGAGAGAGAGAAGAAAAAGAGAAGATGATGATGAAGAGATAGAAGAGAGAGGAGAGAGAAAAATAATTTTTAATTTTTTTTATCTTAAATAAAATTTTATTTTATTTAAAAATATTTTAGGTATTTATTAAATTATAATTACCTTTTTACCCTTTAATATTTAATGGTCAAACTTAAAAATCAAACATGAGGATGAATTTTATATATTTTTATAAATTAAAGGATATAAAATAAAAAAAATAAAATTAGAGGATAAAAAATAGATAAAACCTCAACTATATTCCTTTTTTTTTTAATTCAATCAAATGGAGTCGGATATAGGATCCTACAAAATTTAATGGATTCGATTTTTCGCACTCCTCATGAAAGGTGGCCTCCTCTAGTGTAGCAATTGAGTAATCACATAGGAAATTAAAGAAGAGCTTACATGTCCAAACCATAGTGAAGTAAAACTTTTGCCCGTCTCCTCACCAATAATTAAACATAAAGACTATTTGGAAGCGCACCACATGCACAATCTCATAAAGAAGTGAAAAACCAATCACGTAGATTTAAAAATAATTATTATAAATATATCAATTCCGAAGTCGGACACACAACTTTTATTCCCTACTTTAATTATCTTTATTGCTTTTTATAATCTACCATCCAATGCTTTGTTTGATTATTTTATATTGAAAAAATAGTTCAAAATGACACAATTTGAATTATTACTTTTAGAAATAACATTTAATTATTATTTTTTTAAAATAATACTTATTTTCAGATAAACCCCAAAATGCCAATAATAAAAGTTGACATATGTCTTTCATACTTGTTTTTCTTTTTTTTTTCTTATCTTATCTTTCTCTCACGAACTCTCTCTCTAACCCACTCACTCATGAATGAATGAGCTTTCTAATCCACTCGCACTCATGAATCACTCACTCATTTTCTTACATCAGTCCGTGTTCGAACTGATCAGTACATGCTGACGAACTAATTGCCCACGAACAGTTTGGTCGGATGGTAGGGGTAGGACACCGGCGGTGACAGTTAGTGAGGGAAGGAGGATCGACCGGTGGATGGGCCGGGGGCGACGAGAGCTGACCAGCAAGGACAAGAGGTCGGTCTCTCTCTTAAGAACTCGGGGTCGGTCTCTCTCACAAACTCTTTCCCTCTCTCTTTCTCTATCTGAAAAGTTTTAAAACAGTGCTGGTCTTTTGTTTTTTCTCTTTTATATTGAGGGGCAATTTTATCTCAATCCATCTTTATGTGATATTTTCAGTAAAAAAATAATGACCTGATGCTAATATATCAAAACACCGATCTCATAAGTGATACTTAAAAAAAAAAAAAAAACCCTTTTATATTTGGAGAAAATTTTTCACTCTCCCTCCCCATCTATTTAAAGAAAGACAAATTTTATTTTTGGATTAATACTTATTTAGAAAGTGTTTGATTTGTAATTCATGAATAGTATTTTTTAAAAAGAAATTATTATATATTTAAGTGAATATAAATTTTTTTGTGATTAATAGATTTTTTAATAAAAAAATTAACATCGAACAAGTCAGGTCTGCACAGCCTGTATCCACACATTTATATTTGTAAAATGCAAACCTATATTTAAACATATATTTATGTTTATAAAATGTGCATGATGGGACTTAATTCATTCACCATAAATGTGCAGATATCTACTAGAGAGAAAACTCATCACACATACATTCTTCACCTTAAGTGGGGATATCTACACCCACAATACTGAAGAGAAAAATCTCCACACATGTATCCCTCACTATAAACGTACAAATATCTACTCCCACTCCACTGAAGAGAAAAGTCCTTATTACATACTTAAAAATGTATATAGTGAAACTCGAATCCCTTACCACAATCAGGAAGGTACACTAATATTTTGAGTTATGTAGAATATAATTTTAATTTTAAATATCATTCTACACGTGATTTTGTGGGGTTCGGCTACAATACTAGGACAAAAAATTGTGGGTATCATACCGACATTTTTTTGTCCAACTATAACCGTTGGATGAGTTGTTTTCTCATCCAACGGTTAAGAAAGAAAAAACTGTAGATGGTAGATGGAATTGGCAATCGATTACAACAATTAGGGTATCAAAACAGGTTTAAAAAAAAAAACAAAACCATTAGTTCACTCTCTCTCCATCTGCACTCTCAATCTCGACTTTTCCTCTCCTTTGCTCTTTCTTCTATCTTGAACGAACTTTTAACGTTTGGGTTTGTGGTTCGGTTTTTGTAAACTTTGACTGGTAAGGTTCCGCTTTGCTCTATTTCTCTTCTTTATTTTTATCACTCTCCTCAATCTAAACTGTTTTCATTGATTTTCCCTACCTCCAGTCTCTGTCTTTTGCCCTGTTTGTTCTATTTTGCAAGAACTTGTAAGGTTTGGGTTTCGGTACTTGCAAACTTCAACTCACTGGTAATTTTATGCTTTGCTTCTTTACTTTTTCAGTCGTTCCATCAGTCTCCTTAATCTAAACTGTTTTTATTGATTCCACAGTCACTGTGACTCTAGAGTATTCCATATGGTCCTCCCTTCAGGCGGCGCGAGCGTAACCCGGTCTAGGATCTCGTAATATTCCCTATAGTGTTCTAAATGATCCGGCGTAACCATGTTCGGCTAGCAATCTGGTGTAACCACGTCATGGTTATTTTATTTAATTTCCTAATTTATGTACGAAGGTCATGACCATGTATTTAATTCCCATGGAAGTATGAAGGTCAGTATTATGTATTTTATTTACAAGGGATGTATGTTGGTCAAGGTCTTGTGTATAATTTACTAGGGATGTATAACGGTCTTGAATATTTATTTCATTCCCTATGGAAGTATGAAGGTGAAATACATCACTGGTGGGGTTTTAAAAATATTAAATATATTGCAACATTCATTATAGCCGGATTGATAACATAAATGCCTTAAATGAAGACAAAACGTTTCTGATGGTGGTTGTTGTATTGGTCAACAACTACTTTTTCAAAATCAAAATCAAATGCAAAAGAATATCACTAGATGCGAAAATATTTGCTGGCGGGAATATAGTAACCGCAAAAAGATTTGTACGCGATCTATGTATTTCACCACGACTAAAGTTAAATGCCAGGGATATTAGATATATTGCAGCATTGATTATAGCCAGATTCATAACAAAAATGCCTTAAATGCAGACAAAACTTTTCTGATGGTTATTGAAGGCCAGGTTGTATTTTTGAAAATTAAGTGTCATGGATAAAAGTTATAAATATCAAAAGACGTGAAAAGATGTGATCGCGGTAGCATAACATTTGCGAAATCTTTGTTTCTGAAAGACAAACAACAAAATATCTGCTCACAAGGGTATAATCACCGTGAAAAGATTTGTACGCGATAGATACTTCAGCGTGACTAAAGTTAAATATAACTATATTGCAGCATTCATTATTATAGGCGAATTGATAAAAAAAAAATACCTTAAATGCAGAAAACATTCTTCTGATGGTTGTTGAAGGCCAGGTTGTATTTTTGAAAAATATTAGATGTCATGGATAAAAGATAAAAATATCAACGGATGTGAACAGATGTTCTCGCGGAAACATAACATCGCGAACATATTTGTTCCCGAAAGACAAATAACAAAATATCTGCTCGCGTATGTATAATCACTGCGATATGGTTTGTACACGATAGATATTTCAGCATGACTAAAGTTAAATGCTAGGGGTATTAAGTATATTGCAGCATTTATTATAGCACAATTGATAAGAAAAATACTTTAAATGAATCATACAAAACTATTCTGATGGTTGTTGAAGGGCCAGGTTGTATTTTTAAAAAATTAAATGTCATGGATAAAAGATATAAATATCAATGGACGTGAACCAATGTTCTCACGGTAACATAAAATTGCAAAAATATTTGTTCTCGATGTGTAGACCTTTGCAAATTTATGCAATCGATAGAAACACTAACTGAAGTGAAGTGCTCAGTTTATGGTTAGCAAACCGTCGCGATATGATATGTTCGTGTGGAACTTGACCCATGCGATTAAGCCTGAGAGGAAGTAGTTGTGGGGATGAGGTGGTGGTGGAAAGTTGGAAGGTCGTGGTAAAACCAAAGGGTTGTTAAATGTTCCCGCCAACCGGACTCATTAAAAATGTACATTGTCGATAGTGACTTACAACTCTTACAATAAAAATTTGAACACAGTCAAATACACAGTCAATTCCAATCCTAAACCAATCGAATCAATGCGATATAAATTTATCGTAATACACGATAAAAATTATACGTAGATGACTCCAATGCTACTTGTTTACTCCTAAAATTCGCAAGGTTTATTACATCTCATCTGTATATGGAAACAAGTGCAATAAGAAGATCTTGTGTAGTTAACTCGTTTTGCAGGAGAACATTATGCAATGTGTGAAGAAAATATATTATCATATCATAATCACATAAATACGTAATATTCATACAATACCCGAGGTTGAACGCGAATCAATGTCAAAGTTGGGCTTGTTGCCGAGATGAGCTTAACGTGCGTCTTAAATTGTGAACAACTTTGACGTTGTTTGGAATAACTTTGACGTATGTTCGAACACCTGAAGTTCATGCAGGCAATAAACCATAACAATATTATTTAAGAAATACTTAGTATCTACTATTATATGACAGTTAATCATGTCAAATCTATTTATGTAATAATAATTCCTTTTCTGTAGATGAACGACTAATTTTTTTTCGTATCTAATAATGCACAAATCTATATATGTTATTGTACATATTAATAATTATGTTGAAAGATAGTTATCTTTATTAATATACAATTAATGAAGTTAAACGAAGAGGACACAACCCAATTCAGATGTTTGTGCAAACATCAAATGGTATTGCATCAATGCAATCCAACACAAATGTATAGCAGGAATATATATATAATGGGACCCACCCCAGAATCCTCTACTGTAGACTTTAGAGGCCCCGTTGGGCACTTCAGTGGAAATCTCCTAGAATCTAACTGGTGAAATTAGAAAATTCCATGAAGTGAACCCTTTTCAACTTTTATAATTCTAATAATATTATAAGAGGAAAGGTTGTGGATTTTTATTTTTTATTTTTTTTATTTTTTTTGGCAGAGTCTTCCCTGTTTTTCTAAAATTTATCAAATTTGGGAGATCTGCATAAAAACTGAACACTTCTATAATAGTTCAAATCTCAACAACCGTGGACCTCCGGTCCATCTCAACAAATCAATCACAATCCAAACAGTTTAAATATCAAAATAGAAAATTATCAAAAATATGAATTCACTAAAATATTTACTTAAAATCATGAAATTGATTTTTGGATGAAACATGTACTCATATGCATATGTTTACACCAAAAATCAAGTGATTACTTAAATACCAAAAACATGTTTATATAAAAACCCGTATATTACATTTGCATGTCCAAAAGTAATGAACAACTGATAATATAAAAACCAAAATAAATGCAATTGTCGTCCTGGGCCCACCTAATCCGCTGTAGGAGACCTAGCTACGTGAGCACCACTCGTACCTGCACCTGGATGGGGTTTTAAAAACATAAAATACAAAAAAGAAGAGTGAGTTAAAGGAGCTCAGTGAGTGCGTTTCCAATTTACTACGAAACCTTTAATATAATAAGATTAACTTTGAATTTAACTGAAACTTTTCAAACTTTCTGCTATTGCTGAAATTGATAAACTAAAGTAATATACTTTTTAAATACAAGTTGAGAATTTATAAACTATAAAATCTGATGGCCAAGCGTAAAATAATTACTTTTAATTTAACACTGAAATAATTAAAATTCTATTATATATTTTGACTTGGCCCCTTTTTTACAAACTGAAAAGCTGAGATAATATACTTTTCTGATAATGCCAATTGGAAACCCATATCTGCTAATCCATAGAGCGACTCAACTGGTGCCACACCATATGGATTGTGTCACCAGGCAACTAATCTGGTATCGCTCTGTGTGACTCTGATAAAATATGATAAAAGACATCTCATTGACTGTGCGACAGAATAATACATTGCCTACACATAGCGAGATAACACCCCATAAGTATGTGGGCGACTGACTAACTCGACAGACACAACCCCCCTGAAGTTAGTGACTTGTCCCCCCTTAACTTGCCCTACACAATTGGGGTGTACCGGCCGGGTCTTACTGCTAATAAATTTGATAATCTGATAATTCTGATAATATATGAGTATCTTATTGGCATGAAAAATATTTATTATTATTTAACTAGTTTAATATTAAAATGTTCATGGAGCATAAATCATAAAATCTAAATGTAATATACTTTTAATCATTTAAATACACTATGCATAAAATTTAAATCAATAAGGAATTAAATATAAAACAATTATATTTGTAATAAAACCAATAATTTATTTTTTTTGCACTCACTTTTCCTTCCAAGCTGTCTCTTTTTCTCCCACTCTTTTCTCCTCCCACACTATGGTGATTTCTCCCTAAAATAATATATTTTAAATCAATCATTAATATAAATACTATAACTTATCCAAAAACTCAATTAACACACATAAGGTATTTAAATTATAAAATGCCAACATTAAAGTCCTTGATTTCCTTTTCCTTTAATCCTCTTTTTATTTCTTGGTTTCTAGTACACAATATATAACAAATTCCTTAAATTATTACAACTCTTATCAACCACCAAACACAACATCACAAAATCCCATAATGCAAGTTCACTAGTTTGAGAGCTATTTTGATTCCTTACTGAATAATTCCAATTCATGCAATCAATTAACTTAAAAACACTCTAATTACTCAAATAATATTTCAATTTAAAAATCCAAACTTAAAATCATAAAACCCCCCAAAACCTTACCTTACTAGTTTGGGTAGAAATCTCGATGGATGATTCATTTGCTTTACCCACTTGATTTTTGAAAGGATAATTATTGCTTGTTTTTAGGTGTTTACTGAGTCTTGTTTACTCAGTCTTGCTTCTGTTAAATAAATTCCTAGTCTTTAGGATTAGTTGAGACTATTAGTGGTCAGTTTACACTAACCACGTTAGCTGATGT
Organism: Xanthoceras sorbifolium; assembly: GCA_003430845.1. Lineage (NCBI taxonomy): Eukaryota > Viridiplantae > Streptophyta > Magnoliopsida > Sapindales > Sapindaceae > Xanthoceras > Xanthoceras sorbifolium. Next base: position 2,154,381 of record CM010619.1, read on the forward strand.
TTAGCTAAACGTGAACTTTATTTTAGCTGTTCTGTTAAGTACTGTAAGGCTATATATAGTTGAGTTTGTTCAATAAGAAGTAAGGTCATTCATCCAGAATATCATTGAGCTTTGTTGTTTTATTGTTTACTTCATCAGAGCTTACCAACATTATGGTATCAGAGCCTGTACTGGGGCTGAGAGAAAAAAAAAAGCAGCAGCTTTAAGTGACCACCAAAACAGAGAGAGATGTCATACGATGTGAAATTCGCACAGCCTGTAATTCCAATCTTCAATGGTTATTTTGACCACTGGGCTATGTTGATGGAGAACTTATTGAGATCCAAACAATATTAGGATCTTGTGGAGACAGGGTGTGTGCGACCAGCAGCAACAGTATTGACAGAAGAGTCGCAGACAAGTTATGAGGCATTGCAGCTGAAGGATTTGAAGGTCAAGAATTATTTATTCCAATCAATAGATAGGTCAATTATGGAGACCATCCTGAAGAAAGACACTGCGAAGGACATTTGGGATACTATGAAAAAGAAGTACGAAGGGAACACAAGAGTGAAGAGGTCGACTCTTCAAGGTCTCTGTAGAGACTTTGAAACCCTAGAGATGAAATCAGGTGAAACTATTACTGTTTACTTTTCTAGAGTTATGGCAGTGGCAAATAAGATGCGTATGTATGGGGATGTGATGACTGATGTGACTATGGTTGTGTAACACCCCCTGACCCGACCCGACCCGTCTGGATCGACCCAGATAGCGCTACCGGGTTTTCAAAACTTTTCTTTATACTGTTTATAATTTGAAAACCAAATAATTTATAATTTAAAAACCTTTCTAGTGAGCCCATCAAATACATTTTAAAAATTTCGACAGAGTTCCCTCTATTTTTCTAACTTTCCAAAAATTCTGTTTTCAACAAAACTCAAATATTATAATAACAAACACTTCAAAATCAAATTCTCAAACATGTGCACACTCTTCCGTTTAGTGCGACTTTCCCAAACATTTTTAATAAAACCATACATAAATTATATATACAAATATAAATTATAAAACATTATAAAACATAAACTATTATATAAATATTTACAAAACTCATATATTCGCATTTTCCAAACTTCTGTATATGCATGCTTAAGTAATTAATTTACAAACAAAGTTTAAATAAAACTACCCAAGTAATGTGACTCTGACTCTTCTTCTGCAGCTCTCAACTTTTCAGTCCTTTATTCACTGGAATCTCTTCTACCTATGCGTGATAAAAATCAACGCACTAAGCATATCGCTTAGTGGGTGTACACAAATCAAACTTACAAATTTCACATAATCTCATTTATAACATATATAAAACGAATACAAATCATAGTATATCAAATGCACTTTTCAAAACAAATCAAATAATCATATTAACAAAACATGTAATTAAACAAAACCTTTTTCATATAAAGTCAGTAATACTCTATCCAAATTATTTTATATATATATATATATATCAACCAATAGAAAGGACACATAAACAAGATATCACAATAATAACTTATCGATCAAATAATAAATTATAAGTATCAAATAATAAGAACAATAAATAAACTGTTTAAATTTAAATATCAACAGGAATCAATATATATTTTCATAAGTAAAATTTCAAATCAACTATACATCAAAATCCAATGATATTCAACTAATTTTTAGTAAATCTTATAAAAGTATTCGAAATTCTTTTCTATAAACTTCATTCATTTCTTTTCAATCCTGGCCCTTCGGTATACTCAACATAAGTCATGGGACTGGAATATGGGCCTAATATCTGTAACATAGGTGTGACGTCCGGGGCTGCTTTAGAGACACCCGCCAACAGTCACTAGTATCGGTGTGATGTCCGGGGCTGCTTTAGAGACACCCGCCAACAATCACTGGTATCAGTATGATGTCCGGGGCTGCTTTAGAGACACCCGCCAACAATCACTAGTATCGATGCAGTACTGCTGAAATAACCCAGCTGGTATACCAACCTCCTATATCCGTTTTCTATGTCCAAGTATCCTAGGGCCGTTTCACAATACACAAATTTTCAATTTTCATTTCAAATCATTTTATTCATTTCGAAATCAACAACTTAATTCGCAAATCTAAATCAATTTCAATAAATCCAAAATCATAATCGCGTATATTTCATAATTTAATAATCGTAACATCGTAATCCAAAAATCACTATCTATCGATAACTGAAAAACATAATATTCAAAACATATTTGAAAACAGAGATTTACTTATGTCAATATATATTACGAAATTAAAAATCATCAAAATCCTAAATTTTCAACTTTGAAATTTCTATAGCACAATTAAATAAATTTCATAAAACAGAAACCCTCTTCATTATTCCAAAATCAATATCATGCTATTTCAAAATCAATACCAAGCAATTATTTAGAAACCCAAGTATTCAAAACACAAATATATATAGAAACCGGAAGTTAATTATAACAATATATTCTAGAAACTAAAATTATCAAAATCAACAAAATCCACATATATATAACATTTCAAAATCATTTTCAAAAAGTTATTCACAAATCAATTTAAATTAAAACGTACGAATTATTAAAAAATTCAACTGACCAGTTTGAATCCGAAAACTAACACTTCAAATCAAAGTGTACACCAACCTGGATACCGTTTTTACGCCTTTTCTCTTATGGATTTTCTTTTCTCCTTCTTTTTCTCTTCCTCTTTCTTCCTTCTCTTTTCTTTCTTCTTCTTCTTCTCTTCTTCTTCCTCTTCTTCTTTTCTTTCTCTTTCCTTCTTTCTCTCTCTTCTTTCTCCTCTCTCTTTCCTTTCTCCCGGTCTCCCTTTCTCTCTCTCTCTCTCTATTTCTTTTTCTCCTTTCCTAAAACTTTCTACCGCCTCTTATTTTTTTTATAAAAATTCGGTCATCGCGACCGCTCTTCGCGACCTGTGGTCGCGCCACCTGGTCGCGTTACTCACTGGAGTGATTTCACCGCCTTTATCGCGATCAGCCATCGTGGTATCTGGTCGCGATGCTCAGTGCCCAAATATCAGTATTTTCACCGCGAGTTGCTTATCGCGATCCCTAGTTGAGGTGAGTGGTCACGGTACTCATTGTCTCAAATCATCATTTTTTACCGCGAGCTGCTCATCGCGATCCCTGGTCGCGGTGAGTGGTCGTAGTACTCACTACCAACATTTTTCTTTTCTTTCATGTATTCTTTTAGACCGCTCCACTTGGTCCACTTGGAAACCTTAAAAATGTACATACATTTAATTACATTTTTCACCCCTCCAATCATCAGTATCACATTCTCATACTCCATATTAATTAAACTACACTTTCATATTTATACGAAATTAGGGATGTTACAGGTTGAAAAGATTTTGAGGTCTTTAACGAATAAGTTCAATTATATTGTATGTGCCATTGAAGAGTCTAAAGATATTGATGCCATGTCTATAGATGAATTACAGAGTTCACTGATAGTTCATGAACAGAAGTTCAATAGACACAGCAATGATGAGCAAGCTCTTAAAGTTACATATGAAGAGAGGTACAGTGGCAGAGGCCGAGGAAGAAGTAGCTTCAGGGGCAGGGGAAGAGGCAGAGGCCGGCAAGCTTTTACAAAGGCCACAGTGGAGTGTTTCAAATGTCATCAACTCGGGCACTTTCAATATGAATGTCCGAGTTGGAATAAGGAGGCAAACTATGTTGAGCTTGAAGAAGAGGATGAGATGCTGTTGATGTCCTATGTAGAGCTGCATGAGGCCAGAAGAAAAGATACTTGGTTTCTTGACTTAGGGTGCTCCAATCACATGTGTGGGGATCAAGCCATGTTCTCAAGGCTGGATGAGAGCTTTAAGCATTCAGTCAAGCTGGGCAACAACACCAAGATGAAGGTGACAGGAAAAGGTGATGTAAAGCTTCTAATTAATAGTGTTAACCATATTATTACTGAAGTGTACTATGTTCCAGAGTTAAAAAATAATCTCCTGAGCATAGGGCATCTTCAAGTGAGAGGCTTGGAAATTCTGATTGAGGGAGGGGTATGCAAGATCTTTCATCCTTATAAGGGCTTGATTATTCAGACTGACATAAGCACAAATAGGATGTTCATCTTGTTTGCCCAATCACAAATGATGTCTCAGCAACAACAACATGAAAAGTGTCTTCACACAAGCTCACAGAATCTGTCTTAGTTTTAGCATCGGAGATATGGATACTTAAGCTACAAGGGTTTGAGAACCTTGCAGAGCAAGAAAATGGTGCGTGGCCTTCCTAATTTCACTGCCTCAGATGAGTTGTGTGAAGATTGCATTGTTGGCAAGCATCACCGTGATCCTATACCCAGGAAGAGTTATTGGAGAGCAGGTCAAATACCGAGTCTCATCCATGCAGACATCTGCGGACCGATCACCCCCATGTCCAACAGCAACAAAAAGTACTCTTTGTGTTTCATAGATGACTACAGTAGAAAATCATGGATGTATTTTCTGAGTAAGAAGTCAGAAGCATTGAGTCATTTCAAGTGTTTTAAGAAAATGGTGGAGAATGAGACAGGTTTGCCCATCAAGTGTCTGCGTACAGATAGGGGATGTGAGTTCACCTCAGTTGAATTTAGCAACTTCTGCATAGAGAATGGCATTAAAAGGCAGCTGACAACTGCCTACACCTCTCAACAAAATGGAGTGGCTGAACGGAAGAATAGAACTGTAATGAACATGGTTCGTGCAATTGTAACATCCCGAATTTCGGATAATTAATTTTGAATATGTAGATATAAAAATTTTTGTGAGTTGAGGGGTGTAAATGTAATTAAATGTATGTTTATTTGTATGGTTCCAGGTGGACCAGATGGAACGGTCCAGAAATGATGTATGAAAAGTGAAAAACTAAGACAGTGAGTACCGCGACTTGGTCACCGCGACCACAGATCGCGCTGACTGGCTTGCGATGAAGAAGTGAAATCCTGGCAGTGAGCATCGCGACCAGGATACCGCGATGTGTGATCGCGATGAAGGCGGTGCAGTTGCTCCGACGACCGAAATTTTTTTTAAAAAATAAGCTTGTCGAGGAAGCCACTTGAAAAAGACAGACAGAAAAATAGAAAGGGAAAAGAGAGACCGAGAGAGAGAGAAAAAGAAAAGGAAGAAGAAGAAGAGAAGAGGAAGAAGAAGAAGAAGAGGAAGAGGAAGAAGAAGAAGAGAAGATGAAGGAAAGAGAGAAGGAAAGAAAAGAAAAGGTGAAAGAGAAAGAGAAAGGGAAAGGAAAAAGAAAACCTAGACACGTGATAGTCGAAAGGAAACGGTATCCAGGTTGGTATACACCCGTTTTCGAATTCTTTACAAAAGTATTAAGTATTTTTAGTTTGAATATGCGATTTATTGAAGAATTTTATTATTATGTGTTTATAATAAATTCTTTGGAATGATTTTATATTTTTGATCGTATTTTACTCGTATTTTAATTATTACAATTTCAATGAAATTACTCGTGTTGGAATATTGTCTGAATATTGATTACTTTTCATGAAATCATATATGCATATTTTGAGAATATTGTGTGCATTGTGTATTTATTGAGTGACCATTGAGTGTAAATTATAGTGAATATTTGAAAATATTTTATCGAAACGGCCCTAGGATACTTAGACATAGAAATGGATATAGGAGGTTGGTATACCAGCTGGGTTCAGTGAGCAGTACTGCACCGATATGGATATTTGATATTGATGATTGATTATGTACCTCCTCATGGATTCGTCCAGGGGTAGGGAGACACATACCTCCTTACGGATTCGTCCTGGGGTAGGGAGACACGTACCTTCCTAAGGATTCGTTCCTAGGATAGGGAGATATGTACCTCTCTAGGGTCCGAACCCTCGGTCATAGGGTAAGGAGATACGTACCACTCTTAGGATTCGTCCTAGGGTGGGAGTTATGTTCGACAGACAGTCCCTGTAGTCGAACGACCCACATTCCAGTCCTGGTATATGTTGAGTATTCTAGAGGGTTAGAATTGAATGATTTGAATAATATGTTTATAAGTGAATTTCGAAATCGATTGTATACGTTTATGCTTTGGTTTTACATGAGTTATTTATTGTAATGAGTGTCCCTTTGAAATGATTTCAACAGTTTTATTTCTGTAACTGATTTGCATTGTAAATGATTTGCATTGAACATGCTTATATGTGATTATAATGTGATATTTCGTTCTATTCTGAAAGGTTATTTCTGATTTAAATACTTGAGTTTAGTGTACACCCACTAAGCAGTATTGCTTAGCGCGTTAGTTTTGTTTCTAACGCGTAAGTAATAAAGATACCGAGGACGGAAAAGACTGAAGAGGCACCAGCTGCAGAGGAGAGTTCAGAGTCATTACATTGATTTGGGTAGTAATATATTTTTATATATACCTATTCTGTAGCGTGAATATACAGAAGTCTGTAATTTCGAAGAGTTTATATTTATGTTTTGTAAATAATTTTATGATTTCTGTTTTTCATTTTAAAATGTTTGTAAATATTGAATTATGAATGATTTTATTTTAAACTGTTTGAAAGTCGCACTAAACGGCAGAGTGCGCATTTGAATGAAATGAGATTTGAAGTGTTATTGTGAATTGTATTTGAGTTGTTTGAAACAGGTTTTGGGAAATCAGAAAAACAGAGGGAACTCTGCCGAAATTTTTAAAAGTGTATTTCGATGGGCTCACTAGAAAAATATTTTTGAATTACAAATTGATATGATTTTAAATGGTTTGAAATAGAAAATGTGAATTTAGAAAGTTTTGAAAACCCGGTAACGCTCCCCGGATCTATCCAGTCGGGTCAGGTCAGGGGGTGTTACAGCAATGCTCTCAGAGAAGGGAATTCCAAAAACATTTTGGGCAGAGGTAGTAAATTGGAGCAATTATGTGTTGAACAGATGTCCAACCTTGGCAGTAAAAAACACCACACCTGAAGAAGCGTGGAGCGAAACGAAGCCTTCTGTTGATCATTTTCGGGTTTTTGGTTGCATAGCACATGTTCATATGCCAAAGGTACAGAGGACTAAACTTGACAATAGAAGTTCTATTTATGTATTTTTGGGTGTTAGTGAGGAATCTAAGGGATATAGACTATATAATCCTATTACTAAAAGGGTAGTGGTGAGTAGGGATGTGATATTTGAAAAGGATAGACAATGGGATTGAGATGTGAGTTATGAATAACAAATTTTGGTAGATTTAGAGTGAGAAGATGATAATGCAAGAGTATGTGATAATAATGGTGAGTGAGATGAAAACACTGATGAGGTTGGAAATATAGGTGAGATTGGCAGTGGTGATAGAGGGAATGAATCTCCAACCAATGGGGATAGTGAAGATAGTGAAGGTAGTATTGGTAAGAGAGTGAGAAATCATCCAGAATGGATGAGGGATTATGTTAGTGGGGAAGACCTTGGGTTATTTGAAGATGAGAGTAATATAGCACCAATGGTGTCAAGTGATCTATTGTATTATGAAGAAGCAGTGAGGAATGCAAGCTGGAGATTGGCAATGGACAATGAAATTAAGTCCATACAGAAAAACAAGACATGGACGTTGGTTACGCTGCCTGTTGGAACCAAAAAAGTTGGGGTGAAATGGATCTATAAAACCAAGTATAATGAGCATGGAGAGCTCGAGAAGCACAAAGCACGCTTAGTGGCCAAGGGGTACATGCAGAAACATGGGATAGACTATACCGAGGTCTATGCTCCAGTGTCAAGAATGAAGACAGTGAGGATGGTGGTGGCTTTTGCGGCTTAAAGAAATTGGAAAATATTCCAGTTAGATGTGAAATCAGCCTTCCTCCATGGTGAACTTGATGAAGATGTGTACGTTGAGTAGCCAAGGGGTTATGAGGTCAAAGGAAGTGAGGACAAGGTCTACAAGTTACATAAGGCTCTATACGGCTTAAAGCAAGCTCCACGAGCTTGGTTCAACCGCATTGAAACTTACTTTGCCAATGAGGGTTTTGAAAGATGTCCAAATGAGCAGACTCTCTTCACAAAAAGAAGCAAAGAAGGCAAAATACTTATTGTAAGTCTTTATGTTGATGATCTAATCTATACTGGTGATGATGAAGAGATGATGAGTAGTTTCAAGTGTTCAATGATGCAAGCTTTTGAAATGACTGATCTGGGAAAAATGAAGTTCTTTCTCGGCATTGAAGCATCCCAACAGCATGATGGTATCTTCATATGCCAAAAGAAATATGCATAAAAGGTTTTGGAGCGATTTGGAATGCTGGACAGTCATGCAGTCAATTGTCCAATTGTTCCAGGTTGCAAGTTGAGCAAGGATGAAGATGGTGTTGCAATTAATAAGTCATATTACAAGCAAATTGTAGGGAGCCTCATGTATCTCACGGCAACTCGCCCAGACATAATGTACACTATGAGTTTGATCAGCAGGTTCATGGCTAAGCCTACTGAGATTGCTTTACAAGCTGCCAAAAGGATATTAAGGTACTTGAAGGGTACTTTTGATTATAGAATCATGTATAAGAAAGGGAGTTCAGATGACTTGATTGCCTACACAGATAGTGACTATGTTGGTGACTTAGATGATCGGAAAAGCACTTCCGGTTATGTTTTTCTGTTAAGTTCTAGAGCAGTATCTTGGCTTTCAAAGAAACAGTCAATTGTTACACTGTCAACCACAGAGGCAGAGTTTGTGGCAGCAGCTGGGTGTGCAAGTTAAGCAGTGTGGATGAGAAGAGTTTTGGAGCAGCTAGGACATGCACAAAAGAAGGGCATCATGGTCATGTGTGACAACAGCTCCACCATCAAATTGTTAAAAAATCCTGTCATGCATGGGAGGAGCAAACATATTTATGTACATTTTCATTTCTTGAGGGAGCTTGCTAAGGATGGAACCATTGAGTTGATACATTGTGGAACAGAGGAGCAAACTGCAGATGTGATGACAAAGCCGTTGAAGTTGGATGCCTTCCAGAAGCTTAGAAGTCAGATGGGGATTTGCAAGGCAGCTGAACTAAACTAACTACCTACCATAGTTAGTTTAGGGGAGGGATTGAAAGGATAATTATTGCTTGTTTTTAGGTGTTTACTGAGTCTTGTTTACTCAGTCTTGCTTCTGTTAAATAAATTCCTAGTTTTTAGGATTAGTTGAGACTGTTAGTGAACAGTTTACACTAACCACGTTAGCTGATGTTTAGCTAAACGTGAACTTTATTTCAACTGTTCTATTAAGTATTGTAAGGTTATATATAGCCAAATTTGTTCAATAAGAAGTAAGGTCATTCATCCATAATATCATTGAGCTTCGTTATTTTATTGTTTACTTCATCAAAGCTTCCCAACAATTTTCACTTGAATCAACTTAAATCCAACTAATTTCAAGTAAAAACACCACAAGAACTCAATCAATTTAAATAAGGAAATTATAATATCAACACAATTCCAAAACAACTCAACTTCATCAACACTTACCCGAAGTCCTCCTTGACTCTTCTTGCTCTTCTTCTTCTTCTTGGCTCGACCGAACTCTCCTCTTTCCTCTTTCCTTTCTTATTTTTTTTTCTTCTTTCCTCTCTCTCTCAGCCGAACTTTCTCTTCTCTTCTTTTTTTTTTTTTTTTTCGTTTGACTTGATACATGAATAAAACTTCACAACTTGTCATGCCTATATTAATTCTTTAATTGCAACTTGCCCTTTGACCTATCAAAATCATAAAGTGACCACCAATATAAAATTTAATCACATGAATTTGGTTAACAATCTTTTAATTTACAAACTAATCCACCAATCACATTTCATCTCATTAATTATTCCATCCACTAATTGTTGACTTGGCATTTTATGATTGGTTCATTTTTATTTCATATGGATTGTGCCTTTTTAGGGAAAATTTTCCATATACTAACTCACATCATTCCCATGAAATTAAATTCCAAAAATATTCCATACTTATTAATCCACAAAAAAAATTGACTTCTAATTAGTGGTAAATTAATAATTCTTATAACTCCTTTAATACTAATATCCGAATTTTAGATTTTAAAATAAATCCTGAAAATCGGGTTTTACAATATATGTCCTTCAATGTGAATTTTATTTTAACTAATTACGAGGAAATTATCACAACGTTTGTACAAAAAAAACTGACAGTTCTAGGGCTCATAACGTTAGTGTTCTTGCATGGAGCAACATAGCGTAGGGAAAACAAGTTCGTGGGAACTGATTTAACATTAGCACAAACTTCGACGAAGTAAAATGGGGAGTCGACTTCTGGGTTCAATATTAATGTTGGGAAATGATGAGTTTACGAATATTAAACGAACGCGAAGTGATTTGTGATCATTAGTTGTAATGCATCTCGAACTATAGATTTAATGAAAGCTGATTTAGCGTGAAAAGACTACGGCATTAAGTCGTAATTTATATATATATATATATATATATATATATATATATATATATATATATTTCAATACTAAGGACTGCGACATATACATGTTAGTATTTATTTCAAGTCCTGTTTTCTCCCTCGACAGGTCAGCAAGATGGTGGAAGGGCAAAGGTGCAAAAAAAAACCTAAATGAAAGTCAAGTAACTGCATTTGGTACTAACAACGTGCCTACGCCTTGCTGACCGGGAAAGCAAACTCCTTGTTTTTCCCTTCCAGGTCTACAGGGCATAGGCATGAAGCTATTACCAAATGCAGTTACTTGACTTTCATTTCATTTTTTTGTGCACCTTTACCCTTTCACATTCATACTGACATGTTCAGAGACAAAAAAGATCTTTACAGAAATATGACTATAAAGTACGTTCCACAAATATATACTCAAACTCAACTGGTAACATGGGGTAATAAATTCTCCCCAAAACCAGTTGAACCTCACTGCACATATGTACTTTCTACACCAGTAAGTTCCTCATGGTAGTTAAAATCATTGTAGAAGAGACAGGTCAGACATGAAAGCGACTACCATTACACTTTAAGAGGGAAGAGCTTGTTCATGTGGAGCGTACATAACAGCAGCCTCTACTCTGGTTTTATAAAACTCTAGAGGACATGCTGCTTCAAAACATGTACATAATACATCAACGTTTTGATCCTCGTCCAAGTGTTCATCTAATATCCTGGATATAAAGATAGAGAGATTATAATATATAATCAAAATGTTTTTAACATTAAGGAAAATAATGATATTATACCAATATATCGGACGGTGAAAGTACTGATTATGCTCCCTTCTGCAAGGATTTTGATCCTTGTACATATGTAGTTGTATTCAAGATAGACATTAGAGTGAGTAATTTGGTGGCGATGGAAGCTTTGAACTGCATTGTAAATTATATGAGAAACGGAAGGAGGTGTGTAATTGACGGCATACAAGCAATCGAAACATTGCAAGCGCAACGCATGACAGACACAACGGTAACGAATGAAACGTGAAAGAGGAAAATGTAATAGTGTTCACTGAAAGTAATGAAGATCATGCCATGCTTATAGACCCAATACGACATTGAACTGGTGAAGGAAAGTAAATACATCATTAATTGAACCGTCCGACTACATTGAACGGGGGAAGGTGAGATATGAAGGGTTTTATTACTTATGACATTTAATACAATTAATGCTGACATTAATTGATAGAGATATTGGACGACGATTTTATCGAGCAGTTGAACAACCATATTGAAAAAGTCTTGTGTTCATTTAAGGTACTTAATTTTTAAACTTATTTTATTTAATTTCTGAAAATATATTACACAATGAATGAATAAGCATTTTTAGATAAAATTTGATCATTGCCCGGTCAGATTGTACGCAAACAAATTTGTTCGCGATTTTTAGACGTTAGCGAAGTTATGTAGTCCATATAAATACTGCCAATCGCGAACTTCTCAGTTTGTGGGGGAATATAAGATCGTGATAGGATATTTTTCTGATTAACCTGACCCATGCGCATAACTTGGGTAGGAAGAAGGCGTCGGGATCAGCTGGTAGTGGGAAGTTGGCATCTTGAGGTAAACCCAAAGGGTTAATAACTATTCACCCAATTTAGTTCATTTTGTTTTAAATTTATAAATTAATAAGGAATAATACCTTTAACCATTAATTATTTAATATTTATCGTACCGAGGATAGTAATTTGAAGAGGGTGGTCGGTTGGATTCACTATACAATATTTATTAATGTATATTCTCTTACCCTAACAACTCATTACAAAAGGTTTAAAAAAAAAATTTACCTTAAATAACCTACATGAAATAATATACTTTCTGGTTTGTATTTGAAAATAGTATTATTTTCTCAAAATCGTAGTTCTGTTCAACTGCAATCGCTCCCTGACGTTGGGATATCGGATTAAGGTTTCACCTTTAACTTCATTTCAAAAAGGGAATTCAGTTTGACCACATCAACCATGAATCCATGCAGCGATATGAACCGTACTACAGTACCTAGGAGTCGTCAACCGCAAGACACACAACAAAACCAACCACAACCAGTACGTGTGGATCGTAACAACCACTTCAATGACCGATTAAAGATGTATGGCAACCGAGATATGATCCAGGAGAGAGGCATTGACTTGGAAGAATTATGAAACACTTTCGTTCTAATGATCATCAATCAGCATGGGTGGGGGGAATTTGTGGAACAGTCGATTCGTGCTAGTTCTAGTGTGGTTCTTGAGTTCTATGCTGCCATGATTCCAGATGTTTTTAAGAACGGTGGACCATTGAGCGTGAAAGGGCACCAAGTTCACATAAGTGTGGAAGCTATAAATGAATACTATGAGTTGGAGAATGTTAACCACACGGGTGAGCATACAGATAACCCTACCTTGACACTGTACAATGAAGATTTGGTGAGAGATTTACGTATGAGTGGGAAGGGAACATGGCTCTCGTCTCGTGCCGTTATGAAAAGTGAAGAGCTCCAATTGGATTCGACCTTTTGGTACGAATTCTGTTTGTACTATCTCTTCCCAAAGTCGACTAGGGGAATGGTTAGCCCAGATGTGGCGTATGTTCTTTACAGCATCCGCCACAATCTCCCCATCAACATTGGCTTCCTCATACGACAACAAATAATGGCCATCGAAATACAAGGGGTTAGCGGGATGTGGTTTTAATTGCACATTTTTGTGCTACTGCGGGAATTGATGTATACGCAGGTATAACGTATTGACTTCCGAACGACATGTGACTGAACTATTGCCGTATGACATCCAAAACAACCACCGAGTTCGATGTCGGATTGACGATGATGCTGTTGAAGGTGGAGGTCCTGTACCGATGGTTAACAATGTCATAGAAATTCCATGGCGTGCAACAGTGACAAAATGTGTTGATATGCAAGTGGATGCGTTTTGGGGGGGGGGGGGGGGGGGGGGGGGGGGGGAAAGAAAGATTGGCTGCGATCGAGGCAACTTTAGCATGCAGGTAATTTGGCGAAGGTCAGACGGAAACATAAGCTTCAAACACGGACCATGCAAAGTAGTTGAGTACGTCAACAACTTATAAAGGTATTATGTGGGACTCTTGTTGGACGATTTAAATTATATATTGGTTTTTACTCAGTGTCTACTGTTGGGATTGGCTTTAATTAAATCGTACCATGGTGGATTACTGTTTTTTGTTATTTTATTGTTGATTGTTTGGGTTTCCAATATGGATACAATTTTATTTAAATTTTAGTAGTTTATTCCTTATTAGAAGTATAAGGTTGATAATAATTAATTATCTGAACTTTTGATATTTTAAGTATTTTGATCGATATAATATATTTCGTTTTGTAGTGTAGTTTATTACTATTTTCTTGATTGTAATCTTTTCAGAAAGCATCATAATTTCGTAGACAATGATTAATGGTTCAGTAATTTTTATATCTTTGAAATATATTCCACGTTTAGTATATGGGATAGGGTTGCATTGGATCGGTCTAAGTCTTATTCCTATGTTTAGTGTATCAGTGGACTATATTAATTGGGACTAAGCGGTAATGGGCTCAAAAAAAAAATTTCCTATTTACTGCACTATTATATCCCTGTTTGATATACGGGATTAGACTTAACTATTTTATGAGATTGGATTGGATTGGGATTAGATTGGATTAAACATAATACTTTTTATTGTTTGGTGTAATATGAGATACGATTGAAATAATATAATCCTATATTTGGGATGATTTAGGATTAGAGTAAAAATAATGTGACGAAATTTTGTAAATTACATTTAAAAAAATGTTATAAAGTAAAAAAAAGAAAAAGAGATTTAATAAAGATTAAAATAGACTGGGAGAGGGGAAAACAACGGAGATGAAATGTTATCTAATGAGAAAGGATAGAGGGTGTGTGTTGGTGAACTATATTGTGGGTCCCATTAAAAAAATGTGGTCGTCCATCATTTGTTTTAGCCCATTGGTGGGGGGTGGGTTGGGGTAGGGTGGGTTTGTATAGTTCCGTTAGTGGGGATTAAATTATCAATTGATATTTTGAATCTCATTTCTTAAGGTTCATTTGTTTTTATGGGATTAGATTAGATTAGATTGGACTATTTTTATAGGATTAGATTGGATTGGATTGGACTGAACAAATTAGTACTATGATGTGTTTGGTATAGTTTAGATAGGATTAAAAATAGTATTGTCCCTTATTTAGTATAGACTGGGATTAGATAAAATTAAATTTGATTAAATTAATTTCATGTAAAATAAAATTATTTTTAAATATTATATAATTAAAATAAAATTATGTAAAAGAAATCAAAATAAAATTTAAATATTTTAAAATTAATTATAAATAAAATATATTATTTTAATTAATTAATATTAAAAAATTTAAAAGAGATACAAGTATTGCTCACTGATTAATATTGTATTAGATTGGACGTAAAATAATTATGTTTAACGTCTAAGACAATATAAAATTGATATATCTTTAAATAAAATAAAATTATATAATTTAATTTAATAAAATGTAATTTTTTAAATTCAATTTTAATAAAAATAAATTTATTTAAATTAAAATAAATTTAGTTAAAAAATTGTTTAAATTAAATAAAATATTTAAAATTAATTAATTAATTAATTTTTAAATTAATATTAAAATATATTATTTTTAATATTAGAATAAAATTTATTAAAGTAATATATTTTATTTATAAATAATTATAATAATAACATAAAAAAAAACTGTGTAAAAAAAGTTTGTTTTAAAAAAAAAAGGTTTTGTTTTTTTTTTTTCCAAAAAAACGGTTATTAAAAAAAAAGATAAATTTGTCCTGTTACAGCCACTTAAGTGGCTGGCACCGGATTGGACTTTATCCAATCCTGTGCCACACCAAACGCTGGATTGGACAAACTTTTGTCCAATCCAGCCCTTAACCTGGGTGCCAAACGAGGCATTAGTGCGTTACTAAACATAGGATAGGTAAAAAAAAGTTCAATCTCTAATTTAACCTCGAAGATAAAATTAACCCAGACCGCACTTCGGGTTAAATTTAGGACCATAATATAGAAAACATCATATATTAATTTATTTTTAAACCTCATAAGGGTCGGTTGCGGATTTTAATGCGAGTTGACTTTAAACCTTAAACCCTTAAATTACCTTCAAATTTTTTTTAAGGTACATATATGTATATGAATGTATGTGTGTATATGTTTATATGTGTGTATGTATGCAGATATGTTTATATGTGTGTATTTGTATATGTAGGTGTATATATATATGTATATATACACATACATACTTTTATTTATATGTATGTATGTACGTATGTATATATAAATATATGTACTTACATACAAACATATAAATATACATACATACATATATTTATATCTATGTATGTTTATATATACCTATACATAAATATATATATATTTATATATATACTTACATTGAATACATATATTCGTCTCTCCTTTTTTATGTGTGTGCAAAATTCTCTCATGTTTCCTCTTACCAATATTAACTTCATTATTCCACTGTCGTAAATGGTAGGAATTAAATATCATATGTACACAGTTACACCCAATCACGATCTGTATTAAAAGGTTAATTTCATTATTTGTCTCTCATGTTATTCTCAGTCTTATGTGCATATAGAATTGGTTAAGATTTCTCCCTCCTTTATTTTATTAAGTCTTAATGTATGAGTTTAATGTATTGATGTTTCTCTATATCCTGTTCCCTATTCTGTAAGAACAAAAAAAAAAAAAAAAAAATCCGCGGTCAAAGATTTTACTAGACTTTTCAATTACTTAAAATGTAAATACTTAATTTTATGGGCTTTATTTTTAGTATTATACGCAACTGAGCGCACTGGAAATTTTTTTCTTATCTGTTGCACCCTGTTACGATAGAAAAAATCCTAAAATAATCGGGTATTATATTATTTCGCAATGAGATAAATTGTCACGGCTTAAAAAAAAAAAAAAAAAAAAAAACTCTCAGATACAGGCTCCAAGTATATTTTATTTAGATAAAAAGTCAATTTATTAGATTAAAAAAAATAAAAATATGGTTTTAATCTAATTTTTTATTGTTTTAATCTAACTAATCAACTTTTTATCCAAACAAAATCTACTTCGGGCCTGTATGTCAAAGCTTTTGTAATGGTCAATTATAAAATTATCCTTCTTCATCTTTTTATTGTACAAATCTTAATTTTTTTTTTAAAAATAAAATGGAAGCTGGTTCTGGTTCTGGAACCGGCGGTTCCTCCTCCGGTTCCAGAACCGGAATGAGTACCCCCAATCCCGATTCCAGTTCTCCTCCTAGTAGGATCGGAATTGACGGTTCCAGAACCGGAACCACAGCCAACCCATGAGATGCAATATGGATCTCCAAAAAAAAAAAAAAAATATATATATATATATATATATATATCTCTCTCTCTCTCTCTCTCTCTTTGAAGATCAACGAACCCACCAAACTTAGTTCGTGTGGATCTTCAACGAACCCAGTTCCCGGGTACCAGGTACGTTGAACCTCAACGAACCCATATCTGAGTTCATGCAGGTGCAGATGCTCCAGATCTGAGTTCGTTGATATTCAAAGAACCTAGAAAATTGGGTTCGTTAGATCTCCACCGAACCCAGTTTATGGGTTCTTTAAACCGAAACGAACCCAGATATGGGTTCTTTTAGCTTCAAACAAACCAGAAACTGGTTGGGTTGAAGATCAACGAACCCAGTTTTTTGGGATCGTTGAAAATCAACGATTCCAGATTTCCGTGTTCGTTGATATTCATATTTTTAGAATTTTTTTTAATGTTTTTTTTTCATGGTGGTTTTTGCTAATGGATATCTAGATTGAGTTTCTACGGTCCATTCAAATGATGTATGAACGGTGTAGATCCACCAACAATATTTTAATTATTATTTTCTGAACAGTTAAAAAATTAGGAAAAAAATTTTGTTACTGTTTTTTTTTTAATATCATCCATTATAATATTAACCGTCGATCTAGATTGACAGACGGTTGGATCCATTGAAAAAAATATATTTTGAATATTATAACATGTATTTTGTAGATATTAAACTTCAATTACCATATTACTTTTTTAATTATTATTGCATCTTTTTAAAAAATTGAGATTAAAATTAAAATTTTAACTCATTTAAATAATTCAAGGGCAAATCTGGCTTCTAGTCAATTCAGTGCGGATTTAAGGCATTTCTCTTATCAATTTGCCTTTACTAATGAATGCTGCAATATATTTAATATATCTGGCATTTAACATTACTCTAGATGAAGTATTTCTATCGCTTACAAATCGTTTCACGGAGATAATTTTTCTGCCACCAAATATTAAGGAGTTTGTCTTTTGGGAACAAATTTTTTCCCGATCCTTGTGAAATTGTGACGACATCTGTTCGCATCCTTTGATATTTATAGCTTATTTTCATGACATTTAATTTTCGTTAATCCAACCTGGGCTTTAACAAACATCAGAAATGTTTTTTGTCTTCATTTAAGGCATTTCTTTTATGAATTTGGCTATAATAAATGCTGCAATATAAATATACTTAATTTTTTAAAATTCGTAACAGTGATGTATTTCACATTCATACTTCCATATGGAATAAATGAAATTTAAGAACTTAACTATGACCTTTATACTTTCCTGGCAAATTATAAGTATAATCATGACTTTCATTCTTCCCTATGATTTTAAATACATTATATTGACCATATTACTTCCATATGAAATTCAATACATAACCATGACCTTATACTTCCATACGAAATTAAATACATAACCTTAACCTTTATACTTTCCTAGGAAATTAAATACATGATCAAATTCTATAAAAAGTGAAATTTACATCATATCCAGTTTATAATGAAAATTAGATTATGTATTCTGTTTTGTCATTGCTGGTTATCCATTTGTGAATGTATTCAATATTCCATGCAGTGCAATATTCATCTTCTTCTTCCATAAGAATAAGACTGTTGCATGGTGTGGAATATTGAATTCCTTCACGCTTGTGTTATTAGCTTTGACAATGGGAACTGTTCAGCTCTCGACACATGAACTCACGCGAAATAACCTGTACTCCAGTTTTCTTATACTCAAGTAAGTTTTATAATTTATAATTTTTACATTTATATTAAAAAGTTAGGGAGATTACTCATATCAACGACTTAGAATATATAATAGACGTGTTTGATTGTGTAAAATATTGCAACACACACTTTAAATAAGACTTATTTGTATTACATGTATTGACTACTTTTTTATTTTTATCTTATTAAAATTTAATATACTTTATTTAATATATGTATTTTGAAGGATAATGTGATCTATACAGTTTTATCTTTACCTTTCGATTAATTAAATTTATTCTTGCTCATGTTTACTGAAAATTTTTAATTTATTAATATTGGATGTATGTTGTAAATTCTAACGAATAGTACATACAATTATATAAAATGTTTTATTATATATATATATATATATATATATATATATATATATATTATTATTATTATAACCGCATATTACATAAACCTGGAGCGGTGTCATACATCCATATGACCATTTTAATTTGAACCACAGATTACAAAAATGATGTCATCGCGACCGCATATATTTCGCGAAACTGTGATATTCAATTCCAGTTTTTCGGACGATGTTGTCATGCATCGAATTTAATTTATGCAGCCGCGAACAAATAAGATCGCGGTGTTTAGTACGTCGCGAACTTACGTCATCTTATATTAATTCTAATTTGAAACAAATTAATCAATATATTTATAATTTATTAATACTTTGCAGATCCATCTATAAAAAATCTTTTTTTTCCTTTTTATTGTATCGAATTCATTTTTTTGTTTTCGTAAATTGTGAACAACTTCCACGTTGGTGACAATAACTTTGACGCATGTACGAACACTCGAAGTTCATGCAGGCAATAAACCATAACAATATTATTTAAGAAATATATTTTTGTAATAATAATTCCTTTTATGTATACATACATTGAATTTTTTTTTTATCATATCTAATACTTAACAAATCTGTAACAAATAGGACATTACAGCCCAATTTCGATGCAAACATCACATTACAGCCCAATTTCGATGCAAACATCAAATGGTATTGCATCAATGCAGTTCGACGCAAATGTATAGCAGGAATATATATGTCCTCCAATGCGAATTATTTGTAAACTACGTATGAAAACATTATCACATAGGTTTGGACGAGTAAACTAAAAATTATAGTGAACATAACAATAGAGTTGTTGCATGGAGCAACATAACGTATTGAAAACAAGTTCGTGGGAACCGGTTTATTATTAGCCCAAATGTCGACGATGTAAAATGGGGAGTCGACCTCTGGGATCGATATTAATGTTGGGAATCGATGAGTTTGCGAATATTCAACGAACGTGAAGTGATTTGTGCACATTACTTGTAATGGATCTCGAACTATATATTTAATGAAAGCTGATCTATCGTAAAAAAGACTACGGTAGGAAGAAGTAATTAATATATATATATTTCAATTCTAAGGACTGCAGCTTATACATGTTAAGATTCTGCACTAGTTAGTAGTTATTTCAAGTGCTGTTTTCTCCCTGAACAGGTCAGTAAGACGGTGGAAGGGTATAGGTTCGCATAAAAACTTAATGAAAGTCAAGTAACTACATTTGGTACTAGCAACATGCCTACGCCTTGCTAACCGGGAAAGCAAACTCCTTGTGTTGCCCTTCCAGGTCTGCTGGGTGTAAGCACATTACTATTACCAAATGCAGTTACTTGACTTTCATTAAGTTTTTTTGTGTAGCTTTGCCCTTCCACAGTCATACAGACCCATTCAGAGACAAAAAAGATCTTTATGTAAATATAACTGTAAAGTACGTTCCACAAACATATACAAATATTTTTGTTCGTAAAATAGGAAAAAAATTGCTTCCCAAATCTAATTGAACCTCACTACACATATATGCATTTGGCATAAGCAAATTCCCATTGGCAACCGTTTTCAAGCAAAAAGAAATGTCTCAGACTAGAAAACGACTACCATTACACTGTACGTATGCTGGGGCCTATGCATGGGGATCTGACATGAAATCGACTACCATTACACTTTAAGATAGGAGGAGCTTGTCCATGTGGAGTGTACATAACAGCAAGCTCTACTCTGATTTTATACAACTCTATAGGACACGCTGCTCCTAAACATGTACACAATACAACAATGTTTGGATCATCGCTCAAGTGTTCGGCTAATATCCTGAATATAAAGATAGAGGGGATTGTAATATATAATCAAAAAAAATTTAACAGTAAGGAAATTAATGATATTATACCAATATATTGGTGAAAGGACCAATTATACTCCCTTTTGCGCGGATTTTGATCCTTGTACATATGTAGATGTATTCGAGATAGACATTAGACTGAGAAATTTGGTGGCGATGAAAGCTTTGAACTGCATTGTAAATTATATGAGAAACAAAAGGAGGTGTGTAATTGACGGCACACAAGCAACCGAAACATTGCAAGCGCAACGATAAGGAATGAAACGTGAAAGAGGAAAATGTAATAGTGTTCACTGAAAGTAACGAAGATCATGCCATGCTTACGAGCGTAACAAGTCTGTAAGGGAGATTAATAGACCCAATACTATGTTGAACTACTGAAGGGAATTAAATATATTATTAATTGAACCGTCCAGTTACTCTGAACGAGGGAAGGTGAGATATGAAAGGTTTTATTAGTTATGACATTTAATTCAATTAATGATGACATTGATTCAGAGAGATATCTGGACGATGATTTTGCCAAGCAGTTGAACAACCATATTGAAAAAGTCTTGTGTTCATTTAAGGTAATTAATTTTTAAACTTAGTTTATTTAATTTTTGACAATATATTGCACAATGAATTAATAGGTATTTTTAGATATAATTTGATCATTGGCCGGTCAGATTCTTCGCAAACTGATTTGTTCTCGATATACAGTCCTTTGAGATCTTCTGCAGTCCATACAAATAATACGTATCGCGATCATCTCAGTTTGTGAAGAACAGACATTCGCGATATGGTATGTTTGTGATTAACATGGCCTATGCGCATGAGTTGGATAGAGTAGGAGTCAGCCTCAGGTGGTCGTGGGAATTTGGTATGTCGAGGTAAACCAAAAGGGTTAATAATTGTTCCCGCCATTAAATTTTGAAAAAATTAATTAAGTACTACCTTGATCCATTAATTAATAAATATTGATTGTCCCAAGATTACTAATTTTGTTGATATGTCTTGAATTTGTCCAAGCCCATTTGCTAAGCCCAAGTCCATTTGCAAATTATTGGGCTGACCCAATAGAAATATTATGTGCTACAGTAAAACGTGAACAGTGTGCACCGAATACGCGTGAACAGTGACGTAAGCAGTGACGTCAACAATATGTATGCGTAAGCAGTGACGTCAACAGTACCGCGTGAACAGTACCGTATACGCGTGAACAGTAACTGTGAACAGTAACTAAATTTTCCTATAAATACCTCCCTTCTCTTCATTTGTAAACCATCCAAGCTATTTGAGAGAATTCTCAAGAGAGAGAATTATTTGAGAGAAAGTGAGCTTGAGATCTTGTGAGAGTATTTATTGGGTGTATTGGGGTTTTGGGTTTTGAGAGAAATTCTCTTGTCTTGTAATATCTCCATTTTAGTAAAATTCCTTTGATCGTCTTCGCCCGTGGATGTAGGCTTTAAGCCGAACCACGTAAATTTTGTGTCTCCACTATTCTATTTATTTCTCAATTTTGTCGTCATAATTATTCTTCCGCTGCGAAATTCCTAACAAACTGGTATCAGAGCTTCCGGTTGTGTTCGAAGCTGCTAAGGCGTGAGATTCTCAAGGAAATTCTTAGTATGCTCTGTGGTTGCAGCATTGTCTGATCTTCCACATCAGAAAAGAATTATTCTTGAGTGTACTGGTTTTGTGGTTGCTGGATATAAGTGTGGTGGTGTGGAAAGTACATGTCTAGGCAAGGTTCTGGCTAAGGAAAGACTTGGTATTTAAGTGTGTCCGTTGTGACCCACCTCTCTTTCCTGGGAACTTACCTGGTGTGCTATTCACTACTACATACACTATTCCAGATTATTAACCAGAGGTGTTGACTGGCGTTAACCAGAGGTGTTGACATCATGACGACGACAAAATTTGATATTGAGAAATTTGATCGCAACATGAGTTTCACCATGTGGCAAGTCAAGATGCGTGCAATCCTAATTCATAATGGTTTGCATCAAGCACTACTAGGTAAAGATAAATTACCTAGTACTATGGATGAGGCGAAGAAGCATGAGATGGATGATAAGGCCCTTGCTTCCATTCAGTTATGCTTGTCAAATGAAGTTTTGCGAGAAGTCATGCAAGATAAGACTGCCAAAGATTTATGGGACAAGCTTGAATCTTTGTACGTTACAAAGAATCTCACCACCAAGTTGGTAGCAAAGCACCGTCTATACACACTCAGCATGGCCGAAGGTGCATCTATCAAATCTCACATTGATGAATTCTCCACTATCCTTATGGATTTAGGAAACATGGAGATTTCTTATGATGATGAAGATCAAGCTCTTATGTTGCTTCGCTCACTACCTCCATCCTACAAGCACTTTAGAGATACTTTAATTTACAGTCGACAAACTCTAAAGTTAGAGGATGTTAAAGCAGCTTTATTTTCAAAGGAGCTTATTGATAAGGAGCTTGGAACAAGTAGAAATGACAGCCCAGCAGAAGGTCTACTCGTTAGAGGAAGGACTCCAGATAAAAGTTCTTCTAGCAATCAAAGATCAAGGCCTAGATCAAAGTCTAGACACAGAAATTTAACTTGTAATTATTGCAAGAAGAATGGGCATACCAAGTCAGAATGCTTCAAGCTAAAGAACAAGCAACAAAACAAAGATCAGAAGAGAGATGAACCCGCTGAAGCCAGTATCGTTCAAAATCAAGAGCAATGTGATCTGCTCTTAGTATGTGCTGATGAAGCCAAAGCCAGAAATGAATGGATTCTGGATACGGCTTGCTCATTCCATATGTGCCCCAATAGAGATTATTTCTCCACATATAAATCGGTGCAAGGTGGAGTTGTATTGATGGGCAACAACCATGCTTGTAAAATTGCTGGAATGGGCACAGTCAAAATCAAGATGCATGATGGAGTAATCAGAACTTTGACAGATGTCCGACATATTCCAGAATTGAAGAGAAATCTTATCTCTTTAAGTACTCTGGATTCGAATGGCTACAAATTCACTGGCGGAGATGGAGTTTTGAAGGTTGCTAAAGGTTCTTTAATTGTGATGAAGGCTGAGAAGATAGGCAAACTGTACATTTTGAAAGGCTCTACAGTTACAGGTGCAGCAGCCGTGTCCACATCTTCCTTATCTGACTCAGATGTCACCAGATTATGGCATATGAGGCTGGGACATATGAGTGAAAGAGGTCTATCAGAGTTAAGCAGAAGAGGCCTTCTCTGCGGTCAGAGTACATCAAAGCTAGACTTCTGTGAGCATTGCATTTTTGGCAAACAGAAAAGAGTCAGTTTCAGTACTGCAATTCACAGAACTAAAGGTACTTTGGATTACATTCATTCAGATCTTTGGGGGCCTGCACGTGTCCCATCAAAAGGTGGTGCTCGATATATGCTTACCTTCATTGATGATTATTCTAGAAAGGTATGGGTATATTTTCTGAAGCATAAAAATGATGTGTTTGCCACCTTCAAGCAATGGAAGGCCTTAGTAGAGAAACAGACTGGAAGAAAAATAAAGCGACTCAGGACAGACAACGGTCTAGAGTTCTGTCAAGGTGATTTTAATGAATTCTGCAAAAATGAAGGCATTGTGCGTCACCTTACAGTCAGAGGCACACCACAGCAGAATGGTGTAGCAGAGCGTATGAACAGAACGCTCTTGGAGAAAGTTCGTTGTATGTTATCAAATTCTGGCCTATCTAAAGACTTCTGGGCAGAAGCAGCTTCTACAGCCTGTCATTTGGTGAATCGTTCTCCATCCACAGCAATTGACATAAAGACTCCGGAGGAGTTATGGTCTGGTAAACCGGCTGAATATTCTGACCTAAAGGTATTTGGATGTCCTGCTTATGCACACGTTAATGATGGCAAATTAGAGCCACGATCTAAAAGGTGCATATTTATTGGTTATCCTTATGGTGTGAAAGGATATAAATTATGGTGTCCTGATCCAAAGTCTCCAAAAGTGATAATTAGCAGAGATGTTGTATTTGATGAATCTGCTATGTTGCATCCCGTAAAGGAGACTTCCACCAGAAAGGAGATTTCTGTTTCCTCTAATACAGATGCTGCAAGTTCTTCTAAGCAGGTGGAGTTTGAGGTGGAGAATGAACCATCTCTACAAAATCGAGTTCAGATGCCTACTCCTATTGAAGAAGAGGAAACACCACAAAGTGAAGAAGAAGACTCTATTGCTAGACATAAGCCACCAAGAAAGAAGAGGAGGCCTCAGAGACTAGCAGACTATGTCTCATTTGCACTAGCTGTGGCAGAAGACACAAATACAGTTGGTGAACCTTCAACATATTCAGAGGCTATCTCTTGTGATAATTCTGCTAAGTGGTTAGTGGCAATGCAGGAAGAGGTGGAGTCTCTTCACAAGAATAGAACTTGGGATTTAGTTAAACCGCCTAAAGACAAGAAAATTGTTGGATGCAAGTGGGTCTTTAAAAGGAAAGAAGGCATTCCAGGTATTGAAGATGCGAAGTACAAGGCACGGTTGGTTGCAAAGGGCTATAGTCAGGTACATGGAGTTGACTTTAATGATGTATTCTCACCTGTTGTTAAACATAGCTCTATTCGTGTCTTACTTGCTTTGGTTGCTATGCATAATTTGGAGTTGGAACAACTGGATGTTAAGACTGCCTTTTTGCATGGAGAGCTTGAGGAGACAATTTATATGCAACAGCCTGAGGGTTTTGAGATTGAAGGGAAGAAAGACCATGTTTGTTTGTTGAAGAAATCATTGTATGGTCTGAAACAATCTCCTCGACAGTGGTACAAGCGGTTTGATTCTTTTATGATTGGCCATGGCTATTCTAGGAGCCAGTATGATAGCTGTGTGTATTTCAGAAAACTTAAAGATGGCTCATTTGTGTATCTGCTGCTCTATGTTGATGATATGCTGATTGCAGCTAAGGATATGTTTGAGCTAAACAAATTAAAATCAGAATTAAGTGGTGAATTTGAAATGAAAGATTTGGGAGCAGCCAAGAAAATTCTTGGTATGGAGATTCGAAGAGATAAAGCTGCAGGAAAACTTTACCTTACTCAGAAGAGTTTTGTTGAAAAGGTTTTGGAGCGTTTTGGTATGAAAAATGCTAAACCTGTAAGTACTCCACTTGCTGCTCATTTTAAACTTTCTGCTGCTATGTCACCACAATCAGATAATGATATTGAGTACATGTCACATGTTCCCTACTCTAGTGCTGTTGGTAGTCTCATGTATGCTATGGTATGTACTCGTCCTGATATTGCACATGCAGTCAGTGTTGTTAGTAGATATATGTCTAATCCCGGTAAAGAACACTGGCAAGCAGTGAAATGGATTATGAGGTATCTACGGGGTACTACTGATTCTTGTTTGGAATTTGGAAGGAGTAAGGGACATTTGGTTGGTTATGTTGATTCAGATTATGCAGGTGATCTCGACAGACGGAGATCCATTACTGGCTATGTATTTACTCTTGGTGATACTGCTATCAGTTGGAAAGCTACGTTACAGTCTACAGTAGCATTATCCACTACAGAGGCAGAGTACATGGCAGTTGTCGAGGCTATAAAAGAAGCCATTTGGATGAGAGGCTTGTTTGGTGAGCTCAATTTGGATCATAAAGTGATTGTCGTCCATTGTGATAGCCAAAGTGCTATTCATTTAACTAAAGATCAAATGTTTCATGAAAGGACGAAACACATTGATGTGAAGTACCACTTTGTTCGTGATATTATTTCTCAAGGTGATATTTCTGTTAAGAAAATTGGTACTGCAGACAATCCAGCTGACATGTTGACAAAGTCTCTTTCAGTAAGTAAGTTCAGGCATTGTTTGGACTTAGTTGGTATTTATCAAAACTGATTGCCTTAGGGGCATTTTTGGAGAAGATGATTGAAGAAATTCTTTAGCTAGCAAATTCAAGCCAAGGTGGAGATTTGTTGATATGTCTTGAATTTGTCCAAGCCCATTTGCTAAGCCCAAGTCCATTTGCAAATTATTGGGCTGACCCAATAGAAATATTATGTGCTACAGTAAAACGTGAACAGTGTGCACCGAATACGCGTGAACAGTGACGTAAGCAGTGACGTCAACAATATGTATGCGTAAGCAGTGACGTCAACAGTACCGCGTGAACAGTACCGTATACGCGTGAACAGTAACTGTGAACAGTAACTAAATTTTCCTATAAATACCTCCCTTCTCTTCATTTGTAAACCATCCAAGCTATTTGAGAGAATTCTCAAGAGAGAGAATTATTTGAGAGAAAGTGAGCTTGAGATCTTGTGAGAGTATTTATTGGGTGTATTGGGGTTTTGGGTTTTGAGAGAAATTCTCTTGTCTTGTAATATCTCCATTTTAGTAAAATTCCTTTGATCGTCTTCGCCCGTGGATGTAGGCTTTAAGCCGAACCACGTAAATTTTGTGTCTCCACTATTCTATTTATTTCTCTATTTTGTCGTCATAATTATTCTTCCGCTGCGAAATTCCTAACAAATTTCAAGAGGGCTGTACGTTGGAGTCATTTTACATTTTAATATATTTATGTACAATCCTTAATATATATTATCTTAACCTTAAAAAACCACTAAAAAAGGAAAAAAAAAAATCACTTAAATAAACTACGGAAACGCCTCTGTCACACACATGAGATAATAAAATTTTTGGTTTGTATTTGAAAATCATATTATTCTCTGAAAACAGCAGACCTGTTCAACATGAACCGTTCTCTATAGGTGGGATATTGGATTAAGGTATCACCTTCTCCTACATTTGCAAACGCGTAATCAGTTTGTCCACACCAGCCATGAATCCATGCAGCAATATGGACTTGAGAGTTGTCAACCGCAAGACACACAACAAAACCAACCACGACCAATACATGTGGATCGTATCAGGGGCGTATCCAGAAATTTTTACTAGGGTGGGCGAAAAAAAAAATTGAGCGAACATCTATTAAAGTACATATATTAAATATAAATTGATTAAAAAGTAAATATAAAACTAGATAAGGAATAATGAATTTTACCTCTCAAACTGCATACATTAAATAAAGTACATTAATTGTCAATAAAATTAACAATAAAAAAATAAAAAGAAATATGCAATATAAATACAAATAAATCTTATTTAAACTTTGTCTTGCGAGATTTTACACAATTAAACTCATCTATTATGTATTCTAGGTCAATGGTATCAGCAATCTCTCTTTCAATATATATGACCATACAATCTGTTAGAAAATCATCCTCCATCTTATTGCGAAGTGGTGTTTTGAGAAGCTTCATAGCAGAAAATGCCTGTTCTGTTGTTGCTGTGGATACTGGAAGTGTTAAGACTAAACGAATCAATTTATCAACCAAAGTGTAGTGTTCTGACCTTTTTGTTTTAGATAAACATTGACATAGTTCTGATAGAGAAGCAAAATTCCGAAATATTGGACTACAAAGAATATCAAACTTGTAATGGCCCAATTATCTTCTCAGTTCTTCAATGTCATTTTTATCGAAATCTTGAGAGTAGAACTTCGTAGCAAGAGTACAAATATCATTAACATTAAATGATTTAAACCCATCCACGGGGCTCAAAGCCATGCTAAGAGTAAGAAGTTCTATTGTTTGCTCTGGAAATCTACTATTCAACTCCATCAATTGAAAATCAATCACAGCATTAAATATACTGAAGTGATAGTAATGCTCAATTGTGACATTATCTTTCTGTTGACAAAAACGCTTTGTTCCTTCCAAATGATGTCCATTTATATTAGGTATATTTATTTCATACCTATCATAGAATGACACTACACTTTCAAGAAAAGTATTCTATCCATTCTCCCTTAACTCAAGAAGAAGCATTTTTGTAGTCGACACTAAATTCATAGCATTTAGGATATCTTGAGATTTTGATTGTAAAGCTTGACAAAGCATATCAGAGATTCCAAAAATTTTGTGCAACAATAACAAGATAAACACAAATTCAAAGGATCTCAAATCTTTATACGCACCTTTGGCTTCCCCGCGTATGTTGCTGTTCAGTCCATTGTTAATCAATTTTTCAAGAAGAGTAGAAGCTGAACCAAACATCTGAATCAATCTACTAATAGAAGCGAAATGGGAGCTCCAACGAGTAAGTCCGGGTCGTTGTAAAGTGCAAATTTGATTAGCCCCCGTAGCAGTCTTAAGTTCGCCTAAAGCGATCAAATCTTTAATTTCATCTTCTCGAATAGATTTCAATTCAGAATGATGCTTGGAAGAAGCACTCACAAAGTTTACAATAGAATTCAATTTCGAACAAAATAGCCATATATCATGCACTTCTCTAGCTACTGCAACTAAAGCAAGCTGAAGGCTGTGTGCAAAGCAGTGTATGTAATAAGCAGATGAACAATTTTTGTGGAGCATTTTCTAGAACAATCCCAGCAATTTCTGAATTTACTCTTGCTTGTAACTTTATTATCTCAATAAAGTTCCCACGATTGGTAGAATCGATAGATTCATCATGACCCCGAAAAGCACACCCTTGCATTGCTAGCAACTTCACCGTCTCTAGTGAGGTCCTGAGTTGTAACCGATTTTGTAAGGTTTCTTGTAAAGACACTGTACTCATGACAGTGTCGATATGCCGAGATGGATCTTTTAAGTTATCCCAACTTTGGACGGCAAACATATGTAGTGAATTATGCCCCCCTTCATGTTTCCAAAATGGACATTTTCCTTTACAATTGATTCTTTTCCAACTTTGGAAGCCATCCATTGTAAATGTGCGATGCTTTGACGAAAAACTATCAAAAAGAAAGCATGGAAAACAAAATGCTTTATCTTTTACTATCGAATATTCAAGTCAAGGAAATCGTTGGAACCAAGATTGTTGAAATCTTCGACTGTATTTATAACACCCCCTGACCCGACCCGGCTGGATCGACCCAGGGAGCGCTACTCGGGTTTTCAAAACTTTCTAAATTCATTTTATAAACCGAAAACCGTTGTGAGCCCATCGATAGATTTTCAAACCATTGGAAAACCAAATAGTTGATACTTTTAAAACCATTTTCAAGTGAGCCCATCGCAATAAACTTTTTACAAAAATTCGGCAGAGTTCCGTTTGTTTTTAGGATTTCCCAAAACCTGTTTTTCCACAACTCAAATCAAATACAATTTCAATAACACTTCAAATATCATTTTCAATCAATTGCGCACTCTGCCGTTTAGTGCGACTTTCCAACAACAGTTTATAAAATAAAACGATTCAGAAGTCAATATTTACAAACATTCTAAAAATGAAAAACAGAAATCATAAACCAATTTAATTACAAAACAGAATTTTACAAAACGTTTACAAATCTCTGTATATACATGCATATCAATCACAATACACGTCAACATAAATATCTACCCCTGCAATGCGACTCTACTCCTCTGTCTGCAGGAACCTCCTCTTCAGTCTTTTGCCTCTTCAGTATCCCTGGTACCTACGCGTTAGAAACAAAACTAACGCGCTAAGCATATAGCTTAGTGGGTGTACACTAAACTCAATTATGAAAAATCATAAATAACCTTTAATAAGAAATAAATCACAATATATATATATATATATATATATATATATATATATATTTCAATTCTAATCATTTACAAATCAATTTAACTTCAAAATCAAACCATAAAGCAGTTATAATCACATTAACCTCAAGAATAAAATCAATATGTAAAATCAATGAATAAAGTTACTCAATTCACTTTTCAATTCACTTCAAATCTGGCCCGCTAGAATACTCAACATACTAGGACTGGAATATGGGTCGAACTCCCACCCTAGGACGAATCCTAAGAGTGGTACGTATCTCCCTACTCTAGGACCGAAGGTACGAAATCTAGAGAGGTACATAACTCCCTATCCCAGGAACGAATCCTTAGGAAGGTACGTGTCTCCCAACCTCAGGACGAATCCGTGAGGAGGTACGTGTCTCCCTGCCTCTGGACGAATCCATGAGGAGGTACATAATAATCATCAATAGCATATCAATATCGGTGCAGTACTGCTCACTGAACCCAGCTGGTATACCATCCTCCTATATCCATTTCTATGTCTAAGTATCCTAGGGCCGTTACGATAAACTATTTTCAATATTCAATATATTTACAATCAACGGAAACATTTGAGTTCAATAATATAAATTTTTCATGGGAAAATCAACATTATTTATACAATAATCGAAAACAAATAATTTCCACGAAATCGAAGTAATGAAAATACGATCAACAATAAAATCATTCAACGAAAATAAAATCAACACATGAGAATGAAAATCTTCGAATAAATCTCAGATTCAAACTAAAAATACTTAATGCTTTTTGTAAAGAGTTCGAAAACGAAGGTACACCAACCTGGATACCGTTTTTCATTCGACTATCACGATTCTAGGTTTCTTTTCTTTTCTCTTTCTCTTTCTCCTACACTTCCTTTTCTCTTTCCTTCCTCTTCTTCTTCCTCTTCTTCTTCTTTCTTCTTCTTTCTTCTTTCTCTTCTTTCTTTCTTCTTCTTTCTCTTTTTTTTTCTTCTTCTTTCTTTCTTTCTCGGCCTCACCCTCTCTTTTCTCTCCTCTGTCTGTTTTTGTAGCTTCTCGCGGAAGCCAAATTTTTTTTTATATTTTTCGGTCGTCGCCACCTGTGGTCGCGCCACCAGGTCGCGGTACTCGCTGGAGCGTTTCCACCGCCTTCATCGCGAGCACACCTCGCGGTACCATGGTCGCGCTGGTGGTCGCGTTGCTCACTGCCAGAATTTGACATTTTCATCGCGAGCAGTTCATCGCGATCTGTGGTCGCGGTGACTGGTCGCGATGCTCACTGCCAAAAATCACATTTTTCACCGCGAGCAGGTCATCGCAATCTGTGGTCACGGTGACCAGGTCGCGATGCTCACTGCCTCGGTTTTCCTTTTTCTTGCATCATTTTTGGACCGTTCCATCTGGTCCACCTGGAAATCATAAAAATAAACATACTTTTAATTACATTTACACCCCCTCCAATCATAAAATTTATATTCACATATATAAAATTAATTATCTGAAATTCGGGATGTTACAGTATTTACCATCCAGAGTGGGTGGATAGTTATCCAACATAGGTTGAAACGGTCCCATTTTTATATATGCTTTTCGAACATCATCATGCTTGTCTGCGGGATAAGCTCCTACTGGGAGACGTAATCCAGGATCACGTTCGTAATAAACAGTGTTAATATCTGGTGGAGTGTAAACATTCTCAGACGGAGTAGGCAAACTTGAACCGCCTGCATCACACGGAGAACTTAAACCACTCGATGATTGATAATCTCCCTTTTTTTCGAAGTATGAAAGGAGAGTTTTTCTTGGCTTGGAATTATGATTGTTTGACATTATAACCTAAAATTATCAAACACTTTGGTTAAATAATTGGTCAAATAACTAATTAATAATTAATATTTAGATAAAAATTTAAATTGGTAGTATAAAGTTAATAGATAAGATTTTATACAACCACAATGTATACTAATGATATGTTAATAATAAATTAACAACAAAACCGATAATAGTATAATACCAAAACTAGTACCTTATTGCAATAAAAAAAAAATTAATAATTTTGATTAAATTGAGACTCAATAAAGTTACAAAACGAATTCTTTTCTATATACATATGAATCCCTTATTAATTTTTTTTTTTTTTTTGCTGTATTGTCATCATTATGCTTCTAACTTATAGTCTCTGTTGCATTCAATAAAGGTCTGGTTATGTGTACGTTAAAATACTTCAGTATAATATAGTTTGTGTGTTCATGTCTCTGTCTCTGCAAAAACAAGCAGTTATTGCTTAAACAAATTAAATTGACAGTAATATAATTGGCAGTAATATAATTGCCTTTTGCTTAACATCAACTCCCATTTCATTCTACAATACTAAAAGTTTAAACAAATTAAATTGACAATAATTAGTAATAGAATTGGAGAAAAAAATTTCCAAATAAATTCAAGAATTAAGCAAGCTTAAACATTCCAAACAAGTTTCGAAATTAAATATAACAAAACACAAATCTAAATTAGGAATGACAAATTAAAAACCCTAATTTTTTAATTTGAATATATAAATTAAAAATAAAAAAACTTATATGAATAAAAGAAGAGCTGATGATTGATTCTTTTAATTCTTTAACACTTGAGAAATGGAGCCGAAGAGCTTGGTGAATGGTGAGAAAGAGGAGTAAGAGAGGAGGAAGGAAACTGGATCTGCGTTTGTATTTTGTTGAGACTTGAGATAATAAGACTTTTGTTGTTGATAGGAGGAAAAGAATTGAAAGGGCAAAATTGACAGAGAAAAAACAATCTGTCACTTTTATTTTTCAATTTAATATTAATAAAGTAAAAAGTTTTTTTATAATATTAATAAAATAAAATAATACAGAAAAAGTTTTTTTAAAATATTATAAAGTAAAACTTATGATAATTTTTCAAAAAAGCTGGCCGGGCAGCTGCCTGGCCCAGCCCCCCTTCAGGTCCGCCCCTGGATCGTATCAACCACTTCAATGAGCGCTTAAAATGTATGGCAACCAAGATATGATCCAGGAGAAAGGCATTGACCTGGAAGAATTATGGAACACTTTCGTTCCAATGGTCGTCAACCAGCGTGGGTGGGGAAAATTTGTACAACAGCCGATTTGTGCCATTTTGGAGTTCTACGCTACCATGATACTAGATGTTTTCATGAACAGCGGTCCGGTGAATGTGAAAGGGCGCCAAGTCGCCATAACTGTGGAGGTTATCAATGAATACTACATGTTGGAGAACGTGTTAACCACACCGATGGGATAACACAGTACCCGACGTTAACATAGTACAATGAAGAATTAGCAAAGGATTTAAGGACGAGTGGGAAGGGAACATGGTTATCTAATCGTGCAGTACTGAAAAGTGAAGAGCTGCATTTGGATTCGGCATTCTAGAATGACTTCTGTTTGTACTCCCTCTTCCCAAAGTCATAAGCCCTGCTATGGCGTATGTTCTTTAAAGCATCCGCCATAATCTCCCTATCAACATTGGATACCTAGTAAGACAAAAAATAACAGCTATCGGGTTCAAAGGGGTAGGCAGATGTTGTTTTCCCAGTTTAATTACACATTTTATGATGCAGCAGGAATTGATGTATACGCTAAACATGAGATTATCTTATCCCCATCACCGCGTCTCGACCAGTGAAGATATAACTAATTGGCTTCCGAATGATGTGAGCCTCAACTCTTAGAGTATGACCCTGATTACACACGCTAAGTTCGACCTTGGATAGATGATGAGGATATCCAAGGAGGAGGTCATGAACCGCCGGTTAACCGGCTGATACCTAATCAATGACGTGCTGAAATGTTAGATTATTTGGATATGGGAGTGGATTGGTTGAGGGGAAGGAACATCAACAAAAGATTGAACAAATTTGACGCGCGTGTGGGTGCTATTGAGGCAACATTAGCAGCCACATGCTTCGGCGAATGTCAGACGAAAATAGAAGCTTCAAACACGGACCATGCACAGTAGTGGAGTACGTCAACAACCTAGGCAAATAGTATGTGGAACTCTTTTTGAACTATTCAAATTTTATATTGGTTTTTAGTCTTTTGAAAATGCCGTTAATTAAATTGTAATGCTGTGGATTACTTTTTTTTTGCTTTTATTTTATTGTTGCATGTTTTGGTTTCCAATATGGATACACTTGTATTTAAATTTTAGTAGTTTAATCCTTTTTAGAAGTCTAAATTTGATAATAATTAATTATCTGACCTTTTGATAGTTTACATATTTTGATTGATATAATATATTTTTGTTTTGTAGAGTAGTTTAGTATTATTTTTCTAGCTTGTTATCTTTTCATAAAGCATCATAATTTCGTAGACAATGATTAATGATTCAGTAACTTTATAACTATATAAATATACTTTGGGCACGTTTGATATATGAGATAAGCTTGGATTGGACATGAATAATTTTTAGGGTTAGTCCCATGTTTAGTGTGTCAGTAAACTATATTAATTGGGACTAAGCAGTCCTGGACCCATAATATATATATACACACATACACATTATATATCTATATATAGATTTACATGTATATACACACGTATAAATGTATGCGTATGTATATACATATATTTATATTTGTGTATTTATATATGTATGTGTATGTTGAGACAGCAGACTGCCATGGCAGCCAGAAAATGTCTCAACAGTGTATATTTATATAGCCTAAGCATGCATTTATGCTATCCTTTGGTCTCAAAGTCTTCTCCCTCAACTGTTGGATCTCCTTAAGCCTTATTTTTACTTTTAATGACCTCGCTTATGATCTAGCCTCATTTCTAACCGTTGGACACCTTTTTGTTGGTTTATTTCTGAGAACAAGGTCGGATTTTCTATGGATCAGTACCTAAAAGGACTTCCCGTTGGACTTTCTTCGCTAAACTATTTCAAGTGTTTCAGTTAGAGGATATTAGGATCTCGAACTTACATTTTCACTCAATAATTCTCCTTTGAATATAATAAATTAGTTGTGCACATCTCCCTCTACCCGTGGGATAGGGTTACTATATTTTATATAATGTGAGGAGATCCCTTTTTAGGGTGGAAGTTGTATTTCGAAACATGCTTTGTAGCTCTTGTTATCATTAAAAAAACAAGGGAAAAAGAAAAAGGAACGGAAGATTTCCGTGGTTGCAAGACTTAACCGCTAAGCTTTCTTCGAGTCCCTCACTAGTCAACACTGCCACCTCCACCTCTCTATATAAACCAACGCAATACCAGGAACCCAACAACTAAGGGCAAGGCAAATGTATCACACCAAACATTACACTATTTTGGTATTAAAAAGACATCTTTATGGAATATGTTTACACTAAATTTTTTTCCACTCCGATATTATTAACGCCAAATTGGTGTAAAGAGCATTTTTAAAGAATATTCTTTATATAATATTATTAATTTTTATTTGATAACTTATATAAAATTAATTAATTTGATATACTTAAATAATTAATCATATAATATTAAAAAATAATTATTCACATAATGAATCACATTTTTTTTTTAATAGTTGATCAAATTATACTTTAACTTAACCATACTTTAACACATAAGCTTTTAAGTTAATAAACACATTTTATTCAATTTTTTTACTAAAACTCATAAATATTTTTATATCTAATTTTCTGAATTACTATATTGCTCCCACAAATATTCAATTAATATATTACGAAGTGCAATTTTTCACTAAAAGGGCTTGTGTCAACAATTTGAAGGAAGAAGTGGATTATCTAATACCTTTGGCCAATTTTTTGGTGATTCCGAAGGAAGTGGATATAACTTTTTGGATTACTAAATGGTTATTTAGAATTTTCGTTATTGTATGTTTTATTATTAAATTATATTTTAATTTGCTTTATTTTATATTTTAATTTCGGATATGTATTTAATTTCACTTAATTTTAATGTTATTATTTTTATTATATTACTGTATTTTTATATTATAATTATTAAAAATTTAATTTTAAATTAAATAATTTAAAAATGAGATAACAAATAGATTAAATAAATTAAATATATAATATTAGGTTCATTTTAAAGATCTCAATAAAATCTTTTTAATGTTATATTTTTTATAATATATTAAATATATTAAATTTTATAAATATATAAATGTATAAAATTTATTTAAAAGTAAAGAAGGGTAAATTAGAAAATTTATAAAAATTAGATCACACCAACGGAGCACAAGATCACACCATTTTGTTGTTTAAATGGTACTACATTGGCCTTCCTCTGACAATCTATCTTTTCAACAAAAACAACATCTAAAAAAAAAAAAAAAAAAAACAAACAAACAAACTAACTAACTCACAAGCCATACAACCACCACTTCAATTACTGGTATTTTAATGTTTCAGGCTTTTCTTTTGGAGTTGATCGTTTCAGATATCTTTCAGCCGATGCCCTTGTTAGGGCTGCAGTCTCTTATGGTTCTGATCGCTTTTGGTTTGATGTTTGTCGTCTCCTCGTTGAGTTGTTGGTCAGGAGGATGCTCCTGGGTAGACTGTAGCTGGTGATTTTATTTGGAGTTGAAGAACACATTTTGTTAGCTGGTGATTTTATTTAGAAAAAAATTGGGATATGAATGTAGCATTTCTCTGCAGTGACGAATATCTGATTGTTTTGTTTATACATTGAACAGAGCTTTCAATTGGACAAGCTAAGTGGGAAGAAATGTTACATGGTATCCGCCAGGAAGCTTACAATTGGCGGGGTACTTGACTCGGGCAATACTCCAGGGTATTGGAGATGGTTTTCTGTACCCGGGTCCAGGTTCCCGGAGGTCGGGGAGCTGATCTGCGTGCTGAGGTTTGAAATTCGCGGCGAGATTAATACTTCCATTCTATCCCCAAGGACAACTTATGGGGCATATCTTGTTTTCAAGAAGGTCGATGTAGCTTATGGGTTCGTAAATCAGGCTGTAGAGGTCAGTTTTGGACTTGTTGGAAGTGATCATTGCCATAAAAGAGTCGTTTATTTAGACCTGGAAAGAGGACAGAGGCCACGGCTGGTCGGGTTTCCAAGGCGTATTACAATTCAAATTAGTATTTCCACGGCCGTGCCTAGAGAATTCGACGGTCATTACCGTAAGGAGAGAGGAGATGGGTGGTTGGAAATTGAGTTAGGAGAGATTTTCATCCGTGTAGGCGAAAAGAATGTACTGGAAATTAGTGTTAGCGAGGTTACAGTCAGTATCTGGAAGGCAGGCCTCATATTTCAAGGGTTCGAAATCAGGCCAAAGCAGAGTAAATGAATAATTTGGTAATGCTTTTTATGTTGTATTGGGGGCATTGAATGTTCAACTCCTAACTTTTCAGGCAATTGGAAGTCCTATAATAAGCTGCCGTGTGTGTGTGTGATGTGCAGAGTTTATATTGTGAAATTGTTGAGATAAGGTTGTAATTTAGTATGTGAAAAAGAGTGAAACGAGACCGAGAGAGAAAACTCTCTCAAATTGGTCTTCATCTATTCTTCATTTGTTTTTTGCTTGTTATTTTCCAGATCAATAACTGTAGTTGTAGATTTTACACGTTACATCAGACCTGCTACCATACAAACCAGCAAGTTCTTCCTTTAGCTCCCTTAACTCCCTATTTTTAGCCCCCTTTTTCTCACGATTCCAGACAGCAAGTCTAGCTGCAACCAAGCCCACACTGTTCTGCATACCCCGAGACAACATCCAACCCAAAACCATCCTTCCAAGCCTTCTCCACAACTCTGTGAGTGTGACACTCACCTTCATCACTCCAAGCTTCTATAGAGACTGATTCTTTGATAACATGTAAAATATAAAAGTAAATACTGATTTTATAAATTCTAATTCTAATTCTCTCACAACAGAAACCTATTTATAGATATAGGATATGACATTAAAATGAAAATATAAAACAAATTGAAACGATTCAAATTTAAATTCAACTGTAAATGATTGTGCATATTCATTTATAAATCAAGTGGTTAGTGCATCTTTTTTTCATCTCAGTGGTGGCGGTTCAATTTTCATCATATACGTTTATTAGAATTTATGGGTAATTTTCCATATGGTAAATTATAATTAAAAGAAAAAAATATTCAATATAAAGTTGAAATTTCTATTAATATGAAGAAGGATGGAGGGTTCTCAATAGGAAGAGGATTGGTCTTTTCCAATTCTTTTCATTTTTTAAATTCATTATGTCTTTGGATTTTTGATCCGATTAATATTAACTAGCTCAACAACGTTATTGAACCTTAATCTAATAGCTACTATAACAGTAATTAGACTTTAACCAAATAGTACAAAGGGTTAAAAAATATTAAAAAGAGAACAAAAAATTGTTTATGACGACAATTCATGTTATTATGTTTTGTTTGTGTTAATACGTACTTGGCCCATTTAATTGTGAGTCAAGGTGAACATAATATAATTTAAAAAATTAGTCCAGAAATCAACACAAATGATATTTGAAAGTGATTTGTCAGTATCTTATTATTCACCATATCATTATATGATTTATATATTAATAACAAATCACTTGTTATATAATATGGGTTGATTTTAGGCTAATTAGGGTTATATAGCATCACTATTTGGTTAATCATTTCAAAACCCGCTACCCTAACCTATAAAAATCGTTTTGTCCATGTATAATGTTTACATACATAGGTCATGTTTTTTTAAATTTTTTTTTTTTTGAAAATACAAATTTGTGATTTAAAAAGAAAATATTAATTACTTGCACTTACAACTTTAATGTGTGAATACGAGCAGTTTACCACTAAGCCATTTTGTCATGTTGAAAATTGCTAGTACTCAATATCATAGTGAAAATTTGTGTTAAAATCAACTTGAACGTGACCCATTTAATTTAAGAATAATACTATATTGTCAAAATAATGTGGCAAATTGAATTGTAGAAACTATATTAATCTCCATCTCCAATTTTTAAAACCCACCAACTAGTTAAATATATGGTATCAACAAGTTTGATTATTAGTAATCAAACTTGAAATTCTTTGCATCCCATAATCAGAAAATTACAAAAAAACTCTAAACATCTTCTACCTTCAACCTTTCTTCCTTGTCTATCTTTTTCTCACTGATTTCTCACTATTTCTCAATAGCTCTGTGTGAAATACAAAAATAACCAGATTAATTAGGCCAAAAATAAAACTGTATCATTGTGTATGTAACATCATTCATTTGATGGGTTCGATTAAGAATGAGTTGGATTCAATAAGTTGGATATCATAAAAACCAAATTGGGTGTCATTCTTGAGCATTCCAAGTTGCAAAAGTAATGTTTTGCAACGTGAAATCATTTGCTGAGTAACGTGAAACATCTTTTAAAAAAAACAAATCGAAGAGTAATGTGAAACATCTTTAAAAAAATCCAAAGAGAAACGTGAAATATTTTTAGAAAAAAAAAAAATCTAAGAGCAACATGAAACATCTTTGAAAAACATCATTAGATTTTGCAAGGTCATGTTGCAATTTTTTTAATTCAATGAATTGGATTGTTATTGGATTCGATTAAGA
The DNA here is from genome assembly GCA_003430845.1 of Xanthoceras sorbifolium. Taxonomy (NCBI): domain Eukaryota; kingdom Viridiplantae; phylum Streptophyta; class Magnoliopsida; order Sapindales; family Sapindaceae; genus Xanthoceras; species Xanthoceras sorbifolium. The sequence continues at coordinate 2,194,291 of CM010619.1, forward strand.
ATGAGTTGGATTCTTAATGGATTCAATGAGTTGGATATAGAATCCTGCAAAATTTAATGGATTCGATTCTTCGCACTCCTTCTCATGAAAGGTGGCCTCCTCTAAATTATTTATTTTTATCATTTTTTGTTTTCTTATAAGCAAGGGTATATTTGGCTTTCCATAGGTCAACTATGATTTGTGAAATACAACGCAACCATGAAAAGGTGCAACACAAACACGACTTGAATAATATGTAGTGCGGTTGTATCCATAAGATTGATGAGTATTAACTAAGTCCTTTATACTCACACCACTGAAGTTAACACCTTCTCTCCCAAACTTGAAATTAAATACTATAGGTTAAAAAAAAGAATAAATTATCTAAAATTAAATTGATATTTTTGCATTTTTAGAAATGGATATATATAGATCTCTAGTGTAGTCATTGAGTAATCACAAAGGAAATTAAAGAAGAGCTTACTTGTGCAAACCAAAGTGAAGTAAAACCTTTGCTGGTCAGCTCACCAGTAATAAGTAAACATAAAGGCTATTCGGAAGCACACCACGTCCACATGCACAATCTCATAAAGAAGTGAAAAACCAACCACATAAATTTAAAATTAATTATAATAAATATATCAATTCCGACGTTGGACACACAACTTTTATTACCTACTTTAATTATCTTTATTGCTTTTTATAATCTACCATCCAATGCTTTGTTTGATTATTTTATATTGAGAAAATCGGTTCAAAATGAGACCATTTGAATCAATACTTTTAGAAATAATACTTGATTATTGTTTTTTTTTTCTCAAAATAGTACCATATATTCAAATAAACCCCCAAATGCCCAGAATGAAAGTTGACATATGTCTTTCCTGCTTATTCTTTCTCTGTTCTCTTATCTTATCTTTTCTCTTACCAACTCTCTTTCTAGCCCATTCACGAACGAACGAATAAACTCTCTAACCCACTCGCACTCATGAATTACTCACTCATTTTCTCACACCAGTTCGTGTTCGAACTGATCAGTTCACCCACGAAAAATTTACCCATGAATAGTTTGGTCGGATGGTGGGGGTAGGATGCCGACGGTGACAGTTGGTAAGGGAAGGAGGATTGGCCGGTGGATAGGCCGAGGGCGACGGGAGCTGATTAGCAACGACAAGAGGTCGGTCTCTCTCTTAGGAACTCGGTGTCAGTCTCCCTTACGAACTCTTTCCCTCTCTCATTCTCGGTCTGAAATGTTTTGAAACAATGTTGGTGTAACATCCCCTGACCCGACTAGTCTGGATCGACCTAGGGAGCGTTACCGGGTTTTCAAAACTTTACTTAATTCTGTTTATAAACTGAAAACCATATAATTTATAATTTTAAAATGTTTTTCTAGTGAGCCCATTAAAATCATATTTCAATAATTTCGGCAGAGTTCTCTCTGTTTTTCTGATTTTTCAAAACCTGTTTCAAATAAAACTCAAATCAAATAAAATCCACAACAACACTTCAAATCTCCTTTCAATCAAATGTCACTCTGACGTTTAGTGAAACTTTCCAATAGTTTTAAAATAAAATAATTTATAATTCAATATTTACAAACTTTTAAAAATGATAACATAAATCATAAAATTATTTACAAAGCATATATAATCATCGAATTTACAGACTTATGTATATGCATGCTTACTGAATATAACATACAAAACTATATAACTACCCAATAAATGTGGTGACTCTGAACTCTTCAATCTGCAAGTACCTCATCTCTACTATTTCTCTGTCTCGGTATCCCTGTGACCTACGCGCGATAAAAACCGACATGCTAAGCATATAGCTTAGTGGGTGTACACTAAACTCATTTATCAAAATCGTAACATAATTTTCATAACATAAATACCATAATGCGAATGTAAATAGAACATTGCAATATTCAACTTAGTCACTAACTTAAATCATATGAAATCAGTTTAATAAAAACAACTAAATCAATTTAATAATTCGTACTAAATTATATCATTTTAACTTAAATACTGAAATAAACGTATAAAATCAATTTCTAAATTCACTTATAAACATATCATTCAATTCACTTCAACTCTGGCCCTTTGGTATACTCAACATAATCCAGGACTGGAATATGGGTCGTTCGACCTCAGTGGCTGACTGTCGAACATAACTCCCAACCTAGGACGAATTCTTAGGTGGGTACGTATCTCCCTACCCTAGGACCGAGTGTTCGGAACCTAGAGAGGTACATATCTTCCTATCCTAGGAACGAATCCTTAGGAAGGTACGTTTTTCCCTATCTCAGGACAAATCCGTGAGGAGGTACGTGTCTCCCTACCCTTGGACGAATCCATGAGGAGGTACAAAATAAATCATCAATATCAATATCAATATCGGTGCAGTACTGCTAATGAACCCAGCTGGTATACCAACCTCCGATATCCATTTTTATGTCTAAGTATCCTAGGGCCGTTTCACAATATCATACTCAATTTTCTTTTCAACTAACATTCATCAATTCATTAATACTGATATTCATAACACAATAGTCATAACGTATTCGAAATCATTCAATCTTACAAATCCATAATACTTTTCAAAATCGGAAATAAATTCAAATCAAATCGTATAAAGAAATTCATAACATTTATTTTAAAACATTCATTTTTCTTTCGACTTCAACAATAAAAACTCCGAAACAATTCTCGTAATTTCAAACAATATTCTTATACAATTTCTTGAGAATCGAATTAAATCAGTATATTCAAATCGAACACTATATAAATATTTATCCATCAGAATATTTAAATAAATTCGAATTCAAATCAAAAGCACATCAGAAAACCATAACAATTTCAAAGACGAGTGTACACCAACCTGGATACCCTTTTTTTTCCGACAAATCCCTTTTTCTCCCTTTTTATCTTTCCTTTCTCCTTTTCTCCTTTTCTTTTCTTCCTTTCCTTTTTCTTCTCTTCTTCTTCTTCTTCTTCTTTTTCTTCTTCTTCTTCTTCTTCTTCTTCTTTTCTTCTTCTTCTTCTTCTTCTTCTTCTTCTTCTTCTTCTTCTCTCTCTTCCTTTCTCTCTTTTTCTTTCTTTTCTTTTTCTCTTTTCTGCCTTACCCGTTTTCTTCTTCTTCTATTCTGCTTAGTTTCCTCGAGAAGCTTTTTTTTTTATATATATATACAAATTCGGTCATTGTGACCGTCATCGCGACCTGTGGTCGTACCACCTGATCGCGGTACTCACTGGAACAATTCCACCGCTTTCATCGCGAGCACCCATCACGGTATTATGGTCGCGCTGGTGGTCGCGTTGCTCACTGCCCGAATTTGACATTTTCACCGCGAGCTAGTCAGCGCGATCTGTGGTCGAGGTGACTGGTCGCGGAGCTCACTGCAAAAAATCACCTTTTTTTCCCGGCGAGCGACTCATCGCGATCTCTGGTCGCGGTACTCACTGTCCCATTTTTACCCTTCTCTTCATGCATCATTTCTGAACCGTTCCATCTGGTCCACCTGAAAACCATAAAAACATAAATATTATATTCATATACTCAAAATTAATTATTCGAAATTGGGGATGTTACAATTTTTCCCCTTTTAAGAAATTTCGTTCTCGAAATTTACCTCAGTTGAGTAGTTGCAGATACTGTTGTCTCATGGTTTCCTCGTTCTTCCAGGTAGCTTCTTCTACATTATGATTCCTCTAGAGGACTTTCACCAGTGGAACTCTTTTATTTCGTAGTTCTTTAATCTCCCGATCAAGAATTTGCACTGGTTCCTCTTCATATGTCAGGTCTGGTCGGATTTTAATAGTTTCAGCCTAAATTCTGTGAGAAGGATCAGATCTGTATCTCCTCAGCATGGATATATGGAAAACATTGTGAATCTTTTCTAATTCTGGAGGTAAAACTAGTCTATAGGCTACTGGTCCCACACGTTTAATGATTTCGTATGGCCCAATAAACCTAGGACTTAACTTACCTTTTCTACCAAATCTGAGCACTTTCTTCCACAGAGATACTTTCAGAAACACTTTCTCACTGACTTCATACTCTATCTCCTTTCTTTTCAAATCTGCATATGATTTCTGTCGGTCAGAAGCAACTTTCAATCTTTCCTTGATAATCTTCACCTTCTCCTCAGTTTGTCTGATTAAATCTGGGCCTACTAACCTGTCTTCACCCAACTCTGTCCAGCATACTGAAGTCCTGCATTTCCTTCTATACAGTGCCTCATAAGGTGCCATAGCTATGCTCTACTGGTAACTGTTGTTGTAGGCGAATTCAATCAATGGAAGGTGATCCGCCCAACTCCCTTCAAATTCAATTACACAACTCCTAAGCATATCTTCAAGCACCTGAATTACCCTTTCTGATTGTCCATCTGTCTGTGGATGGAAGGCTGTACTGAAACTCAGTCGAGTACCCAAGACTTCTTGAAACTTCTTCCAGAATCTGGATGTAAACCTCGGGTCTCTATATGATATTATAGATGCAGGCACTCCATGCAATCTGACTATCTCTTTAATATACAATTCTGCCAATCGATCTACGGAATAGTCAGTTCTGACAGGTAGAAAATGTGCTGACTTCGTCAGTCAGTCTACTATAACCCATATTGCATCATGTTTACTCCGGGTGAGTGGCAATCCTATGACAAAGTCCATTGTAATGCGATCCCATTTCCATTCAGGTATTACTATTGGTTGTAACAATCCTGATGGAACCTGGTGTTCAGCTTTTACCTGTTGACAGGTTATACATTTATTCACAAATTCTACCACATCCTTCTTCATCCCAGACCACCAATACTGAGTTTTCAAGTCTCTGTACATTTTTGTGCTACCTGGATGCATCGAATACGAACTTGTAACATCCCAAAATTTTGGATAAATAATTTTGAATATGTGGATATAAAATTTTTGTGAATTGAGGGGTGTAAATGTAATTAAATGTATGTTTATTTTTATGATTTTCAGGTGGACCAAATTGAACGGTCGAAAACGATGCATGAAGATTGAAAAAACTGAGACAGTGAGTATCGCGACCACAGATCGCGATGAGCTGCTCGCGATGAAAAATGGTAATTTTTGTCAGTGAGCACCGCGACCAGTCACCGCTATCACAGATCGAGATGAACTGCTCGCGATGAAAAAATGAAATTCGGGCAGTGAGCATGGCGACCAGAGCACCGCGAGATGTGCTCGCGATGAAGGCGGTAGAGTTGCTCTAGTGAGCAACGCGACCTGGTGGCGTGACCACAGGTCGCGACGACGGTCGCGATGACCAAAATAATATAAAAAAAAAGTTAGCTTCTCAAAGAAGCCAACGAAAGAGAAGAGAAAAGAGAGAGGGCAGAGACCGAAGGAAGAAGAAAAGAAGAAGAAGAAGAGGAAGAAAAGGAGAGAAAGAAAAGAAGAAAAAGAGAAAGAAGAAAAGAAGAAGAAGAGAAGGGAAAGAAGAAGAAAAGAAAAGAAAGAAAAGAGGAGGAGAAAGGAAAGAGGAGGAGAAAGGAAAGAGGAGGAAGAAAGGAAAGAAAGGAAAAAGGAAAATCCAGAAGGAAAAAGACGTAGAAGCGGTAAAACGGTATTCAGGTTGGTGTACACACGTTTCTGAACTTATTTTTGATAAATGTTTTGATTATTATGGATTATATATATATATATATATATATATACACACACACGTATGGATTGTTTATATTTCGTATGGATTTGTTTATATACTCGTATGTATTTTTGCATATTGTTGGACACTATTCTGCTATTATGGAAATTTAAATATAAACGTGTGTTTTCAAAAACCTGGTTTATAATTATTGTTTTATGGATTTTGATTGAAATTGATATTCGTTGATTTCTAAAACCAAAGAATTAAATTGTTATGATATTTGAACGGCTCTGATATATATAAGGATATATGGATATAGGAGATTAACATGTCAATTGAGTGAATATATGGCAGTACTGCACCGTGATGTATGATTGTCTCTGATTATGGATTATACGGATACCATTTCCTCACGAAATGAGAAACCGACTGTTTAATACGGATACCATTTCCTCGTGAAATGGGAAACCGACTGTAAAAATATCCGGATACCATTTCCTCATGAAATGGGAAACCGACTGTTTATATAGAGGGATACCATTTCAAATGAGATGGGAAACCCGACTGAAAACCCGTAATCCAGTCATGTACACCCTGTTATGTGTATCACGGGCCAAATTGGGAATGTACAGTTAGCAAATGTGATGGAAAATAAAGAATGATATTGAACTGAATTCCAGAATTTTTGAAATACTGTATGTTGACCTAGTTTAGCAATTGAAAAACGTTTGTTATATATTTCTGAAATCCTGTTTATAAGCTTTATTGTTTATTGATATTTTGAATTCCTGAATTTACGATATATTGTTTTAGATATACTGCTTTATATTATATTACCATTTAATTTAGTGTACACCCACTAAGCAGTATTGCTTAGCGCGTTAATTTTGTTTCTAACACATAGGTAATAAAGATACCGAGGACGGAAAACACTGAAGAGGCACCAGCTGCAGAGGAGAGTTCAGTTCAGAGTCACTACATTTGGGTAGATATATATGTATTCCTGTATAATGTAGTTAAATTTGCATGCATATACAGAAAATTTGTAATTATGTTTTGTAATTATGTACTATAATTAATTATTTATGATTTCTGTTTTGCATTTTCGAAGGATTATGGTTAATAAATTGTTTTATAAACTGTTTGAAAGTCGCACTAAACGGCAGAGTGCGCATTTGAATGAAATGAGATTTGAAGTGTTGTTGTGATTTGTATTTGATTTGAGTTGTGGAAAAACAGGTTTTGGGAAATCAGAAAAACAGAGGGAACTCTGCCGAAATTTTTTTTTTAAAAAAAAAGAAAACTGTGTTTTCAATGGGCTCACTAGAAACATGTTTTAAATTATAATTTTATATGAGTTTGCAATGGTTTAGAAGAAATAAAGTGAATTTTAGAAAGTTTTGAAAACCCGGTAACGCTCTCTGGGTCGATCCAGTCGGGTCGGGTCAGGAGGTGTTACAGAACTACTGTGTGCCTCTGTCAGGATCATCTTTCTCAATTCTTCCTCTTCCGGAATACAAATCCTGTCTCTGAAACACACAATACCATCGGTTCTGATTGAGAAGTACGGATGCTTCCTATAGGGGATCTGTTCACATATCATCTGGATTCTATCATCCTGCTTCTGTTTTTCTGCAATCTGCTGAATCAAACTGGGTCTGCATATCAACTCAGCTATTACTGCATTATCTGGATTCAGCTGTAATTGCACATTCATAGCTTTCAAAGTGAACAGTGCTTTTCTACTCAAAGCATCTGCTGCCACATTCGCCTTTCCTGGATGGTAGTCAATTATGCAGTCATAGTCTTTAATCAACTCCATCCAGCGTCTCTGTCTCAAATTAAGCTCTCTCTGGGTAGGCAGATATTCAGACTCTTGTGATATGTGTATATATAACATTTCTCACCATACAAGTAATGCCTCCAGATTTTCAAAGCAAATACGATGGCTGCAAGTTCCAGATCATGGATCGGAAAATTCTGCTCATGAGGTTTCAGCTGTCTGGACGCATATGCAACCACCTTGCCTTCCTGCATCAATACACAATCTAAACCCTGGTGTGAGGCATCACTATAGATCACAAAGTCTTTACCTGAAACAGGCTGAATCAGGACTAGAGCCTCAACGAGCATCGCCTTCAATCTGTCAAAAGCTGCCTAGAATCTGTCAGTTCAGTCAAATCTGACATTTTTATGCAGTAACTTGGTCAACGGACTTGCTATGGATGAGAATCCCTTCATAAACTGTCGATAATAACCTACCAAGCCTAAGAAACTTCTGACTTCTGCAACATTTCTGGGAGGCTTCCATTGCACTATTGCTTCAACATTTTTAGGATCTGCCTTAATACCTTCTGCTGACACAATGTGACCCAAAAATGCAATCTCAGGCAACCAGAATTCACATTTGCTTAATTTGCCATACAACTGTTTCTCTCTCAGAATCTGCAATACTACTCTGAGGTGCCTGTCATGGTCCTCTGTCGTCTGTGAATATACCAGGATATCATTGATAAATACCACCACAAACTGATCCAAGTATGGTCGGAATATCCGGTTCATCAGATCTATAAAGGCTGCAGGTGTATTTGTCAGCCCAAATGGCATTACTACGAATTCATAGTGTCCATACCTAGTTCTGAATGCAGTTTTCGGAATATCTGAATCTTTTATCCTCAACTGATGATACCCTGATATGAGATCTATCTTTGAGAAGACACAGGCTCCTCTTAGCTGATCAAATAAATCATCGATTCTAGGCAATGGATACTTGTTTTTGACAGTGAGTTTATTCAGCTGCCTGTAATCGATGCACAATCTCAATGACCCATCCTTCTTTTTCACAAACAGCACTGGAGCTCCCCAGGGGGATACACTGGGTCTGATAAAACCCTTATCCAGCAATTCCTGTAACTGTATCTTTAATTCTTTCAGTTCTGCTGGTGCCATTCTGTAAGGAGCTATTGATACTGGAGACGTACCTGGTACCATATCGATCACAAACTCCACTTCTCTCTGAGGTGGCAAACCAGGAAGCTCCTCAGGAAACACATCTACAAAATCACACACAGTGAGTATATTCCGAATTTCAGAATTAACTTTTCTGGAATCAACCACTTGAGCCAAATATGCTTCACAACCCTTTCTGATCAGTTTACAGGCTGTCGTGGCTGAAATGACATTGGAGAGAAAATCCCTCATTTCACCCACCATTGTGATTTCTGCACCATCTGCTGTTCTGACTGTCACTCATTTCAGTTCACAATCAATCAACACTTTGTGCCGAGTTAACCAATCTATGCCTAGAATCACATCAAACTCATGGAATGGCAACTCCATCAAATCTCATGGGAATTCACATTCCTGTATCCGAATAGGACAATTTCTATACACACGGTTCACAACTACACTTTGGCCTATCGAATTACTGACTAACACATCATATTCAGTAAGTTTAGTTTTCAGCTTTCGGTGTTTCAGCATGGCATCACATATATATGAATGAGTAGAGCCTAGATTTATCAATGCAATAGCTGTAGTATCAAAAATAGAAATTTTACCGGCTATCACATCAAACGCATCCTTGTCTTCCTGAGCTCTAACACCATAGACTCGTGCAGGAGCTCGACTATCCGGTCTTGCCACTGATTCTGACACCCCTCTGTGGCTACCACCTTTAGGTATTGCCTGACTAGGCCTCCTACCTTTGGAAGTAGTAGGGGCTGATCTCTCTGGTTGCTGCACTGGAATAGATCTAATTTGTGGGCACTCCCTCAGGAAATGGTCACGAGATCCACATCTCAGGCAGACTCCTGTAATCTTTCAGCATTCCCCAGGATGTCTTCTTCCACAATGTTCACACAATGCAGGGGCTGGTCCTCTAACTGCACTCCTAGGGATACTGGCAATCGAAGTTGCAGATTGAACCGGCCTGGCTGTGAGTATAGGCCTTTGTGACTGCACTGGACCACTAGATTGCGGTCCCTTAAACTTCTTACTCTGGGGCTGATATGAGCTGGATGGCCCTACTCCTCTTCTCTGCTGACCTCTGTCTCTTCTGGCATGTTCTTCTTTCTTAATTCTTTCAACATTCAGAGCTGCCGAGACGAGTCTGGTGAAATCTTCGAATTCAAAAGCAGCAACCTGTAACATTCCTCAAATAATCAATATTCTATTTATATATTCACAATTCATTATGTAGAAATTAGGAATGTCACACAACCTGTAGGCGGATATAGTCGTTCAGTCCATCTTCAAACCTTCTACATTTATCCGCCTATGTAGCCACCATATCTCTAGCGTATTTACTCAACCTGACAAATTTTCTTTCAAATTCTGTCACTGTCATTTGCCTTTGCTTCAGGTTGGTAAATTCCCTTTTCATATTGTCCAGATAGATGCGACCGACATATTCTCTCCTAAACTCCTTCTGAAACAATTCCTACGTTCTGTCCTCCGGCCGCATTGACTGTATAATGGAGGTCCATCATTGATAGGCATCCTCCTGCAATAGAGATACTGCACACTCCAGTCTCTCTTCAAGTGTGCAGTGCATCTGCTCTAATATTCTGTCAGTCCTCTCAAACCAGTATTCTGTTGCAGATGCTTCCTCATCTTTTCTGCCATGAAAATCCGTGGGTCTGTATTTAGCCAGTCGTTCTATGGCTGATCTTCGTAGCGCTGTTCTAGCCACATTCTGAAAGAATTCAGCCATTTGCTACAAAAATGCTGACTGACCTTGAACTTCTGGTCCAACCGCTCTAGGACTGACTGATTCTCTGGATACTCCCCTAGCCACGCTGGCGAGACTCTCAAGTCTATCTCCATTTCCTTCCATTCAAGGTTGCAGAAAGCGCTAGGCGCTAGTCGGGCGGCGACCCACCGCCTAGCGCCTAGAAAATTAAGCGGGGATTAAGCGGTCTGCCGGAAGTCGGCCGGTTATCCCGCCGGAGGCTGGCCGGAGGCAGATCGGAGTAATTTTCAAGTTAAAAATAAAATCTAAATCAATAAGTTTCAAGTAAAATTCAACCAAATTAATAAATTTCCAACTAAAATACCAAAGTCAATCAAACATAATATGTTAATAAAGTAGTAAATTAAAAAACAAATTAACAAACATAAAGATAAAGTAGGGAAATTAATTTGCAACTCTAACTAGTAAGTTCATAAGCTCATAAAACAATAAAACATAAAGTTGTAAACACTAAACACTAAACAAACATAAAATTTAAGTGTCAAAATCATGATGTTCGTCTCCATATCTTTCCAACCCTTGTTCTCCATCGGCTTCGAATTCAAAATTATCTTCCTCCACCTGTTCATCTTCAGATTCAAACTCTTCTCCAAAATCTCTAGTAACTCTAGTACTTCTTCGAGGTTGTGTCATTTCGTCCGCACCGGTTGCTTCATCAACTAATTGCCAAGTAAGCTCTGTACCGGGCTCAACCTCTTCGTCACCATCATCAACCATCCATCCTTGTACATTACTAGCATCTCCATTACTTGCTAATAGCACATCTATGTTGGCCTTTTTATCCATTAATCTTTTCCACTTATTCATCAATTTGGAATTGAATTGGACGAATACTAGATTGTTCAATCGATCAACATCTAGTCTATTTCTTTTCTTCGTGTGTATCTACATAAAAGTGAATATGTGAAATTAATTATTAATTAAAAAACTAATGCCTAGTAAATACTAAACAATAACATAATAAATAATTTACCCCCTCAAAAGTGCTCCAGTTCCTTTCACACCCGGATGAACTTGTGGTTAATGCCAGGATCCTTTCCGCCATCCTTTTCAAGTCAGGTGTGTGAGTTCTAAACACATTCCACCATTGAACTATATAATAAAAGAATTAGATATTAATACTTAATAGTTTAAATGGTAAACACATACCAACTAAAAATTCTTATTTGTTAGTTGTGATTACCTGGATCATATGTTCCGTTGGCATCCCATTCCCATATCTTTTTAGCCAATGGTTTTTCAAACTGATCCTCTTTGTTAGTGTACTTTACTAAGTCGTTCATTAAGATCCGCGTTTGCTTGTCCATGTCATCGGGATACATTATCTCCACACAAGCATATAACGCATTCATTAGATCACAGTCTTTTCCAATTTCAGGATCTTTATAGCAATAGAAGGGATTTAAGAGATAAGCCGTCTTATGTAACGGTGTATCGAGCCGATCCTTGGCTTTACTATCAATGATGTCAAGGATTGGCCGATAAACACTCACATTACTTCGCAAGACCACTTTAATCCCTTCTTTTGCATTCTTAAGCTCCCCATATAAAAAACCCATGGATGACTTTACATCCTCATCGACTAGTCGAAGCACCTTCACCAAAGGAGCAAATACCTTCAAGCACAAGGTGACCCCATTCCAGAAATTCATGTTCAACACGGTAGAGTAGGCTGCCTTCCCTTTAGCGGTCCTCGACCATTTGCAATTTTCCCATTCCGTACTAGTAAACATATTCCTTAAACTTTCCTTCTTCTCCACCAAACTTTGCAATGTTAGGAAACCGGAGGCAAACCTAGTAACTTCAGGCCTAATTATTTCCCCTTTCTTTGTGTAGGTCCTCATCAACCACAAGGTTTTGTGATGTACATAAATAAAGATCGTAAAAGCTTTTGCACTATCAAGAGTTTTTTTGAACTTTGGTATTTTTCCAATACCTTCAAGCATCAAGTTGATGGTGTGAGTAGCACATGAAGACCAAAATATGTGTGGCATCTGATCCTTCAACAACTTTACCGCGGCCATATTGTTGGAGGCATTGTCGGTCACCACTTGAACAACATTCTCTGGCCCAACTTCTTCAATACATTTGAACACATAATCAAAAATGTGTTCCCCGGTGTGTGCCTCCTCAGAACTTTCCTTAGAAGAAACAAAAGTAGTACCGCGCCTGCAATTTACACACAAATTCATAATGCTCATTCTTTTTCTATCAGTCCAAGCATCGGTCATAATCGAACATCCACCCAATTTCCACTCTTGTTGTTATTGTTGTAGGGCCTCTTTGGTACTATCAAACTCTTCCTTCAACAGTGGTCCACTCAATTGGTATCGAGTTGGTGGTTTAAATCCTGGACCAAATTGACCAATTGCCTCAACCATTGCAGTGAAACTGTTGTTCTGAGTAGCATTGAAAGGAATGCCCGCTTCATACACCCATTTAGCCACATATCGTTGCACAGAATGTGTTCTCTCCTTGAAGAGTACATCCGTAATATGTTGTTGTCGAAGAGATGTACCGGTACTCATAGTCATCGAAGCTTCAGGGTTGATCTTCGATGCAAACTTATCCATAGGGCCAAGAAAGTGTGGTTTTTTTCTTAACCCTAACCCTTCAACTTCTTCTTCCTCATCCTTAATCCCGGTGAGATCAACTCCCATTTTAATCTCACGGTCTTCAATGCTTTTATTTTTCTTTTTACATTTTGCATCTTCAATGGCTTGTTTACATTTGACTTGATCCTCCTTAGTTGACTTCGGACACCTAGAAACATTTCCGGCTATGTGTCCAAAATGTTGCTTCAATCGATGTACTCCCCCAGAAAATATTTTTCCACAATAATTACACCTAACTCTATCATAATTTGAAGGCTCAACCAACTTCCCATAATCCCACCCAATATCATCTGATTTTCGTTTCATAACGGATTCGTTCGAGTTAGAGGCGGCACCCTCCGAACGAATATTCGTGTTAGCTCTGGAACTCATTTTCTATGTCCTAACAATAATGCACAACCACAAACACAATTCAATTCAAATTCAACCAATATTCCAATAATAATATAATATAAATAAATTTATTCAAAGCTTATAATAAATTATAAAATTATAAAATAATCATATGATACATTTCATACATGATCAAATAAACTAATTAACTAAAACAATTCTACTTCAAATTTTAAAATTAAAAATTCCTAAATATAAATTCTAAAACCCTAAATTAGTAAATCACTAAATTGTAGAAATTTATAAAATACCAACAAATGCGGTACTGCCAAGAGAGGAGGAGAAACCGGCGGCGGCAGAAGGAAACGGCGACGGAAACGGAGAAGAGATGAAGAAGAAAATGTGAAAAGCAAAAAGAACGAAGTAGAACAGATGCTGGGATTTGGAGAAGAAGAGAAACAGAGCTGCCTCACTGCCTAAGAGGAGCTGAAAAAAAAATTAAAAACCACCCCCAAACGGCGTCGTTTGAGGGTGAGTTTTTTTAAAAAAAAACAAAAACTAACCCCAAACGACGCCGTTTGGGGTTAGGGTTCAATTCTTCGTATTTTCTTCTCTTCTTCTTCCCCTCCTTTGTTTCTTCTTCTTCTCTTCTTCCCCCGCCGCGACAGCGGCTCTGTTTCTTCTTCTTCTTCGTCATCTTCCACCGCCGACAATGGTCGGCCGCTTAATGGCCCGCTTTAGACCAAATCGCGGCGGCAAGGCGCCGCCTAGCGCCTTGCCGCCGCGATCGGGCAGCTTAAAACCGATTTCTGCAACCTTGCTTCCATTTCTCTTCTCCTATATAAGACAGAAGCGAGGTCTGCAGATTAGAGTCACACATTTTTGTAGACGTCTTTATTCAATGCATGTATATACAGACTCTTCTGGTCCAGAAATGCCTAAAACGCGTTCTGATACCACTTAAATGTAACACCCCCTAACCCGACCCGTCTGGATCGACCCAGGGAGCGTTACCAGGGAGCGTTACCGGGTTTTCAAAACTTTACTTAATTCTATTTATAAACTGAAAACCATATAATTTATAATTTAAAAATATTTTTCTAGTGAGCCCATTAAAATCATATTTCAAAAATTTCGGCAGAGTTCCCTCTGTTTTTCTGATTTCCCAAAACCTGTTTCAAATAAAACTCAAATCAAATAAAATCCACAACAACACTTCAAATCTCCTTTCAATCAAATGTGCACTCTGCCGTTTAGTGCGACTTTTCAACAGTTTTAAAATAAAATAATTAATAATTCAATATTTACAAACTTTTAAAAATGATAACAGAAATCATAAAATTATTTACAAAACATATATAATCATCGAATTTACAGACTTCTGTATATGCATGCTTACTGAATATAACATTCAAAACTATATAACTACCCAATAAATGTGGTGACTCTGAACTCTTCAATCTGCAGGTACCTCCTCTCTACTCTTTCTCTGCCTCGGTATCCCTGTGACCTACGCGCGATAAAAACCGACGCGTTAAGCATATAGCTTAGTGGGTGTACACTAAACTCATTTATCAAAATTGTAACATAATTTTCATAACATAAATACCATAATGCGAACGTAAATGGAACATTGCAATATTCAACTCAGTCACTAACTTAAATCATATGAAATCAGTTTAATAAAAACAACTAAATCAATTTAATAATTCGTACTAACTTATATCATTTTAACTTAAATACTGAAATAAACGTATAAAATTAATTTCTAAATTCACTTATAAACATATCATTTAATTCACTTCAACTCTGGCCCTTTAGTATACTCAACATAATTCAGGACTGGAATATGGGTCGTTCGACCTCAATGGCTGACTTTCGAACATAACTCCCAACCTAAGACAAATCCTTAGGTTGGTACGTATCTCCCTACCCTAGGACCGAGTGATCGGAACCTAGAGATGTACATATCTCCCTATCCTAAGAACGAATCCTTAGGAAGGTACGTGTCTCTCTACCTCAGGACGAATCCGTGAGGAGGTACGTGTCTCCCTACCCCTGGACGAATCCATGAGGAGGTACATAATAAATCATCAATATCAATATCAATATCGGTGCTGTACTGCTAATGAACCCAGCTGGTATACCAACCTCCGATATCCATTTCTATGTCTAAGTATCCTACGGCCGTTTCACAATATTATACTCAATTTTCTTTTCAACTAACATTCATCAATTCATTAATACTGATATTCATAACACAATAGTCATAACGTATTCGAAATCATTCAATCTCGCAAATCCATAATACTTTTCAAAATCGGAAATAAATTCAAATCAAATCGTATAAAGAAATTCATAACATTTATTTTAAAACATTCATTTTTCTTTCGAATTCAACAATAAAATCTCCGAAATAATTCTCGTAATTTCAAACAATATTCTCATACAATTTCTTGAGAACCGAATTAAATCAGTATATTCAAATTGAACACTATATAAATATTTATCCATCTGAATATTTAAATAAATTCGAATTCAAATCAAAAGCACATCAGAAAACCATAACAATTTCAAATACGAGTGTACACCAAACTGGATACCGTTTTCTTTCCGACAAATCCCTTTTTCCCCCTTTTTCTCTTTCCTTTCTATTTTTCTCTTTCTCTTTTCTTCCTTTCCTTTTTCTTCTCTCTCTTCCTTTCTCTCTTTTTCTTTCTTTTCTTTTTCTCTTTTCTGCCTTACCCGTTTTCTTCTTCTTCTATTCTGCTTAGCTTCCTCGAGAAGTTTTTTTTTTTATATACAAATTCAGTCATCGCGACCTGTGGTCGCGCCACCTGATCGTGGTACTCACTAGAACAATTCCATCGCTTTCATCGCGAGCACCCATCGTGGTATCATGGTCGCATTGGTGGTCGCGTTGCACACTGCCCGAATTTGATATTTTCACCGCGAGCTAGTCATCGCGATCTGTGGTCGCGGTGCTCACTGCCAAAAATCACCCCTTTTTCACCACGAGCGACTCATTGCAATCTCTGGTCGCGGTACTTACTGCCCCATTTTCACTCTTCTCTTCATGCATCATTTCTGAACCGTTCCATCTGGTACACCTGGAAACCATAAAAATATACGTTTTATACCCCTCAAAACATAAATATTATATTCATATACCCAAAATTAATTATTTGAAATTAGGGATGTTACAGTTGGTTTCTTATTTTTTTCTCTTTTATACTGAGGGACAATTTTGTCCCAATCCATCTTTAAGTGATATTTTTAGTAAAAAAAAAACAATGATCTGGTACCAATTTATTAAAACATTGGTCCCATAAGTGCTACTTAAAAAAAAAAAAAAAAAAGCCCTTTTATATTTGGATAAAATTGTTCACTCTCTCCCTCACTATCTATCTAAGGAAAGACAAATTTTATTTTTGGATTAATACTTATTTAGACAATATTTGATTCGTAATTCATGAATAGTTATTTTTTTAGAAATTATTATATATTTAAGTGAATATAAAGTTTTCTTTGATTAATAGTTTTAAAAAATTAATATCGAACAGGTCATGTCTGCGCAGCGTGTATCCACACATTTATATTTGTAAAATGCATACCTATATTTACTCATATTTATGTTTATAAAATGTGTATGGTAGGACTCAATTTATTCACCATAAACGTGCGGATATCTACTAGAGAGAAAACTTCCCAAACATGCATCCCTCACCTTAAACGTGGGGATATCTACACTCATAATACTGAAGAGAAAAATCCTCACACATGCATCTCTCACTATAAACATGCGGATATCTACTATCACTTCACCGAAGAGAAAGGTCCTCATTACATATTTACAAATACATATGGTGAGACTCGAATTCTTACCACAAATAGAAAGATACATCATTTAAACTAAGAGATGATATGTTAATAGGAGTCTTATTGAGCTATACAAACAATTTGACCAAAAAAAAAATAATGAATTTCACTAATGTTTTATTTTCAATACAATTAGAAAATTAAATATTCACACATATATATTTTTATTAGATACAAAAATTCTCCCACATATCAATAAATGTGTATAATCATACTTAAATTACCACCACTCAGATAGATGTAAACTAATCTTTTGAATTATGTTGAGATATAATTTTAATTTTAAATATGATTCTACATGTGATATTGTGATATAGACTACCAAAGTCCAAACTCTTTTACATCTTTTGAATTATGTTGAGATATAATTTTAATTTTAAATATGATTCTACATGTGATATTGTGATATAGACTACCAAAGTCCAAACTCTTGTCTGGCTGTCTGACTTTTTAAAAACAAATAATAAATAGAAGATGATTGACGTGTCAAGCTATAAAGTTGTTGATGGTTTTTAATTTTATTTTTGGGGACACATGTAGCAGATACGATCTGACGTGGCCCTTTTTTCCATCTTGACAACGACGGGAATCATAATCTGTGAACACCTTTTATAAAGCACGTGCATTTTTATAAACTTCTACCAATTTTTTAATTTTTCAAAATTCAATTTAAATATATAAAATATTAATAATATTTATTTATTTTTAATTGCAATATATGAATTATAAATTTATTTGTTTATTAAAATTAAATATATTGAAATAAAATAATTTGTATAATAAAAATTTTTAAAAAGAGAATGTAGAGAAATTTAATGACCTTTTATGTAGAGAAATTTAATGACCTTTTTTAATAAGATAACAAGAAATGACTTGTTTTCCATTATAACAAAAAAAAAAAAAAGGTAGAAGAAAAAAAAAGCTCTCTTTAATTTTAAAAGTTACTAAAATTCTCAAAAAAAAAAAGAAATGAAGAACAATCAACAAAAACATTTTTATTTCTCTAGAGTGAAACTCTACTATTTTTTTTTTTTTTTTTTTACATATCACCTGTAATGGTGATAACTTAAATTTAGACATTATTAAATTTAATAAATATTTTTATCATTAAACTTAGATGATTTATATAAAATTTGTTACAAAATAGTAAATTTGTATTGACATTTAACATTTGTTAAAGGATATGACAAATTTTAGTAATATATTGATATAAATTACGACAAAATGAGGTGAACTAATGGTAATCCATGCATTTACATAAATTATATTATATTTTTCAAGTCATACTCACCTCTAATCCATAAATGTAAGGGTTATTTATATTTGGATTAATATTCATTTTCCCTCCTCTATTTTTATAGGAGAAATTACGCTGAACCTACCTGAGATTTGCAATTCTACAGCTAGAAACAACTTTATCAAAAATTGACAGCAAACCCCCCTCCAGTTAACTTTGACCGTTAAATATTGACAGTTGACCAACTTGAACAGTAAAAAGACGAAAATACCCCTAGAAAAAGACAAGGTCAGGGGTATTTTTGTCTTTTTAGATTTTTTAAATTTAATTTTATTAAATAATAATTAAAAAAATTAGGAAAAAATCTCATCCCTCCATCTTTAAAATAACGGACGGTTAAGATTTATTTAAAAAATTAAAATAATAATAATAATAAAATTAATTAAAAATAAAAAATTAATTATAATTATATAAATCTATTTTTCAGATTGAATCTCAATCGTCCATCAAGATTAGTGGACGGTGGAGATCCAATCTAAAAAATAGATCTCAAAAAAAAAAAAAAAAAAAAATTTTGAAAACGAAGAACCCAGAAACCCATCTCTCTGGGTTCTTCGTTTTCAACGAAGAACCCATCTGGGTTCTTCGGCGAACCACAGAACCCAGATTGGAGGATTCTAAGAATTAGAAAAAAAAAAAAAAAATTTGAAGAACCCAGTTTCTGGGTTTCTTCGAAGAACCCAGAAACTGGGTTCTTCGAAGAACCCTTCTGGGTTCTTCGAACGAACCCAGAAGGGTTCGAATTAGAAAAAAAAGAAAGAAATCGTAGAACCCAGTTTCTGGGTTCTTCGAAGAACCCAGAAACTGGGTTCTACGAAGAACCCTTCTGGGTTCGTTCGACGAACCCAGAAGGGTTCGAATTAGAAAAAAAAAAAAAGAAATTGAAGAACCCAGTTTCTGGGTTCTTCGAAGAACCCAGAAACTGGGCTCTTCGAAGAACCCTTCTGGGTTCTTCGAAAGAAGCCAGAAGGGTTCGATTCGAATCGAACCCTTCTGGGTTCGTTCGACGAACCCAGAAGGGTTCGAATTAGTAAAAAAAAAAAAAAATTAAATTTTTTTTTTTTTTGAGATCTATTTTTTAGATTGGATCTCCACCGTCCACTAATCTTGATGGACGATTGAGATTCAATCTGAAAAATAGATTTATTTAATTATAATTAATTTTTTATTTTTAATTAATTTTATTATTATTATTATTTTAATTTTTTAAATAAATCTTAACCGTCCGTTATTTTAAAGATGGAGGGATGAGATTTTTTCTTAATTTTTTTAATTATTATTTAATAAAATTAAATTTAAAAAATCTAAAAAGACAAAAATACCCCTGACCTTGTCTTTTTCTAGGGGTATTTTCGTCTTTTCACTGTTCAAGTTGGTCAACTGTCAATATTTAACGGTCAAAGTTAACTGGAGGGGGGTTTGCTGTCAATTTTTGATAAAGTTGTTTCTAACTGTAGAATTGCAAACCTCAGGTAGGTTCAGCGTAATTTCTCTATTTTTATAATTACCCATTTTTCCCCTTACTGTTATTATTACATTCAAAAAGTTAGTTTTTAACATTAATAGGTAGTGTAAATACCAAAACACTCTTAATAAAAATTAATAATACAAAGATAAAAATTAATAATTAAAAAATATATATTTTTCCTCTTCTCTCTCATCTTTCGCTTTCCCTTTTGAAAATAAACTTCCTCCATTTTTTTCAACATCATCACTCATAGTTCACACTTCATCATCACCGTCAATCTTCAACTCAATCTCATACATCAAAACTTTAATATCACTATCCATCACCAACTAATAAAGCCCAAAACAACCAAACCACCCAAAACCACCAAATGAAATTGAAAACCAAAACCCCTAGACCAAATGGGAAAAAAAAAACTAAACCCCTAAATCCAAAACCACCCAAACACACCAAATAAAATTCAAAACTACCAAAACTCTCATCTCATCTCTTTCCGACGCCACAAACTCCAAAACCTTCCAAAACACCTCTCTCAAAATCCGCTCCTCTCTTTTCTTCAAAATTCGCCATCATAACACCACCAAAAGTCACAAAGAGAAGAGATTGCCGAAGATGGATAGAAAATAAGAGAGAAGGGATAGAGAGAGATGGGAGAAGATAGAGTGGAGAGTTAAGAGAGAAAAAAAGTTGAAAAAAAGTGAAAGAATGATGGAGAGAGAGGGAGAACGGGAGAAGGGAGAGAAAAATAAAGAAAGAAATGATAAGTGGGAGAAGAGAGAGAAAAATAAAGAAAGAAATAATGAGTGGGAGAAGAGAGAGATATGTTGTTAAGTTTTAAAAGAAAGAAATGATGAGTATGAGAGAGAGGGAGAGAGTGTTATGTTTTTCAAATGTTTTTTAATTTTTTATATTAAATCAGTTATTGGTTAATAAAATTATCGAAATACCCTTACACTTTAACGTTCAAGAACGGTAGGAGGGAAAATAGATAATTCAAAAATAGAGGGGGAAAATAAACATTAATTCAAATATTAGGGGGGATATATAAATAATCCTAAATGTAATGATTCAAAAAAGAAAAAAAAAATAGTCCCACTACAAAAAATACATGTGTATATGAGTAATATTAAGTTGTTCAAAAATTTTATTTAAAATCATACTCAACTGATGTAGTATATGAGTTGTCACCAATACATCGTTTTTCAAATCATTTAATGATTTACATTATGCTGACAATTCACATACTAATATACCACATCATTTGGATATAAATTTAGACAAAATTTTTGGACAATCTAATATTACTCTACATACACGTTCCACTCCTATTTAATCAGTGGCTCACAATTAAATTTAATGTGCACTGACAATAAAATATATTGGAGTCTTTTTTTGTTGTTATTACATACTGAATTTAAAAAAGTCATGACAAGACCTGTCAACTTAGGCAAACAATTCATACAACTATTTTCCAAAAAAAAATTATGATTTTTATTTTATAGCGATTTTGTAGCATTACAAAATTTAATTATGTAGCGTTGCAAATTACTAAGAGCATCTACAGTCCTAACTCAGAACCAAACTCAAATTTAAATTTGAGAAAAAAAAATCTCTACCTTTGACTTAAAACCATATGAAATGAAGAAAAACTCAAATCTTAACTCAAATCAGGAGATGAAGTCTGAAGAATTATCGGGTGCAATTTCAGACCTGAGGTGTGGTCGTGGGGGGCCTAAGATCACACACTTGTTCTTTGCTGATGATTGTTTACTATTCTCAAGTGCCACAGCTGCGGAGTGCCAGGTAATCCGTAGAGGATTGGATTATTACTCAACTGCCTCTGGTCAAGTTGTTAATTTCGACAAGTCTACCCTATGTGTCAACAGACAGATTTCAGCTTCTATAGAGATGGAATTTGCGCGTATTATTGGTGTTAGATTGGTGGGCTGGCATGAGCGATATCTTAAGCTACCTTGCATGATTGGTAGAAAGAAATCTCATCAATTTGCACTGATTAAAGATAGGATTTGGAAGAAATTAAAAGGGTGGCGTCACAAGCTTTTTTCCATTGGGGGTAAGGAAGTCCTACTGAAGGCCATTGTCCAGTCTATCCCCACATATACTATGTCCCTTTTTAAGCTCCCTCTATCTCTTATCTAGGAGATTCATCATATGTGTGTCAGGTTCTGGTAGGGGTCCAGAGGGGGGAACATGAAGCAATATTGGAGCAGTTGGGACTTTCTCTGTCGCAGTAAAATAGAGGGAGGATTGAGTTTGCGCAACTTCTCTATCTTCAATCGTGCGCTAATAGCTAAGCAGTGCTGGAGATTTGTTTATAACTGGAGATTTCTTTCTAACCCTTCTTCTCTGGCAGCTAAAGTCTTCAAAAATAAATACTTCGCAGATTGCGATTTACTCTCGGCCTATGGGGGGGTGGTGGGACTCTTTTTTATGGAAGAGTTTCTGTTGGGGAAGAGGTATTCTTGATGTGAGTATTAGGTGGCGGGTTGGTAGCGGGCGGTTAGTGCAGATTTATAAAGACAAGTGGTTACCTCGGCCCTCCACTTTTAGGCCATTCTCTCCCCTGTCCTTAGGTATGGACACTACAGTTGACTCTCTCAAATTACCTTTAGGGGGACAGAATGAGGAGTTGATTAATTCAATATTCTTTAATGATGACACCGACTCAATCCTTAGCATCCCACCTTCCTCAGCTTGGATTGAAGACTCAATTCTCTGGCACTTTGACTAGACGGGACACTATTCGGTTAAAAATGGCCACCGTCTAGGGTGTTCGCTAGTGGATGCTGCCAGCCCCTCAGGCCTGGACTCGATAGAATCCTAGTGGAAATTTTTGTGGCGACTTAAAATTCCTACCAAGATCAAGATTTTCATCTGGAGAGCCTGCCATCACTGGATCCCAACTTTACTGAGTCTAGCCAAACAAAGGATTAAGGTGGGTAGTTTGTGTTATGTGTGCCACTGTCGCCCTGAATCAGTTTACCATACTATTTGAGGTTACTCCGGTCTTAAGCCCATTCGTCGATCATTAAGGTTCCTCAACAACTTCTCAACCACTGAACCTCTGCATTTCCTGGATTTCATGTTTACTTGTAAATCTCGGTTGAAACAGGTTGAGATGGAACCTCATTGTGTTATGCTGTGGAGGATCTGGTGCAACAGGAACAAGAAGCTACACTATCTTCCCCAGCTCCCCCTCGACCATATTGTGGATTGGTCCTTTGATTTCTTGACTGAGTTCCAGGAGGCTAACTCTACTACGCTTTCTAACCCAGCTCAGTCTATTTCCAGATGGTCTGCTCCTTATAAAAATCTGAATAAAATTAATACTGATGCGAGGATGGACGTTAACAAAAGTCTGGTGGGCTTGGGTATCATCGTCTGAGATCACTCCGGCTCTGTTCTGGCTATAAGTGCGCATATGTTGGTTGCTGGTTACTCGGTGGATATTGCGGAGGCCCTTGCGGTGTTAAGGGGACTGCAATTTGCTTTGGTTTAAGGTTTGCTTCCAGCTATTGTGGAAACTAATTCTCTGGCTATAGCTACTGCTATTAACAATCCCTCTGTCTTTTTTCTGAAGTAGGGCTAATCATTTTTAACATTATGGATTTGTTAGGCCAATGCCCTAGCTCGAAGTTTCTTTACATCCTCCGTTTAGCTAATATGATTGCCTATACATTAGCTAGATTCGCTTTGAGCTTAGATAGAGACAATTTTTCGCACAATGATTACCCGAATTGTATTAGTGAGACCCTAACATTTGATAACCAGGTCACTGGTTAACTTTCTTTGTTGCAAGTGTCTTGTTCTCTGTTTCAAAAAAAAAAAAAAAACCTCAAATCAGGAAATGTGAATTCTTAAACTCGAATTTTCAATGGCTAGTCAAACTTAGCCCTAAACTTCATATCTTAAGAAAAACGATTGGGGCTATCCTCTGTTATTCATTAAAAGCATTAAATTCCCTTCCCTTCCTTTAACTAATCTACTAATCCACTATAAATTATTGACATGATCTTTAAACTAAATCTCCCCTTTCCATTTGTAGTTGTTTTGATTACAAAGAGATGGAGATATGTTGTTTAGATTTTTTGCCCTTTTGTAGATAATAGTGCTCTGCTTTCATCAGGTGACAAGATCAGTTTAACTATCGGTTTGTGCATATTCTCTGTACTTCCAACCGTTTCCCTGATTATTTTATGAGGAAAATCTTCTTTATCATCACATAATGAGTTGAAGTGGCACGCAATCATGTGTTTATGCTATCCTTTGGTCAAAAAGTCTCATCCCTTAGCTATTGGACCTCCTTAAGCCTTATTTTTACTTTTGATGACCTTGCTTATGATCTAGCCTCATTTTCTAACCATTAGACACCTTTATGTTGGTTTATTTCTGGGAACAAGGTCGGATTTCCTATGGATCAGTACCTGAAAGGACCTCTCGTTGGACTTTTTTTTACTAGACCATTTTTAGGGGCTTCAATAAGAGGATATCAGGATCCCGAACTTACATTTTCACTAAATAATTCTCCTTTGAATATAATAAATTGATTGTGCACATCTCCCTCCACCCGTGGGATAGGGTTGCTATATTTTATAAAGTATGAGGAAACCTTTCTCTAGGCTGGAAATTGCATTCTGAACCATACTTGTAGTTATTGATCTCGCTATGTTGCAGCAGACCCTTGACCTGATTAGTATTAGAATTCATAAGAAAAGAATATAAAAGAAATCAACTTATGGCTATGCTAGTAGTTAATTTCGTTAGGTTTTGGTAGAATCTAACTAACGGTCATACTTGTAGCGGTTGATTTTACTATGCCGATGTTAGAATTCAAATGAAAAGAAATAAAATGAAATCAATTAACGATCATACTTTTAGCGGTTGATCTCGTCATGTCTCGGCAAATTCCGTCTTGAGCCGAATTAGTGTCAGAATTCAAAAGAAAAAAAAAATAATGAAATCAATTCTCCATCTCGTAGCAGCGCTTTACCATCCTTAGCTGGATTTATGTTATCATTGAAAAAAAAGAAAAAAGAAAAAGAAAAGGAGATTTCCTTAGCCGTAAGTCTTAACCGCTAAGGCCATCTCCAACCCACAGCACCAAATTTTGCACTAAAATGGTGCAAAAACAGCATCTTTTTAGAATATTCTTACACCAAATTTTTTTTATCTCTAACCCAATTTGCACCAAATTGGTGCAAATACTATTTTTAAATAATATTCTATACATAATTCTTTAAATAATATTTATTTATTTATTTAGTATTATAATATTATTATTAAATAATTACATATATTATATAAAAAAATTAAATACTCAAATTAATTTTTTCTCATTTTTAATATAATATTATTTTAATTATTATTTTTTTCCAACTAATTTTTTTATCCAACTAATTAAATTTGTATTTAATTTTTATCCGCATATTTTTCGAGCGACTGTTTTTTCACCCACTTATTTTTCTACCATTAAATTGTTATCAACTGTTTTATTTTAAGCTATCCATGTATTTTATTTAAGTTTAAGCTATGTTGTAATTTACTTTTTTTTTATCCATGTATTTTATTTAAGTTTAAGCTATATTGTAATTTGCTTTTTTTATCCATGTATTTTATTTAAGTTTAAGTTATGTTGTAATTTTTCTTTTTTTATCCATGTATTTTGTTGAAGTTAGTTTAACGTTATTGTTTTTATTTAATTACTGATTATTATATTTTTAAAATAGTAATTGATAAAATAATTTTTTTTATACATTAAAAATTTAAGTGAAATTAAAAATTAAAAATGAGTTAAATATTTAATTAATAAGTTAATTAAATAACTTAATAATATATATCAATATTGTATTCATTTTGAAGCTCTCGACAAATTAATCCCAACGGTATATTTTTTGTATAAAGTTAATTTATATATTTATTTATTTATTAAAATATATAAATTAATTAAATTAGTTAAAGGATATAAAAGGAATAAAATTTGTTGAAGTTATAATATAAAGGGTAAAGTTGGAATTTAGAAATATGCATAGTGTTTAGTGCAAGTGAAGAGTGCTGTACCAAATATGGTGCAGTACTGTTTACTTGCACCAAAAATGTGCATGGGAGACAGCACTATTGTGCTGGGTTGGAACAAAAGTTTGCGCCATTATGGTGCAATCCACCATTAAGAGATTGGGTTGGAGTCGCTCTAAGCTTTCTTCGAGTCCCCTCACTAGTCAACACTGCCACCTCCACATCTCTATATAAATCAACACAATCTCAGGAACCTAACAAGCCATAAAACCACCACTTCAATTACAGATATTTTGCCAATGGAGAGACAGCGCCATACGAAATCTGTAGATGGCGACCACGACGACGAAGCAATAGCACCAGCAAATGCGGGGATGATAGAGTTACCTGAGGGTTATATAGCGACGGTGATTTCCTTAACGAGTCCTTGCGATGCCTACCTCTTGTCTTGCGTCAACTCCCTCTTCAAGTTGGCCACCGAATCCGATGCCATTTGGGACCGCTTCTTGCCTGCTGATTATGGCTCTTTGATCTGCAATTTGAATTTTTGTTCTTCGTCTTCAGCGATGTCCAAGAAAGAGCTGCATCTCAGTCTCTATCACAATCCATCCTAGTTGATGAGGGTAAAATGATAAATTCATTTATTAATAATTATTTGAATTTATTAATTTTTTACTCTGATTTAGGTGTTATGTAGGGTTGGCCCCGGTACGGTTCAAACTGAGAGGTTCAAATCGAACCGCCGGCCGGTCCCGGTTCAAAACCGGTTAGGAACCGGTTAACTGAAACCGGGATCCGGTTACGGTGTTTTAATTTTAGGAACCAGAACTGCCGGTTCAAAACAAACAAGTAGGAAATCGGAACCGCAGGTTCAAAACAAAAAGGCGAGGAATCGGAACCGCCGGTTCCGGTTCCCTTTTTTTTGAAAAAAAAAATTGAAAAAAAAAATATACATTTTTGTGTGTTGGGAGATGAAAAAAATATTAAATCTGGAACCTGCATGGAACCGCCGATTTTGAGAATCGGTCCGTAACCTAAATCGACGGGGAACCGGTACCCCGCGATTCCGGTTCCCGTTCCCTCCCTAGGGGAACCGGAACCGCCGATTTCGAAACCGTGGCCATCACTAATGTTATGAGGAATTCGTGGAGGAAATGTTTGGGATTTGTGGTTGGATATTAAAAGATTAAATTCCTAAAATAAAAATTAGAGTCGAAGAAAACATTGTGTTAGCTGGTGATTCTCTGCAATGATGAATATCTCAGTAGTGTTCCTGTTTAAGTTAGAGAAGATAGTTGTTAAAACTTTTATTTAGAAAAAAATTGGGATATGAATGTAGCATTTCTCTGCAATGATGAATATCTGATTGTTTTGTTTATACATTGAACAGAGTTTTCAATTGGACAAGCTAAGTGGGATGAAATGTTACATGATATCTGCCAGGAAGCTTACAATTGTCTAGGTTCCCGGAGGTCGCGGAGCTGATCCACGTGCAGTGGTTTGAAATTCGCGGCGAGATTAATACTTCCATTCTATCCCCAAGGACAACTTATGGGGCATATCTTGTGTTCACGATGGTTGTTGTAGCTTATGGGTTTGTAAATCACGCTGTAGAGGTCAGTTTTGAACTTGTTGGAAGTGATAGCCATAAAAGAGCCGTTTATTTAGACCTGGAAAGAGGACAGAGGCCACGGCATGCAGGTCCGGTTTCCAAGGCATAATAGAATTCAAATTCGTAGTTTGGAATGGCAAGTCTATGTGCCTAGAGAAATCGTCGGTTATTACCCTAAGGAGAGAGGAGATGGGTGATTGGAAATTGAGTTAGGAGAGATTTCATCAGTGTAGGCGAAAAGAATGCACCGGAAATGAGTGTTATGGAGGTTACATGCGGTAACTGGAAGGCAGGCCTCATAGTTCAAGGGATCGAAATCAGGCCAAAGTAGAGTAAATGAATAATTCGGCAATGTTGTTCATGTTGTATTGGAGGCATTGAATGTTCAACGTGTAATGTTCTCCTAACTTTTCAGGTAATTTGCTTAGTAATCTTAAGCTTATGTGCAATTGGATGTCTATGTTACATTGGATCTTTGTATATATATATCCAGTAAGTGCATGCCATGAATGTAAAAATACGAACATGGATTTATAATAAATTGCCTTAAATAAAAAGGGAAAAAGTTTGTATAGTCGATTATTATCTCGCACATTCGGTTCTATATATTGTTATCAAAACTAGTTTGTTATTCGTTTTGATTATTAGAATAGTAAGAAAATTTTTAGAATATTTCTATATTTTGTTATCAAAACTAGTTTGTTCCAATTTAAATTCCACCAAGAACAAAAAAAAAATTTGAAACTGTTCTTAGTGGAGACCCATCGTCCATCCAATCTGGATAGACAGTAGAGATCTCCACCAACATAAAAGAAAAAAAAATTACCAGAAAAAAAAAATGAAGAACCCAACTGGGTTCTACGTTTCAGCTAAGAACCCCTTTGAGTTCGCATTAAAGAACCTATCTGGGTTCTGAAATGTTTGACTAAATCGTTAAGTTCGACAAAAATATCTCTGAAATCGTTAAGTTTGACTAACTGTTGACTTATAAAAGGATCAAAATTATATATTTTTAAAAAGTTATGGTCCAAGAATAACAATAAATAAAACTACTTTAAAAAATTAATAATTCTCCAAAAGTTAGGGACCAAATTGATGATTGCCCTAATAGTAAAGAGAAGACAATCTTGGATTTTTGGAATTTCTCTCCACGGACCGCATGTACTTATTCCCCACTCATCCCTTCGTTAATAGAGAAAAATCTTTGGTGCACTAGGATGTATCACGTAGCTCATTCTATAATCGTATCAATCGTAAATGGTAATGGATGTAAATTCTAGTATATGGCTATAATCGTTTCAATCGTAAATGGTGATGCATGTAAATTTTAGCATATAGCTCAATCGTAATTAGGGATCCATGGGATTTAGCATATAAAGATTCACTAAGATTCTCTCCATGGGATGGGATGGTGGGGGATTTTCTTGCTCCATTATGTCCCTGGCCTTTTTTTTTCCCTTCTTTTTCATGTTTGCGTTTATACTATACTTGTCTAGGTTATTGGGAAAATTAAGCTCACATGTAAAGGCTAAATAGAGATCTCAACATTATGTTTACTAAACAAGCTCAATTAATTTTAGAATTTTTTGTTAGCAGTAAGTAAAATTAAATCAACAATTGTTTCATCACCATGTGTGAATAGAATTCTCCCGGACATGTAATGTTTAATTTTAGCATACATATTTATAATACATATCACAAACAAAATAATACTCTTGGTTTATATTTTTAGTATATAATGATATAAACATTAAAATATTCCCATACATTATCTAATATTATAAAACTATGTTTGATCAAAATGAGATTGAGTTTTGAGTTATTATTCAATCTCCATCTCATTCTCTAATTATTAAATACCATACCCTTTTAAAATGAAGATCTTACTAAGACTAAAAATTGTTTGAATATTTCATCTAAATTTAAATCTAATTATATGACATATGAGTAGTAACTATAGGTAGATGATGAGATAATAATATTATAGAAAATACATTAGTTATAACTCATGCATATTAAGTACTAATTTTATGTAAATATTCCTCTCTACCAAATTCTACTTGTTGAAAGTAGTTTTTAATAATAACAGCTACATTACAATATATTGGAGAAAGCCTTTAAAATAAGATAAAAAGGTCGTCTATTATTGTCTCGCACATTTGGTTCTATATTTTGTTATCAAAACTAGTTTGTTATTCGTTTTGAATATTAGAATAGTAAGAAAATTGTAGATGTAATAGAATAGAGTTGGATCTCTCGTCTTGTGGAAGACTTTCAAGTCTTTATCATCTCAATTGAAGGCAAAAAGGCATTTGGGTGACCAATTGTTGTTGAAAGAGACAATAACTAATAAAAGTTTGTAGTTGTGCTTTCTTGGATTCACTCTTTGTTTTTGTGTGTTTTTGTGTACCCATCTAGTGGAAAGATTCAAATTCTATAGAAACTTTTAAGATGCTTTCTTTACTCTTTAGTAAGCTACTTGTTAGCCTTTCTGTTATCCGTAAGTATATGGGAGTCAGCAAAAGTAATAAAAAGTGAGTAAATTATTGTTTTTAGAAAGATATTTGGGTGTTAAGTACCGAAATTAATCGAGCTTATATCTATTTGGAAAACCGAATTTCATATAAAGGGAATTAAAAGGAAAATAACAAAAACTCAAATAATAGCAAATGAAGGATAATACAGACTGATATGAGAGATAGTTTGGGTATCCGATTTCACCTCATATTTCCTTGCGAATGCAAAAGACCTACAATGAGATATGATTAATCCTTGTTGATAGTCGTGTTTAACCAAGATATCTAATGCACTCTCTCGAGCTATATCGAAAATACTCTCACATAGAACAATATTCTATCTCTCGGTAAATACTCGTTAAAATTTAGTAAGAACAATGTCAACACTTAGAAGGACTACACAAACTTATATCTCTATCAACCCTAACTCATAGTAAATATTACTCCAGGGTATTGGAGATGGATTTCTGTACCCGGGTCTAGGTTCCCGGAGGTTGCGAAGCTGATACACATGTGGTGGCTTGAAATTCGCAACGAGACTAATACTTCCATTCTATCCCCAAGGACAACTTATGGGGCATATCTTGTGTTCAAGATGGTTGTTGTAGCTTATGGGTTCGTAAATCAGGCTGCAGAGGTCAGTTTTGGACTTATTGGAAGTGATAGCCATAAAAGAGCCGTTTATTTAGACTTGGAAAGAGGACAGAGGCCACGACAGGTAAAGTTTCCAAGGCGTATTAGCATTCCAATTCGCAGTTTGGAATGGCAGGTATATGTGCCTAAAGAAATCGACGGTTATTACCGTAAGGAGAGAGGAGATGGGTGGTTGGAAATTGAGTTAGGAAAGGGTGTAGGCAAAAAGAATGTACTGAAAATGAGTGTTATGAAGGTTACAATCAGTAACTGGAAGGGAGGCCTCAGTGTTCAAGGGATCGAAATCAGGCCAAAGCAGAGTAAATGAATAATTTGGTAATGCTTTTTATGTTGTATCGGGGGCATTGAATGTGCAATTGGAAGTCCATGTTACCTCAGACCTATTTATAGGTATAGGATATTACATTAAAATGAAAATATAAATAAATTTAAACGATTCAAATTTAAATTTAACTACAAAAGGTTGCGCGTATCTACTCATAGTTCAAGTGGTTAGTGCACCTCCTTCCCACCTTAGTGGTGACAGTTCAATTCACACCATATACATTTATTGGAGAAAATTGAGTGCCACATAAGATATATATTGAAAAAGTTAAAAAAATTCTCCAACGCAGTTATCTAACTTTAATATTGATATGATGTGGTAAAAAAAAGTTAGAAAATATCAAATAGAGTTTCTAATTGTAGATATCCTCCTTGAAATGTTGACTAGGATTTCTAACTTTTCCCACCAATAAAATTTTAGCATTTTATCAATGTATTTAATTGTCATAGTGAATGGAGAGAGAATGTAACAAATAACTTGTGATGATTGTTTTAAAATTACTATTTAGACACTCACATTGGAGAAGTGAATATGCATTTCTATAATTTTTTTGACAAGGTAGATTCTTATTATTTAGAAATGCTGACGTGACAATATTTAGATACTTAAAAATACATATTTGCGTTGGAGATGCTCTTAATATGAAGAAGGATGGAGGGTTCTCAATAGGGAGAGGATTGGTCTTTTCCAATCTTTTCATTTTTTAAAGTGCAAATTACAATGGAGCACCCTAAAGTTTGATAATATTGCAATATAATTGTGAATTAGTTTTAATTACACATTAGTACCCTACCTTTAGTTGACTCGGTCAGAAGAAAAAGTTTGACCAAAATTTTTAACTCAAATGACAAAAATAGCCTTGGTTAAAAAATAAAAAAAATAATATTAAAAAAATTAAATAGCTAAAAAAATAATTTAAATGGATTCGTCAATTTTAAAAAAGTTAATTTCTTTATTTTTTATTTTAATAATTAATATTATTTTTTTTAATCAAGGATATTTTTGTTATTTGAGGTAAAAATTTTGGTCAAATCTTTAACTTTGACCGAGTCAACTAAAGGGTAAGGTATTAATGTGTAATTAAGGCTAAACTCATAATTTCATTGTAATATAGTCAAACATCAGGGTACTTTATTGTAATTCGTCATTCTTTAAATTCATTATGTATTTGGATTTTTGATCCGATTAATATTAACTAGCTCAACAACGTTATTGAACCTTAATCTAATGGATACTATAACAGTAATTAGACTTTAATCAAAGAGGTTAAAAAATTTTAAAAAGAGAACAAAAAATTGTATATGACCATTGGACTAAGGGTGACAATCCGTATTATTATACCTTGTTTATGTTAATATGTACACGACCCATTTAATTATGAGTTAAGGTGAACATAACATAACCATTTTAGTTAAGAGTAATGCCATACAATTTAAAAGTGATTTTACGTTATCTTATTATTCACCATATCATTATATGATTTATATATTAATAACAAATCACTTGTTATATAGTGGGTTGATTTTAGGCTAATTTTTTGGGTTAATATAGTATTACTCTTTGGTTAATCATTTCAAAACCCTAGACCCTAACCTAGAAAAATCGTCTTGTACATGCATAATGTTTACATACATAGGTCATGTTCTTTTTTTTAAAATCTTTTTTGAAAGTACAAATTTGAAATTTAAGAAGGGAATATTAATTATTTGAACTTACAATTTCAATGTGTGAATACAAGTAATTTACCACTAATCCATCTTTTGTCATGTCAAAAATTGCTAGTACTCAATATCATAGTAAAAATTTGTGTTAAAATCAACTTGAACATGACCCATTTAATTTAAGAATAATACTATAATATTATTAAAATAATGTGACAAGTTGAATTGTAGAAACTATATTAATCTCCGTCTCAAATTTTTAAAACAAGGGATTAGCCGCCTCAATGGGGTCTTTTATCCTGGTCGGAGGAGAAATTACCAAACGTCTAGCATTCCCTCATGCCTAGCACCAATGAGAGATTCTAATGAGACATTTTTCCGTTTTTTTATTTTCAGCGGAAGAAAAGAAAAAGACGAAAAAAAAAGAATCGTTCAAGTATTCCACCGGATTGCATGAGAAAAATGATAGTAAGAGAGGCGTATATATAAGTTAAAGTTATGGAATTAGGAATAGATCCCATTCGTAGGAATATCCACTCGATAAAGACCATTCACCGAAGCAAAAGCGCCTGATCCCAGATCAAGGGCCATTTCTTTCTCTTTAATTTCTAAAAATTGAAAGAGAATTTTACGAGTCAGGGATCCAGAATTACTTCATTGACTAATCACCGAGCAAGAAAGACGTTGGTTTTAGTATATCTTAATATTGGTATTTTTTTATGTATTGCCGTTTCAAGTATTGCTCCTATTGGACTTCTTATGTCAGGATATGGATCAAATAATAAATATTTCTTTTTAGGTGGTTTCATCTCCAAGTTTAACTCAGACGTAGTTCGCTCGCTTCTTTCTGGGTGTGATGCGGTGTCAAACCAAAATACCTAACAAGCATTAGCTTTCCCTAAAAAGGAGGTGATCCAGCCGCACCTTCCAATACAGCTACCTTGTTACGACTTCACTCCAGTTACTAACCCTGCTTCCTCTCATCTTAACAAGAAGTGAATCAATGAATGAAAGTGAAAAAAAAAAAATGAAGTTTAACCTTTGTTTATGCCGAACCAATCACTTTAGCAAAAAGTCCCCCACTTCTTTCTATTTTTATTATTATTTTTTTTAATATAAATTTTCTAGAATAGAATGAAGATTCGAACTATGAGATGTTTTTTCACAAATCAAATCCAGTTCAAAAAATACGAAAATGTCACTGAATCCATTTGTGATCCAAATAAGGTTAAAATGGGAACATATATCACATATCTGTACAAATAGAATAGCCTATTTATACATAATGGTAAAGGGGCCCCTCTATGATCTGTGATCATAGAAATAAGTAGAAAAATAAAGGGATATTTTAATCCTTACCAACTTGATCTTGTTGACCCCGACAACAAACATGCGTGAACCATATCTATTTAATTTTTGTTGATTCTAATCAATATGAAATAATCGAAAGACAACTCTTATGATTTTCTAATTTCTGATTATATTTAATATGAATCCCTGTATCCATTAAAAAAAGAATTCTTGTCGGTTTCCTACCAGTTTTGTTTATGTATATGTTGTCCTATGTTTATCTTCATCAGGCCCTTTCTTTTCTTCAATTTTCAATTCAATTAGAAATTAAATGAACCGTAACTATGTGTATAGATGAATACTATATGGTATCGGCATGAAATTCTTTGGCCTTAAGTTAGGGTATTCTGGAAGAACAGGTTGTTCCGACTCAATATCGTCAAGAATTCCTGACTATTGCGTGGGACTAGGTTCATGTTCAAAGTATTTTTCCTTTCCAATATTTTTCTATTGGAGCTTCCCTCATTCCTTTTATCGAGATAAAGCTACTCAAAATCAATTGGCAAGGGGTCAACGATTACGTGAGTTGCTTAAATAATCCCAATCAGCCCCTCTCACGGTCGAAGAACGATAATAACTTTCGCTCTTTCTTTTAGGTGTCGAGATCCTTTGGAATCTTGTCCCTACCCCTCCCGGTCTCGAGCACTGACTCACGCGTTTTGTACATCTACCTCTTCTACCTACTTTCATTGTCTAATTCAAAAGAGTTTTTTTTATTCGATGATATAAAAAGATCTTCCTTTTTAGTTATACATGTTTTTATTACCATTTTCATTTCCATTAAAATTGAAAAGAAGTTGTTTGATTGGTATGATCCACAGTTTCGTTTATGAATAATTTGAATGTGTAGATACAATCAGAATAAAAAAAAAAAGAAATCTATAATCAATTCGGAACATAAAAAAAAAAACACTTCTTGGATAACAGTAAATCCAACGAACCCACCATTTGAATGAACTAAAGAAAAAAAACCATGCTAGTTGGGGGGCCATCTGCAAAACCCAACCCCAGTCTAAATATAAGAGATTTGGCTCCAAGCTCCAACTCGATCTTGTGGTAGACAGCCCTCCTAGGAGGCACTTGGCAACTCGCTTGTGGGGCGCTTGCTGCAAAATCCCATGCTCTTTGCAGAATGTCGAAACCTTCCATCCTTTGAATTGCTTATTGTTGTCAGTAATAACTGCGTACGGGATCCCAAATCGGCATATGAGCCACATGAATTTGACCACCTCCTGTTCTCTGATTTTGGCAAATCTTTGATGATTTCATCATACATGATTGAGTTGCGAAAACTTTTAGATAGATATCCCACATCTGAACTGAATTCTTTCTGATTAAAGAATCTTTTTCTATGGCTCAAAATAAAGATTTAAACAAAAAGGATTCATATGAAAAAAATAGATTAACACATTATGAAAAACAATTTTTTTTTTAAAGCGGATCCATTACGAAATCAAAAATATAATTTAAAAAAAAACTATAGATATGATCTTTTATCATATAAATCTATTAATTATGAAGATAAAAAAGACTCGTATATTCATAAATCACTGGTAGCAGTTATGATCGATTTGATAAAAAAGAAGGAATAGTGTGGCTTTAGACCTTTCTTTGAGATAGATTCTCAATTTCTGGGGGATACGAGAAATACGGCAAAGGAAGAGCGGGTAGGGAATAAAGATCTTCCTACTGATCTACGATACATGAATGAGAGAAAAATAAGAATCTCCAGACCCCAAAGATTTCGGACTAAAAGCGGTTAGCGGTGACCATTGAATAAATTTCTTCAGCTTGAATTGGGTTAAAAGCACAGAATGTATTTGCACCATCACCATTTTCAAATAAAGTATTTTCTACAATAGCACCATGAATAGAGCATAGCAGAGCGGCGCCCAATCACCGACTCCGCCAAATACGGATACACCCTAATGAGCTTTAGCAATATTATTGATCAATTCCATGATGAGTACTGTTTTACCCACTCCAGCTCCCCCGAATAGTCTGATTTTTCCTCCCCGACGTAGGAAGGAGTGTTATTAGACAAATTGACTTTTTTTTCGTTTTTTTCACAACCAAACTCGGATAGCAGAAAAATTACCATAATCCATAAAAAAGAAAAATCATATTCTATTTGTTTTTTTGTTTTAGATTCATAAAATCAGATAAATGAAAAATGAATTATTAAAAAATGACAAAAGCGAAAGAACCTTTTTGTAGTTTTTCCCTGAATGGAAGTAAGAACTATTTAGTTACAACAGTTCTATTTTCCTTTTATAAAAACATAAACTACGAAAACTTCCATTGTTATTGTTTTTTTTAATAAAACTAAACCTTAAATAACTAAATAAGATGACAAAAAAAGTAGGTGTTGTAGGTGTGGAAATACGAATCAAAACCTCTGGTGGATCATCTGTTCCAAAAGAATGAGACCCTAATGCAGCAACTTGGACGGAACAAAATCTAACCAGTGACAGATCCAGTTGCGTAAATATAGATAGAATCCAGCGAGTAGCTCGCAGCGGTATTGATGTTTATGCTTGTGGGGCTTGGGGAAATGCGTTGGGCGCCGTAGCGAATCGATCATGGGTATTGATCATTGATATTGGCAAAATTGTTTTCTTTCTTTTGTTTTGTCTCTGCCCATTATTTAAACGAGTCGCACATACACCCTCGTACATGTTCCTCCATGCTGAGGGCATCCCCCAAGAGCGGGGGATTTCGTGACACTTCTGATTAGCTGTCTTGGGTTTCTATTAAGTTGTTTAATAGTTGGCATGCTGAATTATACATTATGGGTTGGTTTAGATCGACCCAGATCGAGCAAGTTCAAATTGACGTAACATTAAACCTATTAGTCTGAAAGCCCCATGGAGAGCAACAAAAGTCCAAAGACCACCTAATTGACACCAACGAGTAAAATCTCCTTGTACGAGAATTCTTGATCTCTCTCAATATCTCTCTCAATTTGAAAACCTAGGATTTTCTTCGAAGCTGTGCTAATGGTGGTCAAGGATAAGGTACTAGTTTCAGTGAAGGACATTGAGTATGCATGAGAAATCTAGGAGACTCCACAGAGAATGTATGAGTCAGTGACAGTGATAAACACGATTTTTTCTCCTATTTAGTACGGCGGCGAAGAATAAAATTATCACTATATTTATTCCTTGTTCTTCCAAGTGCAGGATAACCGATCCCAGCAAGGCTGCCGAAGACATCACTAAACCCAGGGACGTTTCTTGCAAAGAAGAATTTGTAGAGATTTTCCCAGAACCCTAGTCCAGCCTTCCCGACTGATATAATCTAGAATCCACTCTCCGCCTTTACGCTTTTTTTGGACAAGATAGACAAACCTTTTTCTTTTGCTAGTTTCAAACCGATGAAAGAAATTTTTATAAATTGGACCAAACCTCTGCACGAAGATAAATAGATTCATTCATTTACGATCGAATTATAACTGTTCGATATGCTGTTATCAATATGATTTGAATGTTGAATATGAATGTTAAGAAAAGAATGTAAAAAATATAATGATGAAAACAAAAAGAATTAATTTAATTAAAATTTAAAATTAAAATAAAAAATTTCAAATTAAATAAATAGATAGATAAATACAAAAGAAAAAAAAAGAATTTTAAAATACCATAGAAGGAAATCTCAAGTTGATTCAATCCATCACTATAAGTAAAATAAACAAGCTTAATTCTTTATTTGAGAAGTGCGTCTTCGGTTCGGATAGACTTCATTCAAGAAAGCCGCCGAGCTAATCGTTGATTCAATGTCCTCTTAATCGAGTCACTAGTTTTTTTTCTTGTTTTCAACTAGGTCTTTTCCCCTCATGGTTAAAAATTTCATATATTTTGGTATCAACAATTTTGATTATTAGTAATCAACCTTGAAATTCTTTGCATCCTATAGTCAAAAAATTACAAAAAGACTCTTGACATCTTCTACCTTTAACCTTTCTTCCTTGTCTATCTTTCTCTCGTTATTCTCTCACTAATTTCTCACTATTTCTCAATAGCTCTGTGTGAAATACAAAAATAACTAGACTTGGGCCAAAAAATAATAATTGTATCATTGTGTATGTAACATCATTCATTTGATGGGTTTTGATTTTATGTTGCACTAGTTTATGATTAATGCCAAAAATATCATAAAAATCAAATTGGGTGTCATTCTTAAGTATTTCATGTTGCAAAAGTAATGTTTTGCAACGTAAAATCAAATCGCTTGCTGAGTAATGTGAAACATCTTCAAAAAATTAAAAAATCTAAGAGCAATATGAAACATCTTTAGAAAAACCCTAAGAAAAACGTGAAATATTTTTGGAAAAAATCTAAGAGCAACATGAAACATCTTTGAAAAACATCCTTTGATTTCTGAAGGTCATGTTGCAATTTTTTAATTCAATTAGATGGAGTCGGATATAGGATCCAGCAAAATTTAATGGATTCGATCCTTCGCACTCCTCCTGAAAGGTGGCCTCCTCTAAATTATTTATTTTTATCATTTTTTGTTTCCTTATAAGTAAGGGTATATTTGGCTTTCCATAGGTCAACTATGATTTGTAACATATAGTTGTATTCATATGATCGATGAGTATTGACTAGATATGCCATTTATACTTACACTATTGAAGTTGTCACCTCCTCTCCCAAACTTGAAATTAAATAATATAGGTTAAAAAAAAAAGAATAAATTATCTAGAATTAAATGGGCAAAAATCATTCTAGTTTCTAACTTTTTTTAAACTATTACTTTTTTATTGATATTTTTATTTTTAGCTCGCGTAGTCCCTAACTTTTTAAAAATCAATCAATTTAATTATTCTATTAGTCAACAGTTAGTCAAATTTAATGATGTTAGAGGTATTTCAGTCTTTAAACATATAAATAAAAATTAAAGTTAAAAAATAAATAAAAATAAAATTATGAAAACTAAAATTCGAAAAAATAGAATTTTTTTAAAAAAATAATTAAAAATTGCTTTTAATAATTTATTTATCTTTTAAAATAATAATTAAAAATAATAATTTTTTAATAAATTATTTTATTTTTAACTTTTAATTTATTATAATTTATTTTTATATATAAAATTTATTTTAATATTGTAATACTAATTTGAAGAGTTAGTTTAAATTATTGTACTACATTTTCATTTTAATTTTTAAAGATTTTTAATTTTGGTGTTAATTAATTAATTTATTTATTTTTTATATTTAAAGATTTTTCTTATAAATTTTGTGTATTTTATAATTTTAATTTTGTTTTGACACATGTTAGATTCTTATTAGATGTACAAATTAAAATTAATTTGTTAAATTTTAAAAAATAGAGGGTAAATCGTAATTTTCACTTAATCATTTAAAGTTAAGGGTAAAATGGTGAATATGTATATTATGAAAATTTGGTCAAAATGACTAAATTTATAGATTTTTAAAAAGTTAGAAACCATCCGAGCTAAAAATGAAAACTTTGATCAAAAAGTAATAATTCGAAAAACGTTAAGGACCAAAATAATTTTTGCCTGAATTAAATTGATATTTTTGCATTTTTAAAATTTGATGTATATAGATTTTTTTTAAAAAATATATATAATATCTTTATAAGTTAAAGCACTATCAGAATCAATTGAGATTAAATCATATAAGTACAGCTCGAATAATTACTCCTAACAATAGGAGAGGATGTGTATATAGATGTCGAGTGAGTAATGATATAGGAAATAAAGATGAGCATTCATGTGCAAACCAAAGTGAAGTAAAACTTTTGCTGGTCTGCTTACCAATAATAAATAAACATAAAGGCTATTTGGAAGCAGACCACATCCACATGCACAATCTCATAAAGAAGTGAAAAACCAACCACATAAATTTAAAATTAATTATTATAAATAGTTCAATTCCGACGTTGGACACGCAACTTTTATTACCAACTTTAATTATCTTTATTGCTTTTTTGTTTGATCATTTTATATTGAAAAAATTGACTCAAAATGACAATCAATACTTTTAGAAATAATATTTTATTATTATTTTTTCTTAAAATGGTACCTAATTTTAGATAAATTTTAAAATACCAATAATAAAAGTTGACATATATCTTTTCTGTTTATGTTCTCTTTTTTTCTTTTTTTTTCTTATCTTATCTTTCTCCCACGAACTCTCTATCTTTAACCCACTCACGAACGAACGAATGAATTCTCTAGCCCACTCGCACTCATGAATCACTCACTGATTTTCTCACATCAGTTCGTGTTCAAATTGATTAGTTCGTCCACAAACTATTTTTTCACGAACAGTTTGCTCGGACAGTGGGAGTAGGACGTCTACGGTGACTGTCGGTGAGGGAAGGAGAATTGGTCGGTGGACGGGCTGGGAGCGACGGGAGCTGACCAATAGCGATAAGAGATCGGTCTCTCTCTTAGGAACTCAGGGTCGGTCTCTCTCACGAACTCTTTCCCTCTCTCTTTCTCTGACTAAAAAAGTTTTGAAACACTGTTATTTTTTTAATTTTTCTCTTTTATATTGAGGGGTAATTTTGTCTCAATCCATCTTTAGGTGATATTTTAAGTAAAAAAATAATGATCTGGTGCCAATATCTCAAAACACTGGTCCATAAGTGCTAGTTAAAAAATAAAAAATAAAAACCCTTTTATATTTGAATAAAATTCTTTACTCTCTCCCGCTCTTATCTATCTAAAGAAACATAAATTTTATTTTTGGATTAATACTTATTTAGAAAGTATTTGATTCGTAATTCATGAATTGTTATTTTTTTAGAAATTATTATATTTAAGTGAATATAAAGTTATTTTAATTAATAAAATTTTTTTAATAAAAAAAATTAACATCAAACAGGTGAGGTCTACACAGAGTGTATCCATACTTTTATATTTGTAAAATGCATACCTTTATTTACACGTATTTATGTTTATAAAATGTGCATGGTGAGACTCAATTCATTCACCATAAATGTGTTGATATTAGAAAGAAAACTCTTACACATGCATCCCTCACCTTAAACGTGAGGATATTCACACCCACAATATTGATGAGAAAAATCTCCACACATGCATCCCTAATTATAAACATGCGGATGTCTACTTTCACTCCACCAAAGAGAAAAGTCATCATTACATACTTAAAAATGTATATGGTAAGACTCGAACTCTTACCACAAATAGGAAAGTATACCACTTGAACTAAGAGATGACATGTTAATAGAATTCTTATTGAACTATACAAACAATTTGACAAAAAAAAACAATGAATTTCATTAACGATTTATTTTCAGTATAATTAGAAAATTAAATATCCACATACATAAAAGGACAAATTACAGCGAACCTACCTGAGGTTTGTCATTTGATAGCCAGAAATAACTTTATAAAAAATTAACAGCGAACCCCCCTGCCGTTACTGTTGATCGTTAAAGATAACTGTTAACCATTTTAAAATTTTAAAAAACCAAAATACCCCTAACTAAAAATTTATAAAATAAAAGGTGAATTGCACTAAGGTGCTCTGAATTTCTCTTAATTTTTTTAAAAACTTAAAAACAATAAAAAAAAAAATTAATGGATCTCCACTGTTCATCAATCTTGATAGACAATGAAAATTATATCAAAAAATAATTTTTTTCAAAAAATAACAATTATAAAAATAAAAAAAATAAAAAATAAATTTTGACTATATGGAAATGGAGATCCATTATCCAGATTGGATCATCCATCAGGATTAATGGACGGTGGAGATGCAATCTAGAAATTGAATCTCCATCAAGAACAAAAAAAATAATAATTAAAAAGGTAAAATCTCCATCGCTGGAGATTGGATTTATTGAGTGATTCAATTTTTTTTATTATTATTCTTGGTGAAGATTCAATTTTCTGATTGCATCTCCATTTTCATCCAACAATATTTTTTTTTATTTTTAAAAAAAAAATTATTTTTTTTAATATGATCTCCATCGTCTATTAAAATTAATGAACGGTGGAGATTCATTAAATTTTTTTATTATTTTTAATTTTTAAAAACAATTAAGAGAAATTTTAGTGCAATTCACCATATATTTTTTTCTTTTAAAATTTTAAATTTTTTTAATTAGAAGTATTTTGGTCGTGTTAAACTTTTAAAAACAGTCAATAGTTATCTTTAACGGTCAAAAGTAAAGGTATAGGGGTTTACTGTCAATATTTTATAAAATTGTTTATGGTTTTAAAATGGCAAACTTCAGGTAAGTTTCCTGAAATATGTTATTTTTTAATTATTAATATTTTAATCTTTTTTAACTTTTAAAATAGTCAATAATTATTTTAAACGGTCAACGGTAATGATATAAAAATTTATTGTTAATTTTTAATAAAGTTATTTTCGTCTAGAAAATAATAAATTTTAAATAAATTTACTATAATTTATTCTATTTTTATTGAATATAAAAAATATTATATATTCAGACAAATACGTATAGTAATATTTAAATTCTCTCGTTAAAACGATATAATTTTAATTTTAAATATGATTCTACACGTGATAATTGGGATGTAAACCACCAAACTCTTGTTTGGCTATCTGACTTGTGAAAAAATAATAATAAATAGATGATTGACGTGTCACGCTATAAAGTTGTTGATGCTTTTTAATTTAATTCGGGGACACATGTGGCATGTAGCAGATACGATTTGACGTGGCCGTTATTGCCCATTTGACACCGACGGGAATCATAATCGGAGAACACCTTTTATAAGCGACAAATTTAAGTGTAACCCTCTAGCAATAGAAAAAGATTGTTTTTAGCCTTATTTTTAAATTTAATTATCATTAGTGATCCTATAAAATTTTTAAAAAAATTCATATAAAATTACAGATCAATTTATTATATATGCCCAATTAAAAGCTGATATCTAAACTTAATTCATTTGTTGCAGCTCGATTTTTTAGAGAGAGAAGAACAACGGCGCGAGAAGGTAAGAAGAATATCGATGAA
Source organism: Xanthoceras sorbifolium (assembly GCA_003430845.1). Classification (NCBI taxonomy): domain Eukaryota; kingdom Viridiplantae; phylum Streptophyta; class Magnoliopsida; order Sapindales; family Sapindaceae; genus Xanthoceras; species Xanthoceras sorbifolium. The sequence continues at coordinate 2,237,375 of CM010619.1, forward strand.
GAAGAAAAAGAAACAGAAGAATAAGAAGAACAACAACAACAACAATCGAACGCAAAAAAGAGAAGAAGAAGGAGAAGAACTGAACGCGAGAAGGAGAAACAGAAGTAGAAGAAGAAGAACAAGTACAACCTGTTCACTGGTGAGAGAGAACCAGTTCGCCGGTGTGAGAGAAGAATCAGTTCACCGGCGAGAGAGAAGAACCGATTAGAGGGCGAGTTCATTGTGCGGCTGGTAGTAGACTCGGCGAATTCAGACAACGACGAGGTTAGGCTTCGTTTTCTTCGACTTTGTTCTTCGTTCGACGTTTTCGGTCGGACTTGAAGGGATAGCAAAAGAAAAAACATTGCTTCGACGAAGGTGAATTTTTTTAAATTTGATGGTATAATTCTTAATTTTATTTGGATAGATTGTTTACTTAATTTATTGAAATTTTTGCTTTATTTTTAACATATTGTGATTCAATTGCATAACGTGATTCAATTGCGTGAATTTTTACTGAGTTTTACAGATTGTTTATAAAATGTTTACATATTGTTTAAAAATTCAATTGCATGAATTTTTATAGATTGTTTACTAAGTTTATTGAATTTTTTGAAATTGTGGTCTGGTTTTTTAAAATAATTATTAATTAAATATGTTGGTATTTGGGTGTTGATTGAATATGTTAGTATTTGGGTATTGTTTGACTATATTGGTATTTCGGTGTTGATTGAATATGTTGGTGTTTTGGTATTAATTGAATATGTGGATATTTAGGTGTCGATTGAATAATGTTGTTGTTGTTCTTCTTCTTCTTCTTCTGCTTCTTTTTCTTCTTCGCTGGTATTCCTGCGTGAATCACGCGACAGTTCCAGCATAAATCACATTTTATTTTTACGTGAATCAAGCTACCAGTGTGCTGAATCACACTGACTTTTAACGCGAATTACGCTAAATTTTTGTATGAATCACGGTAACAGTTAGCGTGAATCACGCAAAAATTTAGTGTGATTGACACTAAATTTTAAGTCGTTTCACGGCAACTTTCACCGTATTTCATGACAAATATGTGTGTATTTCAAGATAAATTTTCCGATTTTCCAAAAAAATAATAATAATTGATTCACATTTAAACACAAACCAAAATAAAAATAAATAAAACCAATAATATAATAAGTACATAATAATATAACGAATACACAAGGTGAAATACAATATCACTGATGTTAATCATCTGAATATCAATAACATAAGAACCACAATAATATATCAACTTAAGCATCAGAACTTTGGGGCGTCTCAATGGTTGGGTCATCCTCAGTATGAGAGTGGTCAACGTACGGACATGTCGCATGATAATGTCCCAATTGCTTATCGTCCACCTTTTCAACAACAACAACATATATCTCATGAGCAGGTCGATCATAATCTAGCAAAAAATAAACATTCTCGTCACGCCAGATGAGATATTTTTTTCTTTCATTCTTATCAGTGGAGATGATCGAACTGGCAACTACGTCATTCCTAATTCTATCAATCCCAATCAAACCATATATCAAATCTAACAACTGCGCATATATCAAATCATCTATAATCACCTAAACAAATGGCTCCCCACCAACATACTTCAGCCCATTCCACTGTTCGTTGTAGTTAATTATCAGCCTGCATATAGATATTTTTCTGAAAAAAAAAATAAATAATGGTCAGAATTCATAAGATTTAACGTAAAATTTCAAAACTTTTCATACAAAATTTCAGCATGTTTCAGTCAAAAACTTTTCACTCAAAAATTTAGCGTTAATCATGTCAAATTTTAGCGTGTTTCGTGCTAAAAATTGTTCATATCTCACGGAAAAATTTAGAGTATAGGAAAAATTTTGGAATTCAATCTAATCATACACACTCAATTAATGCAACAAATACTCATAACATATGATGCATATTTCACGTTAAAAAATTTCGGGATTCAATTTAATAAAATACTTTCAATTAATAGATCAATGCAATAAATGCCAACAATAATATATATGATGCATTATAAAGTAAATGAATGTATTTTTAAACAAAACAACCTACTTCTAAATTGGTTGTAAATTTTGAAACCAATTGACAAATATGAAATGGAAAGAGGAGGAGAAATGGAGAGAAAACTCAAATTTTGTTTTTGAATTTAAGATTTTAGATTTAGGATTTTTTTTTTATAATTTTACGTTGGATATTTATATAATTATATAAGCAATTAATGTAGGGGTCTCTTTTGTAATGTTCTCGGGGTCACTTTTATAATTATTTAATTAAGGATTGAAATTAAATTTATAAAAGGGCCACTTACAATCACTTTTTAAAATACAGTTAAAATAATTTTTAATATTTTGAGGGAGTTATTTTTAACAATTTTCACCCTTTTATAAAGCATGAGCATTTTTATTCACTTCTACCAAATTTTAAATTTTTTAAAATTTAATTTAAATATGTAAAATATTAATATATTTATTTATTTATAAATTTTTTTGTTTATTAAAATTAAAAATATTGAAATAAAATAATTTGTATAATAAAAATTGTTAAAAAGAGGATGTAGAGTAATTTAATGAATTTCACCATAAATTGAATCTGTCTTTTTTAATATGATAACAAGAAATGATCTGTTTTCCATTATAACACAAAAAAAAAAAAAGCAGAAGCAAAGAAAGCTCTCTTTAATTTTAAAAGTTACTAAAATTCATTTTTTTAAATTAACAACAATATTTTTATGATTTTTATTTCATAGTGATTTTGTAGCGTTATAAATTACTAAGAGTATCTCTAGTCCCAACTCAGAACCAAACTCAAATTTAAATTTGAGAAAAAAAAATCTCTAATTTTTCTACTCTAGCCTTTAACTTAGAACCATATGAAATAAAGAAAAATCTTGACTCAAATCACGAGATGAGAATTTTTAAACTCGAATTTTCAACGGCTAATCAAATTTAGCCCTAAACTTCAAATCTTCAAAAAAATGGTTGGGGCTATCCTTTGTTATTCATCAGAAGCTTTAAATTTCCTTCCCTTTCTTTGACTAATCTACTACTCCACCATAAATTGTTGATACGATCTTTAAACTAAATCATCCTTTCCATTTGTAGTTGTTTTGATTACAAAGAGATAGAGATATATTGTTTAGGTTTTCTGCCCTTCTGTAGATTATAGTGTTTTGCTTTAATCAGGTGATAAGATCAATTGAACAATTGGTACGTGAGTATTCTCTTTACTTCCAGCTGTTTCCCTGATTATTTTGTGAGGAAAATCTTCCTTTTCATCACATAATGTTGAGATGGCATATAATCATGCGTATATGCTATCATTTGGTCCCAAAGTCTCGTCCCTCAGCTGTTGGATCTCCTTAAGCCTTATTTTTACTTTTGATGACCTTGCTTATGATCTAGCCTCCTTTTCTAACCGTTGGACACCTTTATGTTGGTTTATTTCTGGGAACAAGTTCGAATTTTTAATGGATCAGTGCTTGAAGGGACCTCCCGTCGAACTTTTTTCGCTAGACCATTTTAGGGGCTCCAGTCAGAGGATATCAGGATCCTGAACTTACATTTTCACTCAATAATTCTCCTTTGATTATAATAAATTGGTTGTGTACATCTCCCACCACCCGATGGGATAGGGTTGCTATATTTTATAAAGTGTGAGGAGATCCCTCTCTAGGCTGGAAGTTACATTCTAGACCATATTTTTAGTTATTGATCTCGCTAAGTTGTAGCAGACCTTTGACCTGATTGGTATTAGAATTCATAAGATAATAATATAAAAGAAATTAACTTATGGCCATGCTTGTAGTTAATTTCGTCAGGTTTTGGTAGAACCTAACTAACGATCATGTTTGTAGCGGTTGATTTTGCTATATAGTAGTTATAATTCAAATAAAAAGAAATGAAATGAAATTAATTAATGATCATACTTTTAGCAGTTGTTCTCGTCAGATCTCGGTAAATTCCGTCTTGAGCCGACCTAGTGTCAGAATTAAAAAGAAATAAAAAAATAATAATAATGAAATCAATTCTCCATCTGGTAGAGGCTCTTTACCATCCTTAGCTGGATTGATGTTATCATTGAAAAAAAACAAAGAAAAAAAGGAAAAAGAAAAAGAAAGGAAGATTTCCTAGCCGTAAGTCTTAACCGCTAAGCTTTCTTCGAGTCCCTCACTAACACTGCCACCTCCACCTCTCTATATAAACCAACGCAATCCCAGGAACCTGACAACTAACAAGCCATAAAACCACCACTTCAATTACAGATATTTTGCCAATGGAGAGACAGCGCCATAGGAAATCTGTAGATGGCGACCACGACGACGAAGCAACAGCAGCAGCAAATACGGGTATGATAGAGTTACCTGAGGTTTGTTTAGCGACGGTGATTTCCTTCACTAGTCCTCGCGATGCCTGCCGCTTGTCTTGCGTCAACTCCCTCTTCAAGTTGGCCACCGAATCCGATGCCGTTTGGGACCGCTTCTTGCCCGCTGATTATCGCTCTTTGATCTCCAATTCGAATTTTTGTTCTTCGTCTTCGTCGATGTCCAAGAAAGAGCTGTATCTCGGTCTCTGTCACAATCCAATCCTCATTGATGAGGGTAAAATGGTAAATTCATTTTTAATAATTATTTTAATTTATTTACTTTTTACTCTGATTTAGGTGTTATGATAAATTCGTGGAGAAATGAGTGTGGTGATGAGGAATATGAATATCTGAAATTACCTGAAAAAAATGGGATATGAATGTAGCATTTCTCTGCAATGATGAATATCTGATTGTTTTGTTTATACATTGAAACAGAGCTTTCAATTGGACAAGCTAAGTGGGAAGAAATGTTACATGATATCCGCCAGGAAGCTTGCAATTGTCTGGGGCAATACTCCGGCGTATTGGAGATGGATTTCTGTACCCGGGTCCAGGTTCCCGGAGGTTGCGGAACTGATCCACGTGTGGTGGCTTGAAATTCGCGGCGAGATTAATACTTCCATTCTATCCCCAAGGACAACTTATGGGGCATATCTTGTGTTCAAGATGGTCGTTGTAGCTTATGGGTTCGTAAATCAGGCTGTAGAGGTCAGTTTTGGACTTGTTGGAAGTGAGAGCCATAAAAGAGCCGTTTATTTAGACATGGACAGAGGACAGAGGCCACGGCAGATCCAGTTTGCAAGGCGTAATAGAATAGATAACCGCAGCCGCAGTTTGGAATGGCAGGGCTCTGTGCCTAGAGAAAACGGCGGTCATTACCCTAAGAAGAGAGGGGATGGGTGGTTGGAAATTGAGTTAGGAGAGATTTTCATCGGCGTAGGCGAAAAGAATGTACTGGAAATGAGTGTTATGGAGGTTACAAGCGGTAACTGGAAGGCAGGCCTCATAGTTCAAGGGATCGAAATCAGGCCAAAGCACAGTAAATGAATAATTTGGAAATGCTGTTTATGTTTTTTTGGGGGCATTGAATGTCGTGTAATGTTCTTATTAAAGTAATCTTAAGCTTATGTGCAATTGGATGTCCATGTTACATTGGATCTTTGTATATCTATCCAGTAAGTGCATGCCATGAACGTAAAAATACGAACATGGATTTAATAATAATTTGCCTTAAATAAAAAAAGGAAAAAGTTTGTATCGGTTTAGTGTTGGGGCAGTCGATTATTATCTCGCAAATTTGGTTCTATATTTTGTTATCAAAACTAGTTTGTTATTCGTTTTGATTATTAGAATAGTAAGAAAACTGTAGATGTAATAGAATATTGTAGATGAGTTGGATCGCTTGTCTTGTGGAAGACTTCCAAGTTTCATCATCTCAGTTAAAGGCAAAAGGCATTTGGATGACCAATTGTTGTTGAAAGAGACAATAACTAATAAAGTTTGAAGTTGTGCTTTCCTGGATTCACTCTTTATTTATGTGTACCCATCTAGTGGAAAGATTCAAATTCTATAGAAACTTTTAAGATGCTTTCTTTACTCTTTAGTTGATTATGCTACCTAATAGCCTTTTTTTTTAACCCGTAAGTATATAGGGTCGGCAAAAGTAACAAAGAGTGAGTAGAGTATTATTTCCACGAGGATATTTGGGTGTTTATGTATCGAAATTTATTGAGCCCACGTCTATTTGGAAAACCGAATTGGTATGAAGGGAATTAAAAGGAAACTACTCAAATAATAGCAAATGAAGGATAGTACATACCGATATGAGAGATAATTAGGGTATCCGATTTCATTTAATATTTCCTTATGAGTGCAAAAACTCTACAATGAAATATGATTAATCCTAGTTGATAGTCATGTTTAATCAAGATATTCAATACACTCTCTCGAGCTATATCAGAAATATTATCACATATAACAATATTCTATCTCTCGATGAATATTAGATGCATGAAAATTCATCAAGATCAATGTCAACACTTAAAAGGACTACACAAGCTTAATCGATGTATCTCTTTCCAATCCTAACTCATAGTAGACATAACATCGAGTACATTGTGAGCGTCACCTCCCGGTTCATAACTCACAAACACAAATTATGTCAAATGTTGACCAAACACTTAACAAGCAATAAAGATTTATAACACACAACTCAAACAAAGGATAATAAATCTCAAGATGAATATTCAACACATTCGCAAATCAATATCAAGATTCATCATAACCCTATCAAAACAAATTAGTTCATATTCCGGGAATAAAATATATAAACAATAATCACAACCCTAAATATACTAAATACATGAAAAGCAAGAGATTAAGAAACTCTTGGGAAGATGGACTTTGTCTCCTTCCTCATAATGAACCTCTTTTTAGTTTTCTCTACTTGCAATCCAAACTTGATGTGAAGATGGAGATGTGAGGGTTGAAGAGAAATCACTTTTGTCTTCCAAATGGTGATTTTCTCTTCTCCCCTCACTATTCTTTCTCTCTTGGGCAGTCTCTTCCTCCTCTAGTCTGAATCCCTTCTTTTCTTCTCTTCTTTCATTTTATAATGGCCCAAAATTAAGGGAAACAAGGCATGGTCCGAGTTGTGGCGCGAGTTGTGCAATTGGTGCTGTAACTCGTAATGCTCTCGGTTTGTTAAGTCTGATTGCACATTGCTACGAAAACGAACATAACTTCCTCTAAAAACCCGGAATCAAGAACCGTAAAATTTTTCAGAAACTGGACTTCTAGATCGTTACAGAAATATATGGCTCACAACCCAGTTCATCCTATGGAATTTATGGCAGCCTCTGAAACATGACAGGTCTGCACAAAAAATCTTCAATTCTCCAATTTCAGCCTCCAAAGCTCTTCAATTTAGCTCAAAGCCTTATTTAGAGACGATAATCTACACAATACTTACAAAACACATTAAAATACCAATATTACAAGAAAACATAGCCATAAGGTCTTATATATAAATATTTATCGACCTAACACTACTGAGATATTTTTCTTTAAACATAATTATTTATCTAAAAATGCTCATGTGTGAGAGTTTTTGAGCTTTTGTCCTTGTAGCATTTTTCAAGGTAGATAATTGAAATTCATGGCAAATTTTTTTGTAGAATTCTATGTAATATAGTAATAATAATAAAGAGAAGACAATCTTGGATTTTTGGAATTCCTCACCAAGGACCGCATGTACTTAATCCCACTCATCCCTTTGTTAATAGAGAAAAATCTTGGGTGCACCAGGATGTATCATGTAGCCCCCGCTATGATCGTATCAATCGTAAATGGTGATGGATGTAAATTCTAGTATATGTCTATAATTGTGTCAATCGTAAATGCTGATGCATGTAAATTTTAGTATATGGCTCGATCGTAATTGAGGATGCATGTGCTTTCGCATATAAGATTCACTAAGGGCCTGTTTGGCAGGGCTTTTGGAAGCCTACTTCTAATTTTTTGGGCCCAAAAGTTCTTTTTGGAGTGTTTGGATATTTTTATAGAAGAGCTTTTAAGTTTTAAAAGTTCTTCCAGGTAAAGCTAAAATATATAACTTTTGGAGGAAGGGCTTCCAAGAAGCCGAAAGCCTAAAGCAAAAGCCCTGCCAAAAAGGGCCTAAGATTCTCTCTAAGGGATGGGATGGTGTGGGATTTTCTTGCTCCATTTTGTCCCTGACGTTTTTTTTTCTTCTTCTTTTTCATGTTTGCGTTTATACTATATTTGTTTAGGTTATTGGGAAAATTAAGCTCACATGTAAAGGCTAATAGAGATCACAACATTATGTTTACTAAACAAGCTCAAGTAATTTGTAAAATTAAATCAACAATTGTTTCATCATCATGTGTGAATAGAATTCTTCCGGGCATATAATGTTCAATTTACCATACCCTTTTAAAATGAAGATCTTACCAGGAGTAAAAATTATTTGAATATTTCATCTAAATTTAAATCTAATTATATGATATATGAGTTGAAACTATAGGTAGATCATGAGATAATATTATAGATAATACATTAGTTATAACTCATGCATATTAAGTACTAATTTTATGTAAATATTCCTCTCTACCAAATTCTACTTGTTGAGGGTAGTTTTTAATAATAACAACTACAATACAATATACTGGAGAAAACCTTTAAAATAAGATAAAAAGATCGTTGATTGACCTTTGGCATCGAGAAAGCTCTTAGTTTCACCTTTTATGTCTCATTAAGGATTTCACCAAGATATCTTTTAGAGATAGCGGTGACAGAGAGAAAGACTCTTTGCCCACAATAAATACGTCTGCAACCATTTATTGCCCGTTTAATCAACATTAATAACACCAGGTATGGTTTTGACAAGGCGAGAACTGCGCCTATTTAATGCACTTGACAACGCTTATTATACACGCAATCAAGATTATCCTCTAATACAGCGTATTAATTACAGACATCATCGGGCCACCAAACGGCAAGTGGAGCGATCAAGTCCTTTAAATCACTCTCCGAGAATCTGACAACCTAAGACCAAGGGAATGAGTTAATGATAGGTGACCCGTATGACAGGTGACAAGACCCACGTGGGTAGAAGCGGAGGACCTACCAAGCACTTATGAATAGAAGTAAGAAAGAGGATTTATGTATGCTTTCATAAACTCTATCATTTTCATTATTTATTCTCCATCTTAACGAAACTGACTTGACTGTCAGAGTTTAATTACCAGCGTTAGTCTAGCATTCCTCACAGATCTTTATTTGCTTTCAGATATTATTTCCAGGCGACCTTTACCTCTTGGCTTTCACGTCGTCGAGAACCTTCTTTTGACCAAGACATTTTCCTGCATATTCCACTACTCACAAATGTTGACCACAAAATTATTCTACGTTGACTATGGTTGACTTTTCCAAATTCAATTTTTATAGTCAACACTACTAAAATGGAGAAAATCTTCCATGCTAGGAGATTCCATTAAAACTTTGACAATATATTTTAAATTATTTCCATGGGGATATTTTGAAGTTACAGAAAGAGAAAAAAAAATTAAATAGTGGACCATTAAGTTGTATGTTGTCTCCAAAACCATCATTGATGTAGTATTTTGTTATTGTGAGAAGAGTGTCACTTGTTAAAATTTGGAATGCGGTGAGTTTGGTCTAATTACATTATCATATTACATATTTGATAGTAAAAAAAATGTATTCAAATTTTTATCTTTTACAAGTTTTATTACATGGTAGAATTAATTAGGTGGTCTCAATGTTGAAATGATCAGACCTTCCCATACAAAGTTTTTTCATTAGAATGAAACCACCGTATTGAGTTGGTGTATTTGGATGACAATGAAGCGAATTGAGAATGAATATCCTAATCTCTACCCCCATATAAATGAGATATATATATATATATATATATATATATATATATATATCTTTATCCCAATATCCATTTGTTTTCTAAGTAAGCGGGACGGATCCTGGTAATCTTTAGATTTAGGTAGGGATATTCATCCCGTATTGTCCATCCCTTTATCCAATAAAAAAATATTAGTTATATTTCATATTTTACATGAGAAAAATGTAACTAATATCCATAATGGTACATTTTAATAATATTTAAAGGGAGAAAAAAATATCTTGAAAGATATTTTAAAAATTTCTACACATTGAACATTCTAGATAGCTCCACAAATATAAATATTAACAATAATAATATACTCATCCATCAAACTTGGTTCATGTTTTATAGAAGCAAATTACAACTTAGGGTTGTTTGTTTTTATGTTTGAAGAGTAAACAATTCTGAATTTTACTGAAAATTGAATGAAGACTGGAATTTGAAGTCTAAATGACATTATTGTTTTTTTTTCCCTCACAATATGGTGTCAACTTGCTTTATTTTTAATAATGAAAATGTCTAAAGCCAAATAATTTGTCATTTAACTGTTATTACTATTAATTGTTATGTATTTTAATTTGATATGATACAAATAACTAAAAAAATAATTTAATATGTTAACTAAAAAAATCGTGTGGAAAATAAATGATTTTAGATTTTTAGGGTCATCGGTCAAGGTGTTAGTATCTTCGTTAGTCCTTTGCTCAAGGTGTAGGTGTATTTCTCAGGAGCATGTGTCCATGTGCAAATATCATACATATTTTGTTCAATGTTAATGTTAAATACAATTTTTGTTCCTTGGGGAGATGACAACACAAGACCTAGGAGAGATGACAACACAAGAACCCCATTTCCCTCTTACACTGTCTTTATGGATTGGCCTCCTCTTTACAAAGGGAGTAACTATGCAATTTCTCTGGGAATCTTTTAGCCCATTGCTTTCCTTACATTTTCTCCTTACAAAATAGAGCAACCCATTAAGAGGGATGTCAGCTCCACGCTCAAGTCTGAGGAGTAAGCAAACTAAACGAAACAGTAATAAAGCAAGATAATATGATATAAACTGAGCAAAAAGAGAGAGAGAGAAGACTAATAAGAGTTTGCTTCTTGGTTGTCAAAGACGGAACGTAAAGAGAAAAATTGGAGGGGCCAGGGTCTAAAATTCTAAATTTATTAATATATATAATTTATTTTTTATATTTAAATTAAATATATAATTTTTTTTTAAAAAAATTATAGGGGTTCACCCCTGTTGGTTGTCAATGCCTTTTCTCGAGTGAAAATGTGGTATTTATAGAGTGGGAAAGTGAGGGAGAGGGTAATTGGTAATTTCAGCTGATGAGAGTACGTGCTTCTCTGTCATCACCCAATTACACCATTTTCCCTGTTGAACCTATTGTTGCTAATTGATCAATATCTTTTGCAAAAGTATTGATGCAAAGCGATGTCAGAAATCTTGGAAACCTGAGAAGAACTTGTGATTTCTTTTGCAAAAGTATTGATGCAAAGCGATGTCAGAAATCTTGGAAGAATCGTGTTGCCAAAAGTATATTCTTTTACTTCTATTTTGTGATTTTCAATTTAGTAAAATGTTTTTAAAAAAAACCGTCAGTTTTGTTGGTAGTCAGTTCTATCAAGATTTTCAATTGCTTTTTTAATATATCTGGTGTCTTTAAGTCACTGATTTTTTGTATGTCAATTGCTTTTGATACTATGATGTAAAAATGAGTAAAATACTCAGTGAAAATGTTGGGCAAACTGATATTGGAGTTCTAATTTGTTCTTTCAACCATTGGTGTGATGCATATAGTTTTGTAAAACATAAATTTTTAGTAATGAGGTTACTGGGAAATTGATACTATAGAAATAGGCTATTGCATGCATTGTTGGGTGGGTCCCTCCAACATGGAGGGCTCACCACCCACCACACCAACCCACTGGTGTAAAATAATTATAAAAAAAAATCATAAATTTGCGGCAAAGTCGTGACCACTCAATTGGCCATATCTTTGGGTGCCTTGTTGCCTATATATGGCAACAAATTCGTTGTTTGTAAATCACCTATCAAGTGAGAAAAACCAAAGCTTAACAATTTCAAAGCAAGTCTTCTTTGGGAGAGAGTGAGTGTTTGAGAAAAATTTTCTCAACAAGGGGAGTGACAAAATAGTGAGGATAAATATTTGGAGTTTTGGGAAACACCTTGAGTGCCACTATTTTGAGTTCATCTCAATTATTGTATTGCCTCTAGAAATTATCTAGAGAAGACTCTCTCTTTGTACTTGCAATTTTTATAGTGGAAGAAAAATTATTCGGAGTTTGTCCCGTGGAGGTAGTCTAAATTTAAGAGTGAACCACATTTAAATTATTGGTGTCATTTTTTCTGATTATTGTATTTCTGTATTCTTGTTGATATTTTACCCGCTGTGCCTAACAAATGGTATCAGAGCCTTTGGTTGCCAGTCCCATAAACGTCTTAGTATGTTCTGTGGTTACAGTATTGACTGAACTTCCATATCAGCAAAGATTTTATTGGAATTATTGTCAACTAAAAGAGTCCAACAATGGAGGCAAAATTCAGCAAGATAATCAGCTTAAATGGCACAAATTATCACATATGGAGAAATAAGATGAAGGATCTTCTATTTGTGACGAAGATGCATCTACTGGTGTTTACAACTGTTAAACTCGATGGAAAGACAGATGAATAATGAGAATTTGAGCACGAGCAAGTGTGTGGTTTCATACGGCAGTTTGTTGACGACAATGTGTACAACCACATCTGCAATGAGACTTATGCCCGAGCGCTATGGAATAAGCTTGAGTAGTTGTATGCATCAAAAACTGGGAATAATAAATTGTTTTACTTGACAAAATTGATGCAACTAAAATATAAGGAAGGGACTTTCATAACAGACCATCTGAATGAGATGCAAAGGATTTTGGACCAGTTGTCCAGAATGGACATAAATTTTGATGATGAAATATTTGCTTTAATGACGCTAGCCTCTCTACTAGAGTCGTGGGAAACTTTGAAGATCTCCATCACCAACACCGCACTAAATGATGTAGTCAATATGAAGCTTGTCAAAAGCGGAATCTTAAATGAAGAAATGAGAAGGAGATCACAAACCTCATCTTCTCCATCACAACCATATGTTCTGGTAACAGATTTTAGAGGGAGGAGCCAATTTAGAGAACAAAGGCATAGAGGAAAGAGCAGAGGAAAGTCAAATAAATATGCCAATATTGAATGCCATCACTGCAAAAAGAAGAGTCACATCAAAAAGTTCTACCGAAAATTCAAGAGTGAATAAGGAAAGAACAAAGGTAAAGAAATGAAGAAAGACGACAGCAGTGATGATGATCAGACAACTGACATAAACGAATTCCTTGTCGTTTATGATGATGATGTTATCAATCTTGCATCCCGCGAGACCAGCTAGGCAATTGATAGCGGTGCTAATATTCATGCTACATCTCGGAGAGAATTCTTCTCATCTTACACACTAGGAGATTATGACACAGTCAAGATGGGAAATGATAATCTGTCAAAAGTTATTAGCAGGAGAGATGTTTACTTGGAAACAGAGAATGACACCAGACTAGTCCTGAGAAATGTCAGGCATATTTCAGACAGTCATATGAATTTAATCTTTGCAGAAAAACTTGATGATGCAGATTTCTGCAGTTCCTTCTTCAATAACCAGTGAAAGCTCATCAAAGGTTCCTTAGTGGTGGCTAGAGGTATAAAGCATACAACCTTGTATGTGATGCATGCAAAGCTCTTCAGCGACACTGTAAGTGCTGTGAAGAAAAACGATGCGATTGAATTACGGCACATGAGACTCAGCCACATGGGTAAAAAGGGAATGACAAGCCTGGTTAAGAAGAAGATGTTACCCGAAATGGATGAAGTGTATTTGGAGAAATGTGTTTACTGTCTAGCAAGAAAGAAGAACAGAGTTGCTTTCAAGAGTTCCTCTCCTTCTAGAATGAAGAATATCTTGGATCTGATTCACTCAGACCTATGTAGACCATTGCCAAAGTCACTTGGTGGTGCTCAGTACTTTGTGACTTTCATTGATGATCATTCAAGGAAGACGTGGGTGTATAGTTTGAAGACAAAAGATCAGATGCTAGATGTACTCAAACAGTTTCATGCCTCAGTTGAAAGACAAATTGGAAAGAAGTTAAAGTGCATCCGGACGGACAATGGTGGAGAATACATTAGACCATTTCATGCTTACTGCAAAGAGCATGGTATTCAGCATTAAACAACACCTCCAAAGACACCGCAGTTGAATGGTTTAGCTGAGAGGATGAACAGAACTTTGATTGAGAGAGTTAGATGCTTACTTTCACATGCAAAGTTGCCTAAAACTTTTTGGGGTGAAGCTTTAGACACAGTTGTACATGTGTTAAATCTTTCACCATGTATCCCTCTGAAGATGGATGTTCCAGAGAAAGTGTGGTCAGGAAATGATTTTTCCTATGATCATCTGCGGGTGTTTGGCTCAAAGCATTCGTGCATATCCCTAAGGATAAGAGGTCCAAGCTTGATGCCAAGACACGACAATGAATTTTTATTGGCTATGGGCAAGATCAATTTGGTTATAGATTTTATGATCCAGTCCACAAGAAGCTTATAAGGAGCCGTGATGCTGTATTTGTTGAAGATCAAACCATTGAAGATATTGACATAGTGGAGAAGGATGTTCCTAATACCAATGGTGACTCAACAGACTTGGAGTTAGCTCCCCCAACACCGGTGCCAAGACAGGTTGGAGATAAAGACCAGGTTGATGAGCCTGATAAAGATGATGCTCCCATAGAAGTTGGTTCTAAAGACGAGGAACATGATGTTTATCAGCTAGCACCAATACCTATGGCTTCCCCATTTTCCTTAAGGAGAAGTGATAGAACAAGACAACATTTTACAAGGTATCTAGCCAATGAGTATGTGCTACTCACTGATGGGGGAGAACCTAAAAGTTTTGAAGAAGCCATGGATGACGAATCCAAGCAGAAATGGATTGAAACCATGCAAGATGAGATGAAGTCCTTGCATGAGAATAAGGCATTTGAACTGGTAAAATTGCCAAAAAGCAAGAAGGCTTTGAAAAATAAATGGGTATTCAGAATCAAGCATGAAGAACACAGTTCTCATCCAAGGTTCAAAGCCAGACTAGTTGTCAAAGGATTTAGCCAAAGGAAAGGAATTGATTTTGACGTGATTTTCTCACCAGTTGTGAAAATGACATCTATCCGCACAGTGCTAGGGTTAGCAACAAGTCTTGACCTGAAGATTGAGCAAATGAATGTCAAAACTGTCTTCCTACATGGCAATTTGGAAGAAGAGATATACATGAAACAGTCAGAGGGTTTCAAGTAAAAAGGAAAAAAGGACTGTAACACCCCCCGACCCGACCCGGCTGGACCGACCCAGGGAGCGCTACTCCGACTTTCAAAACTTTCCAAATTCATTTTTTTTTTAAACTCAAACCATTTAAAAATCAAATCAATTTTTAAACTATTGGAAAACCATATACTTTATAATGTAAAAACCATCTCGAGTGAGCCAATCAAATCACACTTTTTACAAAAATTCGACAGAGTACCGTTTGTTTTTCGGACTTTCCAAAACCTGTTTTTCAACAAATCAATTCAAATACAAATTCAATATTCACACTTCAATATCAATTTCAAACCATTGCGCACTCTGCCGTTTAGTGCGACTTCCACAAACAGTTTATAAAATAAAATAATTCAAAAGTCATCATTTACAAATATTCTAAAATGAGAAACAAAAATCGATAATTAATTAGTTACAAAACATATTTACAAATCCTCTGTATATGCATGATTTCAAAATATATACACATATCAATAATATAGCTACCCAATTGTGAGAACTCTGGGACTCTGTCAGCAAATCTCTCTCTCTTCAGTCCTTAGCTTCTTCGGGATCCCCGGTACCTACGCGTTAGAAATAAAACTAACGCGCTAAGCATATAGCTTAGTGGGTGTACTATAAACTCAAATATGAAATATCATAAATAACTCATAATGGGAAACAAATCACAAAATATATCTCTTTTTCACTTCTAAGCATTCTCAAAACGATTAAATTTCAAAATCAAAGCATAAAACAATTTAATCACTTTAATTTCAACAATGAGATCAACATATAAATTCAATCAGTAAAAACATTCAATTTACTTTTCAGTTCACTTCCAATCTGGCCCGCTAGAATACCCAACATACTAGGACTGGAATATGGGTCAAACTCCCACCCTAGGACGAATCCTAAGAGTGGTACGTATCTCCCTACTCTAGGACCGTGGGTACGGAACCTAGAGAGGTACATAACTCCCTGTCCCAGGAACGAATCCTTAGGAAGGTACGTGGCTTCTAACCCCCAGGACGAATCCTGAGGAGGTACGTGTCTCCCTGCCTCTGGACGAATCCATGAGGAGGTACATAATAATCATCAATAGCAATCAGTATCGGCGCAGTACTGCTCAGTAAAACCCAGCTGGTATACCAACCTCCTATATCCATTTCTATGTCTAAGTATCCTAGGGCCGTTTCCGATAAACTAGATTCGCAATCAGTTACAAATCAATATTTACTCAATAAATCTACGATTTTGCACAATATTCTTCAAGAAGATAAACAATAGTCATATAAAAGTCTAAGTCAACTATTTAGAACGAAATCGAAATATTCGAAACACAATCAAAATGCGATCTAGCATAAAATCATTCCAAAATTAACAATAAATATATCAATCATCAATTTTTCATATAAAATAAACAATTTTCATACAAAAATCGAAAACAAGAAACTTCAACGAAATCGAAAACGAAAACGGAAACGAAAACGAAAACAATAACGAGATACTTTTCGTAAAGATTTCGAAATCGAAAGTAATCCAACCTCGATACCGTTTTTCGTTCGAGAGATCGCGGTTTTACGATTTTGTTTTCCTTCCCTTTCCCTTTTCTCTTTCACCCACACTTACTTTCTCTCTCTTTCCTTCCTTCTCTTTCTTCTTCTTTCTCTCTTCTTCTTTTTCTTCTTCTTATTCTTCTTTTTCTTTTCTTTTCTCGGTCTCTTCTTGCTGTTTCTGTTTTTCTGACTTCTGCGAGAAGCCTCTTTTTTTTATATATATATTTTTCGCTACCGCGACCGTCGTCGCGACCTGTGGTCGCGCCACCAGGTCGCGGTGCTCACTGGAGCATTCGCACCGCCTTCGTCGCGAGCACACCTCGCGGTCCCTTGGTCGCGCTGGTGGTCGCGTTGCTCACTGCCAGATTTTGACATTTTCATCGCGAGCAGCTCATCGCGACCTGTGGTCGCGATGACTGGTCGCGATGCTCACTGCCAGAAATCTCGTTTTTCACCGCGAGCAAGCCATCGCGACCTGTGGTCGCGGTGACCAGGTCGCGATACTCTCTGTCTCCATTTTCGATTTTTCATACATCAATTTTCAACCATTCAATCTGGTCCGCTGGAAATTTAATTACATTTACACCCTCTCTAATAACAAAATTTATTTTCACATATATAAATTTAATTATCTGAAATCCGGGATGTTACAAGGACTATATTTACAGATTGAAGAAAAGCCTCTACGGCTTAAAACAGGCACCAAGACAATGGTACAAGAAGTTTGAGTCAGTTATGGGGAAGTAAGGGTATAAAAAGACTATTTCAGACTATTGTGTTTTTGTCCAGAAATTCTCTGATGATGATTTCATTGTTCTTTTACTCTATGTAGATGACATGCTAATTGTTAGTCGGAATGTTTCCAGAATTGACAGCTTGAAGAAACAGCTGAGTAAGTTTTTTGCCATGAAAGACTTGGGACCAGCAAATAAAATTCTTGACATGAGAATTATTAGAGACAGAAGCGCCAAGAAAGCATGGTTTTCATAGGAGAAGTACATTAAAAAAGTACTTCAAAGATTCAAAATGGATAAAGCTAAAGAGATTAGTTGTCCTCTTGCTAATCACTTTAGATTAAGTTTTAAACAGTGCCCTTCTACAGATAAAGAGAAGGAAGAAATGGACAGAATTTTATATGCTTCAGTAGTTGGGAGTTTGATGTATGCCATGGTGTGTACACGGCCAGATATTGCTCATGCGGTTGGAGTAGTGAGCAAGTTCCTTTCAAATCCTGGAAAGGAGCATTGGGCTGCAGTGAAATGGATTTTCAGGTATCTTCGTGGTACCTCCAAAATTTGCTTACGTTTTGGAGAGGTCAATCCTGTGCTAGTTAGCTACACAAATATAGATATGGCTGGAGATGTTGACTCAAGAAAGAGTACTTCAGGCTACCTGATTACATTTGCAGGGGGAGCTGTGTAATGGTAGTTAAAATTACAGAAATATGTTGCTCTTTCAACTACTAAAACAGAGTTTATTGCTGCAACAGAAGCATGTAAGGAGTTACTGTGGATGAAAAAGTTCTTAAATGAACTTGGTGTGCAGTAAGACAAATATCATTTATTTTGTGATCAGAGTGCTATTCATCTCGGAAAGAATTCCTCATTTCATTCAAGATCAAAGCATATTGATGTGAGATATCATTGGATCAGGGATGTACTGGAGAAGAAGCACTTACGGCTTGGGAAGATCCATACAGAGGAAAATGGATCAGACATGTTGACGAAGATTCTTCTAAGACAGTATTTTGAGTTCTGTCGGCTAGCTACAAGAATGGTGGAGCCCTCTATGTAGTCAGGAGGGGGAGGATTTGTTGGGTGGGTCCCTCTAACATGGAGGGCTCATCACCTACCACACCTACCCATTTGTGTAAAATAATTAAAAAAAAAAAAAAGAACTACAAATTTGTGGCAAAGACGTGGCCACTCAATTGGCCATATCTTTGGGTGCCTTGTTGCCTATATTCGTTGTTTGTAAACCATCTTTTAAGTGAGAAAAACCAAAGCTTAGCAATTTCAAAGCAAGCCTTCTTTGGGAGAGAGTAAGTGTTTGAGAAAAGTTTTCTCGACAAGGGGAGTGACAAAATAGTGAGGATAAATATTTGGGGTTTTGGGAAACACCTTGAGTGCCACTATTTTGGGTTTATCTCAAATATATATTGCCTCTAGAAATTGTCTAGAGAAGACTCTCTCTTTGTACCTGCTATTTTTATAGTAGAAGAAAAATTATTAGAAGTTTGTCCCGTGGAAGTAGCCCAAATTTAAGGATGAACCAAGTGAAAATTATTGGTGTCATTTTTTCTGATTTTTTTTTGTTTTTGTATTCTTACTGATATTATACCCGCTGCGCCCAACATGCATGTCATGTTTTGGTTTAAAATAAAGGGTCTTTTGTGCTTCTGATGTTTGATCTGATTGAATCAAGATGTACATCTTGATTGATATCTTGATCTCTAAAGAATTCCTATTATGAATTTTATCGTGTTTTGCTCATAAGTTTTCCATACTAGGTGGTTAAGATTACTCAGATGCAGCCGCACTCTAAAAAGTGTTCTCCATATATATTTTGTGAAATATTTTTATGTGTAATCTCCTTTGTGAAGTCTTGTTTGTGAAATTTTATTTGTGAAATCTGGTTATGAAGTCATTTATGTGAAATCTTTTCAAATGTTGAAAAATTGCTTTTTTTTTTTTATTTCATGCAGATGAGTGATGATCCGAATACTGCTAATGATCCGAATGTTTTGGTTTACAAGTGCGAGACCGACAAGCTTTTATTGATTTAAACTCTAAAGAACACAAGTCATATACATTATTCATATATCGATATACGACGCCAACTTTGTACTTGTGAAAACTAAATATAAATTGACGCTTTCACATGATTGATTATTAATATTATGGTGAATTGCAATAGGGTGCCCTGACGTTTGGTCATATTGCAATGAAATCGTGAGTTTAGTCTTAATTACACATTAGTACATTCCTTTAGTTGACTTGGTCAAAACAAAAGTTTGACCATAATTTTTACCTAAAATGATAAAAATACTCATAGTTAAAATAAATAATATTAATTATAAAAATTAAAAAATTAAAAATTAAAAAAAATTTTAAAATGGATGAATCCATTTAAATTATTTTTTTAATATTTAATTTTTATAATTTTAATAATTAATATTATTTTTTATGTTTTAACTAGGGGTATTTTTGTTATTTTAGGTAAAAAATTTGGTCAAACTTTTATTTTTGACCAAGTCAACTAAAAGAGGGTACTAATATGTAATTAAGCCTAAACTCACGATTTCATTACAATATGGCCAAACGTCAGGTTACTCCATTGTAATTCACCCTTAATATTAAATTAGCTCCATCTTAAAACATATTTCACATAAAGAGATTTCACACACAAAACAATTTTCATAAAGCCAGAATAGATGAAAAAGATTTTACACAAAATAATTTAAAAATCGATTTCACACAAAAGATTTCACGGAAAAGATTACACCAAAAAAAAATTCATAGAAATAAATTCACATTAAAAATTTCACAACAAAGATTTTACAAAACAGATTTTACGAAAATGATTTCAGAAAAAGATCTTACGAAAATGATTTCACATAAAAGATTTTACGAAATAAATTTCTCAAAAAAAGTTCACAAAAAAATATTTTTGAAAAAAGATTTCACTAATCAAATTTCACGAAAAAAAAATTCACAAAACACATTTAACAAAAACCAATTACAAAAATGATTTTAGAAAAATATTTTACAAAAAAGATTTCAAGAAAATTATTAGACAAAAAATAGCAAAAAGAAATTCGCAAAATAGACAAATGATTTCACTAATCAGATTTCACGAAAAAGATTTTGAGTAATCAGATTTCACAAAAAAAAATTTTCACTAACTAGATTTTACAAAGAAGAATTCACAAAATATGTTTACTACATATATACCAAGCCATTATTTGAAATCACGTCAAATAATAATCACACATTATGATTTTACAAAATAAACTATGAACATTTTACAATAAAATAAATTTTAATATCATCCAAATTCTTAAAATCACAACCGAATATTATTCAAATTAAATACATTATACAAAAATAACATCATAACACGCTTTTTAAATAAAAAACTTAAAAATCTAAAAAATTTGTAAATTTTGACCAACATTAGTCAACTACTGGAATCGTGAATGAGAAAACTTCTCAAGCGACATTCGTCTCTTCTATAGCACCGTCATGTGGTCAAGAAATAATTTTTCCATAGTTCTATGTGGTTACTTTCATTAAGTTTTACTATTTTTAATTAAGTAAAATTGCAATAGAATGTCATGATATTTGGTCATATTGCAATAAAATCGTATTTTTATTTAAACGGTAACTTAGTACTTCAGACAATTATTAATGTGGTCCTTAACGTATTTAAAAATATCACTTTTTAACATATTTTTACTTTTTTAACTGACATGATCCTTAACTTTTCCAAAATACATCAATTTAGTTCCTATGACTAAAAGTTTGACGGTCAAACCTGTTATAAAATATAAATTGATTATTTTACCCTTGTTTTATTAAACTATTAAATTAGAAAGGCAGTTTTACGCTCCAACTTTTTACATTTAATAATTTTACCTATTTGGATAGTCCATAAAAAATTATTATGTTGTATAAAAATTTAATTTTTTTTATAAAAACACTTAAAAAAGATTAAATAAAAAATAAATATGATAAAGTTCATTAAAAATTTTAAAAAAACTTATAAAAGTAATATCATTTATTAAAAATAAAAATAAATTTAATATTAAATTATTACAAAATTCAACATTTATTTAGACAAATTAAAATGTTAAAATATTATATATATGTTTTAGAGTATATTATACAATATATATACAGTATATATAAATATATATTATAAAAATATAATATAATATTCAAATTACAATATATATATATAATAATAATAAAACTGTAATTTATATATTTTATATTAAATTTTATTTTACTTTTAATAAATGAAATTACTTTTAAGATTTATTTTTATTTTTATATTTATTTTAAATTTTTAATAAATTTTATCATATTTATTTTATTATTTAATTTTTTTAAGTATTTTTAAAAATTAAATTTTTTATAATATATATCAATTTTTTATTAAACTATTTAAATGATATTCTAATTTAATAATTTAATAAAAAAAAATAGTTAATTTATACTTTATATCAGGTTTGACAGTTAAAATTTTAA
This sequence comes from Xanthoceras sorbifolium, assembly GCA_003430845.1. Taxonomy (NCBI): domain Eukaryota; kingdom Viridiplantae; phylum Streptophyta; class Magnoliopsida; order Sapindales; family Sapindaceae; genus Xanthoceras; species Xanthoceras sorbifolium. Next base: position 2,259,386 of record CM010619.1, read on the forward strand.
TTATAAGTATTAAATTAATTAATTTAAAAAAAATAAGAATTATATAAATTAAGAAAATAAAAATAATTAAAAAATAATATTTTTAAATATAATAAAAATCTAATTAATAATTATTTAAAGTATTAAATTATAATTTAGCTGAAAATGCGGCTTTATAATATCCGATATTTTATTACAATTTATCTTTTTTATTATGTTGAAAATAGACGGTGGAAACTTAACAACTAAGATTTCGTTGAATCTAACCCCTCCGTCTCCACCTCTCTTTCTCTATATAATGAACCAGAAATATCTCGTACCCATCAACAAATAGAACAGACATTTTCTGCTGTGGTGATGATGAGTGGGATACTAGAGTTGCCGGAGGGTTGCATAGCGGCAGCGATCTCCTTCACCAGCCCTCGCGACGCCTGCCGCTTGGCTTGTGTGTCAACTACCTTCCGATCCGCCGCCGAATCGGACGCCGTTTGGGACCATTTCCTGCCTCCCGAATACTTATCCGCGATCTCCGGCTCCGGCTCCGGCGCGGCTTCTTCTTCTTCTTCTTCTTCTACTACTACTTCGTCGAAGAAGGAGCTCTACCTCCGCGCCTGTCACAACCCGATCCTCATTAACGGGGGAAAATTGGTAATTTCACCCAGTCACGATATTTGAATTTTGTTCATTTTTATTTGTTTAATGTTTGGTTTGGAAGAAATTTTAGGGATTTGTGTTTATATGTTATGAGATTGATATATGGATCCGGAATCTATGGACGATCGATCCATTACGTATTTGCTAGAAATGGTTTAAAATTGAGAAGCATATATGGAAATTTAGAAATTTTAGTTGTTTTTTGTTTGGGAGATTTTGTTATTGTAATAAATGGAGATTTTTGATGAATTTCTGATTGTTTTCGATTTGGGAGATTTGTAGTGAAAAAAATTGGAGGTTTTTTTTTTATGTAGTTCTGATTGTTTTCGATTTGTGAGATTTTTTTTAAATGGTGTGGTTTTTTCACTTGGTGGTGAAAAAAGTGGAGATTTTGATGATTTTTTTTTTCTTTCTAATTTGTGAGATTGTTAAATGGTGCAGTGGTCTTTTGCTTTGTACTGAAAAAAATTGGAGATTTTTGATGAGTTTCTGATTGTTTATATGGTCTTTCACTTTGTAGCAAAAATTGGAGACTTTTTGATGAATTTCTGATTGTTTAGTTGACATATTGAACAGAGCTTTTGGTTGGACAAGTCGAGTGGGAAGAAATGTTACATGATATCAGCCAGGGAACTCAAGATTGTTTGGAGTAGTACTCCTGAGTATTGGGGCTGGATTTCTTTACCCGAAGCCAGGTATCTTTTGCTCACTATTTGACGTTGCTCTCTTATTTCTCTCGTATATGTTTTTTAAAACTTGTTATAGTAGTAGTATTGATTGCCTAAGCATAAAAAAAAAAAAAAATAGGTTCCCGGAAGTGGCTGAGCTGAGAAGTGTGTGCTGGTTTGAGATTCGTGGCGAGATTAGTACTTCACTTCTGTCCCCAATGACAACTTACGTACCATACCTCGTGTTCAAGCCAACAGAAGAATCTTTCGGATTTGGAAATAACCCCGTAGAAGTCACTGTTGGACTTTCTGGTAGTGAGGGCCAAAACCGAACTGTTTATTTGGATACACGGGAGCAGCGAGACATTTTATTTTATCTACAACTTCCTAGGAGGCGGTTTAAGCGCGGGCAGGCATCTGTGCCTCCAGATGATCGTGGTTTCTCTCCGGAGAAGAGAGGAGATGGGTGGTTGGAGATTGAATTGGGCGAATTTTTCTATGGTGGTGAGGAAGAGGGTGATTTGTCAATGAGTATTTTGGAGGTCAAGCGTGGTAACTGGAAGCAGGGCCTCGTTTTCCAGGGGATCGAGATCAGACCCAAAAAAGAGTAAATAATGAGGAGGCTGAATTAGGTGAGTTATCTCTTTAGAGCTTGTGTGTAAATTGTTGTGTTTTTATTTATAGTGTTGGGGCAGTCAATTATTAGGGCTCCTTTTGGTTCTACATCATATTAGATTATATGCATGAGAATAATAATACCTGGTTGCATTTTGATATGAGATTTCCACAGGGTGAATTGGAAATGAGTCCTCATTGTTCACTGGATCAAAATCAGGACGAAACAGAGTAAATGAGTCTCCTTTTGATATTCTGCTAAGTTTTCAGAGAAGTCGCATATGTAGTTTATTTTTGAACTTATGTGCAAACTTGCCAATTTCTTGTACTTGTTAGTAATGTTTTGATATTGTAATAAGATGTTACAGTTCTTACTAACTTTTCAGCTTCCACATGCTGTTCTGCTTAACAAAGTGCACAACAATGAAAATGTATATAGTAAAAACTCTATTTGTTAGCCTTTTAAATTATTAGAAAATTTAAATTTATCCATCCCAATAATTATTTATTTTTTTGTTAACTTTAAAATTGTATAATTGTTGTATACATTAGTAATTATATAAATTTAGGACAATTAATAGTAAAATTGACCATGCATGCTCATGAGAGCTTTATATATGAAGTGGTTGACGCGTTATAAAGTGGTTGACCATATGCATACTTAATAAGTTCATCTGGCAATATATATGTGAATTTTAAATTTGAGTTCTGATGAAGTTAATGTTCAGATGTAATATTAGAAATTGAATCTAATAATTATTTATGGATTAAATTCTATTTGTTAGCTTTTTAAATTATTAGAAAATTTAAATTTTTCCATCTCAATAACTATTTATTTTTTTGTTAATTTTAAAATTGCATAATTATTGTCTATTGTTGTTTACATTAGTAATTATATAAATTTACTACAATTAATAGTAAAATTGACTAGATGCATACCCATGAGAGCTTTATATATAAAGTGGGTTGGTGTGTTTCAATTTTCTTTATAAAGCAAGAAATGTCCAAGGATATGTCTTGAACATTTGACATTATGAATTAAATTTTCATCAGTATATCAATAGATTTACATAACCAAACATTGATATTTTATATACATTAAAGTCTTCAAATCATATAGCATAATATTGGGACAAGAAATGTTAAGGATATATACCTTGAGAATTTCACATATCATGAAAGATGTTTTATTACATTATCATCACGAAGACACCAAAAAATGTTATATAGAAATTGTGTAGATCCAACATTTTCTGATATGCCTTGAACATTTGACACTATGAATTAAATTTTCACCAGTATATCAATAGTCCTACAATACCAAATATTGATATTTTATATACATTAAAGTCTTCAAATCATATAGCATAGTATTGAGACAAGAAATGTTAAGGCTATATAACTTGAGAATTTCACATATCATGAAAGATGTTTTATTACATTATCACCATGAAAACACCAAAAAATGTTATATAGAAATTGTGTAGATCCAACATTTTCTGGTATCTTCATGGTGATAATGTGATAAAACATTTTTCATGATATGTGAAATTTTCAAGTTATATAGTCTTAACATTTCCTGTCCCAATACCATACTATATGATTTGAAAACTTTAATGTATATAAAATATCAATGTTTGGTAATGTAGATCTATTGATGTACCGGTAAAAATTTGATAAAGCGCCTTCCATAGTGTCAAATGTTCAAGGTATATCCTTGGATATTTCTTGCTCTATAAAGAAAATTAAAACACGTCAACCACTTTATATATAAAGCTCTCATGAGCATGCATATGGTCAATTTTACTATTAATTATCCTAAATTTATATAATTACTAATGTATACAACAATTATGTAATTTTAAAGTTAACAAAAAAATAAATAGTTATTGGAATAGATAAATTTAAATTTTCTAATAATTTAAAAGGTTAACAAATATAATTTGATCCATAAATAATTATTAGATTTAATTTTTAATATTACATCTGATCATTAACTCCATTAGGACTCAAGTTTAAAATTCACATATATATTGACAGATGAGTTTATTAAGTATGTCTTGATTTTCATCGGAGCCATCCTCTCCTTTTCGAGGTGCTTTAAGAGTAGAGAAACTTGAGTTGCTTACTGCAATTTTGCTGCAAAGCTTAAATAAGCAACACCTGAGAGCTAGGAATTATTGTCAAGTAAGAGTTTTGATAAATCATAAATGATGATTTGCAAATTTAGGATTCTAGAATTCTTATGTGTGTAGGGATTTATGGCTTCAGATTTAGTCAGGGTTTCAAATTAAATTTGTTTGATGATGTAAGTCAAATTGTGAAGTAAATAGTTGCCATTAGATTGTGATACGTGTTACACTGACGATCACACTGGTGGACGTGAACATGTGCACACACATAGTTCTTTATGTACAATTTTTGTTCTAACTGTTGTGAAAAGAATGATAGTTGATAGTGTGACATTGAGATTGATTAATTAATTAGGATCATTTTCAAGCTTCTAACTTAAAATTCTATCAAACAGTTGTTCGATGTTAATTAGATAAAATTTAAAAATTAATTTAATATTAACTGCAATAATTAATTAATTATCTAATAGCTATTTAAGTAGTTAATATCCATTTTGATTTTGGATTTGATGCCCATTTTGGTAAAATGAATTTTCTTATTTAATTAATTATTTAAAATTTAATATTTTTAAAATTCAAAACATAAAATATTCTGTTATCCACATTTAATGCAACTTTATCACAAGAGATGTTAGAGATCTCAAAGTTGATAGAAATTAAGTTTGCTTCTCCGTCAGTTGATACAAAATTAATACAACGAAATTTAATTAATTACTTGATATATCAAAAGGGACGCTAGCTTGGAGAGCTCCAAGCTTAAATACATGACTATATATCATCTATATTTGCATAATACATATCTCAAAATCCAATAATAACATGTAATGATACATTCATCAATGAAATAAAACCATTGCCTATGCGAATACGAGTTAAACCAAAGAACCAATACTAATGCCAGTATTGTTGTGACGCTGGATGCAAAAAACCTCCAATAAAATGAAGTCATGTCAATGGCAGATTCATATTTTTCTTCTCCAGCACTGGTTGGTGTTGCGGGTGGTGTCGTTGGCTCGCTGGTGCAACTCCTTTTGATTTGTGAACCACAAATATCGGGGTTCCCTTAATAAATGCTCTTATCAAAAGTTCCAAACTGGCATTTGTCAAGGACTGGATCGGACAGGTTGTTGAACGTTACATTGAAGGTGCTTAAGCTGTTAAGTTAAGTTAATTGAGGAGAAATTCAACCGCTTAACTTGTTGTGAGAAATATCTAGACTCTCTATGTTCTTGAAATATAAGAAACTTTCTGGTATATATCCTAATATTGAAGGAATTTTTTGAAGATACTTAAATTCTAAGGGGATGTCACCTGTTAATTCATTGCTTGATAAACCTATCCCAGTCATATACCGAAGAATGCTACCCTTGTACAATTCATGTCTATTCTTATTTATAAAATCTACTTCTAATTTATAAATTCTACTTCTGCATTTATTGTCCGTTTAATCAACATTAATAACACTAGGTATGGTTTTGACAAGGCGAGAGCTGTGCCTATTTAATGCACTTGACAACGCTTATTATACACACAATCGAGATTATCCCCCGATACAACGCATTAATTACAGACATCATCGAGCCACTAAACGGCAAGTGGAGTAATCAAGTCCCTTAAATCATTCTACGAGAATCTAACAACCTAAAACTAAGGGAATGAGTTAATGATGGGTGACCCGTATGACAGGTGACCCGACCCACGTGGGTAGAAGTGGAGGACCTACCAAGCACTTATGAATAGAAGAAAGATGATTCATGTATGCTTTGATCAACTCCTTAAACCTAAACTCTATCATTTTCATTATTTGTTCTCCATCCTAACGAAACTTGTTAGGTTTGTAAAGCTTGAATCCTAAGTAGATCCAAGAGATGCCCAGACAGCAGGCCCAAGAGAGGCCTAAGAGGGGAGCTTAAGCAAGAGGTCTAAGTGAGTCCCAGATAGCAGGCCTAAAAGAAGTCCATGAAAGGCCCATGCAGTAGGCCCATGATGTGGCCTATGTGAACAATATCAGCACTGAATAGTGCACCGACTGGTGGGTCATATACGGAATAATTAGGCGGTGAATAGTGCACCAACTAGTAGGCCCTATATGGAATAGTTATGTGGTGAATAGTGCACCGACCTGTGGGCCCTACACGGTTTGACTGTGTACCGACTAGTAGGCCCCACACGTATATGCGTGATCAGTACTAGTGAACAGTAGCGTATACGCGTGAACAGTAACCATTAATAGTAACTAGACATCTCCTATAAATAGCCTCTTATTTGTGATATTCAAGTAACTCATCTTCTCCAAGTAAGAGAGTTCAGAAAGAGAGCTCGAGTTGAGTGGCTCAGGATCCGGCAGGAGGCCCAAGTGAATCCAGGCAGGAGGTCCAATCGGATCCGGGCAAGAGGCCTAGGCAGTATCCGAGCAGGAGGCCCAAGCGATATCTGGGCAAGTGGCCCAGGCAATATCCGGGCAGGTTGCCCCGATGAGGAACCCAGGTGTGCGATTCCAAGAGTTCTGGGGCTGTGACCCCGATGAGGAGCCCAAGTGTGAGATTCAGGGAGATCCGAGGCGGTGACCCCGATGAGGAGTCCAAGTTTAAGGTTTTGGGAGATCCGGTACGGTGACCCCGATGAGGAGCCCAGCTGTGAGGTTCTAAGAGATCAGGGGCGATGACCCCGATGAGGAGCCTAGGTATGCGGTTCCAGGAGATTAGGGGGGTGACCTTGATGAGGAATCCAGGTGTGCGGTTCCGTAAGTGAAAACACTGAGAGAGAGCAGAGAGTATAAACACACGTGAAAGGAAAAACTGTGTTAGATTTTTTCGTATAAGTGTTGTTGTAATAGCTCTTTCATAGTGAATTGAGTGCAGGTGCGCTCTGTGGATGTAGGAATCAGTTGGTTGCCGAACCACGTAAAAAATTATTGTCTCCTTTACTATTCTGCTTACTTCCATATATGTGCCCTGTGCAGATCTGCGTGTTTGCATACAGTTTACCACTTCTGCTGAGCCGGAAATCGGATCGGATTCCCAACAAAACTGACTTAACTGTCAGAGTTTAATTGCCGGCGTTAGTCTAGCACTCCTCACGGATTGTTTTTTGTTTTTAGATATTATTTCCAGGCGACCTTTACCTCTTGGCTTTCACATCATCGATAACCTTCTTCTGACCAAGACACTTTCCCGCATATTCCACTACTCACAATCGCTGATCACAAAATTATTCTACGTGACATGGTTGACAATCATTGACTTTTCCAAATCTAGGTTTTATAATCAACACTACTAAATGGAGAAAATCTTCCATGCTAGGAGCAACTCGACATGCTGATTAGTAATTAGAGATTCCATTAAAACTTTGACAATATATTTTAAATTATTTCTATGGAGATATTTTGAAGTTACAGAAAGAGAAAAAAAAAATTAAATAGTGGACCATTAAGTTGTATGTTGTCTCCAAAACCATCATTGATGTAGTATTTTGTTATTGTGAGAAGAGTGTCACTTGTTAAAATTTGGAATGCGGTGAGTTTGGTCCAATTACATTATCATATTACATATTTTATAGTAAAAAAAATGTAATTAAATTTTGATCTTTTATAAGTTTTATTATATGGTAGAATTAATTAGGTGGTCTCAATGTTGACATGGTTAGACCTTCGCATACAAAGTTTTTTCATTAGAATGTAACCACCATATTGAGTTGATACATTTGGATGACAATGGAGCGAATTGAGGATGAATATCCTAATCTCTACCCCCATATAATTGATATATATATATATATATATATATATATATATATATCTCTCTCTCTCTCTATATATATATATACACACATATATATATATATATATATATCCTTATATCCATTTGTTTTCTAAGTAAGTAGGACGGATGCTGGTAATCTTTGGATATATATATATATATATATATATATATATATATATATATATATATATATATATATATATATATATATATATATATATATATCCTTATATCCATTTGTTTTCTAAGTAAGTAGGACGGATGCTAGTAATCTTTGGATATAGGTAGGGATATTCATCTCGTATCATCCATCTCTTTATACGATAAAAAAATATTAGTTATATTTCATATTTTACATGAGAAAAATGTAACTAATATCCATAATGGTACATTTTAATAATATTTAAAGGGAGAAAAAAATATCTTGAAAGATATTTTAAAAATTTCTACGCACTGAACATTCTAGATAGCTTCACAAATATAAATATTAACAATAATAATATAATCATCCATTAGACTTAGTTCGTGTTTTGTAGAAGCAAATTACAACTTAGAGTCGTTTGTTTTTATGTCTGAAGAGTAAACAGTCTTGAATTTTATTCAAAATTGAATGAGGATTAAAATCTGAAGCCTACATGATATCATTGTTTTTTTTTCCTTATAATATGGTGTCAACTTGCTTTATTTTTAATAGAGAAAATGTCTAAAACAAAATAATTTGTCATTTAACTGTTATTACTATTAGTTGTTATATATTTTAATTTATGATACAAATAACTAAAAATAATAGTTTAATATGTTAACTAAAAAAATCTTGTGGAAAATAAATGATTTTAGATTTTTAGGTTCATCGGTCAAGGTGTTAGTATCTTCGTTAGCTCTTTGCTCAAGGTGTAGGTGTATTTCTCACGAGCATGTGTCCATGTGCAAATATCATACAAATTTTGTTCAATATTAATGTTAAGTACAAATTTTGTTCCTTGGGGAGATGACAACACAAGACCTAGGGGAGATGACAGCGCAAGTGTTAGAAAATGAATGAAAATTATGGCATTTTAATTTGTAACGGACAATTGATTTTGTAACAATCAAATAAATTGTCATGAATATTGTGTAACGGTCAAATAAATGTCATGAATATTTTGTTACGGTCATTCCATTGATTGTTTATATATTAGCATCAAATTATTTTGAAAATATACATAGAATTATACACCAAGCATTCCGAAAAAATTTCTTCCTTCCGTTTCCGAGTAATAGAATTCTGATAACATTCAGTTCGCTGGAGTTGTCTAAAGACAATCACTCGAAGTAGTTGTATTCTGAAAAACATACGTACCCACGGTAGGGGACGAATATATTTGAAGGACACCGTGTGAAACACGGGCTTCGGCTTCAAATTTATATTATTATTATAATAATTGTTTGTTTGTTTTATATTCAATTATCTTTCTATTAGCATCTGTTCGTTTGATATACTGTGGCTAACAACAAGAACCCCATTTCTCTCTTACACTCTCTTTATGGATTGGCCTCCTCTTTAAAATGGAGGTAACTATGCAATTTTTCTGGGAATCTTCTGGCCCATTGCTTTCCTTACATTTTCCGCTTCATATAAAATAGAGCAACCCGTTAAGGGGGATAACTAACGGCACTGACATCCATACTTCAACGCTCAAGTCCGAGAGAGAGAGAGAGAATGTGCTATTTATAGAGTGGAGTAAGCAAACTAAGCAAAAACAGTAATAAAGCAAGATAATATGATATAAACTGAGCAGAGAGAGAGAGAGAGAGAGAGAGAATGTGCTATTTATAGAGTGGAAAAGTGGGGGAGAGGGTAATTAGGTAATTTCAGCTGGTAGGAGTACGTTCTCCTTTGTCATTGCCCAATTACACCATTTTCCCTGCTGAACCTAGAGTGGAAAAGTGGAGGAGAGGGTAATTAGGTAATTTCAGCTGGTAGGAGTACGTTCTCCTTTGTCATTGCCCAATTACACCATTTTCCTTGCTGAACCTAGTGTTGCTAGCTGATCAATATCTTGTTGTTGGTATTTTTATTTAGAGATGGAAACCTGATAAAAACCTGAGATTTCTTTTGCAAAAGTATTGATGCAAAGCGATGTCAGAAATCTTGGAAGAATCGTGTTGCTAAAAGTATATTCTTTTACTTCTATTTTGTGATTTTCAATTTAGTAAAATGTTTTTAAAAAAAACTGTCAGTTTTGTTGGTAATAAGTTCTATCTTCCATGTAATAATTTTTAGACTTCAATTTTAGTTGAATGATCTCACCGATAGTAATGATGGTGGATTTGTTTGATTGATTTCCATTAACATTAAAAGTTACAGTGATGGTGAATTCTTCTCAGTTGCTTTTGATACTATGATGTAAAAATGAGTAAAATAATGAAAATGTTGGACAAACTGATATTGAAGTTCTAATTTGTTCTTTCAACCATTGGTCTGATGATTATAGTTTTATAGAACATAAATTTTTAATAATGAGGTTACTAGGAAATTGATACTATAAAAATAGGCTATTGCATGTTATGTTTTGGTTTAAAATAAAGAGTATTTTGTGCTTATGATGTTTGATCTGATTGAATCAAGATGTACTTCTTGGTTGATATCTTGATCTCTAAAGAATTCCTATTATGAATTTTATTGTGTTTTGCTCATAAGTTTTCCGTACCAGGTGGTTGAGTTTACTCAGATGCAGCCGCACTTTGAAAAGTGTTCTCTGCGAAATATTTTTATGTGTAATCTCTGTTGTGAAGTCTTGTTTGTGAAATCATTATTGTGAAATCTGGTTGTGAAATCATTATTGTGAAATTATTTTTGTGAAATCGTTTCGAATGTCGACAAATTGCCTTCTTTTTTTTCATACATCCGAATGCTTTGGTTTACAAGCGCGAGACCAAGAAGCTTTTATTGATTTACACTCTAAAGAATACAAAATGCCGAATAGGTGAAAAAGATTTTACACAAAATAATTTAAAAAACGATTTCACACAAAAGATTACATAAAAAAATTTTCATAGAAATAAATTCACATTAAAAATTTCACAACAAAGATTTCACAAAACAGATTTTACAAAATATATTTATAAAAATGATATTACAGAAAAGATTTCACGAAATAAATTTCACAAAACACATTTAACAAAAAAACATTTACAAAAATGATTTTAGAAAAATATTTCACAAAAAAGATTTTAAGAAAATGATTTCACAAAAAAGAGCAAAAAGAAATTTGCAAAATAGACATAATTTGACTAATCAGATTTCGAGAAAAAAAATTTCACTAATTGGATTTCACAAAAAAGATTTTACAAAGGACATTCACAAAATATGTTCACAACAGACACACCAAGCTATTATTTAAAATCGCGTCAAATAATAATCACACATCATGATTTTACAAAATAAACTATAAACATTATATGATAAAATAAAATTTAATATAACCCAAATCCTTAAAATCACAACCGAATATTATTCAAATCAAATACATTGTATAAAAATATCATAACATGCTTTTTAAATAAAAAACTTAAAAATTTAAAAAATTAGTAAATTTTGACCTACCTTACTCAACTACTGGAATCGTCAAGAAGAAAACTTCTCAAGTCACTCTCGCCTCTTCTATAGCACCGTCATGTGGTAAAGAAATAATTTTTCAAAGTTCTATGTGGTTACTTTTAGTAAGTTTTACTATTTTTAATTAAGTCAAATTGCAATAGAATGTTATGATATTTGGTTATATTGTAATGAAACCGTATTTTTATTTAAACGGCAACTTAGCATCTCAGACAATTATCAATGTGGTCTCTAACGTATTTGAAAATATAACTTTTTAACATGTTTTTACTTTTCTAATTGTCATGATCCCTAACTTTTTCAAAATACATCAATTTAGCTCCTATAACTAAAAGTTTGACGGTCAAACCTGTAATAAAATATAAATTGATCATTTTACTTTTTTTTTTATTAAATTATTAAATTAGAAAGACGGTTTTACGCTCCAACTTTTAATATTTAACAATTTTACCTATTTGGATAGTCCATCAAAAATTATTATGTGTTATAAAAATTTAATTTTTTTTTATAAAAACACTTAAAAAAGATTAAAAAAAAAAATAAATATGATAAAATTCATTAAAAATTTTAAAAAAACTCGTAAAATTATTTATTAAAACTAAAAATAAATTCAAGATTAAATACTTATAAAATTCAACATTTAGTTTGACAAATGAAAATGTTAAAATATTATATATACAAGTTTTAAAATATATTATATAGTATATATATAATATATATAAATATATATTATAAAAATATAATATAATATTCAAATTACAAAATATATATATATATCTTTACTATTATTATATTATAAAAATAAAATTAGAATAATAAAACTGTAATTTATATATTTTATATTTATTGCAGTTTTATTGTTATATTTTATTTTTTATAATTATTTAATTTTAAATTTTATTTTACTTTTAATAAGTGATATTATTTTTAAGATTTATTTTTATTTTTATATTTATTGTAAATTTTTAATAAATTTTATCATATTTATTTTATTATTTAATTTTTTTAAATATTTTTAACAATTATATTTTTTATAATATATATTATTTTTTATTAGACTATTTAAATAGACAAAACTATTGAAAAGTTTAAGAGTAGAGCGATATTCTAATTTAATAATTTAATAAAAAATAAAATAATTAATTTTTATTTTATATTAAAATTAATTATTAAAATTTTAATTATAAGAATTAAATTGATTAATTTAAAAAAAAATTAAAAAATATATAAATTAAAAAAATAAAAATAATATTTATAATATAATAAAAATTTAATTAATAATTATTTAAAATATTAAATTATAATTTAGATAAACATACGGCTTTATAATATCCGATATTTTATTACAATCTATCTTTTTTATTATCTTGAAAATAGACGGTGGAATCTTAACGACTAAGATTTCGTTGAATCTAACCCCTCCGTCTCCACCTAATGAACCAGAAAAATCTCGAGCCCATCAACAAACAGAACAGTAGACAGACCACAAACCAACCGTCCATTCATTTTCTGCTGTGGTGATGATGAGTGGGATACTAGAGTTGCCGGAGGGTTGCATAGCGGCCGCGATCTCCTTCACCAGCCCTCGCGACGCCTGCCGCTTGGCTTGTGTGTCAACCACCTTCCGATCCGCCGCCGAATCGGACGCCGTTTGGGACCACTTCCTTCCTCCCGAATACTTATCCGCGATCTCCGGCTCCGGCTCTGGCGCGTCTTCTTCTTCTTCTTCTACTACTACTTCGTCGAAGAAGGAGCTCTACCTCCGCGCCTGTCACAACCCGATCCTCATTAACGAGGGAAAATTGGTAATTTCACCCAATCACGATAATTGAATTTTGTTCATTTTTATTTGTTTAACGTTTGGTTTGAAAGAAATTTTAGGGATTTGTGTTTGTATGTTATGAGATTGATATATGGATCGGGATTCTGTGGACGATTCCATTACGTGTTTGCTAGAAATTGTTTAGAAATTTAGAAGCTTATATCGGGATTTGTGTTTGTAGGCTTTTGGTGTGATCGGTCTTTTGGATTTCGTGTTTATAGATGGATTGAGTGTTGATAACAAACAACCCTTTTAATTGTTTTTGATTTGGGAGATTTTGTTAGTGAAAGAAATGGTTATTTTTGATGAATTTCTGATTGTTTCCGATTTGTAGTGAAAAAAATTGGAGTTTTTTTATTTTATGAAGTTCTGATTGTTTTTGATTTGTGAGATTATTTTTAAATGGTGTGGTGTAAAAAAGCGGAGATTTTGATGAATTTTTTTTTCCTAATTTGTGAGATTGTTAAATGGTGCAGTGGTCTTTTGCTTTTGTACTGGAAAAAAATTGGAGATTTTGATGAGTTTTTGATTGTTAATATGGTCTTTCACTTTGTAGCGAAAATTGGAGACTTTTTGATGAATTTCTGATTGTTTAGTTGACATATTGAACAGAGCTTTTGGGTGGACAAGCCGAGTGGGAAGAAATGTTACATGATATCAGCCAGGGAACTCAAGATTATTTGGATTTGTACTCCTGAGTATTGGGGCTGGATTTCTTTACCCGAAGCCAGGTATCTTTTGCTCACTATTTCACGTTGCTCTTATTTCTCTCGTATATATTTTTTAAAACTTGTTATAGTAGTAGTATTGATTGCCTAAGCATAAAAAAAAATATAAAAAAATAGGTTCCCGGAAGTGGCTGAGCTGCGAAGTGTGTGCTGGTTTGACATTGGTGGCGAGATTAGTACTTCACTTCTATCCCCAATGACAACTTAGGTAGCTTACCTTGTGTTCAAGCCAACTGAAGACTCTTCCGGATTTGAAAATAACCCGTAGAAGTCACTGTTGGACTTGCTGGAAGTGAGGGCCAAAAACGAACTGTTTATTTGGATACACGGCGAGACATTTTTCCGCAGCTTCCTAGGCGGTTCAAACGCAGGCAGGCATCTGTGCCTCCAGATGATCGTGGTTTTCCTCTGGAGAAGAGAGGAGATGGGTGGTTGGAAATCGAATTGGGCAAATTTTTCTATGGTGGTGATGAAGAGGGTGATTTGTCAATGACTATTTTGGAGGTCAAGCGTGGTAACTGGAAGCAGGGCCTCGTTTTCCAGGGGATCGAGATCAGACCGAAAGAAGAGTAATAAGGAGGAGGCTGAATTAGGTGAGTTTTCTCTGTACAGCTTGTGTGTAAATTGTTGTGTTTTATTTATAGTGTTGGGGCAGTCAATTATTAGGGCTCCTTTAGGTTCTACATCATATATATATATATATATATGTATGATACTAATAATACATGGTTGCATTTTGATATGAGATTTCCACAGGGTGAATTGGAAATGAGTCTTCATTGTTCACTGGATCAAAATCAGGACGAAACTGAGTAAATGGATCTCCTTTTGATGTTCTGCTAAGTTTAAAGAGAAGTCGCATATGTAGTTTATTTTTGAACTTGTGTGCAAACTTGCCATTTCTTACTAACTTTTCAGCCTCCACATCCTGTTCTGCTTAACAATGTGCACAACAATGAAAATGTATATAGTAGAAATTCTATTTGTTGGCCTTTTAAATTATTAGAAAATTTAAATTTATCCATCCCAATAACTATTTTTTTTTTTTTTGCTAACTTTAAAATTGCATAATTGTTGTCTACAATTGTTGTGTATTTAGTAATTATATAAATTTGCGACAGTTAATAGTAAAATTGACCAGATGCATAACCATGAGAGCTTTATATATAAAGTGGGTTGGCGTGTTTCAATTTTCTTTGTAGAGCAAAAAATGTCCAAGGATATACCTTGAACATTTGACACTATGAATGACACTTTATTAAATTTTCACTAGTAGATCAATAGACCTACATTACCAAACATTGATATTTTATATACATTAAATTCTTCAAATCATATAGCATGGTATTGGGGCAGGAAATGTTAAGGCTATATAACTTGAGAATGTCACATATTATAAAAGATGTTTTATTACATTATCACCATGAAGACAGCAGGAAATATTGTATGGAAAATATTTCAAGTTACCATTATAATGGATCTACACAACCAATAGTTAATTTTTAAAATTAATTAAAGTCTTTGGATCAGTGTTCGAAAAGTCAAAAAAATCGGTCGCCTAGGTGCTAGGCGGTCAGTCGGCTATATAAAACAAAAAAAAACCTAAAGTGGGCAGTAAACAAGCAGAAGCCCAAATCAATTTTTGTTTCCATTTTTTTCTCTGTTCTGTGGCAGCACACAGCACGCTCCAACATCTCCATCTTCTTGATTTTCTTCCCATTTTCAATCCATTTTTTTCATCAACAACCATCTCTAAGGTATTTTTCTTCTATGTTTTACTATTTTTAAGAGTTATTGTTGTTAGACTTGTTAAATATATTATGCAATCTAAGTGTTTGATAAAATGTGTAGATGAAAGTTTTTTTTTATAAAATTGTGAATATTTTTAATTTAGTCTTCATTGTTAATTAATATAATGTTATTATGAACATTTGAACTTTAAATGATAATTAAAAAAAAATTAAATTGTTATAAAAATTTAGATTTTACTATTTTAGTTTTCTTTTTTTAGTATTGTTGTAATTAATATTTAATTATTTATGTAGAAATTAGGAGATTTTTAAAATTTATAAATGGTTTAATTCTTGTATATTTAGATTATGGAATTAATATTAATGTATATAATATATTATATATACTAATTTATAGATGATATAATATTAATGTATATATTAATTTATAGATGATTTAAAATTAATACTTGTATAGTTGTAAATTGTAATGTTGTATAATTTTATTTATGTTATGAATTTATGATTAAATAAATCATAAATGTTTGTTAATTTTTCTAAGTTGTTATAAATATAATGGCGTTCTCGGCAGCCTCAGTGGACCAAACGGTCCAATCCACATCCGAATCAGTGCTTAAAAGAAGGTCGAATGATGTCAGATGGGAGTTTGAGGTGTTAATTGACCCAAAGAATTTGGACAGGGTTAAATGTATCCTATGTGGAAAAGTTATGTTCGGGGGAGTTTATAAAATAAAAGAACACATAGGCCAGATATCAGGAAATGTTGCAGCTTGTCCAAAAGCAACACCGGACGCGCAAGCCAGGTGTAGAAATGCTGTTATGGAGACTAAAGGTAAGAAGAGGGGTAAGAAGAAAGAAGAGTTGTTGTTGAGATCACAAGTAAATGTGGTTGATACAACTAGGGAAGAAGATGCGTGGGAAGAATTAGGGGGGGAGAGAGATCCCCATACTCTTGGCCTCATGGATCGATTTGTATCATTCATCAATCCTGAAGCTTCATTGGGCAATGGAACTAAGAGACAACAAAACATCAATGAAGCACTTTTTAAAAAAAGAACTCATAATGTGCACCAGTATGCGAGTAGATGGGTGTACGGAGCAGGGATTCCTTTTAATGCAACTGATAATAATGATTTCAAGCTGATGATGGAGGCGGTTGGTCAATTTGGACCGGGATACAAACCACCAAGTCAGTACGAATTGAGGGAACCGTTGTTGAAAGAGGAGGTTCAGAGAATAAAAGAGTTACTGAAGAAGCAAGAAGAAGACTGGGCTTTGAATGGGTGCTCCATTATGACGGCGCTTGGTCCGATTGAAAAAGGAGGAGTATAATGAATTTGTGTGTTAATTGCTCGGAAGGAACCACTTTCCTTTCCTCTAAAGAGTCTTCAGATGAGGCATACACGGCTGATCTCATTTTTCAGTATGTGGATGGGTGCATTGAACAAGTTGGATCGAAGAATGTCGTTCAAATGGTCACAGATAATGCCACAAACAACATGGCAGCGGCGAAATTACTCAAGGAGAAGAGACCTCAGATATTTTGGACGTCGTGTACAACTCATACCATCAATCTTATGCTTGAAAGTATTGGTAAGCTCCAGAAGTTCAAAAAAACTATTGAGCAAGTCACGAATTTTACCATATTCATCTATGCACACCACAAGATATTATCCTTAATGAGGTCTTTCACTAAAAAAAGGGACATAGTGAGGCCGGGAGTGACTAGATTTGGCTCTTCGTTTTTAACATTGCAGAGTATGATGGAGAAAAAATCTCAATTGAAGACAATGTTTTGTAGTGAATTATGGGATCAATGTAAATGGTCTAACACTACCAAGGGGCAAAAGGCATATGCTACTGTTATGAGTACGAGCTTCTGGAATGGTGTGACCCCTTGCTTGAAGGTCTTTGCACATTTGGTAAAGGTGCTTAGACTTGTTGATGGGGATAAAAAGCCAGCCATGAATTTTGTATATAAAGAGCTACTGCAAGCAAAAGAAGACATCAAAGTAGCATTGAACAATGTTGACCGGAACTACAAACCGATCATTGACATTATTGATGCAAGAATGAAGGGTCGGCTTGATAGTTCATTGCACTTGGCGGCCTATTTCCTCAACCCATACTACTGCTATAGAGACACCACAATTCAAGATAAGGTTGATGTGAATCTTGCAATGTTTGAATGTGTGGAGGCTATTTGTGGTACCGAGAATTTTGAGATGCAAGATACAATTGCAAATACTGAAATTCGAAAGTACAAGATGAATGAAAGATCTTTTGGGCTACCATTGGCGATCTCAGGATGTAAAAACAATAGGGAGGCATATGCTTCGGGTACTATTTTTAAAGTTGTAGTTGTAGTGCTTTATTATGTTCTAAATCCTAAAAGCTTGAAATATGTATCTTCGTGATTGTAGCTTCTTGGTGCTCTAACTATGGAGGTCAAACACCCAATTTGCAAGTCATTGCTAAAAGATCCTCAACTTGACCATGAGTTCCTCCGGATGTGAACGAAACTGGAGCACTTTTGAAGGAGTGAGTACACCACTACACTAGTTCACTGTAAATTTACAAATTAACTCTTAACTAACAGTTTATTATTGTCATTTTGATTTTGTAGATACATACAAAGAAAAGGAATAGACTAGAGGTGAGTCGGTTGAATAATCTAGTCTATGTCCAATTCAATTCCAAGTTGAGGAACAAAAAAAGAAGAGCAAAGAAAAAGGATGTGGATGTCCTTCTTGCTATGGATGCCGAAGCCACCAATGCATAGGAATGGATTGTTGAAGGTTGTGGTAATGATGAAGTAGAGCCCGGAACAGGGCTAACTTGGCAATTGGTAGACGAAGCAATCGGTGCAAATGAGATTCTACAACCTAGGAGGAGTTCAAGGGTGACACAGGAGAGAGAACTTCATGAAGATGACTTTATATTAGAGGATGAGGAGGAAGTAGAAAATGTTGATGTTGAATTTGAGTCCGATTAAGACCGTGTAATGGAAGAATACGGAGAAGAGGAGTTTGATCATGATGAATAGTTTAGGATTTTGGATTATCATTTCATCATATTTTGATATTTTCATGCTTTCATAATTTCATGAGTTTCTTCTTGTTTGGAATGTTTGGAATACTTTATATTTTATATTGTACTTTGAAATGTTTTTGCCTTTTTCGAATGACTTGTTTGTTTGGAATGACTTAGTTTTATATTGTTTGGAATGACTTAATTTCATATTGTTTAGAAGTAATACAGGAAATTTTTTCAGGTGGTCAACGGTTTGGTCAACACGTTGACCGTTGACCGCCAAGGAACCGCCTCGGCGCCTAGCCGAAAAATCGCTAGGCGCTACCCCGCCTAGCGATTTTTAGAACATTGCTTTGGATCACACAACACGGTGTCGATGACCCCCTAATGGGTTTAGTCTTTTAGTGTAGATCATTTAGTTCTTTTTTGAAATTTTCTCGTACTTTCATAGATGATATTAATTAATTATTATTTTATTCAAAAATCTTTTTTAAATGAGCTAATTGTATCGACCTTCCCTGAGGTATTGTCACTACAAACAGAGTCAATTTTATCGTTTATTGGTTGTGTAGATCCATTATAACGGTGTCTTAAAGCACGTTCCATACAATATTTTCTGGTATCTTCATGGTGATAATGTAATAAAATATCTTTCATGATATGCCACATTCTCAAGTTATATAGCCTTAACATTTCCTGCCACAATACCATGCTATATGATTTGAAAACTTTAATGTATATAAAATATCAATATTTGGTAATGTAAGTCTGTTGATGTACCGGTGAAAATTTGATAAAGCGCCCTCCATAGTTTCAATTGGTATATCCTTGGATATTTCTTACTCTACAAAGAAAATTGAAACACGTCGACCATTTATATATAAAGCTCTCATGGGTATGCATATGGTCAATTTTACTATTAATTATCTTAAATTTATATAATTATTAATGTATACAATAATTATGTAATTTTAAAGTTAAACAAAAAAATAAATAGTTATTGGGATGGATAAATTTAAATTTTCTAATAATTTAAAAGGCTAACTAATAGAATTTGATCCTTAAATAATTATTAGATCAATTTCTAATATTACATCTGATCATTAATCCCATTAGGACTTAAGTTCAGAATTCACATATATATTGACAGATGAGTTTATGAAGTATGTCTTGATTTTTATGGGAGTAATCCCTTTTCAGAGGTGCTTTAAGAGTAGAGAAATTAGAGTTGCTTACTGTAATTTTTCTGCAAAGCTTAAAGAAGCAACACCTGAGAGCTAGGAATTATTGTCAAGTAAGAGTTTTTATAAATGATGATTTGCAAATTTAGGATTCTAGAATTCTTACGTGTGTAGGGATTTATGGCTTCAGATTTAGTCAGGGTTTCAAATTAAATTTGTTTGATGATGCAAGTCAAATTGTGAAGTAAATAGTTGCCATTAGTAGAGTTATGGACATTAATGTTTTGAGTTTTAAGAAGAAAATAATTTCGTGAAGGATATATTCGAATATTATAGAATTTTCTTGGGTAATTTTGGGAGTTGCTCTTCACTTTTTGATTGAGACATTTTGATTTAGATATGAGTAGAAAGTTTAACGATTTAGATTTAGGTAAAAATTAGTTTAATATTAACTGCAATAATTAATTAATTATCTAATAGCTAATTAAGTAGTTAATAACCATTTTGGTTTTGGACTTGATGCCCCATTTTGGTAAAATGATTTTTCTTATTTAATTAATTATTTAAAATTTAATATCTTTAAATTCAAAACATAAAATATTTTGGTATCCACATCTAATGCAACTTTATCACAAGAGATGCTAGAGATCTCAAAGTTGTTTTAAATTGATAGAAATTAAGTTTGCTTCGCAAAAGTTGATATAATAACATGTAATGATGCATTCATCAATTAAATAAAACCATTGCCTACGCCAATATGAGTTCAACCTAAAGAACCAATACTAACGCCAGTATTGTTGTGGCGTTGGATGCAAAAATATTCCAATAAAATGAAACCATGTCAATGGCGTATTCATCTTCTTCTTCTCTAGCACTGGATGGTGTTACGGGTGGTGTCATTGGCTCGCTGGTGCAACTCCTTGATTTGTGAACCGCAAAGACCGGGGTTCCCTCCATAATTGCTCTCATCAAAAGTTCCAAACTACCCTTTGTTAAGGATTGGATCGGACAGGTTGGTGAACGCTATATTGAAGGCGATTAAGCTGTTAAGTTCAGTCAATTGAGGAGGAATTCAACCAATTAACTTATTGTGAAAAAGATCTAGATTCTTTATGTTCATGAGATATGAGAAACTGGTATAGATCCTGATAATGAATTGTGAGATAAATTTATTGCAGGAATTTTTTGAAGGTACCCAAATTCTGAGGGGATGTTGCCTGTTAATTTATTGCTTGACAAATCTATCCTAGTGATATACCAAAGAATGCTACCCTCATATGAATACGCCTCTATTTATTTTCAAATTCTTCAGTCCAAAATAACATAATAGTAAAGCATGAGGGTACTAAGCCATTAAGTTTGTTACGTGAAAGATCCAAAATGCTCTTGTTTTTCAATCTGCACAACTCATGAGGAATATGCCCCTCTAGACGATTCCCTGCAAGCAGAAGAAAAATTAGATTTGAAAGCACATCCTCAATCTCATTCGGAATACTTCCAGAGAATTTATTCTCTCTCAAATTAAGTATGACTAATGCAGAGCTTCTGAAAAATGCATTCGGGAGTGATCCACTGAAAGCATTCTTCTGCATGTACAGGTGCTCCACTGATGAAAGATTTGTGGAAGACGCAATTGACCCCGACAACCTATTTTCAAAAATGTCTAAAAATCGAAGGTCTTCCATATTGCTCAACTGAATGGGAATACCACCTTCCAAATGATTATTTGACTTTAGAAGAACACTGAGACTTGAGAAATTACCAATCCAATGAGGAATTTGATCGGAAAATAAATTATTGGACAAATCTAATACATATAATAATGTAGTCATCAACAGTATTTCCACTGAATTTGTTATTATCCAAAAATAACCAATGTAATTGAGTCATGTTCATAAACTCTAGAAAAACTTCTCCATGTAATTTGATATTTGATACGCGCAAGAATTCCAATGAGAAGCAACCAGAGATAATTGATTTCGGCAACTCTCCTGAAAAATTATTGCTAGACAAATCCAAATTTATGAGCCCTTTCATTTCACCCATATATAGAAGAAAGAATGTGGCCTTCAAAACTATTTTATGACAAGTTTAGATTCAACAATTTTGGAAGGATGGTACCCATATTCTTCGGGAGCTGGCCATTCATTTTGTTTCTGGAAATTTTCAAGTGAAGCAGATCATGTGTAGAGTTGGGCAGGTGCAGAATTCCCGTGAAAGAGTTATTCATTAAATTCATACCTTGTAATCTTGTGTTGTTGTGTAAAAGCCAAGTGGGGAACATTCCAACCAACTTATTATGAGAGAGGTCAATGAATCGCAAGCTGCATTGGTACATAACAAAACTAGGAATGGCATGTAAGTTGGTTGCTTAAGTGCAGGGCCTTCAATTGATTTGGTGGATGGAGAAAATTTTCAATTTCTAGTACTTGTAATGTACTATTTTTTGGTGGAAGTCCAAATATCTCAAGCTTTGAAAGGTTGGCTAGAGAACTAAATGGGAATAGGCCTTCAAAGTTATTGCCTTCAAGAGACAAATATTCAAGAGGAAGATAATGTACCTCCAAACTTGTAATTTGTTAGTCTTCAAACAAAATAAAAATGAAGACTATAAAGAAGACCATAAGAAGTAAAGTTGTAACCGTTGCTTGCAATAAACCTTTAAAACCTTAGACAATCTCATGCCACATGTTAATCTTATATTGGATGTTCTAACTTTTTTCTTTAGTAGTTATGTTCTCATATTGTTGTTCCTCGTAGGTATATTTTTGGTGTACACCTTTATTTATAACCAATAATTTTGGAAGATAATTATTTTAGAGTTTGATGCATGTAAGTTTTATGTCTTATAAATCTTTATTTTCTTTTATTTCTTACATGATATTTATTTATTTACTTGTGGTTCTGATTAATTGTTAAATTATTTAGTACTGTATTCATATAATTATCAAATCAATCTTATCAAAGGTTATGTAGAGAGGGGGAGAGTTGTTGTTACTTATTACTGATTTGATTTGCCATATATTCACACTTTATAGTCAAGGATGCAACCATGACTTGGATTTAGCCTATTCAACAAATTAACTATAATCAAATGATTAAACCCATTAGAGCATCTGCAGTAGAGTTAAAATCAGTTCCATTTTACTAGACCTACTTAGTGAAGTCCACAATGAGAGCCCTATTTATGGGGTCCACGATTTTAGATCCAAATGAGGTTTTAAATTTGGAACATCATTTGAGTTTTGCCCAATCATTGGTTATTGTAACCAATCATTAGGCCTATATATATATTATATTTAAATTATAATATATAATTATAATTTTAAATAATTATATATATAATGAAAAAAAAATATTTTAATAAAATTTAAATAATTTGAATGATAATATTATTTTTTTTTTACAAATTTAATTTTTATAATATGTATAGTTATGTGTAATTATAAATTTAATTAATATTTAAATTTATATACTAATTATGTATATAATTGAATTAAAATATAAAATTAATAATATTAAAAATTATTATTAAAAAGTACTTGAACATTACAGAATAAAATTATAAAATTAATAGACTTGTTAAATTATAAAATAACATTTTATTTTAAAAAAAAATTAAACATTTGACATTAATAGATATATTATGACTCATTACCATAATTTCTCCACACATGCTCTAAAAGATCTAATCTTAATGCGTTATTTATCCTTCTATTGTGTATTCTACCCATACGAGATGTAATATGAGCCTCTAACAATGCAGGGTCACGTGCATATGCAGGAAGTTCGACATTTTCTTCTTGTAATGGTACTCACGGTTCAAGGTTCGTCTGTCGTTCGTCCTCAATTATGATGTTATGCAATATAATGCACGTCTTCATTATCTTACAAAAATCATTTTTCTTCCAAAACCTAACGGGACCGTGAGTGATCACCCATATGCTCTGCAATACACCAAATGCACGTTCCACATCCTTACGAGTAGCCTCATGCTTCATTGCAAACAATCTTTCTTTACCATTAGTAGGGTGTGAGATTAACTAGATAAGGGTTGCCCACCTAGGATAAATTCCATCAGTTAGAAAATACCTCATTGTATATTTGTGTCCGTTTACCTCATAATTGACGGGTGTGTATCTACCGTAGATGATATTGTTAAATAATGGCGAATGTTAAAGGACATTTAAATCATTATGTGAACCGACTATACCAAATCCAGAAGTCTTTTGATGCAACTGCCTCTAATATTAGAGTTGGCTTATTATGATGACCTCTGTGTGTGCCATGCCAGGCAGTAGGACAATTATTCCATTCCTAATGCATACAATCTAACGATCCGAGCATTCTAGGAAATCATCTTGCATCTCCTTCTTGTAATAATCGTGCAACATCTTCCGTGTTTGGTGCCCGCATATATTGTGACTCGTACAATGCAATTACGATGTCACAAAAATGTTTCATACTCTCAACGACTGTCGTCTCTCCAATTTGTAAATATTCATTACAACAATATGCTGAGTAACCATACGATAGTAAACGAATTGCAGCTGTCATCTTCTATAATCCAGACAATCCCTGGCGACCAAGAGCATCAGGACGTTGTGTGAAGTAAACATCGTGAGCTTCAACATCCGATAGGATTCGCATAAATAACTCACATCTCATACGAAACCGTCTATGAAACTATTATAATGGGTATTTACAATTATCTATAAAGTAGTCATTCCAAATCCGATCATGGCTTCCCGCTCGGTCTCGATTAATATATCGTCTATGACCCCTTTCATCTCTCATTAATACTGCTCGTGTATATAGAGGTTGAAACTCACGTCGTTGACGAAGCACAATCGACTCTTCTTCGTCGGAAGAGTCCATCTCGTACCCATATTCATATGTATTTGATGGTTCCATTTCACAACAAAATGAAAGTCGAAGATGATGAAAGTTGAAGATGATAATAATAAGATGAGTGTCATCTTATTATTTATAAATACTTAAAGTAAAAGGTTTCATGTGAATTGTAATTGTCTTTATCATTTCTAAATAATTCTCTTTCATCTTCACTTGTTGTTTTGCTTCACGTGAACATTTAATAAAGCAAAAGCTTTAACTTTCAAAGTTTCACTTGTCAATTAATTGTAATTCTCTTCATTTTCACTTGTTGTTTTCCTTCACATGAATAACGCAAAAGTTTTAACTTTCAAAGTTTCACTTGTCAATTAATTGTAATTCTCTTCATCTTCACTTGTTATTTTCCTTCACGTGAACATTGAATAACGCAAAAGCTTTAACTTTTAAAGTTTCACTTATCAATTAATTGTAATTGTCTTTCATCTTCACTTCTTGTTTTCCTTCACGTGAATATTTAATAACGCAAAAGCTTTAGTTTTCAAACTTTCACTTATTAATTAGCTTCATGTTGTTTTCATCTTCACGTGAAGCGTCAGTATTTTCAATAAAATTCTCCCCTATATAAATATGAGAGTGATCTATATATTTTTATAAAAATTGAATGGATTCAAGATTTTTTTCTCACAATAATGAACAAATTCCCACTCTAGAAGAAACTATACATGTACAACAAAATTCGTCAACAGTAAGATAAAGAACAACAAGGGAAAAATGCAAAAACTGGCAATCACATGAGGATGAAGCATTATGTAAGGCATGGTTGTGCGTGTCTGAGGATGCGATTACTGGCACTAATCAGAAACGAGATTCATTGTAGTCCAACATCAAAAATATTTTTGAAGAAATGTTGGGTTACAAAACTGCTTGTACATCAGCTGCTTTAAGTAGTCGCTTCAAAACGATTCAGCTGGATCTAAATAAATATTCTGCTTGCGTATTGCGCGTTCAAACGGTTCCTACCAGTGGTTTCAATGCAGTAGACAATGTAAATTACATTTTCAAGAATTAATATATTATTTTACGATATAATATAGTCTGACGATAATGTAAAATACATTTTAAAGTTACAATTTGTAATACATTTCCATGATTCTTCTGATTTTGCTATTGACAGGATATCGCAGCGAAACACATCTTCCAGGAAACTCACGATAAACCGTTTATATTGGAAGCATGTTGGGCAATTATGAAAGACACTACAAAATGGTATCATTACGTGGAAGGTGTGAAAGGACGACAACATAGTGTTGATACTAACAACTATCGGTTTTATTAAGGAGTCACCTAGCTGTGGTGCTGAGAAATAAATGAAGAAGAATGCAGCTCAACATTATGCTCACAATGCAACAGCTGGTGGACATGTATCAGCTTCAGTAGCTGATGACTTCTTTCACAGAAAGCCACACGACTACAAAGCTCAAGCTCTTGGTTAATTTCAGCTCCTAACAGACTTGCCACATGTATCAATTGTATAGGTCCAGCTCAGCATGAGCAGTTATTTTTTGTCAATTCTATTAGGATTAACTAATGTATTGCATATATATTGTATTGTACCTGATCAGAAAACTGAACAAAAACAGAGCAACATTTTGCCTACTTTTCTCTTGATTCGTGTTCTCTCTAAAGCTATCAAAGCTTTTCATGGTATCAGAGCTATTGGAGACCTAACAATGGCTGCTTCACGATCCAGCTCCAATGACAACAGTGGTGGATGTTCTGGTATCACAAATCAGGTACAACAGTAATCTTTTCCATGTCATCTCAACTTCAATCTACCATTGAAACTTGACCAAGATAATTTCGTGCTTTGGAAATCTCAAGTGCTTCCTGCAATTAAAGCATATGACTTAGAATATTTCATCTTAGGAATAGCTAGAAGTCCACCGAAATTTATTGAATCTAGGGATGAAGAATCAGGAGAAATAACTGCAACTATTAGCAATGATTATCTTCAATGGAAGAAAACAGATCAATTGCTTGCATGTTGGCTGAGATCCACACTTACTCCTACTATTATTGGACAAGTAACATAGTGTGTTAAGCTTTTGATGTTTGGAATGTGATTGAGAGGATGTATTCTTAACATTCCCTAGCAAAAATCTTGCAGATCCGAAGTTAGATTCAAGGAACCAAGAAAGGTTCAATAACCATCACTGAGTATATTCTTAAACTGAGAACTTTGGCTGATACCTTGTCAGTTACTGGACAGCCAATGAGTGATAGGGATTTATTGTTAAGTGTGCTTCAAGGATTAGGCAATGAATATGATGCTTGTATAGTGACCATAACAGCACTTCAAACTAACATTACACTTCAAGATGCTCAATTCTTGCCATGAAGCTCGATTAGATCAGCAAACATCATCCAATTCTCTGGCTCTTGCAAATGCCTCTGCAAGTTATGTTCAGGCTGGTAATGGTAGAGGAACACAGCAGTACAATAGAGGCAGAAGAGGCCGTGGCAGAGGAAATGGAAGAGGCAGGGGAATTATTTGTCAACTTTGTGGGAAAGTTGGACACTACTTAGCTATTTGTTACTAAAGGTTTGATCAGAACTTCCAAGGCTTTAAGCCTAGTCAGAATTTCAATGGTGGCTCAGCTGGTACTGGTGGAGGCAATCCAGCTCCTTTTAGAGGACATCCATCGAGCAATGGTAACCAAGGGCAGTTTCAAGGAAATGTGCCACAGAATGGAGGAGGTTTTCAAGGAAATCTTTCTCATACAAACTTAGCTCTTATTGCTTCTCCTTCCACTATAGCTGATCCAGCTTGGTACATTGATAATGGTGCCACCAACTATATCATAGTTGATCTTAACAATCTATCCTTGAAGAGTGAATATAGAGGTAATGAGAAAGTTGCTGTTGGCAATGGTAATCTCTTTCCCATCTTTCATTTTGGTTGTTCCATTTTACCATCATATTCACCATCTAGATCACTTTATCTTAACAATATTCTTCATGTGCCTCACATCACCAAAAACCTACTTAGCATATCACAATTCACTAAAGATAACAATGCTATAGTTGAGTTTAATGCTAATTTTTGCATGATTAAGGATCAGAATTCGAAGAAGGTCTTGCTCCAAGGGGCTCAGAAAGATGGGCTCTATCATCTTGATGTGCCACCTAGTTCTTTGCAGTCCAAGTCTTGTCATACTTCTGTGCTCAAAGCATGCTGCTTCTCTGATTTGTGTTGTGATAAATCTGTTGCTTCGAATCAGCAATCTGTAGCTGATTCTTGTTCTAATTTTGCATTTGTTGATACTTGTAATGCTTCTAAGCATGCATTCTCTTGTACAAATCCTTTGTTGTGTACATATTTTGCTAATAAAACTATTACAACTGATGCTACTTGTGCTTCTTCTCCTTGTTGTTTGTCTGCTAGCTTATCTGCTTAAAATCACTCACTGTCACATGCTAACTTGTGGCGCAGAAAGTTAGGCCATCCATCTTCACGAATTTTATCACAAGTTCTTAGAGGTCTTAAGATTAATTCATCTCATGATAAGACTCTTGAGTTCTGCGATGCTTGTCAATGTGATAAAGCACATCAACTTCCTTTTCTTTTTTCCCAAACCAAAACTTTTGCTCCTTTGGAACTTGTTCATTCTGATGTTTGGGGACCAGCCCCTATTGTTTCCTCACATGGTTTCAAATACTATGTTCACTTCATTGATAACTTTACTCGATTTACTTGGCTTTATCCTCTCAAAACCAAGTCTCAAGTGAAGGATGCATTCCTTTTTTTCAAAGCTTTTGCTGAATTGGTTTTTAATACCAAACTGAAATGCCTTCAGAGTGACCAAGGTGGAGAGTTTAAAGTTCTTCACACCCTCTTCCATCATTTAGGCATATTCTTTAGATACTCTTGCCCCCATACACATCAACAAAATGGTTTGGATGAGAGAAAGCATAGGCATATTGTTGAAGTAGGCTTAACTCCCCTCTCTCAAGCTAAGCTACCATTACATTTTTGGTGGGAAGCCTTCTCTACTTCTGTACCCTTAATCAATTGACTTCCCACACCTTTGCTTTCTAATAAATCTCCATTTGAGCTTGTTTATCATGCCAAGCCTAATTATCTCTCTTTCAAGCTCTTTGGATGTGCTTGTTTTCCTCTTCTTCGACTCTATCAACATCATAAGTTTTCCTTCCATTCCTCCAAGTGCATATTCATTCGTTACTGCACTCAAGAAAAAGGATACAAATGTTTACACTCTTCTGGCCGTGTGTATGTATTTAGAAATGTTAAGTTCAATGATCATGAGTTCCCTTACTTGTCCATGTTTTCTCCTTCTCATATTGTTGTTTCTGATTCTCCTAGTCTTCCTGTGTTTATACTGAATCCTGCTTCCTTTGCTTACAAAAATCAGCAATCTAAACTTGATCATGTAGCTGTATTATTACCTCATACCATGCCATCCTTTGATAATTCTACATCTCATTCACCTTTACCTGCTGCCATACCCTTTGTTGTTGATCTGCCTACAACAGGTCCTATTGCTCAGTCACCTACAAACACTCACCCTATGCAAACTAGACTTAAGAGTGGTGTTATCAAACCCAAGTTATTTTCTACTGAAACCATTTCTCTTCCCTTGGAACCTACAAATGTTAAACAAGTCTTGCAAGATCCTAAATGGCTAAAGGCTATGCAAAAGGAGTATGCAGCCCTTATGCTAAATAAAACTTGGACATTGGTGCCTTGTACTAATGACATGAATGTGGTTGGCAACAAATGGGTGTTTCGAGTGAAGTATAATGCCAATGGGAGTATATATCGTTATAAAGCTAGGCTTGTGGCCAAAGGCTTTCATCAAAATGGGGGATTGGACTACTTTGAAACCTTTAGTCCGGTTGTGAAATCAGCTACCATTAGAGTTGTGCTGAGTCTAGCAGTTTCCATGCATTGGCCTATTGAGCAATTGGATATAAATAATGCATTTTTGAATGGTGTACTTTAAGAAACTATGTACATGGCATAACCCGAAGGGTTCACTCATCCTCAGCATTCAGATATGGTGTGTAAGCTCAACAAGTCCTTGTATGGCTTGAAGCAAGCTCTAAGAGCTTGGTATGACAAACTAAACACTGCCTTGGTGAAATGGGGTTTTCACAATTCAAAGGCTGATAGCTCTCTCTTTATTTTGCATTATAAGAGTGATATTCTTTTAGTACTTCTGTATGTATATGACATTTTGGTTACAGGGTCTAGCTTAGCTCTTATTTCACAAGTAATCAACTATCTTAGCTCTACTTTTGCTTTGAAGACCATAGGAGCTGTAAGCTATTTCTTAGGATTTCAAATGCTGCGAACAGAAAAGGGTCTGCATCTCTCTCAGACCAAGTATGCTTTTGATTTGCTTGAACGGTCTAATCTGATGCACTCCAAGGCCTGTCCCACTCCCATGGTGTTTGGCTCGAAGCTTTCTCAAACTGTTGGTGAGAGGTTTTCAGACCCCTCAATGTATAGAAGTGTGATTGGTGGGTTGCAGTACCTCACCATCTCAAGGCCTGATATATCCTTTGCAGTCAACAAACTGAGCCAATATTTGACAGCTCCTACCACCGCACATTAGCTTGCTTGCAAGCAGATATTGAGGTACATCAAGGGTACTCTTCAGCATGGCTTGTTCTTCGCACCTTCTCAGCAGCCCCTCACTTTAATAGGGTACACAGATGCAGATTGGGGCAGTTGTCTTGATGACAGAAAATCCACTTCAGGTTTTTGCATCTTCTTGGGCAACAACCTTGTCACTTGAGGTGCTAGGAAGCAAAATGTGGTTGCACGGTCCAGCACTGAAGCTGAATACCGAGCCCTTGCTCAAGCAGCCACTGAAGTCTTATGGTTTCAGTCCTTACTTTCTGAATTGAAGCTGCCACTGTCAATAACACCAGTGATTTGATGTGATAACACTGGTGCTATCTTTTTGTCCCATAACCCTGTTTTTCATTCAAGAACTAAGCACATTGAGCTTGACTTACATGTCATTCGGGACAAAATTGAGTCAGGGGTGTTGGCTGTTCGTTATGTGCCCTTCTCTTACCAACTTGCAGATATCTTTACTAAACCGCTTCTAAATGCTGCATTTCAATCTCTTAGAGACAAACTTGTCTTGGACAAATCCAAGCTAAGTTTGAAGGGGGATATTGAGGAGTCACCTAGCTATGGTGTTGAGAAACAAATGAAGAAGAATGCAGCTCAACATTCTGCTCACAATGCAACAGCTGGTGGACATGTATCAGCTCCAACAGCTGATGACTTCTTTCACAGAAAGCCACACGACTACAAAGCTCAAGCTCTTTGTTAATTTCAGCTCCTAACAGACTTGCCACATGTATCAATTGTATAGGTCCAGCTCAGCATGAGCAGTTATTTTTGTCACAAATTCTGTTAGGATTAACTAATGTATTTCATATATATTGTATTGTACCTGATCAGAAAACTGAACAAAAATAGAGCAACATTTTGCCTACTTTTCTCTTGATTCGTGTTCTCTCTAAAGCTATCAAAGCTTTTCAGGTTTGTCCTTAACGCAGAAAGTCCAGGTGCCGATGAGTGTATGAGATCACCCCAAGGATGTCCATCACTGAGTACAGTCAACCTTAGTGATAATGATTCACCGTTTAGTCAATCTGAAGGACTTGAGCGTCCCCCTGGACGTAAATCATCTAAAGCTAAAAAACAAAAAGCAAAGTCTGATAACATAAATTTATTATCTGAGGATATTCTCAGATATGAGACTAGGAGTAACGAATTATATGAACGTGATGTAGCGTTTAGGATGGCTGCAGAAGAAAGAAAACGAAATTTTGTCCGTAAGAGGGAAGGAAGAAAGATGGAAGTTGCGGCAAAAGACCTTGCAGAGAGGAAAAAACACACAAATTTTATCCGTGAGATTTTTGCATTTTTCTCTTGTTATTCTTTGTCTAACTGTTGACGAATTTTGTTGTACATGTGTTGTTTCTTCTGGACTGGGAATTTGTTCATTATTGTGAGAAAAAAATCTTGAATCCATTGAATTTTTTTAAAAACATATAAATCACTCTCCTATTTCTATAGGGGAGAATTTTATTGGAAATACTGAAGCTTATGTGAAGATGAAAACAACATGAAGCTAATTAATAAGTGAAAGTTTGAAAGCTAAAACTTTTACTTTATTAAAAATTCACGTGAAGGAAAACAATAAGTGAAGATGAAAGACAATTACAATTAATTGATAAGTGAAACTTTGAAAGTTAAAGCTTTTGCATTATTAATTGTTCACGTGAAGGAAAACAAGAAGTGAAGATGAAGAGAATTACAATTAATTGACAAGTGAAACTTTGAAAGTTAAAGCTTTTGCGTTATTAAATGTTCACGTGAAGGAAAACAACAAGTGAAGATGAAGAGAAACTTTGAAAGTTAAAGCTTTTGCTTTATTAAATGTTTACGTGAAGCAAAACAAGTGAAGATGAAAGAGAATTATTTATAAATGATAAAGACAATTACAATTCACATGAAACCTTTTACTTTAAGTATTTATAAATAATAAGATGACACTCATCTTATTATTATCATCTTCAACTTTCATCATCTTCGACTTTCATTTTGTTGTGAAATGGAACCATCAAATACATATGAATATGGGTACGAGATGGACTCTTCCGACGAAGAAGAGTCGATTGTGCTTCGTCAACGACGTGAGTTTCAACCTCTATATACACGAGCAGTATTAATGAGAGATGAAAGGGGTCATAGACGATATATTAATCGAGACCGAGCGGGAAGCCATGATCGGATTTGGAATGACTACTTTATAGATAATTGTAAATACCCATCAGAATATTTTCGTAAACGGTTTCGTATGAGATGTAAGTTATTTATGCGAATCCTATCGGATGTTGAAACTCACGATGTTTACTTCACGCAACGTCCCGATGCTCTTGGCGCCAAGGATTGTCTGGATTACAAAAGATGACAGCTGCAATTCGTTTACTATCGTATGGCTACTCAGCAGATTGTTGTGATGAATATTTACAAATTGGAGAGACGATGGTCGTTGAGAGTATGAAACATTTTTGTGACATCGTAATTGTATTATACGAGTCACAATATATGCGGGCACCAAACACGGAAGGTGTTGCACGATTATTACACGAAGGAGATGCAAGAGGATTTCCTGGAATGCTCGGATCGTTAGATTGTATGCATTGGGAATGGAAGAATTGTCCTACTGTCTGGTATGGCACACACAGAGGTCATCATAATAAGCCAACTCTAATATTAGAGGCGGTTGCATCGAAAGACTTGTGGATTTGACATGCTTTCTTTAGTATGGCCGGTTCACATAATGATTTGAATGTCCTTGAACATTCGCCATTATTTGACAATATCATCTACGGTAGACACACACCAGTCAATTATGAGGTAAACGGACACCAATATACAATGGGGTATTTTCTAACTGATGGAATTTATTCTAAGTGGGTAATTCTTATCCAGTCAATCTCACACCCTATTAGTGGTAAAGAAAGATTGTTTGCAATGAAGCATGAGGCTACTCGTAAGGATGTGGAACGTGCATTTGGTGTATTGCAGAGTAGATGGGCGATCACTCACGGTCCCGTTAGATTTTGGAAGAAAAATGATTTTTGTAAGATAATGAAGACGTGCATTATATTGCATAACATTATAATTAAGGACGAACGACAGGCGAACCTTGAACCGTGGGTACCAACACAAGAAGAAAATGTCGAACTTCCTGCATATGCACGTGACCCTGCATTGTTAGGGGCTCATATTGCATCTCGTATGGGTAGAATACGCAATAGAGGGATAAATAACACATTAAGATCAGATCTTTTAGATCATGTTTGGAGAAATTATGGTAATGAGCCATAATATATCTATTAATGTCAAATGTTTAATTTTTTTAAAAAATAAAATGTTATTTTATAATTTAACAAGTCTATTAATTTTATAATTTTATTCTATAATGTTCAAGTACTTTTTAATAATAATGTTTTATATTTTAATTCAATTATATACATAATTAATATTAAAATTTAAATATTAATTAAATTGATAATTACACATAACTATACATATTATAAAAATTAAATTTATAAAAAAAATAATGTTATTATTCAAATTATTTTAATTTTATTAAAATATATATTTTTATATTTTTTTTCATTATATATAAAATTATTTAAAATTATAATTATATATTATAATTTAAATATAATATATATAGACCCAATTATTGGTTACAATAACCAATCATTGGGTAAAACCCAAATGAGGTTACAAATTTGGAACTCCATTTGGGTCTAAAACCGTGAACCCCACAAATGGGCTTACATAGTAAGCCCCATTGTGGACTTCACTAAACTCATTTTAAGTGGGTCTAGTGAAATGGAGCTGATTTTCACTCCACTGCAGATGCTCTAAAATGCTCATTCTAGACTAGAAATTATATTGTTGTAAAACAAATAAATTATATTTTTATAATAATTACACTAAAACATCATTGAAAAATGATGAGGATGATATATGGTGCATCATTATTAGTTGAGTAATTTACACTATCTTATCTGAGGTTCAGATTTTACATTTAGAAATAACTTATTAACAAACTTACAAAAAACTCTTCTCTTGTTAAAATTGACTGTTAAAAAATACCATTGATTGTCTAAAAATAATTTAAAAACAGAAATAATAAATAAAAAAATATTTTAAACAATGAAACAAAAAAATAAATTGTAGATCTCCACCATCCGTCTCAAAAAATGGACGATGGAAATTAATTATCTCAAAGATGGACAATTGATATTTCTTTTAAAAAAACAATATTATTGTGTTTTTCTATTGGAGGAGGCATGGAGAAGATACTATCAACAACTCTCTCTCTCTCTCTCTCTGAACTACAACCAAGTAAATATATATCACGTGAGTAAATTAAATGAAACGAAGGTTTACATGGCATAACACTTACATGCATCAAACTCCAACCGTAAGAACAAATCTCTTATTTATAAGTTAAGTATTCTTAGTTCCAAAAGGAATAAAAAACCTAATAGAAATAGAAAATCTTGAAACAAAACAATTCCTAAAACAACCAAATTTGCTCTGGTTCAAGCCCGTAGAACCAACAATGCTTGACGCCACGTGAGGCAGCATCCAGCCTCCTTTTCTGATACCGTTTGCTCTCTTGTTTAATCTTGATATCCTATTTCCACCGGTTTTTGAATCACATCAATTGGATACCGTTTGTTATACTTTTACATCAGTTGAATACGGCTTGTGCATTGTAGAAATACGAGCTAAAACCAAACATAAAGACTTAACAAATTTTAAAAATCAACGGTTGATGCTATAGATCAATTAATGTCTTTGTGAAAATGTGATAAATCATTTTCCATTGTGTGAAATTCTCAAGGTGTAGCCTTGACATTTCCTACTCGATCTATAAAGTAAATTGAAACACCTAACTCTGACAACATGTTTTTTAATTGGAAGACTTTGATGAATTTTAAAAAATCAATATTTTGTAGTGTAGATCCATAGGTGGTTCTCACCAAAATATGATAAGATATCTTCTGTAGTTTGAAATTCTCAAAATGTGATAAACATCCTAGCCCTAACACCGTCATGTATGGTTTAAAGACTTTGAAAAAGTTTAAAACTTAAAGTTTTGCAGTGTAAGTTAATTGGTGTCTTTGGAAAAATATGGTTCCCATAGCCCCACAAGTTGGTTACCGACTTACAAAAGCTAGTTTTGCACTTTGAGTGAGCTAGGAAATACCTGATTATCGAATCCATGGCTTTTTTTTATATGGTTTCCATTATATTATTTAATTTTATATTAATTATGTAATTATGATTTGGCTCTATACTAGGGTTTGATGTATCCCATTTAAAGATATAATTGTTTATTTAACGATTATTTTGACATTTTAAAGAGTAACATCCAATCTTAGTGCAATGATGTATACCTACCTTTTCATATATGTATATTTATCAATATATGTTGATAAGTTTCTCCCTATCATATAATGGTTAATTTTGATAGCACCTGATAGACTCCTAATTATCTAATTGATGTTAAATTTTAAAAATTTAAAAAATGTAAGAATATCTTAAAAGTTAATTATTTAAATGGATATGTAGACAATGTTTTTGAATAAAAAGTGTAAACATAATTTCTTAAAAGTTAATTATTTAAATGGATATGTAGAAAATGTTTTTGAGTGGCAAAAGCATTTTGGTCCCTATTTTTTTCGAATTATTATTTTTTTACTAATATTTTCTTTTTTAACTTGTGTGGTCCCTAACTTTTTAAAATCCATCAATTTAGTCTTTCTGTTAGTCAACAGTTAGTCAAATTTAATGGTATTAAGGGTATTTGAGTCTTTAGACACAAAAATCAAAATAAAATTAAAAATAAATTTAATTATTAAATAAAAATTAAATTGTAAAAATAAAATAATAAAAACTAAAAAAATTAGAAAAAATAGAAAAACAATTTCCAAAAATAATTTAAAAATTACTTTTAAAAATTTATTTTATTTTAAAAAAATAATAATGAAAATTTTATAATTTTTAAAAATAATGATATCCCCTCTCCTGATATTTTTAAAAAATATTTTTTATTATTTTAATAATTTATTTTATTTTTTATTTTTAATTTATTATAATTTATTTTCATATATAAATTTTTTTATATTTTAATATTAATTTGAAGTGTTATTTAAATTATTAAATTTTTATAAATTAGTTATTATTGTACTGATTTTTTATTTTTTAAATATTTTTAATTTTGGTATTAATGAATTTACTTATGTATTTTTAATAATTTACGGACTTTTGTTAAATTTTAAGTATTTTGTAATTTTTTTTCTTGAAACATGTTAGATTATTATGGATGTACAAGTTATTAGATTTTTATTGGATGTATTTATTAAATTTTTAAAAATAAAGAGTAAAATTATATTTTTCACTTAATTATTTATAATTAATGGTAAAATGGTCAACATGTATATCCTGTCATGTTTGACTGTTAAAAATTTGGTTAAAAGGACTAAAATGATGAATTTTTAAAATATTAGAGACTACGCAAATTAAAAAAAAATTACTAAAAAAATAATAATTCAAAAAAAAATAGGGACCAAAATAAATATTATCTTGTTATATATATTTGATGAAAAGTAAGGTAAATAATTAACAATAGTGCATGTCATCATACTATTTGTTGTTTTGTCAAGATCATTTCGATTTAATATTATGTTTCATGGAAAAATGAAAACATATAAGTGTGTAAAACGTGCAAATGATGATTTAAGTATCTTCTTCGAAATATGTTCACGTAATTCACGAGTCAACATGACAGACAAATTTAATGATGAGGCAAAATCTTTGATGAATGAGAGAGGAACATGTGTTTATATCCCATTTTATTTTTAAATTTATTTTTTTATATTATTTTTATAATAATTTAATATTCAGTCATTTGTTTCTTTATTTAAAATTTGAATAAAGCTTAATTTTCTGAAGATCGAAGAGGAACTAAAATTTTAAAAATAAATGATATGTTTATTATTATTTTTTCCTTCTAATGATCGAATAAAAGTGTTAAATTATTTTTTTAAGATATAAATATTTATATGAAGATAAAATTAAAAATATATTAATATAAATATTGATAGTTATGAAAGAAAATATATTAATATACACCGATCTTTTCACATATATATGTATTTATCAGTATATATTAATAAGTTTCTCCTAGTCACATAGTTTTTAATAGTGGTAGTAATAGGTAGACTCTTGATCATCTAATTAATGTTAAATTTCAAAAACAAAAGGGGTAAAGAAAATATCATTAACTTTTAAATATCTTTTAAATGGGTACATGAAAAATATTTTTGAATTGCCCTAAAATTTATACCACACAGTTCGTACTTTACAAAGTGGACAAACATATAAAAAACCGCATCCTATCGTTATAAATGGTCCACCACATGTCATCATGTTAAGATACATCAATCATCTTTAATATCCAAAGCTGCACCAACAGCTTCCTCGGCTATGATGGCTACAGCTGGACCATCAAGATGTTGTGTTACAATGCTTGCTTATCCAGCAAGCTATGATGGAGTTATGAATTACAACTTTTTTTTTTTTTTGAATAGATATGAATTACAGCCTTGAAAGTGAAGATGATGTAAGGTTTACGGGAGGTTGAGTTCATCCAAGTTGAAGTCATCAGGAGGTTGAGTTCATGCAAGTTGAAGTCATGAGGTTGTTTGTTAGATTTGGATTGCCATGTCGGCAGAAGTTGTTATGAATGAGTGACTCCTTGATTCTAGGAGGAGTTAGCTAGAGATTACTGAGTTAGCAACATGTGCGTGTGTGTGTATATATATATATATATATATATATATATATATATATATATATATATATATATGATAGTCCTCGTGTAAATTAATAGATGTATGGAATAATTGGGCCGACCTATAGTATTTTGGGGCCTAGACAAAAATAAAAAATTATGTCCTTTTAGAAGTCATCTTTATATTCCTCTTATCTCGAATAAGTTAAAAATATTGTTGCATAATAGAATAAAAAACTGCAATTATTTCAAGTCGGCCTAAAAAATTACCATTACAATCATCTCCAGATTTATCATTTGATCCACAAAATATCAAATTATGAATAGCAAGACATATCACAACCGCAATAACTTTAATAATGACTTGCTTTCAATACAATTGATCATTTTTCATTCTTTCTAATTCTATGTTATTAATTGTTTGTGAATTACCCAATTTCTTGATTAACTCACTCCAACCATGCATATTAATGAGGTGTACAAGGCAGTTTTCATGTTGTGTAAGTTTTTCGCTCACATATTTCCAATCCCTAATTCTTTCCTTAGCTAATTGACTTCGTGAATGAATTACTTGAAATAACTTACAACAAAAACAAAACACTTTATCCAACTCTTTTGAGTACACTAGCCATTTTCG
This sequence comes from Xanthoceras sorbifolium, assembly GCA_003430845.1. Classification (NCBI taxonomy): domain Eukaryota; kingdom Viridiplantae; phylum Streptophyta; class Magnoliopsida; order Sapindales; family Sapindaceae; genus Xanthoceras; species Xanthoceras sorbifolium. The sequence goes on from CM010619.1 coordinate 2,298,238, forward strand.
ATCACAAGTTTCCCCATTTCGTAACATTCGAATGTATAAGTCTGAGGAAAAATGTCTATTATGTTCATCCAAAGGATAATTGACAATATGCTCTCTTTTTGGGCCTTGTTCATCTCTCATGTTTCCATGAATACTATCACAAAATCTTAGATAAAAAATATCCAAATCATTTTCATTTTCTACCAATTCTTCCAAATTAGTTTGTTGTTCAGACTCAATACCTAAATCTTCAATTAAATTTTCTGTGGTTGAATCATCTAATTTGAAAAAATATTTTCCAAGAGACTCTCTAAGAGATTGGGCAATCTCTTCATTTTTTTTTCTTTTTCAATCTTTTAGCAGATCTAGAAAGTTGTTTCCTATGAACCATTTTGCTAATTATAGACCAAATCAAACAAAGACAAATAAAAATAAAACAATTAAAAATTTACAATATTCTGATAATAAATATTGATAATGATCTAAATTGTTAATTATTTAATAAAGAACAATTGAACCTGATCGTTAAGGGAGGTGTGAACAGCAAAACATGTTATATTCTGCAATTTGTGACATGAAAACTTTAATTAAAGATTTGAAATAAAAGGTTTCAAAAGCAAAAAGTAAAATAGAGATAATTAATTTCACTTACAGTATAGAATAAAAATCTATAAATAGAGTAGAGGAATTGGCAGACAAGCGTCGGCGATTTAGGTCCAATTTCTGCTGCAGTGCTGCTTAGCTCTTATCCAGATCTCGATGGCGTCCAACGGTCGAGCTCAAGATGGTCAATGAGTCAATGGAGCTGGAGGACCCCAATCTCCAAACATACTCATAGCTCTTCAAACGTTTTAGAAAAAACAAACAAAACAAAAACTGTTTTAATAATTGTTTTGGGCATGGGGGACCCCAATCTCCAAACATACTCATGAGTTAGCTTTTCATTTTTTTTTTAAAAGAAGTTAGCTTTTCATTTGCTTTAACGTTATAGAAAAAAAAAAAAAAAACTGTTTTAAGAATTGTTTTGGATTTGGACAAATAAAAACTATTTGGGCCTGAAACAGTAACTATTAAATCTAATATGTATGGTGCCCCTAATATAAGTTGGGCCCAGGGCGATCGCTCTGTTCGCCCTGTGCCTCCGTCGGCCCTGGGAATAATCAACAACGAATTTTCTTTGCATTCTCTTAAGTTTATCAATGGAATTTCTTTGAGAATTTGCACAAACACCTGGTAACAGATATCAAACACTTTGCTTGATTGTATTTTTTCTTTGTTATATAATTTTACATGGTATTAGAGCCTTTAATTAACGTTATATGAGGCCTGGGCCGAGGTCTACCAAACAACAACTCAAAAACGGTGGCCGAAGCCAACCGGGCTCACATGTGAGAGGACATGTTAGTGAACCCACATGTGAAGCTAATAGAAAATATGATGAATCCCACATTAGAAAAATATAAAGCAATATAAGGGTGTGTGTATATATATATATATATATATATATATATATATATATATATATATATATATATATCAAGTGGTGACATAACCCAATATGCTAGTCTTTCGGCAGGGGCGGAACAGTAAGAGAATATTTGGGGGGGCCAGACTATATGTATTTAATTTTTTAACATATAAATAAAATATTAAAAAAAAATTACATGCAAATTTTTTTTTTTCAAACATGTGGGGGGGGGGGCCCTCAAAGGGGTCCGCCCCTATCTTTTGGGTTATAATATTATAATATAGACACCACTTCTCATTGTTGGGAATCCGGTCCGATTCCCGGCGCAGCGGAAGTTGCAAACTGTATGCAGACACGCAAATCTGCACAGGGCACACATATGGAAGCAAGCAAAATAGTAAAGGAGACAGCAATTTTTTACGTGGTTCGGCAATCAACTGATTCCTACAGCCACGGAGCGCACCAGCACTCAATCCACTATGAAAGAGCTATAACAACAACACTTATACGAAAAACTCTCACACAGTTTTTTCTCTCACGTGTGTTTATACTCTCACTCTCTCTCAGTGTTTCCACTTACGGAACAGCATACCTGGGCTCCTCATCGGGGTCACCCCCCGGATCTCCCGGAACCGCACCTGGGCTCTTCATCGGGGTCATCGCCCCGGATCTCCCGGAACCGCACCTGGGCTCCTCATCGCGGTCATCGCCCCGGATCTCCCGGAACCGCACCTCGGCTCCTCATCGGGGTCATCGCCCCGGATCTCCCGGAACCGCACCTGGGCTCCTTATCGGGGTCATCGCCCAGGAGCTTCCAGAACTGCACCTGGGCTCCTCATCGGGGTCATCGCCCCGGATCTCCCGGAACCGTACACCTGGGCTCTTTATCGGGGTCATCCCCCTGATATCGTCTGGGCCTCCTGGCCGGATCCACCTGGGCCTCCTGGCCGGATCCACCTGGGCCTCCTGCCCGGATCGCCTGGGCCTCCTGCCCCGATCTGCCTGGGCCTCCTGCCCATATCGCCTGGGCCTCCTGCCAGGATCCGCCTAGGCCTCCTGCCCGGATCGCCTGGGCCTCCTGCCCGGATCGCTTGGGCCTCCTGCCCAGATCTGCCTGGGCCTCCTGCCCATATCGCCTGGGCCTCCTGCCCGGATCCGCCTCGGCCTCCTGCCCGGATCGCCTGGGCCTCCTGCCCGGATCCGCCTGGGCCTTCTTCCCGGATCGCCTAGGCCTCCTGCCCATACTGAGCCGCTCTTGTGGAGCTCTCTGAACTCTCTCACTTGGAGGAGATTGAGTTTTTGATTATCACAAATGAGGGGCTATTTATAGGAGATGTATGGTTACTGTTCATGATACTGTTCACGCGTATACGGTACTGTTCATATGTACTATTCACGCGTATACGTGTAGGGTCCACCAGTTAGGAACCGTTATTCACTGTTCACAGTGACGTCACTGCTTACGTCTGTTCACTGTGATGTCATTGCTTACGTCACTGTGTACTGTAGCACTGGGTCAGTCCGACACTATTCACGTATACTGCACTATTCACTATTCATATGTACAGTACTGTTCACCTGGCCAAAACTTGGGCCTGCTCCTATGCCTCTCATAGGCCTCTCCTGGGCCTGCTGTCTGGGCCTCTCCTGGGCCTGTTGTTTGGTTACTCTATTTGAGCTTGCCTCTACCTGCTCCTAGAGCCTGCTTTGAATCAACTCAGGATTCAAGCTTCACAATCCCAACACTCATAAATACATAAAAAATATAATCAAGAACTAAGTATGCAAACTAAACACATCATTAGAGAGTGTAAATGGAGACCATTTTAATTTCGCTTGACTTGTCAAAGTTATTGTTGTCTTATCTAAGAAACTAAAGGCTTATTGCATGTGCTACCGGTAATTGTAAGTACCAACAAAAGTGGTTTAGTTAAGGTTTCAATATTTTATTTGAAGACTAGCAAACTATAAGTTTAGAGGCATTCTGGTTTTAGAGTACACTTGAGACCCTTAAATTAATATTTTTAGAAAGAATGGTGCTAAACATAACATAAATAATTATCAGATAACTTAATCTTCAGTATTACATATATGATTACTAATCCCATTATGGGTCACCAATACTATATTGTATGGTCTGAAAATTTTGACAAATTTTAAAAATGAATGATTGGTAGTGCATGTTTGTTGGTTTGTCTTTGAGAAAATGTGATAAAACATTGACCATTTAATGAAATTTCTAGAGCATATCATTGGGATTTCTTGCTCTGTAAAGGAAATTGAAACACTGTGGCCTAGACATCATGCTGTATGGTCTAAAAACTGTAACAAATTTTAAAAATGAATGCTTGGTGCTATAAAACAAGTAATGTCTTTGTGAAAATTTAAGCATGTATTATAGTGTGGAACTCACATGTTATAGCCTTGGCATTTCTTACTCAATCTATAAAGTAAACTAAAACACTTGGCTTTGACACTATATTGTCTGATTTGAAGTCTTTGATGATTTTTAAAAATAAATATTTGATAGTGTAAATTCATCAGTTGTTTTTGCGAAAATGTGATAAAGCATCTTTCATTATGTGAAATCTTAAGAAACGACATTTAACATTTTCTTCTCTAAAAAGAAAATTGAAACATCGTGCCCCATCACCATGATATAAGATTTGAAGCCTCTGATAAAATGTTAAAACTTAATGTTTGGCATTGTAGTGGGCAATCGGTGTCTTAAGAAAAATGTGAAAAGCATTATGAGTGGGGCAGCTACTTAATAAATAATTTTTTTTTATTAAGGTGGGAGCTACTTGATTACTAAAGCCATGAATTTTTTTATATGGTTTCATTATATTATTATATTTCATTTTAATAATGTAATTCTGATTTTATTGTAGACTAGAGTTTGATATACCCCAATAATATAGTATTTTTGATGGGACCTGTCCCAGAATCCTTTATTGTAGATTCCAGTGGTCTCGTCGGACACTCCAATAAAAATCTCTCAGAATCTAAATGACGAAACTAGAAGATTTCATAAAGGGAACCCTTTTTATTTTTTCTAATTCTACATCATTCTAAGAGAAAGGTTGTGGATTTTTTTTAAACATAAAAACAAAGATTTTTTTTTTCCGACAAAGTCTCCCCTGTTTTTCTAAAATTTACCAAATTCGGGAGATCTGCATAAGAAATTGTACACTTCTAATTTTTATTTTCTCAACTACCACAAGACCTCTGGTCCGTCTTAAATCAACCACAACCATGTAGTATCGTTTTCAAACTACAACTAAAAATATTTGTAATTCAATTATAAACTAGTGAACTTTAACAATATACATTTTCTTATAATTTACTTTACAAATTTAATTTCAAATCTATGCATCGATATTTGATCAAAATAGATATGCTACCATATTTATATACATGACCAAGGATTTAGGAAAAATTTAATTACATAGAAAATCAATCACAAAAACGGTCGTCGACCACAACCCACTCAATTGGTCGTAGGAGATCTGGCTGCCTCAGAACTAGTACCTGCACTTGGAGGATTTTTTAAAAACATAAAAACAAAGGGTGAGCTAAAGGAGCTCAGTGAGTGCATAAAATTTTCTGCTGGGAAATCACTTGTTTCATAATATCTTTTGAAATACTCTTAAATTTTTATTTCTTAACTATTTCTAAAAACGGTAAATCTGTTTCTCTACAATCTGTTTTCTGAAATCTAGCCAAGCCTAACGTACAAATAATTCTTTAATAAATACTAAAGCATAAGCAAAACATATATTCAATTATTTATGTAAATTTAATATCCTGCATTAAAAATCTGTAAAATATTTCTGGCTTGGTTTTTATATCTGAAAATCCCAATGGAAACTATAAAGCTCTGACTCATAGGACGACTAAATTGGCGCTATACCATATGAGTGGGGTCACAAGACGACTAAACTGGCATCGCTTATCGTGACTCTGAAATAAGACATCTCACTGGCTATGTGGTAGAATTCTGCGTCGCCTACACATAGCGAGATAACACCCTATAAGTGTGAGGGCGACTCACTGGACACGACATACTCAACCCCCAGGTTAGTGACATGCCCTCCCAATACTTGCCCCATACAAATGGGGTATTCCGGTCGGGTCATAGTCTGTTTCTCTGTTTCTTTTTTGATGGGTAACCCATGGGTTTTAAAAATTATTTTCTTTACTTTAAAAATTAACTTTTAATCTAAAAGCATGAAATATACATAAAACATATATTCTCAAGTGAATATAAACTCAAACTTTTTAAGATATAAAAATACCTTAATTAAAATACACTTGGGGCATTAAGTCTATTTAGATTACAAAACACATATAAATAAATAAATGTATATAAAGTCATAAATAATTCAATTAAACTTGGAAACATACTAAAGTACATTTCAATTAAAAACATGATTTTACACTCACTATTCCGTGCTCCTCGATAGCAAAGCTCATTTTTAATATTTTTCTTCTCCTCCCACACTTGCTTTACCTCCACCTACAAATGTTATTGAGAGTGTGAAAACTTAGGTTCTGAGCGTACTGAGGGAAAACCGAGCCATCGCGAGCGTGGGTCGCAAGGATTTGCTCGCGGCGCGAGCATGGTTCGCGAGGATTTGCTCGCGGCGAGAGTGGCCAGTTCATCCAGGGAGTGTGGCGACCGATCCATCGCGAGCGTTGGTTGCGAAGAATGGGTCGCGGCGATAGTGACAATTCATCCAGAGAGTGTCGCGACCGAGCCATCGCGAGCTTTGGTCGCGACAGCTCGATCGCGACGGCAGAAATTCTGACCTAAAGTCAGCACCTATAAATAGAAGAGTTTGAAAAAAAACCTAGAGGTTGATTTTGCCAGCAGCACGAAAATAGCTTTGAAGGGGTCAAGAGCTCATCTCCTTCAACACTTGCTTGTCCTTGGGTGGCATCATAATGGGTTTCATCAATCTTTTCTCTCTTCTTGTTGTAGTATTGATTATTATGTTGAACTAATTTCCTAGTTATGTGGTCAATGGACCAAGATTGAGATTCAATGGTGTAATTGACTGAACATTTCTATATATATATATATATTTAGAGATTTGTTGCTAGAGGATTTAATCTATTAGTACATTAATCTTATTGTTTGCATTACGAAAGTGTCTGCATGAATTTTGGTTTATGATTAATATGGAAATTATTATCTCTATGAGAAATCATTAGGGTATGAATGAGTTTAGTGATAGTCTAGCAATAATAGTTAAGTTGATTGAGCCACGAAAGTGTTAATTGACCTAAAGAAGTGCAACTATATTGGGTGTTTGATTGCATCACTTAATGGCCATTGGGTGAAGTTAATGAATTCGAATCATCAATGCATGACAATAATTTGATGAGCCAATGTTAGGAAATACTTCTATCTTAAATATATATTAAGCTTCAATAAGTTGATTACACCAGTGACTCTCATGAATGTTTCCATTCGACCGCGTAACACTTCCTTACATTTGAATACATTCCTTCGTTACTAATAGCCTTGTTGAATTTAATTTCACCAACATCATTCTAAAAATCATTGACTTGAATTTCTGAACTTTTATAACATCTTTAGTTAAGTATTGGTAACCACCTCTTCCTTGTGGATTCGACCCCGTACTCACGGGAATATATTACTTCGACACATCCTGCACTTGAGATATTATTCCCACGTGTTTGAGCGTGTCAAGTTTTTGGCGCCGTTGCCGGGGAAGTAGTTACGGTTGCTAGTACTACGCTAACGATTGTTGTTTTTATTTGTTTCATTTCTCTATTACATCCTTAGTTTGGTTTTGTTTTGTTCTCAGGTACTTGTGCATAATTGTATGCGAGGTCGTCGTTCTCAAGAAGGAGAGCTGTTGCCACTGAACGATAACATCAACAGAGTCAACAGAATCGCATATAACCCAACTGATTCTAATTCTTCCACTTCAGAATCTGAGATGATGGAAGAAAGAGTAGATGAGGCCGAAAGGAGACAAATGCAGAATCAATACGAGGAGCCTGTCATGCCTCCAGTCATGCGTGATTATGCACTACCAGTAATTGAAACTTCTCAATTGTTCATTTTACTGGATGAAATGTCTAGGAACTATGAGTTGAAGAATATCCACTTCAACATGCTGCCATATTTCCACGGAGCAGCTGGTGAAGATCCTTTGACATTTATGCGGGAGTTCTATAGCATAATCACAACTTTCCCTCTTCAGAGGTTGTCTGAAGAGCAGCTCTGGATGCGATGCTTCCCATACACAATGAAAGATGTAGCTAAGCAGTGGCTTATGACTCTTCCAGCAGGGTCTCTTTGCACATGGTCAGCAGTTTACAAGAAATTTATGGGGAAGTTCTATTCCCATCAGAAGATCGCAGAGATAAGAAACAAGATAGCTTGTTTCACTCAGGCAGATGGAGAGTCATTTCATGAAGCTTAGGATCGCTACAAGTTGCTGTTAAATCATTATCCTCACCATAGGTACCCTTTGGAGTTACAGAATCAGTTTTTCTATGATGGATTGACTCTGAATTGTCAGGCCACAGTCGACAATGCTGCAGGGGGAGCCATTGCAGAAAAGACTATGGAAGAGACCTTCCAGCTCTTTGAAAAATTGGGTGCAAATTCACAGCAAAAGAGTGTTAGGGGGAAGAAACCAGGAGTTTACGAGATGAAAACCACTCCAGGAATGGTTCAGCAAATGGCAGAACTTAGCAGGGAAGTGCAGAGTCTAGTATCTTCTAGAGGAAAGAGACCTGATGTTGCATGCTCCATCTGTGGAATTAATGGGCATGAGTTTGATGAGTGCTCATCCAGGGAGACTTGTCAAGAGTTTGAACAGGAGCAAGTCCAGGCACTTAATGACTATCCACAGCGACAAAGGAACGACCCATACTCCAACAATTATAATCCAGGATGGAGAAATCATCCAAACTTTTCCTGGAGAGATAATCAGCAACAATAGGGGCAATATCAAGCTAATCCTCCCCAGAGGTTTCAACCATTTCAACAGAACCAATACCAATCAAATGCTCAGAATTCTTATAATCAACGGGCTGGTCCTTCATTTCAACAAGTCAAACCATCGCTTGAGGATAAATTTGACAAGCTGATGCAAATGTTTCAGCAACAAGAGGCATCCACCAGGAAGATTGAAGTACAAGTTGGGCAACTCGCTGAAGCCCTGCAACAACAAGTTCCAGGGAAGTTTCCAAGTCAACCAGAGCAATCAAAGGCAGTGACAGTCTTACGCAGTGGTAAGGTGGTTAATAATAAGGTTGGGGATGAACTTTCTAATGAATTTGTTAATGATGCAGGTACAGGGATACTTCCAGATTCTCTAGTTACAAAAGAGAAAGAAGTCTTTCATCCTATAAAGGAACCTATTCTTTCCAAGGCTGCAGATCCTTTTGTCCCTCGTGTTCCATTTCCGGGTCGCCTCCAGAAGAGCAAGAATGACTTGGCATTTAAAGACATCTATGACATTCTCTCAAAGGTCAACGTCAACTTGCCATTGCTGGAAATGATTCAGAAAATGCCAGCATACGCTAAGTTCTTTAAGGAGCTTAATACACGGAAAAGGCATTATGGGCACAACGAGCGGGTCATGATTTCAGAAACTGTGAGTGCAGTTTTGCAGCAGAAACTTCCACCCAAATTGAAGGACCCTGGGAGTTTCAACATAGACATCACTGTGGGAAATACCAAGAAGGAAAGGGCAATGCTAGATCTTGGGGCTAGCATCAATCTGATGCCTTATTCAGTCTACGAGCAGTTGGGTTTGCATGATTTGAAACCCACATCTATGTCATTGCTACTCGCGGATCGTTCTACATGACATCCGCGGGGGATTATTGAAGATATACTCATTCAGGTCGATAAACTGATTATTCCTACTGACTTCGTCATCCTCGACATGGATGATGAGAGAGCAACAGAGAAGGATCTTCCAATTCTCTTGGGGAGACCATTCATGACGACTGCCAAAACAATTATCGACGTGCAAAATGGAAAACTGTCTATGACAGTCCTTGATGAAACAGTCGAATTTAAGGTATTTGATTCTTTACCTTATCCTGTGGGTTCTCATGATTGTTTTCAAATTGATATTATAGATTCAATGGTCGATGAGGAATTCACTCAAGAGGAGCTAGAGGAGCTTATGGAATTAGAGAGAGAGTTGGAAGTAGAGGAAAATTGGGAGGAAGCTGATGAAACAGAACTTGAAGCAGATTTGGGCATAGACCATACAGAGAAATGGGAAACTGCTGTACTGCCTTCAACTATCAATCCACCCAAATTGGAGCTAAAACAACTACCTGCCAATCTCAAATACACCTTTTTGGGTGAGAAGGAGACTTTACCAGTCATCATTGCCTCAGATCTGAATGACTTTGAAGAGAGCAGACTGACAGATGTGCTCAAGAAATATAAAGCAGCAATTGGATGGTCAATAGCAGATATTAAGGGAATCAGCCCTACAGTCTGCATGCACAAAATCCTGTTAGAAGATGATGCCAAGTCATTCAGAGACTCCCAGAGGAGACTCAACCCCAACTTGAAAGAAGTGGTGAGAGAGGAGATACTAAAGTTGCTAAATGTTGGTATCATATACCCAATCTCTGACAGCAAATGGGTAAGTCCTATTCACTTGGTTTCGAAGAAGTCAGGTATCACGGTGGTTGAGAATGATAAAAATGAATTAATACCAACTAGAATGACCACTGGGTGGCGAGTCTGTATAGACTACAGGAAGCTCAACAAAGCAACAAGGAAGGATCACTTTCCTTTGCCTTTCATTGATCAAATGCTTGAGCGACTTGCAGGTCATGCTTATTATTGTTTGCTAGATGGTTTCTCGAGGTACAATCAAATACCTATAGCCCCAGAAGATCAAGAGAAGACCACATTTACTTTTCCATTTGGGACATATGCTTACCGTCGGATGCCATTCGGACTATGCAATGCACCTGCCACATTCCAACGGTGCATGATGTCCATCTTCTCCGACATGATAGAGAGGTACATGTAGGTATTTATGGATGATTTCTCTGTTTTTGGTAATTCTTTTGACTCATGTTTAGTGCATTTATCATCTGTGTTAGAGCGATGTGTAGAGACTAATTTGACATTGAGTTGGGAGAAAAGCCATTTCATGGTTAAGCAGGGCATTGTTTTAGGACATGTTATATCTAATAGAGGTATAGAGGTAGATAAAGCAAAGACCGATGTGATTGAGAAACTTCCCCCACCCACTTCGGTGAAGGGAATTAGGAGCTTCCTTGGGCACACAGGGTTTTATAGGCGATTTATTAAAGATTTTTCAAAAATTAGCAAACCCATGTGTGATTTGTTGTCCAAGGATGTTGTTTTTAATTTTGATCGGTCATGTTTAGTTGCTTTTAATACATTGAAAGCCAAACTAATTACTGCCCCCATTCTCATGGCCCCTGATTGGTCTTTACCTTTTGAGATCATGTGTGATGCATCAGATTATGCGGTAGGGGCTGTTCTAGGACAGCGTGTTGACAAACTTCCACATGTCATTTACTATACTAGTCGCACTTTGAATGCCGCCCAAATGAATTATTCTACTACTGAAAAGGAGTTATTAGCGGTTGTGCATGCATTAGAAAAATTTAGATCATATCTCATTGGGTCTGAAGTCATCATATATTCTGATCATAGTGCATTAAAGTATTTACTGACAAAGAAGGAAGCAAAACCGAGATTAATCCGGTGGATCCTGTTGCTGCAAGAGTTTAATATAGAAATCAGTGACAAGAAGGGAAGCGAGAATGTGGTTGCAGACCATCTGTCTCGACTTCTGGACTATGATGACAACCAAGCAAGAGATGCTGCTATACCAATACAAGAGAGTTTTCCAGACGAGCAGCTATACGAATCCGGTGGATCCTGTTACTGCAAGAGTTTAATATAGAAATCAGGGATAAGAAGGGAAGCGAGAATGTGGTTGCAGACCATCTGTCTCGACTTTTGGACTATGATGACAACCAAGCAAGAGATGCTGCTATACCAATACAAGAGAGTTTTCCAGACGAGCAGCTATACGAAGTGCACACTGAGGAACCTTGGTATGTCGATCTTGTTAATTATATATCTGACCGTATTTTGCCTGCAGATATGTCATCACAGCAAAAGAAGCGTCTATATGCATCTGCCCGGTATTATTATTGGGACGATCCATACCTTTTCAGACTTGGAGCCGATCAGATTGTGCGGTGATGTGTTCCAGAGTCTGAGCAGACAAGTGTGCTACAATTCTGTCACGATGGGCATTGTGGAGGGCATTTTGGAGCTAAGAAGACAGCTCTAAAAATTCTGCAGTCTGGATTTTATTGGCCGACGTTGTTTAAAGATGCCTACAGTTATTGTTTAACATATGATAGGTGTCAACGTCTGGGCGGAATTGGCAAAAAGGATGAGATGCCACTTACCAACAACTTGGTAGTGGAATTGTTTGATGTATGGGGGATAGACTTCATGGGACCTTTCCCTACCTCATTTGGGTACAACTACATCTTGGTAGCGGTTGATTATGTCTCCAAATGGGTGGAGGCATTGGCGACACGGACAAATGATAGCGCCACGGTTGTCAGTTTTCTGAGGGAGATTATCTTTGCTAGGTTTGGCACTCCTAGGGCTATTATTAGTGATGGGGGGAGTCATTTTTGCAATAGATCCTTTGCGACATTACTAAAAAAATACAACATCTCTCACAAGGTGGCAACTCCATATCATCCGCAGACATCAGGTCAAGTTGAGGTGAGTAATCGTCAAATCAAGTAGATACTTGAGAAGATGGTGAATTCAACATGCAAGGACTGGGCCAGCAAGTTGAATGATGCTTTACGGGCTTACCGAACTGTATTCAAAACACCAATTGGAATGAGTCCTTATAGGTTGGTCTTTGGTAAAGCGTGTCACCTGCCAGTTGAGTTGGAACATCGAGCGTATTGGGCTATTAAGAAGTTCAATTTTGATATGGATAAAGCTGGTGAGGAGCGGAAACTACAACTAACTGAGTTAGAAGAATTGAGGCTGCATGCATATGAGAATGCAAAGCTATACAAGGAGCGAACGAAAGCTTATCATGACAGGAGGATTCACTTCAGAGTGTTCGAGATCGGTATGAGAGTGCTCTTGTTCAATTCCCGGCTCTGATTGTTTCCTGACAAGCTTAAATCCAGATGGTCCGGACCGTTTCGAATAAAAGAAATTTTTCCACATGGAGCTATAGAAGTGGAAGATGAGAAGACTGGAACCTCATTCAAAGTTAATGGACAACGTTTGAAGCAATACCATGGTGAGATTCCTCCGAGGACCGTTGTCCATTTCATTGAGCCAGTCGATGTCCCTTGAGGGAACGCACCGTCTTGCCTAGACGTTAAATCGTGCACTTGGTGAGAGGTAACCCACCCATGTAAGTTTTATTTATCGCAAGTTTGATTGTTTTTAGTTTTGCATTTCTAGTTGTTTGATATTTAGATTGCTTTTGTGTAATTTATTTTATTTTATTTAAGGTCAGGTTTTTTGATGTGTTTTGTGTTTTTGTGGTGCACCAGGGAATAGAGTAAAAAAAAAAAAAAAAAAATTCAGTGAGCATCGCGATCACTCTTCGCGACCGTTGGTCGCGATGAGCAATCGCGATACTCACTGCCCCAAAAACTCAAAAAGAATTTTAAAACGAAAACCTTCATAGTGAGCATCGCGATCACTCTTCGCGACCGTTGGTCGAGATGAGCAATCGCGATACTCACTGCCTCCACAATAAAAATTTTGTCAAAACTTCCCAGTGAGCAGCGCGATCACTTTTCGCGACCGTTGGTCGCGATGAGCAATCGCGATACTCACTGCCAGCCACGAACAAAATGCATTGCGAGCAAGACCTCGCGACCACTGTTCGCCATGGCTCCTCGCGATGCAGTCTCACTTAATCAAACGGCAGCGTTTCAACCAAACAGGAGGTCTCGCGATCAAAGTCTCGCGACCTTTGGTCGCGACAGAGCGTTCATGATGACGAATTGGGATTAAATCCCTAGCTTGCGCGACAACCCACCATTTCATCTGTAGCACTCGCGATTGCAAAGAGGCCGAATCTCTTCATCTTCTTCATCTCCAACTTGGGTTTTTGAGACTCATTGCAAGGTATTTGCTTCCCACTCTTCCCTAGTTTAGTTTTTGTTAAAGCAAGATGGACTTCAATGGTTGGATTTGGGAGTGATATAGTGCCTAGGAGTGTTGTGGGTTGTGGAGTGTTATTATATTCGGTGATTGTGTTTTGTGAAGTTGAGAAGTGATTATTGACAGTAGTATGCTACTGTAGTGCTTGTGTTCGTGTTGGTTTTGTGCTTTGTTTTAGGAGAATTGTTTTTCAACGGATTCTTGAATTGGTGGGTATGGCAAGACTCAAGGATTTCAATGAGGAGTACCCTCACCGCTATGCTTCGTCATCTTCCAAAGAAAAGGGTAAACAAAAACAGGGTGGTGCCAAAGGCAAAAAGAAGGTCCCCGAACCACCAAAACCGTGGAATGTGGGTGATCCGAACCCCAAATTTCCAGCCCGGTTGAAGGCCCAAGCAGACCGGCAGCTTCTCCTGGAGCGGGGCATTAATGTGGAAGAATTGTCCACCACCTTCGTTGCCAACCATGTTGATCAGCAGGGGTGGGGCAACTTTGTGCGACTACCGAACCGGGCGAATGAGAATGTGGTTCGCGAGTTTTATGCGGCCATGTACCTACCTCATTTTCATAACCATGGTATAGTGCCAGTTAAGGGGGTTCAGATTCGGATCACCCCAGAGATTATTAATCAGCATTTCGGCACAGTCCCGCAGCCACATCTCCGCCTAGGGTATCCAGAGCTACCACTATTTTCGGATCACAACTCAGAGTTGGCCGCTAGTTTAAGGATGTCAGGAGAGGGGGTGTGGCACGAAGGCGATGGCTCTATCAGGCACCGACAGCTGCACATTGATGCAGCATTTTGGCAGGTCTTCGCTGATTTTTCCTTGAGGCCAACCAAGCATCACATAACACTTATCATGGAGACCGCTCGGTTGATTCACTGTATCCGGGCGGGTCTAGCTTTAGACATAGGGGTCCTGATTCGCGATGAGATACTCCATGCTGGCCGGCGCTTGCGGGGTGTATTGCCATTTCCATGCTTGATTACTCACATCTGCGCTTCACATGGCCTCGATGTTTATGCTGAGGCAGAGCTACAGCACCTCCACGTCCCACTCCCAAACATGAATAGGACGACTTATAATGACCTGGCAAGACGGAGAGGGCTGCCACTACTTGGAGTACCGGAACCCCAGCCTTTGGCAAAGGATGAGGCTATGGATGATGTGCTTGCAGCTATTGCTGCCTTTGACGAGGGTGAGGACGATCTCCAGGATTCACCAGGAGTAGCCGCCAGGGCTAATAGACCGACCAGAGCAGGCAGTTCCCGAGCACGAGCAGAGGGAGCGGGGGAGAGCTCTCAGTAGGGCCAGGTTATGAGGGCCTTGCAGAACATTCAGAGTCGGTTGACCGATATGCAGCTGCACTTTGATCAGCGTATGGATCGACAGGATGCAGTCATCGACGACATTAGTAGTGGCCTCGAGACACTCACCTCAGATTTGAACAAGAAGGGTTTGCTAGTGCAAACATACCATCGCAAGAGGGCGCGTTCTGAGTCCGAGTCCTCGAGTCAGCAGCCACAGCCACCCCCACCACCACCGTCAGCATGACTCTCCATTATTTATCCATGTGACTGTTTTTATGAACTTTGTTTTTTTACTTTTTCTTTTTATATTCTGTTTTGAACTCTTTCTTTGCTTTGCACATGGATTATCTTAATGTCAGTTTCCTTTGTTTTTAAACTCCATATTTGCACTATTTTTCCTACTGTTTCCTTGTGCTATGCTGTTAACCATTGAGGACAATGTTTCATTTAGGTTTGGGGGTGCATTTGTGTTCCTATTTTTTTTTTTCTGTTTTAGAGCTGTTTTAGGATGTCTTGAGCTATATTTACATTTCGTATGGATATCTAAATAATTGTGCACTGTGTTGAACATGGATTCCACAGAGTTTTATCTAGTATGTTTCCAATCTGAGTTTTGTACATTAAAGTCATGTGAGTTCTAACATCTTGCCATTTTAACATGTAAGCCTTTCAACTAGTGAGCTTAGATTAATAGTAGAGACTTCCATTGGTGAGAATCGATCCATATCATATTTTTCTGAGAGTTGTCGTTTCTATTCTTATATACGCACTCGTGGTTATTGAAATTAGATTGATCTCTATAGGTTTGCATTGGATGTTAAAGAACTGCCATTATAAGAATCTTGCATATTTGTGGAATGATGATTTGAGTGAAATTTGGAGAAGTGATTTAAGGCATGGTGTTGAAATTCCTAAAAAGTTTAATGTTTTCCCACCCATGAGTAATGTGCTCCATAACCTTGTTTCAGCCAAACACTTTAGCCCTTTAAAAGAAAGAAAAGAAAAGAAAAGAAAAAGAAAAGAAAAAAAAAAGAAAAAGAAAAGAAAAGAAAAGAAAGTAATGAAAGAATAAATTTATATATATATATATATATATATATATATATATATATATTGAGAAAATAAAAATGTTGAGAGCTGATTAAATCCCTATGTAAACGAGGGTGAGGTTCTCTACCTATTTCCAAGTTGATTGGATTCGGTTTTCCGCCCTTTGTACAGCCTAGCCCTTATGCACATTACAACCTTAAATGCTTTTTGATCTCCTAATAACACTCAATATTGTTGTTTGATACTATATGCAGTGATGCTTACGTTCGTAATGTTTAATATCGTTCATGAGATCCTTTGATTACAAATGTTGTTTCTTTCTGATTATTATATATACGACTTCTTTTTGTATTCTTTTGCTCATTAATTCCAGTCGTATGTTATTGAGAGTGTGAAAACTTAGGTTCTGAGCGTACTGAGGGAAAACTGGTTAGCTTAGAGTCGAAGCGAATTACATCCAAGGCTCACGAAATATGAAAGGATTGTGGTTTTTAATGTTTTGATTATCAGTGTCTTAATGAAATATTTGATGCACCGATTTGGTTGGAAATCGGTTAGTTTGACTTAGTGTCATTTTATGTGCTTTCACGTTTATGCCTTTGTTTGGATTGATATGCGGGTGTGTATGTGGCTCCGGTATCATGGTTGTGGGCTAGTTTTCTATTAGTTGTATTTTTGTTTTATTTATTTTCTTCTTGTTGTGCCAATTTGCTTGAGGACAAGCAAAATATAGGTTTGGGGGTATTTGATCAGTTCATATTTGTTACTCTTTTTGAGCCCTTTACCCGTGTCTTTCATGCTTATTTTCATGTGAATTTTGCGCTTTTGATATGTTTGTTGAGCTTGCGCAGATTTTAGGTGTTTATAATGGTGTTGTACGATAGATGAAGTTTTGGGCTGAAACCATGCAATTCTGGATCATGAAGCTTCACTAAATAATCTTCGCTACCATCGCGACCGAGCCATCGCGAGTGTTAGTCGTGAGGATTTGCTCGCGGCGAGAGTGGCCAATTCCTCCAGGGAGTGTGGCGACCGAGCCATCGCGAGCGTGGGTCGCAAGGATTTGCTCGCGGCGCGAGCATGGTTCGCGAGGATTTGCTCGCGGCGAGAGTGGCCAGTTCATCCAGGGAGTGTGGCGACCGATCCATCGCGAGCGTTGGTTGCGAAGAATGGGTCGCGGCGATAGTGACAATTCATCCAGAGAGTGTCGCGACCGAGCCATCGCGAGCTTTGGTCGAGACAGCTCGATCGCGACGGCAGAAATTCTGACCTAAAGTCAGCACCTATAAATAGAAGAGTTTGAAAAAAAACCTAGAGGTTGATTTTGCCAGCAGCACGAAAATAGCTTTGAAGGGGTCAAGAGCTCATCTCCTTCAACACTTGCTTGTCCTTGGGTGGCATCATAATGGGTTTCATCAATCTTTTCTCTCTTCTTGTTGTAGTATTGATTATTATGTTGAACTAATTTCCTAGTTATGTGGTCAATGGACCAAGATTGAGATTCAATGGTGTAATTGACTGAACATTTCTATATATATATATATATATATTTAGAGATTTGTTGCTAGAGGATTTAATCTATTAGTACATTAATCTTATTGTTTGCATTACGAAAGTGTCTGCATGAATTTTGGTTTATGATTAATATGGAAATTATTATCTCTATGAGAAATCATTAGGGTATGAATGAGTTTAGTGATAGTCTAGCAATAATAGTTAAGTTGATTGAGCCACGAAAGTGTTAATTGACCTAAAGAAGTGCAACTATATTGGGTGTTTGATTGCATCACTTAATGGCCATTGGGTGAAGTTATTGAATTCGAATCATCAATGCATGACAATAATTTGATGAGCCAATGTTAGGAAATACTTCTATCTTAAATATATATTAAGCTTCAATAAGTTGATTACACCAGTGACTCTCATGAATGTTTCCATTCGACCGCGTAACACTTCCTTACATTTGAATACATTCCTTCGTTACTAATAGCCTTGTTGAATTTAATTTCACCAACATCATTCTAAAAATCATTGACTTGAATTTCTGAACTTTTATAACATCTTTAGTTAAGTATTGGTAACCACCTCTTCCTTGTGGATTCGACCCCGTACTCACGGGAATATATTACTTCGACACATCCTGCACTTGGGATATTATTCCCACGCGTTTGAGCGTGTCAAAGAGAAAGAGAAGAAGAGAAGAGAAAGAAAAAGAAAAGAAGAAAGGAAAAGAAAAGGAAAAAGGAAATCCAGAAGAAAAACCGTGCGAAAAATGAAATCCAGGTTGGTGTACACTTCTTTTCGAAAACCTTTGTGTTTTTGATTTGAATCTAAGTTTTGAATCTAAGTTTATTTGAATATTTTGATGAATATTTATTTACATGTATTTTTGATTTGAATATTCTGAATATTCTGATTAAATCGATTTTTGATTTACAACGGGTATTTGAAAAGAAATTGTTTAAGAGTTATAATTGTTGATTTCGAAAGAAAGGGACAGTTTTGATATGACATGTTATGAAATGTGTGGATTATGTATTTCGAATATTGTTTGAATATGTTGATTCTTGGATTTTAATTTGAATTGTGAAACTGTTGTTTAATTGGAAAAAGAAAATAACGAATGGATGACTGTTATATCTCGCGGGGCAACCTGACAAGGTCTAGTTTAGGCGAATCCCGGAGATAGCCATTGTACTAATAGTGATGATTGCTGCATCTCGCGGGGCAAACCTGGCAAGTCCAGTTTAGGCGAATCCCGGAGATAGCCATTGTACTGATAGTGATGATTGCTGCATCTCGTGGGGCAAACCTGGCTGAGTCCTGCTTAGGCGAATCCCGGAGACAGCTAGTGCACTGTATGCCTGACTGTTATATCTCGCGGGGCAAACCTGATATAATCCAGTTTAGGTGAATCCTGGAGGTGAACGTCACACTGATGTACAGATATTGAAATGTATGCTGAGTATACGACCAAAATGAAGAATGAAAGTGAATAAAATGTTTATTAAAATGTTACAGAATAAATAAAATGATTATAAAAGAACTGGAAGCTGAATATTGTATGCTTTATTGATTGAATTTAGATGTTTTTGTAAAACTGTTTGTATATGACTTATTTCAGTAAGAAAGTTAAAGATTGAAATGTTTTTATATGATCGTAGTGAAATATTATGAAATGATGAAAATTGAAATGTTTTTATTATGAAATGATTATTTATTTTGATACTTGAGCTAAGTGTACACCCACTAGGCATTATTGCTTAGCGCGTTGATTTTATCACGCGCAGGTATCAGAGACACAGGGAGAAATAAAGGATAGAGAAGAAGTAACAGCAGATTGAAGGTCCAGAGTCACAGTTTCTTTTGAGTAGTTATAAGTGAATATTATTTGTATATTGTATTTAGTGAAGCATGCATATACAGAAATCTGTAATTTGACATGTATTTATATGTTTTGTGATATGTGTTTTATGATTTATATTATTTGCAAATGTTTGTAAATGTTAATTAAATATGTTTTGTTTGAAAATGATTGGAAGTCGCACTAATCGGCAGAGTGCGCAGTGATTTGAAAATATGGATATAGAAGTGTTGAAAGTATATTGTTTTATATTTGTTGTATTGAAACCAGGTTTTTGGGAAATCCGAAAAATAGAGTAACCTCTGCCGAAATTTTTAAAATAATGATTTGATGGGCTCACTAGAAACATATTTTAAATTATAAATTGAAACGATTTTCAATGGTTTGATATATATAAAGTGAATTTAGAAAGTTTTGAAAACCCGGTAGCGCTCCCTGGGTCGATCCAGTCGGGTCGGGTCAGGGGGTGTTACAAAAAATTATAAAGAGTAGGTGTTCTTAGAGTGCATGTTGACCAAACTGGGTTTTTCTGTGGCTTGGATTGACAGGATTATACGTTGTGTGATGTCTGTGTCTTACTCGTTTTTGCTTAACGGGGAGGAGTGTGGTTTGGTCAGGCCGACTCGTGGTTTGCAGTAAGGAGATCCCCTTTCTCCTTATCTCTTTCTGATTTGTGCGGAAGGGTTGTCTCGGTTGCTTTCTAAGGTGGAGGATGATCGGTTAATTTCGGGATTTTGTTGTAGTATATATTCTCCTTCTATTTCACACCTACTTTTTGCTGATGATAGTCTGTTATTTGTAAGGGCATCGAATTCAGAATGTATTAATGTTAAAAAAAATTCTTGTTGATTATTCGTTGGCTTCGGGTCAGGTAGTTAATTTTGAGAAGTCTGCGATGTGTTGTTGTAAGCAAGTTTCTGAGATGAAGGCGCAACACCTTGCTAGTATTGTGGGGGTTCAGTTAGTAGGGTGTAATGAGAGGTATTTGGGTCTTCCAAGTTTTGTTGGGAAAAACAAAAGCAGCTTTTGAATAGTATTAAGATTCGGGTGTAGGACAAACTTAAGGGTTGGAATTGTAAGTTCTTTTTGGCTGAAGGTTCTTTTGAAAGTTGTGGTTCAATCTATTCCGGCGTATAGTATGAATTTATTCAGATTGCCTAAAGCTTTGATTGTTGATCTTCATAGATTATGTGCGCTATTTTTTTTTTTTTGGGGAGGAGATGGGGGATGTAACGCCCCTTGATCCGACCTGTCTGGATCGACCCAGGGAGCGCTACTGGGTTTTTAAAACTTTTCTTAATTCTATTTATAATCTGAAAACCAAATAATTTATAATTTAAAATCATTTCTAGTGAGCCCATCAAAAATCAGTTTTAAAAATTTCGGCAGAGTTCCCTCTGTTTTTCTGATTTGCCAAAACCTGTTTTCAACAAAAGTCCAACACAATATAATTTCAACACTTCTTCTAAATCAAACTTTCAATCAATTGCGCACCCTGCCGTTTAGTGCGACTTTCCAAATAGTTTTAAAATAAAACATTTCATAATTCACTATTTACAATCCTTTGAAAATAAAAACAGAAACCATAAAATAATTATTTACAAAACATGATTATATAACACAATTACAAATCTCTGTATATGCATGCGTATCTAACCATATTATACAACAATATATATATATACCCCAGAAATGTGACTCTGTTCCTCTGTCTGCAGCTAACTCCTCTTCAGTCTTTTCCTTCCTCGGTATCTCTGTTCGCGCAATAAAAACCGATGCGCTAAGCATATAGCTTAGTGGGTGTACACTAAACTCAATGATCAAAATCATAAAATAATTTCATAGTAAAAATATTACAATGCTAACGTATAATACCATTATAAAATTCAATTCGATCACTGAAAGAAAACATATGAAATCAGGTTAATGAAAACATTTAAATATAATCAAGATCTCATACGAAATGCAGTTCTCAATTCTTTTCTAATCATTTTACTCAATTCATTCACAATTCTGGCCCTTTGATATACTTAACATACTTCAGGACTGGAATATGGGTCGTTCGACCTCAGTGTCTGTCTATCGAACATAACTCCCAACCCGAGGACCGGCTTTTGGGGCTCGCACTATCCAGGGGTGGTACGTATAACTCCCTACCCTAAGACCGAGTGTTCGGAACCTAGAGAGGTACATATATCCCTATCCCAGGACGAATCCTTATGAAGGTACGTGTCTCCCTACCCCAGGACGAATCCTTGGGGAGGTACGTGTCTCCCTACCCCAGGACGAATCCTTGGGGAGGTACATAATATCAACATCAATATCAATAACGGTGCAGTACTGCTAAATGAGCCCAGCTGGTATATCAACCTCCTATATCCGCATATATGTCCAAGTATTCTAGGGCCATTTCAATATAACATTTTCACATAACAACTGTAATTCATAAATCGACTTTAAACTCAACTAATATAAAATTCAATCGATATTAGTAAAACATATATACATGATTTCATGGAAATTCAACTATTAGTTCATACGATATTTTGAAACAATTTATTTCAACATATTCAAACAAATCAAAATACAGTTAAGCATAATACTTGATATACGATTAAATCGAAATCGTTCAACTGGAAAAACAATATAAACATATAGTTGCTAAATTATCCAAAAATCTCAAATTCAAACTGAAAACACATAATAATTTTCATAAAGATTTCAAAATGAGTGTACACCAACCTGGATACCGTTTTACCGATTATTTCTTTTCTAGATTTCTTCTTCCTTTTCCTTTTCTCTCTTTCCTTCTCTTTTCCTTTCTCCTTCTCTTTTCCTTTTCCTTTCCTTTTCTTCTTTTTCTTCTTCTTCCTCTTCTCTTTTCCTTCTTATTCTTCTTCTTCTTCCTCTTCTCTTCTCCTTCTTCTTCTTCTTCTTCTTCTTTCTCTCTCTTCCTTTCTCTCTCTCTTCTTTCTCTTTTTCTTTCTTTCTTTCCTTTTTCCCGTTCTCTCTCCCTCACTTTCTATTTTCTGGCTTGCTTCTTGGAGAAGCTTCACCGCCTCTTATTTTTTTTTATACAAATTCGGTCATCGCGACTGCTCATCGCGCCACCTGGTCGCGTTGGTCATTGGAGTGATTTCACCGCTTTTATCGTGATCAACCATCGCGGTGCCTGGTCGCGACGCTGGTCGCCATGCTCACTGCCCAAATTTGATATTTTCGCCGCAAACTTCACAGCGCTATCTGTGGTCACGGTGCTCACTGCTTAAAATCATCATTTTCACCGAGAGTAGCTCATCGCAATCCCTGGTCGCAGTGACTGGTCGCGGTACTCACTGCCCAGTTTTTCACCCTTCTCTTCGCGCACTGTTTTTCGACCGTTCCAATTGGTCCATTTGAAAACCTAAAAATATACATACATTTGATTACATTTTACACCCCTCAAATCATAAATATCATATGCATATACTCAAAATTAATTATTTAAAATTAGGGATGTTACAGGGGATGCATCTAAAATTCTTTGGGGATCATGAGATAAACTTTGTAAGCACAAAACAAGGGGGGATTGGGATTCAGGGATTTGCGAGTCTTCAATTAGGCTATGCTCGCTAAGCAGTGTTGGAGACTAATTAAAAATCCTTCTAGTTTGGTGGCTTAAGTGATGAAAGGTTGCTACTTTCCGAATGAGAATTTTTTTAAATGCTGCTAAAAAGGTGTTTGGATCTTATGTTTGATGGAGTCTAGTATGGGGTATAGAGCTTATAGAGGTAGGGTCTCGATGGCGTATTGGAAATGGGACATCGGTTTCAATTTATAAGGATCGGTGGCTTCTGCAGCCTTCTAAGTTTTAAATTTTGTTGCCTCCAATTCTTAGGGAGTTCGCAACGGTTGATCAATTGAAGACTGTTTCTGGTGGGTGGAATGGGAGTTTAATTTGTGATTCTTTTTTGATTGAGGATTCTCAAGCTATTTTTCGTATCCCTCCTAGCTTGTTTCGGTTGGAGGATTCACTTTGTCGGCATTATGAGTCGAGTGGATGCTATACGGTGAACAGTGGTTATTGGGTTGGCATGAGTGTTGAGAAGTCTAGTGGATATTCGAGGCTGAGTGGTAATGACTCTCGGTGGAAATTGCTTTGGAGTCTCCACATTCTTTCGAAGGTTAAACTCTTTCTTTGGTGAGCTTGCCTACATTGGCTGCCTTGTTTGCATGGCCTTGCTGGTCGCGGGATGGTGATTGATGAGTACTGTAAGATGTGTGGCCGTGGTGTTGAATCTGTTTCACATGCCTTATAGGGTTGTGCTTCACTAAAGGGGTTAGGGTGGCTTACGGTTTGGTGAAGGGAATTTAGAGGGTTGATGCAGTTCCTTTTTTGGATTTGGTGTTAAAGTGTAGGTCAATGTAATTGGTGGAGGAGTTTGAATTGCTTTGTATTGTGTTTTGGCATAATTGGTTTAGACGTAACCGATTTCAGCATAGAGGTGGGTTGCTTTCTGATGGTGAGGTGGTAGGCTGGGCCAAGATGTTTTTGGGAGATTTTCATGCAGCAGGGGAAAGCCATAGTCCAACTGTGATGCGCATGGTTTCTCCGGTGTGGTGGTGTCCTCCTACTGTTGGAATATTGAAACTAAATGTGCATGCTGCGTTTCGTTCATCGCCTGGGTTGGTGGGGTTTGGAATGGTTGTGCGCGACGGACAAGGCTTGGTGCTGGGTGCTTCTGCCCAGTTTTACAGAGCTAATTTTTCTCCTCTGCTTGTTGAAGCTACTGCTCTCCTTCGTGGCCTTCAATTTATGGCTACTGCTGGGTGGACTGTGGGGATAGTTGAATCTAATTGTTTGGTTTTGGTTAATGCGTTAAACTCCTTTCATTGTTGTTGTTCGAAATTGGTATTGTGTTGAATGATATTTGGGGTTTACTTGCTTCTTCTCCTGGGTCTTGTGTGCAGTTTGTTCCTCGGCAAGCTAACTTAGTGGCGTATGGTATGGCGAAATTTGCTTGTACGTTGAGTTCGAATATGTTCTGGTTAGATGATTTTTCTCCTTATGTGGAGTCTTGCGTTCTGGCTGATAAGCCAAAATAGTTTGTCATCTTTGTTTGTTGGGTCCTATTGGATCCTTCTTCTTCTTCTTCTTCTTAAAAAAAAAAAAAAATTGTAAAGACAATATCATTAACTTTTAAATGGGCATGTAGAAAATATTTTTGAGTTGCCCTTAATATTACCGCATAGTCTGTACCTTACAAAGTGAACATAACATATAAAAAAGAGCTTCCTTTTATTATATATGTTGATAAAAATGGTAAGATAAATAATTAATAATGGTTCACCGCATGTCATCATCACCATTTGTTGGTCTTGTCAACATAATGAAATATAAATGGAGACTATTCCGATTTTACTTGATTTTTCAAGTCTTCGTTGATGCTGGTGGATTTTTGTTTGGTTGTAATCATTCTTTAACGTGTGACAACATGAAGTAGCAAATATTGACAAGTGATTTCATATTAAGTTTCATGGAAAACGAAAACATAAAAGTGTGTAAAACATGTAAATGATTGTTTTTAGTAAACATTTAAATTTCGATTGAAAGTGAATGCCAATCAAATTCAAACTTGGAAAAATTAAGTGCTTATATATATATATATATATATATAAAGAACCAAATGAGCAATAACCAAATGACTAAACCCATCAGGGGATCAACAACACCATGTTGTACGCGGTCCGAAGATTTTGACCAATTTTAAAAATCAATTATTGGTAGTGTAGATCCATTATATATATATATATATAAATTGTAATACACCCTCCCGATAGATTGTACTGTACACGTACAGGTATTGTTAAATATCTTTTCAGAATTGATTGTACGGTATTATAATAGAATTTATTGAACGATTAGTACGATTTCGTAAAGTATATACGAAATTCAATTATAGGTTTTGGAGAACATAGTAAGGATTTCCATAAATTGGAGTATTAAGAATATTTATTGGAAGTCAAAATATATTTTTACGATATGAGATTGTGATTTAATTAATTGATGGAAAAGTAAATTGAAATGGATTTTTGTGAAAAAGAGTTAATGGATTGTTATGGATTAAATTGTAAATCAAAAGATTGTTGACCAAGATTATGTGATTAAATTTTATGTTGTGGTCACATTTTGATTTTAAAATGAAATGGGGCAAGTTGTAAATATCAAAGTATATAATATATAGGGTTAATTGCACAAACATCCCGTGTTGAATGGCGTTATTGCACTCGCTGGCAGGTTTTCCATTTATTGCACAAACATCCCTTCAATTTCGTTGACTAAACTGTTGACTGACAGTCAAATTATCAGTATGTTACTGTAGCAAGGGTAAAATCGTCCTTTTCCCATTAAACCATTAAAATAATTAAAAAATAAAAATAATTTCAGATTTTTTTCCTCATTCCAGATTTTTTTTTTACCTCCTCCTTCTTCCAGATTTTTATTTCCAAATTTTTTTCTAGATTTCTCATTAACCAAACAAAAAATAAAACCTTGTATTTTTTCTTCCAGATTTTTTCTTGCATTTCTCATGAATCAAACATAAAGTAAAATCAGCTTTTTTTTCCCGATTTTTTTTCTTTTTCTTCTTCTTAATAATTATATAAAAATACAAAATTAATTCAAGATTTTCAGATTTCTTATTCTTCTTTCTTCTTCTCCAACCAAACAAATTCATCCAAAAAACAAAACAAATTCGAATGACCCAGAAGCTGAACCCAGATGTGGATGAATTTCATCTTCCCCAATCAACCCTCAACCGCCAATCAATCCACTCAAAAACAACTAAAAACCAAATCACAACCACAACCATAGAAAAATAAAAAAAATAAAAAAAATTAAATGCAGAGGTGCAGCAGATCTTGCATATTGGGGTTGCGGCTGAGGAGATGGGTAAGAAATCTGCGTTTCCACTTGAACTCTTTCCATTATCCCCTGATCAGCTTGCTTGCTTCTCTTTTCTGCATATTTTAGTGGTGAGGCAGATCATGTTTAATATATATATTAAACATATATATAGCCATATCTTCTTTTATTTTGGGCTTTAAAGCTGCTACTAGCTTGACTTCATCTGTTCCGCTCCATCTTGTTTTTTTGTTTTTTTTTGTTTTTTTCAAAGTAAAGGGAGAAGAAGAAGGTAGAAGAATCTGAAGAAAAAAAAAGGAATAAAAATGAAGAGAAGAAGAATCTGTGGAACAAAAAGAAGAAAAAAAATGAAGAACAAGGAAGAAGAAGATTCTGAAAAAATGAAGAAGGAAAGAAGAACAAAAATGAAGAACAAGGAAGAAGAAGACTCTGGAAAAAGGTTGAGATTTTTTTTTATATATTAAAATATTATATAATTATTAAGAATAAAAAATTAATAAATAGAAATAGAAATAAAATAATATAGTAAGGGTATTTTGGTCATTGTGGTAAAACAGTTAATTTAACCTTTGGTCAACGGTTTGGTCAACGAAATTGAGGGGATGTTTGTGCAATAAATGGAAAACCTGCCAGCGAATGCAATAACGCCATTCAACACGGGATGTTTGTGCAATTAACCCTAATATATATATATATATATATATATATATATATATATATATATATATATATATATATATTAAGGAATCAGAGAATTTGGAAAAGAAAGAAGAAGCAAAATGAAAACAGAACCAGCAATGAAAGGAACTAGAAAATTCGAGAGAGGCCGAGAGAAAGAGAGAAAAGAAAAGAAAAAGAAGAAGAAGAAAAGCAGACCGTGCAGCAGGGGAAAGAGAAGAAGAAAAAAAAAAGAAAGGGAGAAGAAGGAAGAAGAGAGAGAGAGCAGCCAGCTATGGAAGAGAAAACATAACATAAATTGTGCAGAAAAATGGAGAAGAAAAGCTGCAGAAACCGTGAGAAGAAGAAGGAAAAGAAAAGAAGAAAAGAGAAAGAAAAAGAGGAGGAGATTCGATCCAGAAGAAGAAGAAGAGGATTTGGGTAAGTGATTTATGAAATTGAATTGATTTTAGAGATTGATTGAGTTTTGAATTGTGTTGGAAATTGATTGTTGAATTAGTAGTTGAAATTTGATGAAATTAAATTGTTTTGGAGTTGGGTGATGATTTTGATGATGGGTTTTGTTGATTTTAGAAATTTATTGAGTTGATGATGTTTTTATTTGAATTTAGTTTAATTGGAGTTGATAAAAATGAAAATTAGAAAGTTAAAGATTTGGAAATTTTGGGATTTCAAGTTTAAATTATTTAATTGAGATGTTATTTATGTAATTGGAGTGTTATTGAGTTAATTGGTGGTATGAATTTAGAATCGTTAAGTAAGAAATCAAAATGATTCTCAAATTAGTGACTTGTATTATGGGTTTTGTTGTGATGTTGTGTTTGATGGTTAATAAGAGTTGTAGAACTTGTTTAGAATAAAATTGAATCACTAATTTTGGAATTTTTGAAATTAAAATTTAAAGTTGAAAGTGTAGAGATTTCAGTTTATGTGTTAGAAATTGTAGTTGTACGATTGCGATGCAAATTGATACTTAGAAATTCAAGAAATCATATTGATTTTAAATGTTTAAAATTCGGTCAAGAAGAGGAATCGTATGATTGATATGTGTTTAATTAAGTTGACATGGTTTTTATTAGATTAAATGTAATTGATGTTATTAGAATAGAAGAAATGGAGAAATAAAGCGTAGAACGTGTTAATTGAGTCTTTGTATTAGTTGTTGTATTTATATTAATGAATTATTTGGAAATATATTACTTTAGGGAGAAATCTCGATAGTGTGGGAGAAAAAGAAATGTTATGGAAAGACAAGGAATGTAATGAGACGAAGGAACCAGAACTCCAAGCCTAGAGAAAACCAGAAACCAGTGAGTGTAAATTTATTTTAAAGCAAAATATATTTTATTTTAGCAATATGTTTTATCTAAAATTTAGCAAGATAATAATTTTATTTAAATTAGTGCAAAATCAGGTTTTCAGTTGAATTATGTTTAGTTTATTTTCTTTAAGTTTGATTTAGTATTTTGTGATATTATATACGTTTATTTACTTATATGAGCTTTATAAGTTAAATAGAATTTATGTTTAAGTACGTTTTAATTAAAGTATTTTATATCTCAGAAATTTAAAAATTATAGTCATTTAAAGAAATATGTTTTATGTATATATTTCAAGTTTTTAAATTAAAAGCTAGTTTTCAAAAATAAAGAAAATAGTTTTCAAACCATGGATACCCATTTATTATCAGAATTATTAGAATTTATCAGAATTATCAGAACTTATCAGAATTATCAGAATTTATCAGAAGTAGACCCAGCCGGTACATCCCAATTGAGTGTGGCAAGTTAAGGGGAGACAATCCGCTAACTCCAGGGGGGTTGAGTCTGTCGAGTCTGTCAGTCGCCCATACATTGGGGTGTTGTCTCACTATATGCAGGCGATGCAGAATTCCGCCTCATAGACAGTGAAATGTCTTTTATCAGAATATCATAAGTCACCAGTGCGACGCCAGATTAGTCGCCTGGTGACACCCTCCATATGGTATGACGCTAGTTGAATCGTCCTATGGAGTATCAGTTATTAGAGATGGGTTCCATGGGCTTTATCAGAAAAGTTTTATCAGAAAAGCTTTATCAGAAAAGTATTTTATCAGAAAAGATTTATCAGAAAAGTTTTATCAGAAAAGTATTTTATCAGAAAAGTATTTTATCAGAAAAGATTTATCATAAAAGTATTATCAGATAAGTATATTATATCAGTTTTTCAGTTTTTAGAAAAATATATTATTTCAGTTTATCAGATTTCAGAAAAGTATATTATATCAGTTTTTCAGTTTTCAGAAAAGTAGCCTTTCAGTTTCTAGAAAAGTAATTAGAAAGGTAAAGTATATATATTATTTCAGTAGTAACAGAAAGTTAGAAAAGTTTTCAGTATAGTTTTCAGAAGTTAGATATCAGTATAGTTTAGTATGGATTTCAGAATAGTTTTCAGAAAATAGATTTCAAAAATAGTTTATCAGTTCAGATTTCAAAAAATAGATTAATATTCTTTATCGAACAGTTTTCAGGGAGGTTTATTTAGAAACATTAAATTGTTTAGAAACTAATAACACTCACTGAGCTCCTTTAGCTCATTATAGTTTTCTGTTTTTAAACCAACCTCCCAGGTGTAGGTGCAGACAGTGCAGGGGTGCCTAGAATCGACAGGACCAGTCAGAACATTGCTGTGATAGTTCAGAATTAAGTTTAATGTTACAGTTGTAATAATTATGTTAAGTTTATACTTTGATATTGTTTTGAATGCATGAGTATTTTATTTAAAGATTCGATTTATATATTTTTGATAATTATTTATTTTGATATTTAAACTGTTTGAGTTGTGATTAGGGTTGATTGAGATGGACCTAAGGTCCTAATGGTAGTTGAGAATATGAAAATTAGAAGTGTTCAAGTTTTTATGCAGGTCTCCAAGATTTGGTAATTTTAGAAAAACAGAGGAGACTATGCCAAAATTTTTATAAATTAGTTTTGTATATAAAAAAAAAAATTTCCTACTCAGATTTTCATAATAAAGAAACGGTTTAGCTTCACGGAAGCCTTTCAGCGGGGCAAGTCTCGACTGAAAAGCTACTGTGGAGTGCCGGCAGACTACCTAATGGGAGACAGTAGGTTAGGGGCCTGTCATAAAGAACCAAATGAGCAATAACCAAATGCCTAAACCCATCAGGGGATCAACAACACCGTGTTGTACGGTCCGAAGATTTTGACCAATTTTAAAAATCAATTATTGGTAGTGTAGATCCATTATAATGGTGTTCTTGAAAAAAAATGGTGATGTAACATTTTCCATAGCCCTACAAGTAGGGCAGCGCCTTAATAAACGTTATAAATAAAATTTCAGGGTGTATAACCTTAACATTGCTCGCCCTGTATAAAGGAAATTGAAACATCTTGGCCCCAAAACCGTATTATTTGTTCTGAAGACTTTGATATATATCTTGTAACACCCCTTGACCCGACCCGCCTGGATCGAACCAAGAAGCGCTACTTGGTTCAAACTTTTCTAAACTTCATTTATAATTTAAAAATCTTTGTGAATATATTTTGTATTTTAAAATCTTTTACAGTGAGCCCATCAAAATTGTTTGAAAATTTTTTTAAAAGAATTTTCTCTATTTTTCTGTCTTGTCAAAAATCTGTTTACAAAATCACAACTTTCCAAAATACACACTTCAAATTCTCAACAACAGTTTGCGCACCTATCCATTTAGTACGACTTCCCAAACATTTTCAACAAAACAATAAATAAATGATATTTCAGAAATAATAAAATCCCATAATTTGAAAACCGCATAAACTATAAACAAATATTTATAAAACTTATACATTAAAAATTTTCACATTCTTTTATATACATGCATACATTCATAAATGAATATATATATCAGGACGTAAATAGCTACCCAGGAGTAATGTGACTCTGGACTTTGTCTGCAGCTACCAACTCTTCAATCTTTTCGTCCGCTGGTTTTTTTATTTCCTACGCATGATAAACATCAATGCGCTAAGCATATAGCTTCGTGGGTATATACTAAAATATTTTCAATATAATATAGAACAACGGAAATAAATTTCAGAAATGCGTATTATTATACGTAAGTAAATATAACATAATATTACAAATGTGAAATAAATTGAAGCTATATTAATTAAAACATTTTCGGATGTTTCTGGATTTAAATCTCAAATAAAATTCCTTCGCATTCATTTTATAGTTTTTCAGTAACTCCATTATTCATTTCTTAACTGAGCCTTTGATACACATAACAGAGTTTTACAGGACTGAATTACGGGTTGTTCGGCATCTGAACTAACGGGAACTGCCCGCCGAACATACAGTCAGGTTTCCCATTTCAGCATCGGAACCAATGGGAACTGCCCGCTGAAATGGTATCCCTATACAATATTATTTCTGACATCGGAACCAACTGGAACTACCCGTCGGAAACAGCTTCACTCAAGGATTGGCCACAATGGTGACTGCTAATAATTCATAGAGGGATATCAATATAGAATTATTAGTGCAGTACTGCTAAATATACCCAATTGACATGTCAATCTCCTATATTTATATTCCCATATACATATATTAGGGCCATTATTCAGGTATTCCAAATTTCACAAATCATCAAAAATTCTCAATTGTCAACTTTAAAATTTTTACAGCACAATCGAATAAATTTCATAAGACAGAAATCCTCTAATTTGTGCCAAAATCAATATCAAGCAATATTTATAAACCAAAGTATTCAAAACACACACACACACACACACACATATATATATATAGGAATCGAAAGGTAATTATGACAATATATTCTGAAAATTAAAATTATTAAAATCAACAAAATCTATATCTATGAAATTCCAAAAATCAGTTTCAAATTTTATTCACAAATCAATTCAATTAGAAACTTACGAATTATTCAACAATTCAACTAATCAATTTGAATATGAAAACTAATACTTAAAATAAAAGTGTACACTAACCTGGATACCGTTTTCTTCTGAAACTTTTCTTTTTCTGAGATTCCTTTTTCTCCTCCTCTTTTTCCTTCTTTCCTCCTTCTTTTCTTCTTCTTCTTCTTCTTTTCTTCTTCTTCTCTTCTTCTTCTTCTTCTCTTTTCTTTTTTTCTTTTCTTCTTTCTCTCTCTTCTTCTTTTCTTTTCTTTCTTTCCTCGGTCTCTCTTTCTTTTATTGCTTCTTCATGAAGCTTCCACCGCCTCTTTATTTTCTTTTTATAAAAATTTGACTATCGCCACCTATGGTCGCGTCGCTTGGTTGCGGCACTCACTGGTGGATTTTCACCGCCTTCACCGCGATCAGTCATCGCGAGCTCTGATCACAGTTCTGGTCGCAGTACTCACTGTCTAAAATTTTCCCTGGTTGCGGTCTTGAGTCGCGATACTCACTACCAAAATTTTCCCTTTCCTTTCATGCGCTGTTTTTGGACCGCTTCACTTGATCCACTTGTGTACCTAAAAATTAATCCAATTAAATACATTTTCCAATATTTATATCAAATACATCATTTTTGTATAATGAGCAATAATTAAGGGTACTTTTCGTAATTACAGAAAATTAAGGACGTTACATATCTAAAATTTATGTTTGATAATGTAGGTTCATTTGTTAAGTTTGCACACTTAGTATGTGATTACATTTTTTTGTAATAACCTTATAACCCAAAAAACTAGACTCTTGTATTATGGCACCAATTGATATATATATCCTTCTATTACTTTATATTTTTTCAATGTAAGATTCATCCCATCTTGTATTAACTTTCCATATGAATTCTCTAATACCATTGATGTATTGGTGAAGATTTGATGGTCAAATTTTGAATGCATTTCTTGCTCTAAAAAGAAAATTGAGACGCGCTAACTCACTTTATAAATAAAGCTGTCATGGGTGGCTGCCACTTTTGTTTACATAAAGGCAAGTAAAGCTTGGATTTTCACAAGTTTGAATTAGTAGGTGACAACCACTTAACAAAAACAAGCTTTGAATTTTGAGCGAGCTGGGAACTACCCGATTGCCAAAGCCATAGTTTTTTTGGTTTTCTCATTAATACTAGAGTTGGATATAGCCTATAAATTTAGGGATGAAGTCAAGCTGGGGCTAGGCTGGGCTTAAGCCCGGCCTGCCCCAGCTGAAAAAAATAATTAGTATATTGTTATTATCTTTTACAAAAGGTTCAATTATAATGTTAGTCCAATAGACTATGAGTCGGCTGATCTATTATCTTTTGATAAGTTCAATAAGCCCGTTCTAATGTTAGTTCAATATGTCTAATTTCAATTAGCAGATTAGCAAATTGCCATTTATTAATTTGTCAAAATATTTTTCACCATCTTCACTAATTAATGATACTTCCGCTATTTTCTTTCACTTTTATGTTAATTTGCTCATACTATCTCTAAACATTTTTTTTGTTAATTAAATATTGTAAGTGAGCTTTTGCTATTTTTTATTTTTCTTTATCATTCAGTTTATTTTAGTTAATATTAATTTATTTATTTGTTCAATTAGTTTTTATTTTTATTTTTTTCCTTGTCTTTGTATATGAAATAATAATAATGTTTGAACACGATAAATGTTGGATTATTTATTAATTTTAAAAGTAAACGTATCTGTTTTTTAAATCCTTAAGAGTCAATTATCTTCTTCCACATACGTGAAAAAGGAGGTACGCACCACTTGCAATAATAGAGGATTGTGATATTTCTTCTTGTTATGAACGTGATTTTTTTTCTTCATAATTTTTTAAAATTAAGGATGTTTATGCCAATTGTTTTTATTTCATTTTATGCTTATTATAATTCATTCTTGTAAGTAATATATTTTTCACTTCATAGTTTTGTGAAATTAGAAATTTTTTGCATATGATATTTTTGAAATTTGAAATTTCATAGTTTTGACATATGAGTACTTATTTAATTTTTGTCTTCTAAATATGCAAAATTATATTAAGAATTTTTGGTCTATGATATATCATTTATGAAATGAAAACTTAATTTGTATGGATATTAAGTTCTTTTAAGATTGACATAAATACAAATTGAACTTTAGATAGTTATGAAGTTGTAGAGACAACATTATAATCACAATAACCCTAATTTTTAGGATTTTTGATACTTATTTCTTAAGTTTTTAGTTAAAAATTTTGTATGTCATAATGAAAAAAAAACGAAAAAAAAGAAGAAAAGAATTATATTTTATTATTTAATAAAAAAGATGGTGGTCAACAAGTAGGTTCAATGCAAGTGATATCCACACTTAAAGTTCGAGAATTCATTCAAAGATTATAAAAACTAAATTTGAGAATGATATTCCATCCCCATGTCATCAATACTCCTTATTATGACCGTGGTACCGATAATCATATTTTAATGCAACAATATCTCATTGAAAAACAAGAAGATTATAAGAGCTTATAATAATATAAAATTGTATTAACTTATTGTTTTTTTTTTTACTATCTACGAGAATCAAAATCATTGGTGTCAATTTCTTATTTCATAAAATTCAATAGTTCTGAGTACTACAAAGAAAAGGACAAGGCATAATATTTTTTATACAATCTCGATCTTTTTTTATAATAGTACATCGAAATATTGCATGAAATATCACATATTTATTGTTAAATGTGTTATAGCTCTAGCCCACCCTGTCGATAAATCCTGGCTACGTTCCTGCCTTTAATACAATAGTTTTAATGACATAATGTTAGAGGACCTACGTGTAAAGCTAATAGAGGTTAAGTTGAATTCCATATTAAAAAAATATAAAGTAATAAAAGAGTATTGCCTATTAAGTGATACCAAAACTCAATAGGCTAGTATTTTGGATTGTAAAGTTATCCACTATATATACATAAAAGATAAATATGAAGATAAAGGATGGATGAGAGAGGAATATGTGTTTATATCCTATTTTATTTTTTAAAAAATTTATCCTTTTATATTATTTTTTATAATGAAAATTTACTTAAAACCCTCTGGTTCTCTCATTATTTTTATTTTCTAAAACTTCTATTACAATTATTATAAAAATATTATTTATATGATTTTGTTTATTCACGCATGGGTTGAATGAAATATTTATTGAGTGAGTGGGTCACTTGAGTCTTTTAGTGAGTTGTTGCCATTTATTTAGTGGTCTAACTTTTAGGAGTTATTGAGTTATTTGTTTGGCATGATGGGTGGTGACTAGCTTGTTTGTTTTGCACGATGGGTAGTGACTAGTTTGTTGCTATTTTATTGCTCTCTAATGAGTGTATTGCCTTTATAAAGGCTATTTCATTGTGAATAAATATGCAGTTGTCCTCCTCCAAATACACTCAAATTGACTTTACTTATGTACTCTGTTATGTTCTCATTTTTTTTACATCAGTGGTATCAGAGCCTTTAGAGAAAAGTGAGATAGAAAAGAGTACAGTAGCAACAACTATCTTATTTTTTTTTTTCTTTTTGTTACACTTTTATTGTTGCAGCAATTCGTGATGGCCACTGAGAACAATTCGAACATTGTGCAACCTTCCATTCCACGTTTCAGTAGTCATTATAATCATTGGAGTATGCTGATGGAGAATTTCTTGAGGTCTAAAGAGTACTGGCAGGTGATAGAATCAGGTGTAACTAAGCCAGCTGAAGGGACGATTTTGATAGATGCACAAAGGAAAGAACTTGATGAACTCAAGTTGAAAGATCTCAAGGTAAAGAATTATTTATTTCAAGCAATTGATTGTTCAATATTGGAGTCTATCCTTCAGAAAGATACTTCCAACCAGATTTGGGACTCTATGAAGAAGAAGTACCAAGGATCAGCAAGGGCAAAGAGGCAGTAACTTCAAGCACTTCATTCGGAGTTCGAATTGTTTCGAATGAAATCAAGAGAGTCCATTACATATTATTTTTTTAAGAACGATGGAAATTGTCAACAAGATGCGAATTCATGGCGACAAGACGAAATATGTTTCCATCATTGAGAAGATTCTTCAATCCATGACATCAAAATTCAACTTTGTTGTTTGTTCTATAGATGAATCTAAGAATACTGATGAACTTTCGATTGATGAATTACAGAGTTCTTTATTGGTTCATGAGCAGAAAATTAATCAACAAGAAAAGGATGAACAAGCTCTGAAGGTCACAACTGAGAATCAAGCTTTTGCACAATATAGATCAGCGAACCGAGGAAGAGGACGTGGTAGAGACAGAGGCAGAGGATATAATGACCGCAGACAGCAACAAAATCCTGAAGATAATCTGGTTTATAATTCTCAAAGGAGAGGAAGAGGTCAAGGCAATCACTATTCTACCAGTTATAGACATAAGTCATTAGACAAATCCAATGTTGAGTGCTTTAGGTGCCACAGGTATGGTCGTTATCAGTCCAAATGTCGAACTAATTTGAATAAAGAGTGTGGTGAAATGTCTAATTTTGCAGAGAAGCAAGAAGAAGTTGTCTCTCTTTTAATGGCATGCCATGCTAAGGAATAAAATCATTGAAATATGTGGTATTTGGATACGGGTTGTTGCAATCACATGTGTGGAGAGAAGTCTGCGTTTTCAGAGTTGGATGAATCATTTCGAAATACTGTAAAATTTGGAGACAACTCCACAGTTTCTGTCATGGGCAAATGAAATGTGTCAATCCGGACTAAAACAAATTTTGTTAAAATTATTTCTAATGTTTTCTTTGTTCCATATTTAAAAACAAATCTGCTTAGCATTGGCCAACTTCAGGAAAAGGGATACGAGATCATCATTCAAGATGGAGTTTGTCGAATTCAAGATCCAAAGAAAAACTTAATTGCACAAGTCAATATGACTGCAAATCGTATGTTTCCTCTGCATCTCCACAACATTACTAATTTGTGTTTTTCTGCCAAGTTGAAGAATGAAGCATGGCTGTGGCATTTTCGTTATGGACATCTAAATTTCGATGGACTCAAGACATTCCAATAGAAGAATATGGTGGATGGTCTTCCTTAAATTGAATTTTCTCAACAAGTTTGTGAAGAATGTGTTGTTAGCAAACAACATCGCAATCAATTTCCACAAGGAAAGTCATGGAGAGCAAAGAAGGCATTAGAGTTGGTCCATTCTAATCTTTGTGGTCCAATAACTCCAATTTCCAATGGAAATAAAAGATACGTAATTACCTTCATTGATGATTTAGTTGCAAAACTTAGGTGCATTTTTTGCAGGAGAAATATGAAGTTTTTCCAGCCTTTAAAAATTATAAATTTTTTGTTGAGAAAGAAGTAGGGAGCCCAATTAAAGTTCTTCGCACATATCGTGGCGGTGAATATAACTCACATTAACTCATATGAATTTGCAAATTTTTGTGAGACCCATGGCATCAAGAGGCAATTTACAGCAGCTTACACGCCTTAACAAAACGGTGTTTGTGAAAGGAAGAATCGAACAATTTTTAACATAGTGCAAAGTCTTTTAACAAGGAGCAACATTTCGAAGATTTTTTGGCCTGAAGCAATCAATTGGAGCATTCATATTTTGAACGAAAGTCCTACTCTTGCTGTTCAAAATATGACACCAGAAGAAGTATGGAGTGGATGAAGATCGGTGGTAGATTATTTCATAATTTTTAGGTGTGCTGCATATGCCCATATTCTAGATTAGAAGAGAAAAAAACTTGATGATAAGGGAGAGAAATGCATATTTCTTGGTATTAGTGATCAATCAAAAGCCTACAAGTTGTACAATCCTATCACCAAGAAGATTGTAATTAGCCGCGATGTTGTTTTCGATGAGGAAAAATTCTAGTCATGGAGTGACAACACAACACAACAACAAATTCCAGCAGATTTTGATGGTGAAGATTATGAAAAAAGGCAACGGTCAATGGAAAATGTGCCTCAACCAACATCCAGTCAAATTGGTCCAACAAATGTTAATAGCCCCTCTGCAGCTGTAGCTGACGTAGAAGAAGAACAACGACTACAACGTGTTAGAAAAAGACCTACATGGATGATGGATTAGAGGTATCTGACTCTGATGATTCTCAAGATTCACTCTCGTATTTTGCTATATTTTCAGATTGTGATCCTATAGCATTTGAAGATGCTGTAAAAGAATCAAAATGGCGAATTGCTATGGATGCTGAAATTGCGGCTATTGAAAGAAATAACACTTGGAAGTTAACAGAACTTCCAAAAGGGCAGAAGACCATTGGTGTGACATGGTATACAAGACAAAGTTAAAAGAAAATGGTGAAGTCAACAAGTACAAAGCGGGCTTAGTAGCTAAAGGCTATAAACAAGAGTTTGGTGTGGATTATAAAGAAGTCTTTGCTCCCGTAGCATGGTATGACACAATCAGATTGGTGATTGCATTGGCAGCACAAAACTCATGGCCTATTTTTCAGTTGGACGTGAAATCGACATTCTTACACGGGAATTTGGAAGAACATGTATTTATTGATCAACCTTCAGGCTATATTAAGATTGAAAATGACCATAAAGTATATTGATTAAAGAAGGCACTATACAGATTAAAACAAGCATTGGCAGCACAAAACTCATAGCCTATTTTTCAGTTGGACGTAAAATCGGCGTTCTTACACGGGAATTTGGAAGAACATGTATTTATTGATCAACCTTCAGGCTATATTAAGATTTAAAATGACCATAAAGTATATAGATTAAAGAAGGCACTATACAGATTAAAACAAGCCCCGCGTGCTTGGTATAGTTGCATTGATGCTTATTTTTGGAAGGAAGATTTTAAAAAATGTCCATATGAATATAAACTTTATATTAAATTGGTGATGGAGGAAAAATGCTCATTGTGTGCTTACATGTTGATGATCTTATATTTGCTGGGAATGATAGTGCCATGTTTGAAAAATTTAAGAAGTTCATGATGGTTGAGTTTGATATGTCTGATCTTGGAATGATGCATTATTTTTTGGGTATTGAAGTGGAACAATCTGCTACTGGGATTTTTATTTCTCAAAAGAAATATGTGCGAGAAATTTTAGACAGGTTTAAAATGAAGAATTGCAATTCAGTGGGCACGCCCATGGAGACGGGTTTGAAACTTGTCAAAGATCCTAAAGGAAAAAAAGTTGACAATACACTTTACAAGCAAATTGTGGGAAGTTTAATATATTTTACTGCTACAAGGCCAGATATAATGCATTCGGTGAGTGTCATTAGTAGGTACATGGAGTACCCATGAGAGATGCATCTTCTAGCTACCAAAAGGATTTTTCAATACCTACAAGGAACCATTGAATATGGGTTGTTCTATAAGAAAGGTGAAAAGTCAGATTTGTTTGATTTTACTGATAGTGATTATGCAGGTGATCTTGATGATAGGAAAAGTACATTTGGCTATGTATTTATAATAGGGTCAGGAGCTGTTTCATGGTCTTCAAAGAAGCAACCAATTGTTACTTTATCAACA
This sequence comes from Xanthoceras sorbifolium, assembly GCA_003430845.1. Taxonomy (NCBI): domain Eukaryota; kingdom Viridiplantae; phylum Streptophyta; class Magnoliopsida; order Sapindales; family Sapindaceae; genus Xanthoceras; species Xanthoceras sorbifolium. The sequence goes on from CM010619.1 coordinate 2,337,661, forward strand.
ATCGAAGCCGAATTCGTAGCTGCAACTTCATGTGCAAGTCAAGCTATATAGTTGAAGAAAATTCTTGAGGAACTATATTTCAAGCAACATGAACCCACTCCAATTTATTGTGACAACAGTTTAGCAATTAAATTCTCCAAAAATCCTGTTCTATATGGAAGAAACAAGCACATTGATGTTAAGTATAATTTCTTAAGAGACCTCACAAAGGACGAAGTTATTGATCTCGTTTACTGTAGAAGTGAAGATCAAGTTGCTAATATATTTACCAAACCCCTCAAATTGCTTACGTTTCAGAAGGTGAGGAAATTGCTAGGAGTTTGTACTTTGAAAAGTTCAAATTAAAGTCTCTGTTGTTTTAAACTGAATGTTTGCAATATTTTCAGTTTAAAAGAGGAATTATTGAATGAATGGATCACGTGAGTCTTTTAGTGAGTTGTTGCCATTTACTTAGGTGGTGTATTCAATTTAGATTTTCAAGGACTTTTAAAGACTTTTATGAAATTAAAAAGTTTGAGTGTATTAAATAAAGACTTTTGAAGAGTCTCTAAAAGTTATGGTGTATTCAATATAGACTTTTATAAGTTTTAAAAAAGTACATAAAAGTCAGACTTTTAACGAGTTTACAAAAGTCATGGGGTATTTAATCTAGAATTTTAACGACTTTAAAAAAATCTATAAAAGTCATGAGGTATTCAATCTAGACTTTTTAAGAGTTTACGAAAGTCACGAGGTATTCAAAATTTTAATGACTTTCATAGACTTTTAAAAAGGTAGACTTTTATAGACAATTCTTTACAAAAATGCTCAAAATTTCTCTCTCATTTTTCTAAAAGACTTTTAAAGACTTTCTAACAAATAACTATTGACAACTTTTATTATCATTTGCTATTGAACATATTATTCAAAAAGAATAATTCAGAAAAAATTGTAATCACTCTACAACCTATTATGCGGACGAAAAATAATTTAAAAATTAATAAATATTTCTGACAAAATAGAAAAAATAGGACTTAAAGTAAAAAGAAAAAAAAAGTATGGAATGATTATTTTTTTAATATATACTATATCTTTTTGTTATTCAAGACTTTAAGTATTTTGTTAGTACTTAACAAAGTTATAAAAATAAAATTTAACTTAAATAATTTAATTATATTATGATACATATAAAATTTGAATGGATTGATATAATGTATTTATTTATTTCTTTTCGTCTTTTCATGCTCAGACCTTATTTTATTAATAATAATGGATTTTTTTTTTAATTAAAGACATTAAAAATATGATGAATAATAAATGTTTAGAAAAAAAAAACTTGGTATTTTGGTTATCTATTTAACTCTATTTTTTTTTTCTGTCATACTTGTGTGGTTCAATTTCTAACAATACCCATCAATGATTATTGCTAAATAAAAATTGAATGGGGCGGTAAAGTTAACTATTAGTTTATTTATAATTTTAAAAGTTAATAAAAGTCTACAAAAGTCTATAAAACTCTATAAAAGTCTATGAAAGTATTTTTAATAAAGTCAATAAAAGTCTATTAAAGCCTATGAAAGTCATTTAAATGAAAGTCTACGAAAGTTGTTCATAAATCTTCTTAAAAAAAGTCATTTACTTAAAAAAGGTCATTAAAAGTCATCTAAAATTTAAAAGAAATTAGGAATTATTTAGTTGCTTGTTTTGCATGACGGGTAGTGATTAGTTTATTTGTTTTGCAAGATGGGTAGTGACTAGTTTGTTGCTATTTTATTGCTCTTGGATGAGTGTATTTCCTATATAAAGGCTATTTCATTGTGAATAAATATGCAGTTGTCCTCCTCCAAATACACTCAAATTGACTTTACTTATATACTCTGTTGTGTTCTCAATTTTTACATAAATATTTGTTTTCATGATAATAAAATAAAATATATAAAAGTTGATTGAGATTTCAAATTTTACTCAAAAATTGATGTGGCGTATGTGAAAATTCAATGAAAACAAAAACAAAAAATCAGGTGATAAGTGTTACATAGAAGTAGTAAAGTGTTCGAGGAAATTTCTCAAAGAAACTGTTTATATACACTAAAAAAGATGAGAATTTGAGCTCCATTAGTGGAGATTTATTTCTTGTATTTCATTGAATGAATAATGTATACAATGATCAATATATATACAAGTCAGTTTTCAGCCATGCCATTAGCATGCGCTAACAAACTCCTAACAAATTTCTAACAAATTCTAACTAACTTGTGCCACATTAGCAGTCATCCTAATTCCTAACTAACTTCTTAACTGCCTTGGTCAACTTGTTAATAACCTTATCAGTTGATCATGATCTTCTCGAGCTAGATTGATCCAATGTATGGATGTTGCCTGAGTTACACGGTAGCTGCTGTACATGAGCACATAGGGTGATGCAGCTGTTGCAACTCTTGAGAACCTCTGATCTGGCTGTTGCTGCAGACAGTAGAACCAGCAGCCGTGCTGCTGTAGGCTTGGCTGTTACTCTTCACATATAATATTTCAAGTGATCACTTGATTCGTATTAAACTTTATATGCAATGGTTTGCTGGTTGTCTAAAATCAGGAATTGTTTAACGTCTTAGGAACATCCGGAAAGATTTGAGTTTGCACACTACAAGCATTTCCAGAAAATCAGTGTATTTCCATGTAATTATAATAAGAAATGACCGTGATTTCAGATCTTAATGGACTTCCATTAATGGAGGTTTTACTCCTCAGCTTTTATCTTTGATTTTTCACAAACAGTTTCACTCTCTTCACCTATATAACTTGAGCGAATGCTCATTGAGCATTCACCAAAAGTGCACAAGTCGAGATGAACCTATCACATTTATATGAATGAGATTGTAAGCTTGGTCAAAAGTGGCTGCTGATTTTTCCACTATCAATAATAATAAATGAAAAGATTTACGAAGAAAATGAAAGCGTTTGATAGAAGTAACTAGGCGTTCGACAAAAGTCCTCAAGATAGAAAAATGATTTTTTTTTTTTTGTTTTTTTTTATTTCAAACAAAACTTCTATTACAGAAGACCAACAAGAAAGCTAGGTTCAGGATTGAACCAACAAAAATCCTCCTTAGAGGAAAAGGCTAGGGAAGCAAGAGAATGTGCCATTCCATTCCCTGAACGAGGAATGGCATGACAGTTGGACACTCCCACATCCCTAAAAAGAGCCTTAACATCAGAAATAATAGGGTCCATAACAGAACAAGGAAGAGAATTAAACACCCTAGCCACAACATTAACAGCATCTAACTCAACCCACTCAATAATCAGGTTGAACTCCTTCGCCAGCAGTAACCCCTCGCGCAAAGCCAGCAGCTCGCCAAGCTCAGCAGGAAAAAACCCCAAGAGGGGCTTAGCAGAAGCTGCAACAACCTTGCCCTGAGAATCACGCACCACTGCACCCGAACCCATCACAGAACAACCAGGCGACACTGCTGCATCGGTATTCAACTTCAGGGAGCCTGCGGGAGGAGGCGACCACGGAGGAGAGCGAGGCTGCCTGGGGGGCTGGAGAGGAGAGCCAAAGACCTTCTGGGTACCCTGAAATTCACGGAGCAAAGAGAGAGACCAAGAAACCAAATCAGCACTAAACCTGGGGGATTTAGAATGACAGACAGCATTCCTTTCAGACCAAACCCCCCACAGGATCATGCAGAACTCCTCGAACTCTGCTGTCTTAGCCCTAACAAAAACCCACAAGATCAGATCAAAACAAGAAATATGGCACTGCAAATTGAGAATGTCCCAGAAGACAGTGGACTCCCAAATAGGGCGCACGGAGCTACACCAAAAAAGGGCATGGGCTGAGCTCTCGGGGGCATCACCACATCTAGAACAACACGGGTCAACCACAATCTTCCTAGAGCAAAGATTACAAAGAGACGGAATGGCATTGAGACAAACTCTCTATAAGAAAATTTTAATTTTGGGGGGGATGTTAAGATTCCAAAGTGCAAGCCACCATTTCGAATCCGGACACGAGGAGGAACCTTTGAGGGAGAGTTTTTCCTGCGCTGCAACTCTATACCCACTCTTAACAGAATACTCCCCATTCTTATCAAAATGCCAGATTAAGGAATCATTACAGTCACCAAAACTCAAAGGAATTTCTAGAATAGAATCCCTATCCGCTGCCACAAAGACCTGATCAAGCTTAGCCAAATTCCAAGAATGGGAAGAAGGAGAAATGAGAGAGGCGACCTTGAGGTCTTCCAAAGGGGCAGTCGAGAAGGGCCTGAAGGTAGACGCCCTTGGTATCCAAGGGTCCTGAAAAGCCCTGATAACCTTACCATTACCCACCCTCCAACGAAGCCCCTTAAGAAGGAGACTCCTACCCCAAACCAAACTCCTCCAGAGATGAGAACTCCCCTGTTTCAGCGAGACAAACAAGAAATCCTCCTGCCTGAAATACTTAGCCTTAAGAACTCTAGAAACCAACGAGTCTTTATTCATAACAACTCTCCAAGCCTGCTTGCCAAGAAGAGCTTGGTTAAAGAGAGATAAATCTTTAAAACCAAGCCCCCCGCATATTTTTGGGGAGCACAACCTGTCTCTAGAGACCCAGCTGATTTTCTTATTACCATCTGAGGCACCCCACCAAAAGCCCATAATCATAGAGCACAGCTCATTGCACAAAACAGAAGGCAGCTGGAAGATACTCATAGCGAAGGTAGGAATGGCTTGCGCTACTGCTTTGATAAGAACTTCTTTCCCGCCCATCGAGAAGAGATTGCCTTTCCATCCTCTGATCTTACCCCAAACCCTCTCCTTAATGTCACTGAAAGTCTTACTTTTATTTTTCCCCACCATAGTTGGAAGGCCAAGATACTTATCATGAGCTTGGGCATTAACTAGACCCAGGCAATTCAAGATACTGGCACTACTGTCATCTTCCACATTTGGGCTAAAAGTGATGTTGGACTTTTGCAAGTTAATGCGCTGGCCAGAAGCTTTCTCATAGACATTTAGGATCTGTTTCAACTTCTCGCAATTCTGGACTGAAGCCCTGCAAAACACAATACTGTCATCTGCAAAAAACAAATGGCTCACAAGAGGACTCCCACGACAACATCTCATACCCAGAGACTGCCCATTAAATTCGTTGCCTTTGATAAGAGAAGATAAAGCTTCTGCACAGAGAAGGAAGGGGTAAGGAGACAAAGGGCATCCCTGCCTTAACCCTCTATGCGGAGTGACTTCCCCCACAGACTTCCCATTAACCAGGAAGGAAAGCTTGGAGGTCGACACACAATCCATAACAAGGGCTCTAAAATGCTCAGGGAACCTAAGTTTCTCCATAATGATCTCCAGGAAGCCCCACTCCACACGGTCGTAGGCCTTACTCATATCCAGTTTAATAGTTGCATACCCTCTTTTACCCTTTTTCTGTTTCTTGATAGAGTGGAGAAGCTCAAAAGCAACCATAATGTTATCAAAAATTAACCGCCCTGGTACAAAAGCACTCTGCTCCGAAGATATAATGTGGGGCAGAATTTCTTTCAACCTATTTGCCATAACCTTAGAGACAGTCTTATAAATAACACTGCAAAGGCTAATGGGCCTGAAATCGGTCATACGCTCCGGGTTTTTAACTTTTGGAATCAGGACAACATTAGTGGCATTGAACTCTTCGACCGAGCAACCATCGTTAAGAACTTTAAGGCAGACACTAGAGACATCCTCTCCAACCACATTCCAAAATTTCTGAAAGAAGAGGGCATGGAATCCATCGGGGCCAGGGGCCTTATTTGGACCCATATCAAAAACTGCAGCACGCACCTCAGCTCGGGTGAAAGCCTCCCCGAGTCTGCCTGCCATATGGGCATCAACTTTACGCTCAAGAAAGGAGGAGGCAGCCGAAAAGTCAGAGGAAGATGACTTGATAGACTTGAACAAATCTGAGAAGTAATCAAAAACCACACTGGACATACCCTGCTCAGACTCCCTACGGACCCCTCTACCATCCAACAGCGAGCTAATCAGATTCTTCTTCTTTCTGGCCGACGCTCTTCTGTGAAAAAATTTTGAATTCTTATCCCCTGCGAGTAGCCAATCAACCCTCGACCTCTGTTTCCAATATAATTCCTCCTTGGAGAGGAGGCTTTCCAACTCTCGTTCTCTAATCTTAATGACATTGAGAACCTGATTAGTTTGCTGCCGATCATAGAGAAGATTGATCTCACATCTTTTTCTGTCAATGGCTTTCTTCAGAGATCCAAACTTGACTTTGCTCCAGTTCTCCAACCGATCAGCACACATAACCAGCTTATCTCTTAAGTCTCTACCAGAAACATCACTAGCAAACCCTCCCCAGGCCGTGTAGATCACATAATAGCACTCTTCATCTTTAAGCCAAAAAGGCTCAAATCGAAACTTCCGATCTCTACCGCCACTAATATTGGAACCACCACAGACAAACTTGGCCGAAATCGGCCTATAATCAGAAAACATAAAACCTAAATGCTCAACTTTAATCCCTGAAAACAAATTAACCCATTGACTGGTAGCAAAAAAACGATCTAATCTTTCTTGAACATTCCTAGAACCCCCCATTTTATTATTCCAGGTAAACAAAGGCCCTGAAAAACCCAAATCAACAAAATCACACAACTCAACAATATTACGAAAATTAAACATACCCGGACCAGTTCGTTCATTCCCGCCAAGCTTCTCCTCATTATGAAGGAGTTCGTTGAAGTCTCCACCACACAACCAAGGAAGTCTGTTGACTGCCTTCAGACGGCGAAGGAGCTCCCACGAATCGGTTCTATGATTAGGGACAGGACAACCATAGAACCCCGTGAACCTCCATTTGAGGTTGTTCTCCATTTTAATCACCACATCAATATGGCCCCTGGAGAAGGACAATACTGAGACATCCCACACATCGTTCCACAACAGCATCAAACCTCCACTTTTCCCCTCACAATCCACATGCAAACCCCCAGAAAAACCCAACTGCACCTTAATTTTCGCTGCCCATTCACCTTTTAATCTAGTTTCAGAAAGAAAAACTAGATTAGGGGATTGTTTCCGGATAACCTTCCGGAGAGCCAAGAACGCCCGAGGACTCCCCAACCCTCGAGCATTCCAACAAATGATACTCATGGCCCCCGGCGGGCCAACTCCGCAGACTCCGCCGAAATATCAGACTCTAGCAGTTTCTGTTTCTTCCCATTCAGGTTCTCCCCTGCAACTTCCACAACTTTACGTTTCCCACCAGGATCTATAACAATTACTTCACTGGGGGATATACCAGCGTTAATACCAAAAAGCTTCGGATTAAGGGATCTCTTTACTGACTTTCGACCCCCCCTGGCATAATGCCTAGCTAGTAACATCTTCCGGATTGGGCTTGGACAGCCTGGAATAATCTTCTGCAAAGGACTCCCCCGAATAAGTCTTTTCCATTTCTTGGAGTTAGGCTTACCAAGAGAAGACCCAAACATAACTACATCTCCTTCATCACATAAATTTGACCCCACTATTTCCTCATCCATTCTAACCAACGCCTCTGAATGACCATCTTCAGTCGGTACTACTGCAAGAACCTTCATAGATGGGATATCTACCGGCTGATTCTCCTAAATCAAAGGACCACCCTTCTGACTCTCTGCACTATTCATAGCTGATGGAGGGGCCTCAATATCTCGACTAGATTTACCTTCACGTTTGTCAGAAGCTGGTGGAACATTAAAAACGAATCTTCTAGCGCCCTCTGCTCCTGCTCCGTCAACATCCTCAAAGTCTACATGGGCCTTCGGTTTTACTTCTGATGTATCCTCAAATGATTTTCTTAAGCTGCCATTAATGGCTGATTGAGAGGAAGAAGAATCACAGTGATTTTATTCATTGCTCTCAACAAAATACACATCACTAGTTATTTATACTGAGCTAGAGAATCAATAACAAACTTTCGGCCACTTGCTCTAAAACAAATTAACTAACTTTTGTAACAAACCATTAACTAACTTGATGCTTCTCAGGATTACAAACTGACCTTCTATTGTCAACCTGATGATAAGTGCATTGTTGAGTAGCTGAAAGTTTGCACTGGTCTGCAGCTCCTGCATGCTCTGCATGGTCAATTTCTTTTGTGTGTGTGTGTGTGTGTGTGTGTGTGTGTGTGTTTAAAGTGTTTGCAGATTTCACTAGTTTGGATTTTGACATGTAGCCTGACTTGAAGTTGTTGGATTGTTAAGTTTGAGTTTATGTCTGCTGGTATTTGTGTAAAGTTTACTTTTTTCTAGTAATGTTAGGTAATCCAATTTCGTATTCCAGTTGAGGTAACAATTGGTTTACATTGACATATGATGCACATTCATTATGATATCATTTCACTCTTCACTTGTTACCGTAATTAAATTGACATTTTAGTTGATATACAGAAATTGTTGGTTATTAGGCTTGCTTTGTTGAGTTTATGTCTAGTTGTATTTAATTTGTGTAAAGTTCGTGCTTTTTTCTAGTAATGTTAGGTATTCCAATTTCGCATTCCGGTTGAGGTGACAATTGGATTACATTGACATATTATTATGTACTGGTTTAGTGGCTTTGTGGACATATGAAAAGAGATCAAGACATGGACCAGTTGGAGATAAGAAGAGGAGAATGTGGTTAGCATGTTTGGCTCTGATGAAGATTCCGGCACTCAGATTCATACACAAGTCCAATCTATTGTGGAAGGATCAGTGTCAGTGATGGTGTCAGAGTATAAACCTGTTCCTGATGTGGATTATCTAAAGGTGTGCACTCTTTCTGTTCTTCTCCCGTGGTTGCTTGTGAATTGAAATTATCAATGAATTGTGGTTCAGTTGACAACACACGCTGAGTATATAGGAAGAACCTCAGGTTTGATCCCCACTAAATACACTCGTTGGGAGAGGCTTAAGCCTTAAGTGTGACCCACCTCGAATCGGATTAGTTGGGTTTAACCCGGACACCCATGGTTCAAAAAAAAAAAAAAAAATTACTATTGGTCACTAACTCACACTTTTACATGCCGATACCATGCTTTGTGTGAATGTTATAATCATTTCTAAAGTTGGGATGGGTTGTATAGGTCTTTGTTCAAACTTATCAAGTAAGGAGAGAAACAGAAAAAAAAGAAAAAAAGAAAAGGTAAAAGGTAATCTGATGTTAGCATTGTAGATAGATTTCATTTGATTGCTCGTTAAGTCTTTGAAAAAGAATTTTGGATCAAAGTTTGTCTTCGTATCTTGCATCTTTCATCTTTTGCGGGTCCTTTGGGACAAAGGAATACCTTCACTCTTATCTTGCACGACTCGTGCTTCAGTTGTAACTTGTGACAACTTTGTCCCTTTTGCTAACTCCATGGAATCCTCAGATTATTTTCCCAACAGCAAGGAGTTGTTGGCCATTCAACAGCAAGGGCCTAGGAATATCGGCTTTTTTGGGAGTTGGTGATATCTTGAATCTTTGAGTTAATTTTCTGAGAGCCAATCATTTTATTCTCATCATTATGTGTATTGGTTATTATCAGTCCACGGTAAATAAATATTGGACAAAATAACATTTTATTCTCAACATTATTAGCACTACAAAGTTTCTATTTTTTATACTAGATATTACATGGAAATTGTAGCAAACGTTGCAATAGGTGATGTTGTATTGAGAATAACTCCCTGGTTGGTCGAAGTGTCTACCGAATATGTACCTCACTCTATTTACCTTGATCAAGCGTGTAAGTTACTATCTTGGATAGAGATTTTGAGCTGAATTATTTAGATATGACATTGCACTAGCATTATTCTGGAGCATAAAGAAAGCTGCTTCCAGCATTTTTTCGTCTACCGAAGTGTTTTACAATGAGTTACTCCTAGGACACAATCACTATCACCATCCCTAGTTGGCTAGCTTTTTCCACTTATTGACCATGAGAAACCAACTCATATTTGTGTAACCCATTTGAGAGCACTTGCAATGGAGGCTTGAGTTCTAGTTATGATACTTTTAAGTATGACAATTGCACTAGCATTGTTCTTGAGCATAAAGAGAGCTGCTTCCAGAAGTTTTACGTCTAAAAAAGTGTTTTACAATTGAGTTATTCCCAGGACACAATGTCGACTATCACCATCCTTTTTTGCTCACTTCATGACAATTAGAAACCACTCATATTCACCTGAAATGGAGGTTTGAGTTGTAGTACTACATACGTTTAGGCTAGTTAGTATACTTATCCTGACAATTTTCTCTCTCGGATATAATTTTTCATGATTTCCTCAACTACTGGGATTGTAGGATCGAGTAGTTCTTAATTTAAAAACTTGTAAATGAGAAGAAGCTACAAGAAATCTGATACTTTTTTAACTGTATTTTGGTATGTTTTTTGTATTCTTTTACTGATATTGTTGGTGAATTACAGGTTGTGTAATATGGACATAATTTTGCATGTACAGCAAGTCATTTGCTTTGCGTTCCATGACAGTAGGTTGCTCATGGAAACATGTCAAGAGGCCAAAAATCTCCGGAAAATAGTCACCCTCTTTTACTAGGACTAAATCAAGTTGTTCATTTTGTCTATAAATTATGTCAGGGAAAGAAAAATTAAGGAATGGAGTACGTGGAGGCTGGTGGGAATATATTTTGTTTGTAAACTGGGAGATCATTGAAACACCACAATTAATATATTGTTTTAGCTTCTTTTTGTAGATTGTAACTTTGAAGGGAGCCAATTTGCTCCTCTCTCATTGAAAAATGAATAGAAATTCTTGTTATTTAAGTTTTAATGGAAGAAATATATATTTTTACAAAAACTTATTATCATCAATCACCTCTAGGATTCCAGATTTGCACTGGTGGAGGTGAACATGTGCACACACAATGCCTCTATATATAGGTTTATTCGTGCAAAATTTTCGATTTTACCCCAGTGGAGCTGAATGTGAATAGAACGATAGATTAACACTAAGCTATATTGGATGGTGAAAATAATGATTATTGATATTGATTAATATAATAAATTGGAATTGCATTTTTTATGTTGTAAATATTTAGCTGATGTATTTCAATATACAAACTGGAGTGGAAGAGATTGATAAATTAATCAAGATCATCTTCAAGCCTCAACATAAGATCATACGTTTATTAAACAGTGGTTCGATGTTGATTAGAAAATAATGTGATAATTAGTTTAATATTAACTGTAATAATTAATTAATTATCTAATACCTAAGTAGTTATAAGTGGTTCGATTTTTTCGGAAAATGATTTTTCTTATTTAATTAATTATTTAAAATTTAATATCTTTAAATTCAAAACATAAAATATTATGGTATCCACATCTAATGCAACTTTATCACAAGAGATGCTAAAGCTCTCAAAGTTGTTTTAAATTGATAGAAAGTTTGCTTCTTCAAAAGTTGATACAAAATTAATATAACGAAAGTTGATACTAGCTTGGAGAGCTCCAAGCTTAAATACATGACTATATATATCATCTATATATGTGGAATACATATCTCAAAATCCAACAATAACATGTAATGATACATTCATCAATGAAATAAAACCATTGCCTACGCCAATACGAGTTCAACCAAAGAATCAATACTAACCCCAGTATTGTTGTCACGCTGGATGCAAAAAAGCTCCAATAAAATGAAACCATGTCAATGGCGGATTCATCTTTTTCTTCTCCAGCAGCGTGTTACGGATAATGTTGTTGGCTCACTGCTGCAACCCCTCTTGATTTGTGAACCACAAAGACCGAGGTTTCCTCCATAATTGTTCTCATCAAATGTTCCAAACTGTAGTTTGTCAGGGATTGGACCGGACAGGTTGTTTAACGTTACATTGAAGGTGCCTAAGTTGGTAAGTTCAGTCAATTGAGGAGGAATTCGTCCGCTTAACTTGTTGTGAGAAATATCCAAACTCTCTACGTTCTTGAGATGTGAGAAGCTCTTTGGTATAGATCCTGATAAGAAATTGTGAGACAAATTCACTGCCCAAATGTTTCGAAGATACCCAAATTTTGAGGGAACGTTGCCTGTTAATTCATTGCTTGACAAATCTATGCCAGTCATATACCGAAGAATGCTACCCTCGTAAAATTCATGTCTATTCTTTGTTACAAATTATACTTTTACTTTTGGATATGGGGTTGCATAATAGTCTTGGGACGACTCCAATTCAAGAGTGAAGTTGTAGGAAAAACCTATTTTCACTTTCTACTGACCATAATGACAAATTAGTAAAGCATGAAGGTATTGTGCCATTAAGTTTGTTACGTGAAAGATCCAAAATGCTCATGTTTTTCAATCTACACAACTCATGAGGAATATTCCCCTCCAAATGATTTCCTGCAAGAAGAAGAAAACGTAGATTCGAAATTTCATCATCAATCTCATTCGGAATACTTCCAGAGAATTCATTCTCTCTCAAATCAAGTATGACTAATGCAGAGCTTCTGAAAAATGCTTTCGGAATTGATCCACTGAGAGCATTCTTCTGCATGTAAAGGTGCTGCACTGAGGAAAGATTGATGGAAGACGCAATTGATCCAGACAAACTATTTTTTGAAATGTCTAAAAATGCAACTGAACAGGAGCACCACCTTCCAAAAGATTATTTGACATTCAAAGATATTTGAGTCTTGAGAAATTACCAATCCAATGAGGAATTTGACCGGAGAACAAGTTGTTGGACAAATCTAATATATTTAATAATACGGCCTTCAACAGTCCCTTTTGAAGCTTTCCACTGAATTTGTTATTATCCAAAAATAACCCATTCAACTGAGTCATGTTCATAAGCTCTGGAAAAATTTCTCCATGAAAATTGTTATTTGATAGACGTAAGAATTCCAATGAGAAGCAACCAGAGATAATTGATTCCGGAAACTCTCCTGAAAAATTATTGCTAGACAAATCCAAATTTATGAGTCCTTTCATTTCACCCATAGAAGAAGGAATGTGGCCTTCAAAACTATTTTCTAACAAGTTTAGATTCAACAATTTCGGAAGGATCGTACCCATATTCTTCGGGAACTGGCCATTCATATTGTTTCTGGAAATTTTCAGGTGAAGCAAATCATGTGTGGATTTGGGCAGTTGGAGAATTCCCATGAAGGAGTTATTCATTAAATTCATACATTGTAGTCTTGTGTTGTTGTGTAAAAGCCAAGTGGGGAACATTCCAATCAACTTATTATGAGAGAGGTCAATGAATGAATCGTAAAATGTGTTGGTACATGACAAAACTAGGAATGGCATGTAGGTTGCAGTTGCTTAAGCGCAGGGCCTTCAATTGATTTGGGGGTTGGAGAAAATTTTCAGTTTCTAGAACTTGTAATGTACTATTTTTTGGTGAAAGTCCGAATATCTCAAGTTTTGAGAGGTTGGCTAGAGAACTAAATGAGAATAGGCCTTCAAAGTTATTGTCTTCAAGAGACAAATATTCAAGAGATGTCGCGAGGTTTTGAATAGCAAAAGTTATGTTCCCATTTAATTGATTGGATGAGAGATCAAGAGCTCAGAGGTTGGTCAAGTTGTTGAGACATGCAGGAAGGTGACCTTCAAAATTGTTCCATTTAAGATCCCACTCGATAAGATTGTTCAACTTGTATATTCCTTAAAATAAAAATAACATATAATTAAAATCAGAAGTGAAAAAAAAAATATATGGAGATGCATCTTATAAAAGAGACAACGATACTTATAAATACTTAAAAACTCAATACTCAATACCATATCTCGACAAATTTTCGGAAAAATTTCAAAGATACCTCTCACATAATCAACTTGTTTGAGTAAATTATTTTATTGATATTTATCTTAATCATATAAATATTCTACATATTTTAAAAAGTCAAATGAGTCTCGCAAGAAAATTACTGAAAATGGGTCATAAAACTTTATGGTTGTCTCATGTAAATTTTGCTAAGAAAATATAAAATAAAATCTTAAGATATTGATTTGCAAGACAAAATTTTTTAGAGAAAATTAGTTTCAGTTTCAGCCAACAAGTAGAAAATAATTAATTGCTTGTGACATCATAATATATATTATCTAACTCTTGTAGAGTGCCACTGATTTCATTTAAACTTAGATCCAAAAATTCCAAGTTTCTCAAATTTGCTAATTCTGCACCTATAAAAAGGAAACAGAATTTGTAAAGTAGATAAGAAATTATTAATTATAAATATATGATTTTCTAGAAACATACATTGTTTCGTGTTGAAAATTTTAAGATTATTGCCTTGAAGTATCAAAGTCTTCAATGAAGTTAGCGTAGTCAGACATAGTAAGATACTACTGTTGAAGTTATTAAAATGAAGATCTAAGATCTTCAATTGCTTCAAACTCTCTTGATGAGCTGCAAATGACCCAATATTAGTAATGATTTAGTAAAAACATAATTACTTCAATAAAATCTAACCATATGAGAATTGTTTGCCTTCACAGTTCACCTGTTGTTCTGCTTAACAAAGTGCACAACAATGAAAATGTATATAGTAAAATTTCATTAGTAGTCAAACTAGTAATTGGTGGTTGTCAATTGAATCTAACCATACTAATTTGATTGTGCACAACAATTAAAACACTTCAACATAATTTAATTTTAATTAGTAGTCCTTACAGGAAGTCTAATGCATGAAACATATGATAAATGAGTGAAAGAGGAAGATAATATATCTCTACTGCCGACACAACTGTCTAAAGAATTGGAAGATAAGGAAAGGTTTTGTAGTTCTTCAAACAGTTCAAACTAGGAAAAATTGAGCACTGGAGAGAGTGCAGGAGAACTATAATCTAAAAATAAAGAGAGTGAGAGATTGATCACTCTGACTGTGATGGTGTTATACTCAACTCGATCCCAATTGCAACAGTCAAAATCTCTATCATCAACCTAGGACCCAAGTTCAGAATTCACATATGTATTGACGGATGACTTTATGAAGAATGCCTTGATTTTCAAGAGATCAATCCTCTCCTTTTCCAAGCAACTTGTATATCCATGCATTTAAAGCACCAAAGCTATCACAGCCAACATAAAAAATTTAGTGAACAAGAACCTCTCTATAGTGAATAACCTTTCCAACTTAACAAAAATTAGCTTCACTGCCCTGTTCTATTTAAAGAAGTATAGATATAATTAATTGGATAGATAAATCAAAGAATTGAATAAAATAAAAATTAATTAGCACTATCTATGAATGTACGAGGACATTTCAAATGAAAGTGCCAGTAAATGGACCCCAATATTATTATTGAAAATGCTTTGCTTTTATTTTTTAATTATAATTTGGGAGTGAGGTGAGATATGATCAAATTTTCATAGACGTTATGTGCACATGGAAGGTTTACAATCGAGTTATCTCAATTTTATCGATTTCATTTATAATGTAAACACAACGTATAAAACCCACACATATAATAGTTACAAGTGTAAAGAGCATATCATTAACTTTTATAATTTTTTTTTTAAAAAATGGGTGTGTAGAAAATATTCTGGAGTGGCTCTAAAAATTACGACATCATCTTATAAAAACGGAGTAATGTTAAATTGTTCAAAAATTTGTTATAATTTATTATATATGGTAGGATGATTTGTAACTATTACATTATTTAAATAAAAATTTGAATAAATTTTTAAACAGTTTAATATTACTCTAAATATATATATATATATATATATATTGAATAATTACAATTATTTTGGGATTCGGAGAAAGGATACGATTTGAACTTACAATCTCAAGGTGTAAGTGTGAGAGACAAACTACTGGACCAATCTCATATTGTCTCTATATATATATTATCAGTATATATGTTGATGAAAATGGTAAACGAAATAATTAAGGGTAAATTGCAATGAAATACTCTGACGTTTGATCATATTGTAATAAAATTGCATTTTTCCTTAAACTACAACCAAGTGCCTCGAATAATTATTATTTAGGTCCCTAATGTATTTAAAAATATTATTTTTTGATCGATTTTTACTTTTTGATTCATATGGTCCCTAACTTTTTCAAAATATATCAATTTAGTCCCTATGGTCAAAATTTTGACGGTCAAACCTGATATAAAGTATAAATTAACCATCTTACCCTTTTTTATTAAATTATTAAATTATAATGACATTTTTACCCTTTAATTTTTGAACAACTTTACTTATTTGTCTGTCCAATAAGAAATTGATATATGTTATAAAAATTTAATTTTTTTAAAAATACTTAAAAAGGATTAAATAATAAAATAAAAATGATAAAAATATTAAAAATATTATAAAAATTAGAAAAATATTAAAAGTAATATCATTTATTAAACATAAAATAAATTCAAGATTGAATATTAATAAAACTCAAAATTTAGTAATTTAATATATATATATATATATACATATAATAAATTTATATATATTGCAGTTTTATTATTATATTTTTATTTTTATAATATCATAATAATAAATGTATATATAATTTTATTTTCATAATATATATATATATATATATAATGTATATATACTATATTATATACTCTAAAATATGTACATATAATTTTAATTTTTTTAACTAAATTTTGAGTTTTATAAATATTCAACATTAAATTTTATTTTTATTTTTAATAAATGATATTATTTTTAAATTTTCATAATTATTTTTATTTTTTAATGAATTTATAATATTTATTTTTTATTAATAAATATGTGTTGAGGCTCCCGGCTGCCGCTGGTATCAGAGCACGAAATCCGAGGCTTCTTTTTCCTTTTGCAAGAACAATTTTTGTCACACATATCTGGATCAACATCCTAGATGAAGTGGCCATTGATTTTGTCAGTGTAGGTAACAGAGCCATTCGAATGAAAGGCATGGACTGGAATGTCTTCTTCAAAAGTGACTGGGGTGAACATCATTGACTGAAAAATAAGAGGAGTGGCTTCTGATGATGTTTGATGAGGTTGAAAAGTTGTTTTCACAGATTCATCTTCAAGCCTGGTAAATTGGGTTCTTGGATCTAGATAGGAGATGTGTCCTGGTACAACTTCTCATAATTGGTTACCCATTCCAAAGGCATAAGCTCATCTCGAGCAATTTGTCTGGGGATTTGTGTGATAGTAGAGACTTCATCTTGTCGTTTTACAGTGATGAGGAGAGTTTATGTGGAAGTGTCTGGAAGAGGAAGATCAATAGCATGATCTTGGAGTCTATAGGCAAGTTGATGATGAAGGGTTGCCATATAGGAGCCAGGAACCATAGAGATGCTAGAGATCTGAACTTGGATCTTAAGAAACTTGCAAATATTTGGATCTGCAAGAGGAATGTTGAAATTTGGGTAAAAGGTGAGGCAAACACTTCCTGCATGAAGGGTGGTGATGGAGGTGCCTATAACAGCTTGGTCATATTTGCAGTAGATAGAATTTAAAAGGGCAAGTCAGGCTGTGACTGGTAAGCCTTTTCTGCCATGAAGAGTAAGAATGATACGAACAACACCTAAATGAAGGTGTGAGTACTCTTCTTGGATCAATTTGGAGACTATGTGTTGATCAAGAGCGAGATTAACATATTATTCTGTGGCTGAGGCTGGGATAAGACAATTATCAAGGCCAGTTGACTGAACATATTCCTTGACAGGAGGTCATGGAGTACTGATGAGTCTTTGGATAGATCGCTTGAAACTTCTGTTTCTCTTAAAGACATTGTAGGGGCTAACTAGAGGGAGATCGGTTTCAGTAATTTGAGCTTCTTCGGGAATATATGTATATTCCACTAGATTGGTAATCTTAAAGGAAGTTGTTCTTTTGATAGGAGAAGGCAGAGAGATGGAAGAGGAAAGTTGGTTTGGTGTAGATGTAGAGGAAGAAAGAGACGTATAGTTTGAGGTTGGAACAATATTGGAACTGTTTGAAGTCATGATTTTAAAAGGTCTTTCCTTACTACCACTAAGTTGTTTTCTATTTTATAATAGAATCCATAAAACCTTTAAGTACATGGCATTATTACATTAAAAGTCTGCAGTGGTCTAGGACTTGCAAGTTACTGGTTTCCCACCGATAAAGCTCTTGAGAAGACTGCTCATACATATGACAGAATTGCTGGTCTAGATTCTACCCTCAGGAAGTTCTATTTAGAACTTCAAGAGCGCATTTCCTACCTTGACTTTGAGCTAAGATCTTTGTTGAAACGACAACATTTTGGTTATGAATTTGACCAAAAAGAAAAAGAAATTCAACAATTGAAAACAGAGATGAAACGTATAAACAAAGACCTTGACAAATAGAAACCATCTCCACCACCTTTGTATGGCTATTCCCTTTTTTACTCACCACATGCTCCCTTCTCACTTATTGATGAGAATGCAAAATGTCTTATTTTTCTCCCCTAATGTTTAGTCTTTTATACTTATTTGGTGCCTAAATGTACTGATTATTCTTATATTTTGATTTAGGATGCAAATGGAGGCGGTAAGTGCAAAACGAAGTTAATCAGTCGATTTTTGACAGTTCCGACATCACTTCATAATATGGGCATAACTTTCTCATCCAAGCTTCGATTGCGATGATTTAAAATGATATGGAACGGTAAGAAACAGCTCTACAAATTTCATGTCTCGCGTTTGGAGAGATACGGGCAGCATCAAGGTTGAAATCGGGCATGAAGTTGCTGCACCTGCACTGTTGATGTTCTGGAGCGTTTCTTAGCATGCAAGTGATAACGGTTTATTTTTCGAAGCTTCCAAATCTGGTGCACGAAAAATCACAACTGAAATCATCACTTTCCTATTTGTATTAGGACTTTATATTATATTTGTTTAGCTTTTTACTTTTTAGTCAAACTTAAATATTATTATTTGAGGATAAGTGTTAGCTTAAGTTTTAGAATTTTGGTAGGCTTCCAATAGAGGAGTTGATGTGTTTAAAGACCTCTCATCATCAGACCAACGGCCTCCTCTCTCACATCTTTCTCTCTTCTTTTCTCTAGCTTTTCCTTTAATTTTCATGGCCCTGTGTGGCTAAGCCTTGATAATTGGTCGAAGGAAATGGAAGTCTCGAAATCAATAAAACTGTGAGATCTTTTTGTTTTTATTGCTTAATTTATATTTTGAGTATCGGTTGTTCTTCTGTGCCTATTTTTATAATTGTCTCATTTAATTATTAGGAGGCCTACTAGTTTATTATTTGTTACAATCCACTGCTAAGTTAGAAATCAAATCCGTAATTGTTTGATCCCTCTAATTTGTGAAGTAATTAAGATTTAATGATTTGCTGTGTCAGAAATTATTAGATCTTAGGAAGAACGCTCGACTAAATTAAATGCAATCGCTTGTACTTGTGTTATTTAGTTTCATCGATCTCTTTAATTCTTAAAATTGCTACTAGATTAAACTTTTAACTCTTGTCTTGGGTTATTTAGTAGTTAGGATTAATTAGATCACCTGTTTTCTAATTAATTGTGATTAAGGAGAGTTAGGAAAATAGTTCCAACGGTGAATATTCAAAGTGTGAATTGATATATACTTGCATCAATGATCAGTTGTAAAGTTCCGATGGTGGATGTTGACTTAGACCAATGTTTGTTCTTATCCCCCCCCCCCCCCCACCAATCTTTGTCACATAACATAGAATTAAACTAGATACTTTTCGTGGGAACGATCCTTACTCGCACTACTACATATATTTTTGGGAGTATATGTTTTATTTTTGGTTGCCCGCGACAGCACACCACTTACTGATTATTCTCAGATGTTCAAAATGACCCATGAGACTTTCAGAAAACACCCTATCCAACACAAATCCTCTCGATCTACATTTAAGCCATCTCCAGAACCTCAATCATCCTGAGATCGTGGAAAACAACCTTTTTCGTCCAAACCCAAGTCCAAATCCAAATACCCAAAGAAGTCTCTATTCATTTCAAAACCACAAACTCTAGAAATCACATCTTCCTCCACCTCTTCTCAGTTATATGTTTATGATTCTGAGCCAGAAATGGCTAATATTAGTAAAATGCTCATGGCTGATCATGCAGAAAGCTCTTGTACTCATGACAATGAACCCATTGTTGAAGATGATCCCCTTAATACTCCACCATATGCCAACTTGAGACTCGAATTTCCTCCTTAACCCTCTGATAAGGCTACAAATAGTCCTTGATTTTCCTTTGAAGGGAAGAACCCTAAAAATTGGCACCTGAAAATTCAAGAATTTGGTGCCTGGATTGATCTTCAAATGACCAAGTCAAACAGAACCTTTGAAGATATCCTTCATGAATTTACTTCTGGATTCACTGGTATCCTTCGTGATTGGTTCTAAAGCCTTGGCGAATATCGGCAGCTCCAATTTGTTCGTCTACCAAGTGTAACACAAGTTCTTGGCATGTTGTTTGCTACATTCATTGGTAATGCCCAACTAGTAGATATACAGAAGAAACAAGAGTTTTTTTTATATGAAGTGCTGCTTCTCAGATGAAAAGATTTAAACTTCCATTACAAGAAGATGTCAGAAAGATATAATATGCTTAATTGGTACAATGACAAATCGTTGACTCAGGTTTACATCAACTCTCTCCCAGAAGAATTACACTGAACTTTAAGGCCAAATTGCTGCTACACAGAGAAATTTGGCTAACATTGCTTTAGGAGAAATTCACCAAATGGCTCTTGCTTCTCTAGAAAGCTCTGTGATACACAGAAACTTTTCTTTAAAATGATTCAGAACAAAAAGAAGTTTGAAAAGGTTTGTCAGAGAACTCATCTCCAGATCAAATGCAAACCTAACAAATGTTCTTGTTCCATAAAGAAGAAGAAGCATTTTCTACCTAAAGAAGGCCGCTTGAATCGCAGATTCCGTTACTTCCGAAAGAAGCAACGAAGATGAAATCGTAAATCCAACTGATGCTTTATTTGCAAGAAAAAAAATGGCATTTTGCCAAACAATGCCCCAGCAAAACTACGCAGTTGGCTAAAATGATCCAATAAATCCAATCCTCTGAACCAGCCCTTACCTTAGATACTGATATTGAATCCTTATATTCAGAACAATTAGAAATAGACAATGATACTGCCTTCGCTCTTCCTGAATTTGAACCAGAATCCATTTCCTCTTATTCAGAAACAGAATATTCTAACTCTTCAGAATCCACTATTTTTCACCTCCAGCCATCCATACTATCCAATCAACGTATTCCAAGCCCACATGTTCAGAACCAAATCCTTCTCGACGAATTCGATAAGCCCATCAATGTTATGGCTTATATTGATACTGGAGCCTACAAATCCATGCTGGACCCCAAGGTCCTTTCTCCACAGTATTGGACCCCTCACGACTAACATTTCAAAGCAGCCAATGGCGAACTGTTTATCACCAAACTGATTACGAAAAAAAGAATTGGCTTCAAGTTTTTTCCTTGTTGTATCATATGGAGCAAGTTTATTGGCAGCCCCCTTCCTCAAAAGGATTTATTTTTGGGTTGGGATACTTATTGTCAATTTGACAAGTTAAGGATCTTACCCAATGGGATTCGATACAAACGAGATTTCAAACCCTTCACCAAAGATTTAAATTTTTTTTCCCTCCAAGACAGTCCACCATCCTTTGACTAGTTCAAACAACTCCTCATATCCTACTGTGCAGAAAATCATGCCCTGTTTAAACATCACAATCCTCTATGGTATAATCTAGATTTCTTTATTAAGTTTCCCTTTAATCTTAATGAGGACGTCAATCCTACCAAGGCCTCTCATCCTGGTATGCCACCATCCGACCTCAAATTAGCCAGGGAAGAATGTCAAGCTCTGCTACAACAAGGTCTCATTGAACCCACAGATTCCCCTTGGGTGTGTCAAGCTTTTTATGTACAGAACAGATCTAAAAAGCTTCGAGGAAAAAAAAAACTTGTTATTGATTACAAACCCTTAAACAGGTTTCTTCAAGATAATAAGTTTCCCTTACCAAAAACCTCTACCCTATTAGTCCATCTTGCTAAAGCAAAAATATTTTCCAAGTTCGATCTCAAAGGAGCATTTTGGCAACTGAGTATTTACCCATCCGACCGACCAAAAATAGCCTTCTGCATTCCTGATGCCCACTACTAATGGAAAGTTTTACCCTTTGGGTAAAAACTACTCCATCTCTCTTCCCAAAGGCCATGACAAGGATTTTTCATTCTATCCTTCACAGTACATTAATTTACATAGATGACATCTTGCTCTTCAGTTCCAACGAAGAAGACTACCGTCATCTCCTTCACAGTTCTGTGACATCATCAAACAGTATGACATTATACTTTCTAAAAAAAAGAGTTTCATTGCCCAAGATCACATTGATTTCCTCGGCATGCACGTGTCACATGGCACGTATTCTCCTGGTCCACACTTTGCTCAAGAATTGCTCAAATTCCCTGATGAACACCTGTCACGGGAACAGATTCAGCAGCTCCTTGGAACAATTAACTACATCCGTGACTTTGTTCCACATGTGGCCAAATACACATAAACTCTTTCTAGCCTCATCCGAAAGAATTCAAAACCGTAGGACCCAGACCACACTCGGGCAGTCCAATATCTCAAAAGGGTCGCCCAACAGCCGCCCCTACTTCATATTCCTTCTGATGGACTGCACATCCTCCAAGCTGATATGTCTGACCTCCATTGGAGAGCCTTGCTCCTTGAAGAGAAAAATAACAAAAGATACTACTGTACTCATGTCAGTGGATCTTTCAAGACCTCACAGCAACATTATCACACAATCTATAAAGAGATTCTTGCAGTCAAATATGGAATAGAAAAATTCGATTTTTATCTCAGAGATCATTCATTCAAAGTGGAAATGGACAATTCCTTATTTCTACGTGTCCTTAACTTTAAAAACAAGGTCTCTCCTGACCTTTTGCTTCTCAGGCTGAAATCATGGTTTGAGAGGTATGACTTTTAAACCTTACATATAAAAGTATCCCAAAACCTTATCCCTGATATGCTTTCACGATCAAAACCAGCTCAACTCATTACCTCTTCTACAGCTATCCCCCTTGTCTATACCTTGTCACCAACAATTGCTCTTCCTCTAAAGTCTAACCTGATCCCGATAAAATCAAAAACCTCCCTGCCAAACAGGCACTTACCTTTCCTCCCTCTCTTTTACTAGAGTTTCTTGATACTAAAACTACTGATGACGTTAAGAAGTCTGCCATCCAAAATGTTTCTCAATACTTTTTCAACCTTCATGAACATAGCCATCGTCCTCTGACCCTTACCCAATCAGACAAATTATTTCATAACCTTTTTCACATTCACCCTTATCCAGTCACTACTTTTACCCATAATGCCCTATGGTATCTTTGATGTCTCTCCCTTATGTATTCTCATCCTGTTGCTTTTCCACTCATGCAACTTTATTAGCACCTCCATGACCCCAAAAACTAAGACACTTTCCTTTAAACTTTCCTCCAATGGTTTTTTCCCCTTTCCACATGGCGAAAGGAACTTACTAAATTACTGGGTTACCATAATATTTGAAAAATTGATGAATTCATGAGTATCAAGATCACCTGAATTTATATTTTCCACAAGCCTTATATGTTCAACACTCATACTAAATTACTTTAGACTAATAATCTTGCATACGAGTACCAGACAGTTTATAACATAGACATTCAATAGCCGAATATTTATCCTTCACTTATGCAGTTTCTTTGTGAAGCCAATAATGTGAAGATGGACTACCCAGATCAAGTTTTTCTCCTTCCAGATATCCATTCTCCTCCTGAATATTTTTAAGACTCTCAAGATCCTATGGAGCTTGATTCAGATATCCTTCCACCCACTAGTCTACCAGATATGCATCCACCAACTAGTCCACTAGACGTTGGACGCTCTCGCTCTTGGTACAAACATCTTGCAGGAGACATTGACTCAGACGATGCAAAATACGACAACAACAACCTGTTTCCGTCACAAAACTCCATGTAATTCTAGACACCTCATCATTAGCCAACAAGGAGCTCAGTCAGCAGGAAGATTTCTTTGATCCAAATTGGATTATTGTGTCTAAAGTTATGTGTCGGTTTGTCCTTTTGTCATAATTATGTTTGTAATTATGAAAGTCACCCCTGACTTTCCACTATCGTCTTTTAGCTTTTGCTTTTTCAAAGTTTTTTGTTTGTTTTCAATTATGTAATCTTCTTTGTCTACTTATAATGATTGTTGGGTCTAGCAACAGAGTATGCTCTGCCTATATATTGGCATGACCACTCTTGTTCTAAATCAATCGAGTCATCACCTCTGTAAATTATTGTGTTATCAATAAACACCATGTTTGCTTAAACACATTCCTTCTCTCCTGAAAACCCTAAGTCTATTTTATTATATGATAGAATCCGGCTAGACTATTCAAGTATGCTCTGTGCTTGCTTCCGGTGGAGGATCCTGCACAGTAGAATGAATATACAATTTGATCTAGTTGCTATGGTCCCTCTTATAGTGTAGTGGTTAACCCAGATATCCATCGTAAGTCCTGTTTTGAGTTATTAGGGCAGTAGGAATGGGTATTACGAATCTATGTTGAGGGCTCCCGGTTTTTAAGTGTTTTTTAAAAAATAATTTGAGTTTTTATAACACATATCAATTTTTTATTGGACCATTCAAATGAGTAAAATAGTTCAAATGTAAAACGTTGGAGGGTAAAATCGTCTTGTTAATTTAATAAAAAGGGTTAAGATGGTCAATTATATTTTATGTCAGGTTTGACCGTCAAAATTTTGGCCATAGGAACTAAATTAATATATTTTGTAAAAAGTAAGGACCGTGTAAGCTAAAAAAGTAAAAATTAATTAAAAAAATGATATTTTTAAATATATTAGAGATCAAATTAATAACTATCCGAGACATATTATTATAATTTAAAAAAATTATAATTTTATTATAATATAACTAAATATTAAGATATTCCATTATAATTTCTTCAATAATTAATACGGAGTGCACGGCATGTCATCGTCACACCATCATGTGACATAAATGGAGATCATTTCCATTTTGTTTATTTTCTCTCGTCTTTATCGATCCCGGTTAACTTTTTTTTTTTTTATTACATTTCATTTTTTTTTTTAACATGAAGCAGAAAACATTGGAAATTGTTTTCATATTATATTTCATGGAAAACATGTAAATGATTCTTTTCAATATTTTTTTAGAAATGTCTTCATGTGAGATCATGAGTCTACATCTTCACTAGTCAACATAAAAGAAAAACCCTGTCATTCTACAGCTTCAGTACTACTCTGTTCTATTTAAAGATAATTAATTTGCTAGATAATTAAATGATTTCTAAATAAAATGAAAATTAATTCACACCACCCATAAAAGTATGAGGAAATTTCAAATGAAAGTGGCAGAAAGTGGATCTTACTTTATTTTTATTTTTAAATTACAATATTACATGAATGTGAGAGATTTACAACTCAGTTACTTCAATTTTGTCGACTTTACTTAATTAAAACGTATTGTTTTAATTTTTATTTATATCATGTTTTATATATTTTATAAAAAACTATTATATAGGCTATAATTTTTTTCTTTTAATAGGATAAATATTTAATTCATATGATATATATTAAGTGAAATAAATAATTATTAATTTGTATTAATTTATTAATTAAGACATTACAATTGGAATACATGTTCTGATTAGAGTTAAATGTCTAACATTATTTATAAAATATATTGACTATAATTTGGAGTCAGTTTGATATTACTGTAACTTTTTAAAAATTATCTTTATTAAATGTACTGGTGAAATAATTTATTTTGAAGTTAATTGAGTGACCATTTAGTAAAAATAAAAATAAACAGAATATAATATACAAATATGCATAGTAAAGAAAAAATAAAAATAAAAATAAACAAAACAGAACAAATAAATATTTAAACAAAACATTGACAGTAAATAAAAAAAAACATAGCAAAATATATAATGCAGGCAAGGCAACATACTGTAAAAGAAAAAGTAAAAAAACATAACAAAGTAGCAAGCACATGTGCGTTACACAATCATTCACCTAAAATAAAATTTAAACAAGTAGAGCACATGGCAGTACGCAACATGCAGTAAAGAAAAAAAAAGCAGAGCAAACTGTGCGGCAACCATAAAATAAAATTTAAACAAGAAGAGCACAGGGCAGTGCGTAACTTGCAGTAAAGAAAAAAAATGCAACGCAAACTGTTTGACAATATATAATATAAAAAACAAAAAAAAACTGAGCACACATATATGTGCAGAAAGGCAACATAAAAAATATAAAAGGCAGAACAAATATATATGTACGGCAACTGTAAAGAAAAAAAAAAGTAAAACAAACATAAATGTGATTAAGAAGATATAAGATAGAAGGAAACTCACAGATTAAAGATGAATTTTTGAAAATTCAATACTTTGAGAGTAGTGAAGTTATGTTTTACGTTAAAAAACTAAGTTACTAGGATTTATAATTTAAAAGGGTATTGTGGAATTATAAAATATATTAAGGTTATATAAGACATTTTAATATTTTTTAAAAAAACTCAAAAAACTCTACTGGAGTGACAACCAAACGACAAAAAAAAAACTGAAAAGAGTTTTTGGAATTAAATAAGCTCTTTTAGCCAGTAGATAAGTTCTTCCAAACGTACATTTAATCCAAATATTTTAAAAAGACCTACCCCAACTCTTTACCCTTTTTCCTAAAAAAAATAATAAAAAAGGGAGATCCAATAAGGGTAAAATAGGAAAAAAAAAAAAGAAAAAAAAAGGAGGGATATCAAGAGAATTCTGAAAACATGGGAGAAGAGTTTGAGAATTTATTCTTTTTTTTATTTTATTTTAAATGATATTTTGTCATTTATAGAACTTGATATAATTTTCTATTTTTTTTTTCAATATACTACCTACTGTGGTTGTAATTCGGACCTAAAACTTTGCTAGACTAAATGAGCATATAACCACCGACTCGAACATAGGATGTTGATGTAATACACTCTCCCGATATTATGTACTGTACACGTACATGTATTGTAATATATTTTTCCAGGATTGATTTTGCGGTACAATAATGGAATCTATTGGATAATTAGTAAGATTTCATAAAGATATACGAAATCCAATTACAAGTTTTAGAGAACATAGTAAGGATTTCCATAAATTGGAGTATTAAGAATATTTATTGGAAATTAAAATATATTTTTATGGTATGAATTGTAATTTAATTAATTGATGGAAAAGTAAATTAAAATGGATTTTTATGGAAAAGAGTTAATAGATTGTTATGGATTAAATTGTAAATCAAAGGATTGTTGACCAAGATCATGTGATTAAATTTTATGTTGGTGATCTTTTTATGATTTTAAAAGGTTCAAGGGCATGTTACAATTAGAGATAAGTAATATAAAAATAATATATATATATATATATATATATATATATATATATATGAATGAAATCAGAAAATTTGAAGAGAAAAATAGAGAGAGACGAGAGAGGAAAAATCCAGAAAAAATTGAGAAGGAAGAAGAGAGAGCTCGGCCGAGGCAAGAAGGAAAAGAGAAAGAAGAAAAAGAGAGAGAGGAGAGAAAGAAAAACTGTCAGTCGAAGGAGAAAGAAGAGAGGGAGAGGAACTGTCGGCGTGGAGAGGAAGACCATACCAGAAAACAGAGCAGGGAAGGGAGAAAAGAAGAAAAAGAAGAAGAAGAGAGAAAGACTGAGAGCAGTGGCCAACAGGAGAAGAAAGAAAAGAACAGTGACCGAAGAAGGAGAAGAAGGAAAAGAAGAAGAAGAACAGCTCGGCCAGAAGAGAAAGGAGAGGAGGAAGAAGCTTCGGCCAACAAGGGAGAAAAAGGAAGAAAGAAGAGAGAAAGAAGAAGAAGTGACAGCAGCCGAAGAAGAAGGAAGAAGAAAAAGGAGTAGAAACCGTGAAGGAAAAGAAGAAGAAAAGAAAAAAGAAAGAAAAGAAGAAGGAGAAGGGAGTGTTCAGTCAAGCTAGAAGAAGAAGAAGAAGAGGATTTGGGTAAGATTGATGAAGTTGATTTGGTTTGAATTTTGATGATATCTTTTGTGTTGTAGAATTAGTAGTTAATATTTGATGAAATTGATTTAATTTTAGAGATTGATTGAGTTTTGATTTGTGTTTGAAATTGATTGTCGAATATAAGTAAAATTGAATTTCTAGAAGTGAAGAAAATTATGGGTTTTGTTGATTTTAATATTTGATTGAATTTTTATAGTGTTTTATTTGAAATTAGTTGGACTGAAGTTGATTAGAATGAAAATCAAGAAAATTAGTAAGGTAAATTTTGGGGATTTTATGATTTCAAGTTTAAATTGTTAAATTGAAATATTATTTGAGTAATTTGAGTGTTTTTGAGTTAATTGATAGTATAAATTTGGAATCATTAAGGAATCAAAATGATTCTCAAATTAGTAAACTTGTATTATAAGTTTTTATAATATTGTGTTTGGAATGAAATTTAATCACTAGTTTTGGAAAATTTTGAAATTAAATTCGAAATTGAAGTTATAATTAGTTTAATCAAGTTTAAGGAGATTGAAATTGATGTTGTTAAGTGAAGGAAATTCACTTATGTTAAATTGATAAAGATTAGTATGAAAATTTGTGTAGAAATTGAAGTTGAAAGTGTAAAGATCTCAATTTATATATAATTAAGTATTAGAAATTGTATTTGTGTGGTTTGATATTAATCGATGCTTAGAAATCCAAAAAAGTATGTTGGATTGTGTTGAATGAGATTCAATTTAAGAGAAATTGATTGATTTAAGGAATATATAATTGTAGAGACATGATTTTTAGCAAATTAAATATAATCGATTTTATTATAATGGAAGAAATTGAAGAATAAAGTGTTAAATGTATAAATTAAATTTTGTATTCGTTGTTATACTTATATTAATGATTTATTTGGAAATATATTACTTTAGGAAGAAATCTCCATAGTATGGGAGGAAATGAAATTATGCAGAAAGGTAAGAAATGTAATGAGACGTTTGAAGGAACCAGAGCACCAAGCCTAGAGAAAACCAGAAATCAGTGAGTGTAAAATTATTGTAAAGTAAAGTATATTTTATTTTAGTAATATGTTTTATCTAAAGTTTAACAAGTTAATATGTTTATTCAAATTGGTGAAAAATCATACTTTTAGTTAAAATATATTTTAGAATGTTTTCCAGTTTATTTTAATTGTTTATAACTTTATATATATGTTCATTTACTTATATGTGGTTCATAATTTAAATAGAATTTATGCTTAAATATATTTTAATTAAAGTATTTTTATATATCTCAAAAATTTAGAATTTATATTCAATTAAAGAAATATGTTTTATGTATATCTCATGCTTTTGATTAAAAGTTAGTTTTCAAAATAAAGAAAATAGTTTTCAAACCCATGGATTACCCTTCGGATCAGTTATCAGATTTTCAGCAGTTCGACCCCGTCGGTACACCCCATTTGTGTGTGGCAAGTTAAGGGGGGATAGTCCGCTAACTCCAGGGGGGTTGAGTCTGTCGAGTCTGTCAGTCGCCCACACATTGGGGTATTGTCTCGCTATATGTATACGACTCAGCATTCCGCATATAGACAGTGAGATGTCTTATTTCAGATGTCACGTTCAGCGGCATCAGTTAGTCTCCTCGTGACCCTTATATCAGATGTCACAGTAGACAGTGTCAGTTAGTCGCTCTGTAACCCACTCATATGGTATAGCGCCAGTTAGTCGACCTATGAGTCAGCTTAGGGGTTCATTGAGAGTTTTCAGATACAGAAGGCAAGCCAGAAACATTTTTCAGATTTTCAGTACAAAATATTAAATTTACAGAAATAATTTAATATATATACCTTGTTTATGTTTTAGTATTTATTAAAGAGTTTTTGTACGTTAGGCTTTGCTAGATTTTCAGAAAAACAGATTTCAGTATAGTATTCAAAAAACAAACTATAATTGATTTCAGTACAGTATTCAGAAAGCAGATTATTATTGATTTCAGTACATTGTTTTCAGGAGACGTAATAAGTTTTAAGAAAAGTTTATTATCAGAATATTTTATCAGAAAAGCATTTTATCAGAAGAGTATTATCAGAAAACTATATTATTAGAAAAGTTTAATCATAGAAGTTTTATCAGAAAAATATTTTGAGTAAAGTATATTCTTTTAACTTTTTAGTTTTCAGAAAAGTACATTATCTCAGCATTTCAGTTTTCAGAAAATATATTATCTCAGTATTTCAGTTTTTAGAAAAGAATATCATATTAGCTTTTCAGTTTTTAAAAATTTAAAGGAATATTATCTCAGCTTATCAGTTTTTCAGAAAAGATATATTTTCAGCTTTTCAGTTTCTAGTAAAGTGTGTATATATATATATATATATATATATGTATGTATGTATATGTTCAGCTTCTCTGTTTCTTTTAGTAAAGTGAAAATATATGTATATATATTCTTAACTTTCCAGTTTTTAAAAATTAGATTTCAGAATAGTTTTTATAAAAGAGATTTCAGTATAGTTTCACGATATATATTTTAGTTCAGTTTTCAAGGAAACAGAGAGATTTTTATTAATAAGTAAATTGTTTAGTACAGTTTTTCAGAATTAGTAAAAGAATTATTATTTTGAAATTCCAGTATATTACATTCAGTAAATATATTTTAGTTATTTTCTCAAGTTAATTTATTAGAAACAGATTTATATTCTTTTCAGATTTCAGGGAGGTTAATAGAAAAAGGATTAAAATTTATTTAGCAACTAGTAACACTCACTAAGCTCCTTTAGCTCACCCTAATCTTTCTTTGTGTTTTTAAATCAACCTCCCAGGTACCGGTGCAGGCATTGTAGAGACTCCGAAGACCAGCGGGACCAGTCATAGGATGCTGTGACTATTTTATAAACATATATAATGTTTTAGTTGTTAAGTTTGTATTTTGATATTGTTTTAAGTGCATAAATATTTTAGTTAAAGAATTGATAACTATTTATTTTGATATTTAAACTGCTTGAGTTGTGGTTGAATTATTGAGATGGACCGGAGGTCCATGGTAGTTGAGATTTGGAATTTTATAGAAGTGTTCACGTTTTTATGCAGGTTTCCAAGATTTGGTAATCTTAGAAAAACAGAGGAGACTCTGCCAAAATTTTATTAAAAAAAAAAAAATTTCCTACTCAGATTTCTAAGTTAAGAAACGGCTTAACTTCACGGAAGCCTTTTAGCGAGGCAAATCTCAATTAGAAAGCTACCGTGGAGTGCCGGCAGACTGCCTATAGTAAGAAAGTAGGTTAGGGGCCTGTCAGTTGATATATTTAAAGCATATATAATGTTCACTCAAATATAGTATTTGATTATTTACTTTTACTTGAATTTTTTTTTTTTCATATGATTAAAACATTTTGATTGAAATGTAATTAGTAAATAAATAATTTAATGCATATGGTCTGTATTGAGTATTATTTACTTAATTGAAGACTTGACCCCTAGGTAGAACTTTTATTATAATCGAACTTTGGGAGAACATTGATACAAAACAATTATTTTATTGTTTTAGCTTATTTGCATGGCTTGAGGTGAACAATAGCTTCTATCAATAGCTTTTCTTCATGTACAAGTTCTAATTGTTATAAAAGAAAACGACTGATAGGTTCCACCAAATTACGATGGGCGGTAAAAAGAACAATAATTGATAGTAATTAATATAATAAATTGAAATTATATTTTATATTGTAAATATTTAACCAATATATTTTAAAATACAAACTTAAATGGAAGAGACGATTAATTAATCAACCCTAAAAAAAAAAAAAAAAATTAATCAAGATCTCCCTCAAGCCTCAACTACCCATTAAATTAAGGTCATATCCATCCGTTATGTATTTAATTAAAGTGACAATTTATTTATTTTTTTTTGTATAAAAAATGATTGGCGGATAGGCTGACCGCTTCACCGGAAGGAAATATTATGCCTCATACACCCACACAATCTAGCTCACCCTCACCACACCTATATCGGGGTCGAAGTTTAGGGATTTTAAGGGCAATTTCTATCTTAAAGGTTTGATGGGCATTAGAAAATAATGTGACAATTAATTAATTATCTAATGGCTAATTAAGTAGTTATAACCATTTTGATTTTGGACTGGATGCCCCCATTTTGGAACAATGATTTTTCTTAGTTAATTATTTAAACTTTAACATCTTTAAACTTTAAAAGTATAGAACATTCTGGTATTCATATTTTTTTTAATAGGATAATTATAAGATTAACAACTGTTGGGACCTACCGAGATTAATCACTGATCGCGTGGCTCTCCTCCCATAACAAAAGACATCTACTCTCACAATAAGAAGATAAACTACCCATATATACTGATAAATGTGCATAGTGAAAATTCTGATATCCGTATATAATACATGTTGAAGTGGTAGGTACATCATATTGGAAACGATATAATTAAGAAAATAAAATTTTAAAAAACAAAATAAAGAATGAGAAATATAATAAAGAAATCTATCAATTATTGAAGCAATAGATATCCTAAAATCACAAATAAACAATATATAGATCTCATAAATAAATAAATAAAATATAAAATAAACTCCTAAAAAAGAAAAAAGAAAACGTTTTGATATAATTATAAAATGGATGATGCTAAGGTTCACATGGAGTAGAAAAAAAAAAAGAGTAGGGATAAAATCATCGTTCCAGAGCAAGTCTCGTTGAGTAATAAACAAGACAGAAGATGATTACAGATACAATCTTCATCATTGGCGTTGAAACTTAAAATTAAATAAACTCTACTCTTTAATCAATTTTCAGTGAACATTTTTTGATTTTGTGTGGTAATTAGATTATATATTGCCCAAGAGATAAGGAGATAAAGTTGGATTTAAATAAAAATCAAACTCAAACTCAAACTCTAGCTCTTATCACATGAGATAAAAAGACTTTTGTATCATATAAAAACTTGGCCAATTTTAAATAAAAATTACAATTTCACTTGCCGGTAGATGGATTGCAAAAAATTACATGAATTGAAACTTAAAATTTTTTAGATTTATTATTCGAATTTGTTTTTATCTTATAATTTATTTACGTCACGTTACATGAAATTCCTCGGTTGATGTGGGTCAGGTTTCATTATATCAGTTTAGTTACAATGATTTTTGTTTGATTCTTGATTAAGTACCTCAAATTTGGAAGACAAACAACAAAATTAATTACACTTTTTGTTAAGAAAGAACTTAAAAGAATTTGATTAGAATAAGACATAATAATAATCCCTTATTATTATTAGTTTATTGAATATTGAGGCGGCATGCTTTTGGTGCATATAATTGGATTGAATTCGATTAGAATAATGTTTATTTTCCAATTCTCAAGCTTATATATAGGGTGGTAACGGATTGGATAGGTATTGGATCATTATGTTCCATACTTAAAACTCGTTTTGGGCAGGGTGCTCCATATCCGACTCATGCCCTGTATAGGTATCCGATTTCCACTCCAAACCCAAATCCATTTGGGGGATAATGGTTTATTTTTTAAAGAAATCTATCATTTATTTTCTAATATTTTAAAAAATAATTATATAAATATCAGATCAAACGGTGCAGGTCGAGACATAATAGTTTGATTCAAACCCGACCCAGTTATAAACCGGGTCAAAAAGTTTGACACTGACAAAACTTGAGCCCCATTTTAAGTGCTTCAAACCCACTCCAAACTAATCAGAGTCCCAGATCAGGAGTTTTTGTCATCCCTAATTATATATAAATTTGGATAGTAAAAATGGGATTTCTCTGACATGGAATCCAGCTTCAAATGGTTGGGGCAAAGGTGGGGTGTTTTAGTTTTAGAAGTATGTGTGTGTGGTGTTTTAGTTTTAGAAGTGTGTGTGGTTGGGACCTGCCGAGCTCAATTACTAAATACGTGATCTGAAAATTTACTCCCATACTTCAATAATAAGGGGAGAAAACTACCCACATAACTGGTAAATGCATATAGTGGGACTTGAATCATCACTACTGAGGTAGAAGGAAGGTACATTAACCTCATGGTGGGAGTTGACACTATTATTAGCGGGTATCGATGTTGTTGGGACCTACCGAGATTAATTACTAAATACGCGGTCCGAAAATTTACTCCTATAACGGTAGATATCTACTTCAATAATAAGGAGAGAAAATTATCCACACAACTGGTAAATGCATATGGTGAGACTTGAATCCTCACTACTGAGGTAGGAGGAAGGTACACTAACCTTATGGTGGGAGTTGACACTGTTATTAGCGGGTATAGATGCTCAAGCTAGGTCTCCAACAATAACATGTAATGATATATCCATCATAGATGAAACAAAACTGTGAAACCTAGCTTGAGGGTGAGGCATTAATTGAGTTAAAGTGGCATATACATAATCATAGTTTTATTTTTACAATTTGAAGGTGAAGACTGTGAAACCTATGAAACTAAACCAATATCAAGTATTTGATATTAAGCTCAAAGAGATTGAGGTTGTCGCCGTTAATCTAGAGAAAAGTATTCTTTTTATTTTCAGATTTTTCAACCAACCATTTACAAATACGACTATAAGTATGTATATATATATATACACTCTCACTAACTAATCCGAATAATGAATCTGAAACTAAAATATTGTTAATTGATTTTGCCCATTCTTTATATGCGTAAGTGATGATTTCTTGAACATGAAATTAGTTTTGTCCAAAGCTACGTCGAGCTATAGCCTACACATGGCTTGTGTGAGTTAAGAGAAATAAAGAAATGAAGAACCCTAAAGAGTTCGAAAAGAAGAAAGAAAATGATTTGGGAAAAATCTGATTAACTAATCAGACTAGAACAGTATTTCTCTCTCATATATATATATGCACGGTTACATTGATCATAGTTAGGTACTATTGAGTTTACTAATACTAACCGTTAACAGTATTACCTAACTCTAGCTACAACAAGTGTGGTAAAACATCACACTAATAATTATCTACCACTATCTATGCGTGTGTATGTCTTGATGAGGATCACAAACTCTAACACTCCCCCTCAAAGGCAACTGGTGAATATCAGCAAGTTTGAATTAGAGTTTTGAATTATGATCAGTAGGAATAACCTTATGAGCACTCCTCCTCTAATGCAGCTTAGAATGATCAAAAATCAACTTGGTTCACAGAAGCTGAAATCTGGAAATTGGAAGAGACTTTGTGAAAATATCAGTAGTTTGAGCTGTTGTTGGCACATATCTGATTTCAAGCTCCCCTTCAGCAATGAGATCACGAAGAAAATGCACATAGATATCAATGTGTTTAGTACGGGCATGAAATACGGGATTATGAGCTAAGGAAGTAGCACTAACATTGTCACACTATAACAGTGGAACACCAAGCAAGGGAACCTGAATTTCAGTCAAAAGAGACTGAATCCAAATGAAATTTGTGGCAACAGATGCTAAGGACCTATACTCTGCCTCGATGTTTGAACAAGCAACCATCCGTTACTTCTTTGAAGACCAACACACTAGATTATCACCCAAGTACAAGTAATGACCTCCAGGGGATTTCCTGCCCAATCGGCTTTGGCAAATCCTTCCAAAGACAGAATGCTAGAGGGAGTAAAATGCAAGCCAAAAGTAAGTGTATCACGAATATACCTGGGTACTCTCTTAACAGCTTGCCAATGCACTTGGGAAGGGGATGCCAAAAATTGCATCAGCTTATTAACAGTAAAAGACAAATCAGGTTTTGTGAGTGTAAGATACTGCAAAGCACCTACAGTGCTTTTATAGAGAGTGGCATCAGAAAAGGAAGAGCCCTCAGCAGCTGAAAGCTTGCAATTAGGTGACAAAGAAGTGGGACAAAGAGAAGAGGCAGTCATGTTAGTTCTCAATAACATATCCCAAGCATACTTGGATTGAGTAAGAGTCAACCCAGCAGCTGTCCTATGAGCCTCAAACCCCAGAAAATATTGCAAGAAACCCAAAGATTTCAGAGAAAAACTGAAATTTAAGTCCTTAATAACCTGATCAATAAGGGAAGAATCACTCCCAATCACAAAGGATGTCATCAACGTAGATGAGCACCAAAAGAACAGCTGTTGCAGACTTGAAAAAAAAGAGAGATCTGTCTGACTTTGAATTAACAAATCCCCACTGCAGAAGAGCCAACTTCAGCTTATCATACCAAGCCCGAGGTGCTTGTTTGAGTCCATATAGGGATTTGTGCAGCTTGCAAACAAGAGAAGGTTGATAGGAATAAAGAAAACCCTCAGGTTGACTCATATACACATCTTCTTAAAGATCCCTATTCAAGAAGGCATTGTTAATGTCAATATATTGAATGTTCCAAGAAGAGGACACAACTAGAGCAAGAACTATTCTGATAGTAGAAGATTTCACAACTAGGCTGAAGGTCTCTTTAAAGTCCAAGCCAGGGGTTTGATGAAACCCCCCGGCAACAAGCCTTACTTTATACTGTTCTACAGTCCCATTGTAATATCCCTAATTTCGAATAATTAATTTTGAATATGTGGATACAAAAATGTATGATTTGAGGGGTGTAAAACGTAATTAAATGTATGTTTATTTTTATGGTTTCCAGATGGACCAGATGGAGCGGTCCAAAAAAATTACATGAAGTGAAGGAAAAAGTGGACAGTGAGTACCGCGACCAGAGATCGCGATGAGCTGGTCGCGGTGAAAAATGGAATTTTTGGTAGTGAGCACCGCGACCAGTCACCGCGACCACACATCACGCTGACTAGCTCGCTGTGAAAAAGATTAAATTCGGGCAGTGAGCAACGCGACCACCAGCGCGACCATGATACCGCGATGGGTGCTCGCGATGAAAGCGGTGGAACTTCTCTAGTGAGTACCGCGACCAGATGACTTGACTACTGGTCGCGATGACGGTCACAATGACCGAATTTGTATAAAAAAAGAAAGCTTCTCGCGGAAGCCAAACAAAAAAGAAGAAGCAGAAAATGGGAAAGAAAAGAAAGGAAAAGAAAGAAATAAAAGAAAGAAAGGAAAGAAAGGAAGAGAGAGAAGAAGAAGAAGAGAAGAAGAAGAAGAAGAAGAAGAAGAAGAGAAGAGAAAGAAGAAAAGGAGAGAAGAAGAGAGAGAAGAAGAAGAAGAGAAGAAGAAGAAGAAGAAGAAGAGAAGAGAAAGAAGAAAAAGAGAGAAGAAGAAAAGGAAAGAAAAAGAAAAGAGAAAAAAGAAAGGAAAAGGAAAGAGAAAAAGGGAAAACTCAGAAGGAAAAAGGTGTAGGAACGGTATTCAGGTTGGTGTACACTTGTTTTTAGCGTTTTTATGTGTTTTGATTTGCATTTGAGTTTTTTGGATAATTTCGTAGAAATATATTTATAATGGTTTCTATTGAATCATTTCGATTTACTCATGTTTATTGTATTTCGGATGCTGAATATGTTGGGATAAATTGTTTCAGAATTTCGAATGTATAAATCACTGAATTTCCATAAAAGTGTATATATATACTTTTCCTACGATCGATTGAAAACCTAATAATTGAGTTTGAATTCGATTTGTGATTTGTTATGTGAAAAGAGTATATTGAAACGGCCCTAGGATACTTGAACATAGAAATGGATATAGGAGGTTGGTATACCAGCTGGGTTCATTGAGCAGTACTGCACCGACATTGATATTGATATTGATGATTTCTTATGTACCTCCTCATGGATTCGTCCAGGGGTAGGGAGACACGTACCTCCTCAAGGATTCGTCCTAGGGTAGGGAGACACGTACCTTCCTAAGGATTCGTCCTGAGATAGGGAGCTATGTACCTCTCTAGGGTCCGAACCCTCGGTCCTAGGGTAGGGAGATACGTACTACTCTTAGGATTCGTCATAGGGTGGGAGTTATGTTCGACAGACAGCCACTGTGGTCAAACGACCCATATTCCAGTCCTGGTTTATGTTGAGTATTCCAGAGGGCCAGAATTGAAGTGAATTGAATGATATGTTTATAAGTGAATTTAGAAATTGATTTTATTCGTTTATTTCAGTATCGAAGTTAAAATGATTGTAAAAGAAATTGAGAATTTCATTTAGTTTTTTTTCTTAAACGGATTTCATATGATTTAAATTAGTGACTGAGTTGAATATTGTACTGTTTTATTTACGTTCGTATTGTGCTATCTATGTTATGAAAATTATGTTATGATTTTGATAAATGAGTTTAGTGTACACCCACTAAGCTATATGCTTAGCGCGTCGGTTTTTATCGCACGTAGGTTACTGGGATACCGAGGCAGAGAAAGAGTAGAGAGGAGGTACTTGCAGCTTGAAGAGT
This sequence comes from Xanthoceras sorbifolium, assembly GCA_003430845.1. Lineage (NCBI taxonomy): Eukaryota > Viridiplantae > Streptophyta > Magnoliopsida > Sapindales > Sapindaceae > Xanthoceras > Xanthoceras sorbifolium. The sequence goes on from CM010619.1 coordinate 2,375,991, forward strand.
TCAGAGTCACCACATTTCTTGGGTAGTGATATAGTTTTGTATGTTATATTCTGTAAGCATGTATATACAGAAGTCTATAAATTTGATGAGTATATATGTTTGTAAATAATTTTCTGATTTCTGTTTTTTATTTTTTAAAGGTTTGTAAATATTGAATTATGGAATTATTTTATTTTAAAACTGTTGGAAAGTCGCACTAAATGGCAAAGTGCGCATTTGAATGAAGTGATATTTGAAGTGTTGTTGTGAATTTTATTTGATTTGAGTTTTGTGGAAAACAGGTTTTGGGAAATCAGAAAAACAGAGGGAACTCTGCCAAAATTTTTGAAAATAAAGTTTGATGGGCTCACTAGAAACATATTTTTTTAAAATTTCAAATTTATATGATTTTATATGGTTTTTAGTTTATAAATAGAATAAAGAAAGTGATTGAAAACCCGGTAACACTCCCTGGGTCAATCCAGACGGCTCGGGTAAGGGGGTGTTACACCCATCAACCTTATATTTGACTCTAAACGCCCACTTGCAGCCAACCTCATTCATGTGAGGGGCTAAAGGAACCAAACTCCATGTTTTATTCCTCTTGAGTGCATCAAACTCAGCCTGCATAGTTGCATTCCACTGAGGATCAGCTAAGGCAGCTGAAACTGTAGAAGGAACATCAATGACAAATGCTACAGAACTGTCTAGAGAAGTTGAAGAAATAAAGGATTTTGGTTTAGCAATCTCATTCTTCAACCTAATAACCATGGGATGAGAATTGGACTATAGAACTGAAGAGGGACAGGACTGCAGTATAGAAGGTGTACTGAACTATGAAGCAACATGACAGCTAAACTGTGACTGCAGGTGATAAGAAGAGACTGCAGTAGCCAGAGAAGCTGTGTGGAGAGAATACTAAAATAGAAACTGGTAAGGAAATTCCTTCTCATTGAACAATACATGTCTGAAAATATAAACCCTCTAGAAGGGTGCAGACACTTATATCCCTTATGTAGGTCACTATAGCCCAAAAAAAATACACTTAGAGGAGTGGAAACTAAACTTGTGACGATTATAGGACCGCAAGTAGGGAAAACAAGTAGTGCCAAAAATCCTAAGATCAATATAATGTGGCAGCCTGCAAAAAGTTTGCAAATTGTAAAGGTCAATTTATGGACTCAATCAAGCATCTAGATCTTAGAATATTAGGTTTGATAGTGCTATCAAAACCTATGGCTTTGAGCAAAATGTTGATGAGCCTTGTGTGTACAAGCGCATCATTGACAAGAAAGTAGTATTTCTGGTCATTTACGTAGATGATATCCTACTTATTGGGAATGACGTAGGGACATTATTAGAAGTAAATGGTTGGCTTGCTAACCAATTCCAAATAAAAGACTTGGGAGAGACAAGTTATGTTCTAAGAATCCAATTAATATGGGATCGCACGAAAAAACTGTTAACATCGTCTCAAGCTTCATATATCGATAAGATACTTGCGATTCTCGATGCAGAACTTGAAGAAAGATAATTTACCTTTCAAGTACGGAGTTCACCTGCCTAAGAAACAATGTCCTAAGACACGTTAAGAAATTGAGGATATGAGACATATTCCCTATGCTTCAGTAGTAGGTAATCTCATGTATGCAATGTTATGCACGATACCCGACATCTGCTTCACAGTGGGAGTAACCAACAGATATTAATCTAACCCAAGATTGAATCATTAGGTTGCTGTTAAGAATATTCTCAAGTATCTTCAGAGAACGAGAAATTATATGCTAGTATATTCCCAAAAGGATTTGATCCCGTCAAGATATACAGATTTTGACTTTCAATCAGACAAGGATTCTAGAAAATCTACGTCTGGGTTAGTATTCACCCTTAGTGGTGAAGCCATAGTATAAAGAAGTATCAAGCAATCTTGTATTGCTAATTCCACCATAGAATCCGAGTATGTAGCGGCTTGTGAAGCTGTTAAGGAGGCTGTATGGCTTCGCAAATTCTTGAATGATCTGAAAGTTGTTCCAGATATAGATAGCCCATGACACTTTATTGTGATAATAGTGGTGTTGTGGCTAATTCCAAATAACCGAGAAGCCACAAAAGAGGGAAACATATAGATAGCAAATATCATCTCATAAGAGAGATAATGTAGAGAGAAGACGTGACCATGACGAAGATCGCGTCACAGGACAACCTGGCTGATCCATTTAAGAAGATCTTAATGGGTAAAGTGTTTGAAGGTCATCTAGAGGGTCTAGGTTTACGAGACATGTCCCATATGCTTTAGTTCAAGTGGGAGATTGTTAGGATTTATACCCTAAAATGTGTAAATGTAAATATAATTAGACATAAATAAAAGTAATAGTTCTTCGTTAGAATAAAAGTGTTTTTTTTATTTATATTCATAAATTTATATATTGTGCGTGTAACATCAAAGATTATAAGATGTAATCTCAAACTGAATATATGAATTTCATATGCAGGATGATTCATTCTGAGACATGCAATGTAAAGAATCCATAGAGAGCAAACAAAGCTGGGTACTTTATTTGTGGTTGATCTATTATTGCGGTCCATTCTGCAATGTACAGTAGTCTTATCCTAAACTGCTCATGTAGTTGACATGAGAATGGATGCACCTTATATGATGAGATCATATAGGACTAGGCCACGATTAATATGAGTCTCTCACCAAGATCCGTTAGTAGATGAGATTTATATATATCGACCAATGATGGCTGTATATGGGTAATCTTAATCCTGAGTGACTTATCGACTCCTTCAGGTTAGATCATGGCTTTTGACATACTATGAGTGAGGTCGATGTAGTATTCTCAATCAATACCTCTGTATCTTGAAGTTGCGGTTTAGCTTGTGGCTGGGAAGGTTTGAACACAATAGTGGAATCCACTCCTTCTCGTAAGAAGTAGATGAGTAGTTTCCAGTTTGATTCGAGGCTTGAACAATTATAAGCGCTCTCCTTCTTTCGTAAAGGAAGACGAGATTTAATTGTTCATTAGTGAATCAACGGTGCTTAATGGAAAAGATATAATTTGAGAGATATAACGGACATTATGACCCAGCTCTAATTATGAACTACTCGTGAAGGATCATACCATATATAATAGCTATATCAATAGACACTGAGATTTCATATTGTATAAAATATTTGTAGTTCTATAGTCCAGCCTCATATTTTTAGTGAAATAACTCCGAGGTTAATAATCATAGAATATTAATTAAAGAGTTTTAATTAATATTGCTAAGTATTATTGGAGCTCAAAATTGTAGGTCCATTAGGTCCCCTTACTAGCCTTTATGGTTAATGGTAACCAGGGTCACGGTTAATTAATTGGATGGTCCAATTAACAGTGTTACGAAAGTGACACGATTCAATTAAGAGAATTAATTAAATAATTTGGTTATTTTATTAATATATTTGTAATCAAATAAATATTAATAATTGTTATTAATAATATTAATTATTTAAAGGAGGTTGCAAGTTCGAACCACGACTAAGACAAAAGGAATAAAATAATAAAGATTATTTTAAGTCCTAGAGATCAAGGGTTCAAACTCTAGAGGTGACCAATATTAAATAGGATTTAGAATCCTATTTGACTTGGTCAAGATAAAAACCCTAGATTTAGAATCCTATTTGACTTGGTCAAGATAAAAACCCTAGAGCCCTAAGATATATATATATATATATATATATATATATATATATATATATATATATATGATAATATATCAAGAACTAAAAAGCTAACCTAATACAGAAAAGAAACAATGGTGCGGCTAAGAGAGAAAAGAAAAGTTTTTTTTTCTTCTTGCTTTTGCAGGGTGCGGCCGACCAAGAAAAGAAGGCAAGGAGTTGTATTCTTCACTTTTCTACAACCTTCATCTCTATATCTGTGATGTGCCCACACGCGTTGTTAGACCGCTGGTCATAACTCGAATGGTTTGATGGTGAATTAAGAAATCAAAGAATCAAGAAAAGCAACAAAGGTAATTGCAGTTTAGATTTTATATACGTGTATATATATTAACAAGATTGACTCTTGACAAAGGTTTTCAAACGGAAAAATTTTAAAACCCTATTCTTCCTTCTGCTGTGTGTTTTTACAAAAAACCCAAATCTATGGACTGTTTTATTATTATAGACGGTTTTATTATGGACTGTTTGATATGGACTGTTCTATTATAGTTTTATTATGGACTGTTTTATTAAATCGTGACTGTTAAATTAGTTTGGATTGCATATTTATTAAATGTTGTATAGGTCCCAATTCAACATTGTTATAAAGTGTGGTTACTGGTCACAAGTGAATTCATATTGAATTTAATGTATATGGATATAAATAGTTTACAAACTTACAAACAATTGGTAAAAAAATCAAAAATCTTAATTTCTGACCCAAAAGACCTACTTAAGCCTAGTTACATAGAATAGGCCCAACAAGGCCTAAACCGACAAAACCGACCCGACCGGACCCAAACTTCTACAATTCGGTTTTGGTCGGTTTTTAATAAAAAAAAATGCATGTTCGGTTATCATAAATGAAAACCGATAAAAATTCGGTTTAGGTCGACCTGAACCAAATTTTGCCCACCCCTACCAAAACCAATCAAAAACTATACTTCTCTTCAATCAAAACCCATTCAACCCCAAAAATCATTTACAAACAAATTATTTTAAAACCCAATCAAAAACAGTTAAATCATTCACAAAATCAAATATAAATCATTCACAACTTAAACAAAACAACAACAAAAAAAACTTAAAAAAAAAAAAATCAAAACCCACCTTTCTTGGAATGGAAATCGGTCGGCGCTGTCTTTGTCGGCGATGGCCTGGTCAGAGTTTACTTGGTCTGTAACATCCCGGAATTTCGGATAATTAAATTTATATATGTGAAAATAAATTTTGTTATTAGAGGGGGTGTAAATGTAATTAAATGTATGAATGGTTAAAAATTGATGTATGAAAAATTGAAAACTGAACCAGAGAGCATCGCGACCTGGTCACCGCGACCACAGGTCGCGATGGCTCGCTCACGGTGGAAAACGCGATTTCTGGCAGTGAGCATCGCGACCAGTCACCGCGACCACAGGTCGCGATGAACTGCTCACGATGAAAACGTCGAATTCGGGCAGTGAGCAACGCGAGCTCCAGCGCGACCAAGGCGCGCTCGCGATGAAGGCGGTGCGCGCACTCCAGTGAGCATCGCGACCTGGTGGCGCGACCACAGGTCGCGACGGCGGTCGCGGTAGCGAAAAAAAATATAAAAAAATAGAGAAGCTTCTCGCAGAAGCCAGAAACACAGAAAAGAGAGAGGCAGCGAGAGAGAAAGAAAGTGTGGGTGAAAGAGAAAAGGGAAAGGGAAGGAAAACGAAATCGTAGAACCGCGACTTCTCGAACGAAAAAAAAACGGTTCCCAGGTTGGTGTACTTTTGTTTTCGGAATCTTTACGAAAAGTATTTCGTTATCGTTTACGTTTTCATTTTTGTTTTCGTTTCTCGTTTTCGTTTCGTTTTCGATTTCGTTAAAAGTTTTCGATTTCGATTTTCGATGTGTAAAAATTGATAATTGATATACTTATGGTTGATTATGCAAAGATTTTATACTAGATCGCATTTGTTTGTGGTTCGAATATTCCGATTTTGTTTTCAATAGTTGATTCAGACTTTTATATGCCTATTGTTCATTTTCTCGAAGAATATTGTGTAAAATTGCAAATTTATTGAGTATATATTGATTTGCAACTGATTGTGAATTTAGTTTATCGGAAACGGCCCTGGGATACTTAGACATAGAAATGGATATAGGAGGTTGGTATACCAGCTGGGTTTTACTGAGCAGTACTGCGCCGCTACTGATTGATACTGATGATTATTATGTACCTCCTCTTGGATTCGTCCAGAGGCTGGGAGATACATACCTCCTCAGGATTCGTCCTGGGGGTTGGGAGCCATGTACATTCCCAAGGATTCGTTCTTGGGATAGGGAGTTATGTACCTCTCTAGGTTCCGTACCCACGGTCCTAGAGTAGGGAGACACGTACCTCCTCAGGATTCGTCTTGGGGGTTGGGAGTTTGACCCATATTCCAGTCCGAGTATGTTTAGTATTCTAGCTGGCCAGTATTGAATGAATTGAATGATTTTATTAATTGATTGTAAATGTTGACATTATCATTGAAATCAAAGTGATCGAAACTGCATTAAGGTTTGGTTTTGAGATTAACATGATTATTTTCATCCTTGAGTTGAATTGAAATATATATACATTGTGATATGATTTCCGATTAAAAGATATTTATGATTTATATTTGAGTTTATAGTACACCCACTAAGCTTTATGCTTAGCGCGTTAGTTTTGTTTCTAACGCGTAGATACCAGGGATCCGGAAGAAGTTAAAGACTGAGGAAGAAAGAGTTGCAGACCGAGTCACAGAATTATTACAGTTGGGTAGTTCTATTGTTATATATGTACTTTGTAAACATGCATATACAGTGAGTCTGTAAATATGTTCTGTAATTAATTATTTATGATTCCTGTCCTTTATTATTAAAATGTCTGTAAATATTAAAGTCTGATTTGTTTTTATTTTATAAATTGTGATGGTAAGTCGCACTAAACGGCAGAGTGCGCAACTGTTTGAAAATGTTATAGAAGTGTTGAAATTGAGAATTGTGTTTGAATTGAATTGTGTAATAACAGGTTTTGGAAAATCCGAAAAACAAACGGTACTCTGCCGAATTTTTGTAAAAAGTTTATTGTTGGGCTCACTAGAAATGGTTTTAAACTATGTAGATTTCCAATGATTTGAAAATTTGTTTTATGGGCTCACATGGATTTTGAACTGCATATGAATTCAGAAAGGTTTGAAAGTCCGAGTAGCTTGAAAAAGATTTTTGAAACTATAATTTATATGGTTTTCCGTTTATAAAAATGAATTTAGAAAGTTTTAAATTGATTTAGAAAGTTTTGAAAACCGTGTAGCGCTCCCCGGGTCGGTCCGGTCGGGTCGGGTCGGGGGGTGTTACATGGTCGGCCGATAGCTTCGTCATCCTTGTCGTCGGTAGTTGATTGCTCGGCCAATGAAGAGAGATAGGTGATCTCGCAATCGTTAAAGTGAGAAAGAGAAAATGTATTTGCGTTTTCAGAGAGAGAGAGAAGCAAGAGTTGAAAGTGAGAAAGGAGAAAGTGAAATGTTCTCTTTTATATTGAAGGGTAATTTTGTTCCAATCCAACTTTAGGTGCTATTTTCAGTTAAAACAATAATCTGGTGTTAGTTTCCAAAATCCAGGTCCAATAGTTGCCATTTGAAAAAAAAAACTCTTAATTAGCAGTGTAGTTAGAAATGTATTTTAAAATCACTAAATTGATTTATTAAATACTATTTTATTATGAATAAAAGTAAATAAAATTTAAAGAGCGATATAATAAGAGTAATATTTATGTCATGAAACCTTTGTGTTATTTCATATTTCTCTTGAATTTCTTTATTTTCTGATTGATTTCAGATCAGACATTATAGAAGCAAAGCACTATATATATTAAATTTAAACCAGTTATCAATTAGCATGTGAATGCCAAATATCAGCATGCATGGTTGCACAATAACATGTGGTGACATTTATTGGTTTATAATACTCCCCCTTAAATGGACTCTTTAGATGTTGACCATTTTTATTGAACTTGAATTTGTTAGGAAAAAATTTCAGTGGGACAAAAATCTTACTGATATATACAATAATTTTTCAGATCATAAGTGGTGTTGGATATATTCAAAACTGTCACATTAAAACCTTGTCGGTAAAAACAGAGCAAATCAGGTTGAAGGAAAAATAGTACAGTGTATATATGTCTAGGATTATTGTTTTCCTCAAACTTTACTCTCCTTGATTGGACGCTCCACTGATAAAAATTCTACTATCAAATTTGTAATTTATAGAGCCGATGCACGTCAATTCTATATACCAAGGATGATCAAATAGCTAATTTATAGAACGGATTTACTACGGATTTGAGGTGCTACAAATACGGCCGTGGTAAAAGGTTTTGCCACAGATTGTTATGTGGCAAAAAGTCTTTTTGCTGCGGTAAACTGACAACGGTAAAAAAGTTGTAATAAAATTTTAATATTTATTGCGGCAATCTATCCTTAATAAAAGAGTTTTATCGCGGTTAATAACTGCAGACTAAGATGTTAGGATTTTTTATATTTATGACAGTCTCAAACCTAATAAGAACCAAAGAAATGAGAACACACAAGAGCAATTGACTGTCAGGTGTAGGAAACTAATAGTACATGTGATTTTGGTCATATACATATATATATATCCTATATACAATTACATATAATCATTTTAGTCCATCATCGTCGACACAAAGCAACAAAGAAATACTTGTTATAATATATAATTAGAAAATCACCATTATTAGATAATTTTTTGTCTCTTTTTTGAGTGAAAGTACTTACAGGGAAGCATGGGCACAAACTTAGATGCTTCTTCAAAGATTTTGTTTTTTCTTGGGAGGGTGAAAATTAACTAACCTCAGGTAAAAGTTCCTAAAATAACAAGAGACCAAGAGATACATGTGGCCGATGTTTAATTAATGAAGACCATGAAGAGCTTGATGGTGATGATACATGTAGGCGTTGTTTAATTAAATGAAATAGAAAATCACTGAACCATTGGAAACCCACCAGAAAAGGAAGCTCCTCACTGTCGTGGCCAAAAAAAGCTAAGGCGTGATTGAGTTCTATCATCTTAGGCTCATCTTCAACTTTTCTCTCTGTGTGTGCGCGCGCGCCACGGAAATAGAGTGAGAGAGAGAGAGAAAGAGTTCCAGGATATGGAAGAGAGTACCCTTCTATTAATTTCATGAAACCAGTACCTCGTGCTCATTGTCCAAATGTGATTATACATGAAATTGTCCAAATGTACAAGAGAAAATAATAATAATAAAAGATCAAAGCAAAAAGGAGAAATTACAAATCAGGGAAAATCAAACCACCAACAATCATAAGAGATCAAAGCAAACATGAAAACAAGAGAAAGTATCAGTAACAATCAAATCAAAAAAATTAAAGAATATTTTAGGAGAAGAAAGAGTATCTAATTTGCCCTACAAATCAATTTAAGACCATTCTAATTCCTAAAAACAGAAACAATATTAATAGGTTAAATAACCAAATTTCATTTACTTTTCCTCAAATATTCATAGCAATCAAACACGAAGAAAATATTTAAATTTCTAGAGAGAGAATTATAGACTATGGTACTCACAATGATATCGAGAGACCTCCGTCGAAGCTCCAGATGCTCAAAATTGATCATCTTTCGTGAATCTATCAAGTTTTAGAGTTTCAATTGAAGGAAGGGAGAAACTAGAGAGAGAGAGAGAGAGAGTCGTGAAATATAGGAAGAAAATGGACTTTTTTATTTTATTTTTATTTTTTTAATTACTGAGTTACACATGTGATAAATGAGTACAGCAAATAAGTTGCCACACTACCATCGTGGTAAGTATTATACTTAGTTTGTTTTTTTGAATTTTTTTATTATATTTATCCATATTTATCCGCGATTTACGACAAATACCGTATTTTCTTGTAGTGGTCTTAAAAACATGTTTCCTCGCACTAACAAATGTATCTAAATAATGGGAATAAGCAAAGTTTGATACACATGTAAAAAAATGCAATAAGAAGTTATTTTATTTTATTTTTACCTCTTGGTAGGAAAATGCAATATCACCTTTATGTCAATGTAGTTTTGAACAAGTGAAATTAAATTTTAGATTCATAGTTTTGAACAAGTGCTTGACCTAGGGAAGAATGAAGAGGAATCCTTATGACAAGTAATGTGAGATCAGCTAGTGATAACTGGTTATACTATAGCTATTTCTCCATTGCTACAAGTGAAAACCTTCTCGTTTTAATATTTTTTTAGTAGAGTTTTTAAAAGTTGATCTTTTAAAAGTCGAACTTTTATAAGTAGAGTTTTTAAGAAAAAAACCGTTAGACGTTTAATTGTTTTGTTAAGAATGAAAATTCTGTATATTGATGTATTTTTACAATGTACAATAGAGAGCACCTTATATAGGCTATGTATAAGTTATGGACTAAGCCCAATGGGCTAATATTATACTAAAGCTATATACTAACATCCCCCCTCAAACTCGAGGTGGCAAGGAGGAAGCCAACTGGAGTTTGGATATAAGATCTCGAAGACGACCAGGCAGGTGAGACTTGGTGAAAGTATCAGCAGGCTGGTCAGCAGAGGAGATGGAGAATAACTTTATAGTGCCTTTCTTGAGATGCTGACGAGTGATGTGGCAATCGATATCAATGTGCTTGGTGCGTTCATGGAAGACATCATTATGAGCAATGTAGATAGCACTATGATTGTCACAATAAAAAGGAGCGGCAGTGGGCTGTGGAGCATCCATGTTAGCCAAGAGCTAGCGAAGCCAAACAAGCTCGCAGGTGGTGTCGGCAAGGGCACGATACTCAGCCTCAGTATTGGAACGAGAAACAACATCCTACTTCTTGCTACGCCATGAGACAAGAGAAGTACCCAACATAAAACAGAAACCTGTGATAGAACATCGATCAGTCGGATTACCTGCCCAATCCGCATCTGAGTAAGCATGGAGCTCGAGAGAAGACCGAAAGGAGTAGTATAGACCATGATAAAGAGTGCCCTTGACATATCGGAGAATCCGAAGAACGGCAGCATAGTGGACAGAACGAGAAGCATCCATGAACTTACTAACCATACCTACAGCATGTGAAATATCCGGACGCATAACCATGAGATAGATCATACTACCAACCAACTGACGATAGCGAGTAGCATCGGATATAGGTTCGCCATCTAAGGGTGTGAGCTTTGCATTGTATTCCAAGGGAGTGGAAACAGTTTTATTGTCGGTGATACCGGCCTTAGTGAGAAGATTATAAGCATATTTAGCTTGAGAAAGATAGTATCCATTGGATGATGAGGTAACTTCAAGCCCAAGAAAATAACTAAGAGTGCCCAGATCTTTCATCTCAAAATGTTGACTAAGGAAGTGCTGAAGAGAGCGGATACCTACAGAATCATCTCCAGTAATAATCATATAATCAACATAAAGAAGAATAAGAGTGATACCAGCAGAAGATCATCGGATGAAGAGAGCAGTGTCATGAGGACTCGAAGTGAAACCCTGCTGAGAAACAACTGAGCTAAACGTTTCAAACCAAGCTCGAAGAGCCTGCTTAAGGCCATAAAGAGCATGGCGAAGACGACAAACTTGACTGCCGAAGTGTGGATAGCCAGAGGGTGGTTGCATGTACACTTCTTCTTGAAGATCTCCATTTAGGAAAGCATTCTTCACATCCATTTGATAAAGAGGCCAACGGCGAACAGCAGCCACAGCAATGAGACATCTGACAGATGTAAGTCAAGAATTAGGAGCAAAAGTTTCCTTATAGTCAATGCTATACTCCTGAGTAAAGCCTCTGGCAACTAGGCGAGCCTTATATCGTTCAACAGATCCATCAGCTTTGGTCTTTATCTTGTAAACCCACCGACAACCTACTACAGACTGACCAGGAGGCAAGTCAACCATATCCCAAGTGTGATTCTTATGAAGGGCATCTAGTTCTTCATTCATAGCTTGTTGCCAAAGAGGATCAATATGGGCCTCATGATAGGTGTGAGGTTCATAAAGGGTGGCAAGAGCAAAAGAGCAGTGATAATCAGTGAGATAAGAAGGAGGAATGCTTACTCGAGTAGAACGACGAAGTTCAGAACCAACAAGAGAAGGTGGTGCCACAGGATCCAAGACAGATGGGTCAGATGTCGGGGAGAGAACCGGAGATTAGTCGTCTGGAGAGGCAGCCAATGTCGAAGAATCCTCCACAAGTTCAGGATAGAGAAGGAGAACAAGATTAGTAAAAATGAGAGACTCGGAAGACGAGGACGCAGGAAACTGCTGGAGACTCGTGAAAGGACGATGTTCCCAAAACTCAATATGATGGGAGACACGAAGACGATGAGAAATGGGATCATAGCAGCGAAACCCCTTTTCAGATATACCATAACCAAGGAAACAACAGAGACGAGCACGAGGCTAGAGCGTGGTGCATTCATGAGGAGGAAGAGAGACAAAGCAAGCACAACCAAAAACTCGAAGAGGGGAGTAGTTAGGGGATTGACCATAGAGAAGCCCAAATGGTGATTTGTTGTATGTAGTTGGTGAAGGAATCCGATTAATGGTATACACAGCAGTGAGTGCAGCCTCACCCCAAAAGCGCTCAGGAAGAAAGGTAGAAATGAGAAGGGTGCGAACAATATCAAGAATGTGACGATGTTTGTATTCTGCATGACCATTTTGGTGAGAGGTGTAAGGACAAGATCGCTGAGTAAAGGTCTCATCACTGTCTAAAAAGGATATGAAAGATTTATCATTATATTCTTGAGCATTATCTGATCGAAAGACTTTGACGGTGCGATTGAACTGTGTGTTTAAATTATTTTATGAAATGTTTGGTAAATAGACACGAGTTCAGACCTATGATGAAGCAGATAAATCCAAGTATATCGAGAAAAATCATCCATAAATATGACAAAATATCTAGATCCCCCTTCAGTAGGAATAGGTGCAGTGTAACACCCCTAATTTTTCATAATTATAAAAAATATTATTATTAATTATTATTAAGCATGTAACAGTCAAGTATGTGATTTAACTTGGTGGAAAGTATATATTTGTTATATGATGTATAAACGAATAGTGATTTTAGCCGAGCTAAATCCCATTAGAGATATTATTTTCATGGTGCATTTGGATGATAATGGGTCCAATTGAATATTGGTGAAGTCAATTTGGTAATTGGATAGGTGTGGAATATTTTTTGGAATAACTATCAAAATGAGATGTGATTAATTGTAAATTGTTTGCCATTTGGTGATTTGTGGAAGTCAAGGGAGCAAATTGCAATTGTGAGATATTTATATATAATATAATGTTAGTGGAGATTGCCATGATCTTAAGAATATATATATATATATATATATATATATATATATATATATATATATGTATGTATGTATTTATTAAAAAAAAAATGACAAGTGGAATGTGCATTCCACTTCTCCAAACAACACAAAAGCTAAAATTTGAAAGTCAAACAAGAAATATTTGATCAAATAAAAACAAACCAGAAACATGCAAACCAGAATGTTGGCTTGAGGTTGGCGTGAGAGAGAAGAAGAGAGAGAAATAGAGAGAGTTTTTAGAGAGAGAAAGTGCTAGAAGAAGAAGAAGGAGAAGAAATGTGAAGTTGGTTAAGAAGAGTTTTGTGTAAAAAATAGCATTTCAGGTTTGGTAATATCGTTTTTGTATTTTTCAGATTTTCCAGAATATTTCAGAATTGTTATATTATATTATTTTTAGTTTATTTGAGCTATATTGATTATGATATGTTGTTTGAAATTGATTTTGAGATGATTTGGTATATATTATTTGTAATAAATTGATTTTGAATATATATATATATATATATATATATATATATATTGTTACTGATTTGGATTACGTTTATTTTGAATATATTCTGGATCTGTAATATTGTTTACAAAAAATATTCTGAATTAATTTTCGATATGTTTTGATTATAGTAATATTACGGAGAATATTATTAAAAGCGATTTCGTATATATTGTTTTGCGATTTGTTTCGAAAAGTGATTCGGGGCATTTGGATTTACTATGGATTTACGATATATAATTGCATGTGATTTTAAATGTGATTTGAAGCGATTTCTGGATTCATAAATATTTTTGGAAACGATTTTGTAATTTGCTTGTATATGTATATTGATGCGATTCGAATTCGGAAATGTATATACTGATTTGGATATAATTTCAGAATTTAAATTGAAGATTCTGTTCGGAATGAATTATATGATTTTCAAAAAGTGATTTGGCTCTGATATATGTAAACATAGATATGGATATAGGAGATTGATATGTCAATTGGGTTCTCTGAGTAGTACTACGCCTATATGTTATGATTGAGGTACCACCCTTTGCGGGTTGGGAAATCTGATTTGGGATACGCAGCGGGTCCTCCATTGGTGTCCAACTCTGTTCTGATATATCTGGTATACGCAGCGGGTTCTCCGTTGCTATCCATCTCTGTTCTGTATAGCCCGTAATCCAGTCCGAAAAGTATGTTTAGTATATCAGGAGCCTAAAATGGAAATAGAAATGAAATATAATTTGTTATATGATTTAATTTGGTATTAATAAGTTTGATATGATATTTTATTCCGATTTCGGAAGATGTTGTTGATAATTGCTTTGATAGGATATTTGTTATCACTTTTTCCAAGGGATATATATATTTGAAATGTTTGATTTAATTGTGCCTCATATGTTGATTTTTATATGTTATTTGCGTTATTGAGATATTATATTATGTTTATACAATTGGATTTTGGGTACACCCACTAAGCATTATACTTAGCGTGTTGAGTTTCTCACATACAGGTAAAAGAGTTCAGGAAGAAGATAAGGTTAGAAAGAGTTGAGTCTGCAGTGATTGAGTCCTGAGTCACATTGCTCCCGCATTTTTGGTAGCCCACTATATCTTTGATGTTTTATATGTATTATATCGGCATGCATGTACAAGAATGTTTTTGTAAATATTTGAAACGGTATTTAGTTTTTATGCATGTTTGTAAATATTTGTAATATTTGGGGCCATGGAATTTAATGCTTTTGAAGTTGAATATTTATAAGTATTTTGATATAATTTGTTTTGGTAAGTCGCACCGGATATGGAAGGATGCGCAATTTGATTTGAGATTATAGAAGTGTGGATTTTATGAATTGTGAAAACAGGTTTTGGAAAGTTAAAAAAACAGAGGGAAACTCTGGCGAAATTTTCAGAAACTATTTTGGACTATTGATTTCGATTTATGTTTAAGTATATGATTTTAAGTTTTCGATAGTATAATTTTAATGCTAACTGTATAAGAAGGTGCTTCCGCTAGTGTTTTCAATTTTTCGTATCTGTATATGTCTGTATCCGGTAGTGCTCCCCGATTCGGTCCGAGCGGATTCGGGTCGGAGGGTGTTACAGTTTTTGGTATCAGAGCCATGGTTTAGGCGTTGCTAGACCAGAGCGAAATGTTTTGTAAATGTAAACTGTTTTGTACATGCATGCATTTTAGAAAAGAAAATAGGAGAATGTGACTCTAATCTGCAGTATTCCTCTCCTGTCTTATATTGGATTATGGAAGGACATGATAGATCTGGTAGCCCCGCTAGTGTAGCTGAGGAAGCATTTGGTGAGTCAGTAGGTCCAATAGTGCCTGGACCAAAGGCTCAGAATCAGCCTGTAAATGTTCAGCAGATGACTGAGATTCTGCGGACTGTGACTAGAGCTCCGCCATAGAAATCGATGGTTGAAAGGTTGGCTAAATACCGACCTACGGATTTCAGGGGTAAGTGTGATGATGATGCTACAGCCGCTGAATACTGGTTTGAGCGGACAGAACGCATATTACAGCAGATGCACTGTACCGCCGAGGAGAGTCTGGAGTATGTTGTATCCTTATTGCAGGAGGATGCGTATCAGTGGTGGACAGCCATTACCCGGACAGTGCGGCCAGCGGAACGAACTTAGAAGTTTTTCCAGAGGGAGTTTCGGAAAAAGTATGTAGGTCGTATTTACATAGAGAACATGAAAATAGATTTTGTGAATCTGAAACAGAGACAGATGTTTATTACTGAGTACGAACAGGAGTTTAACCGATTGAGTAAGTACGCCAGTGACATGGTGTTGACAGAGGAGAGCAGGTGCAGGAGATTTGAGGACGGTCTGAATAATTATATCCGTCTTCAGGTTGCTGCATTGGAGATAGTTGATTTTACTAGGCTTGTATCTGCAACCCTTATTGTTGAAAGGGTACAAACAGATGAACAAGCCAGGAAGAGCTAGAGTCAGCGGTGGAGAGGTCAGGGACTGTCCAGTTTGTCTTAGCCGCCCAGTAAAAGGTACAGGGGACCACAAAATAGTGGCCCGAGGCAATCCCAGAGACCTCCAACATCCGCCAGACCAAGTCAGTCTACAACATCTGTGGCTAGTGCTCCTGGTAGTACAGCTAGGGGACCAGCCTTGGCTCTCTGTGATCATTATGGAAAGAGTCATTCGGGTGAGTACAGGAGAGTGACCGGAGCCTGTTTTCGATACGGTTATCGTGACCATTTCCTAAGAGACTGTCCAAGGGCTCAGGCTACATCTAAGATGCCATCAGTGAGGTCAGCTCCCACCATTCCTAGGGGGAGGAGACCTAGTCAGGCAGGGACGGAGGTCAGTAGGCCCGGAGGGGCCACAGAGTCTTCAGGGCGTCAGGAGAGTCGGGCACCAGCTCAAGCCTATGTTATTAGGGCTAAGGAGGACAGGGATGCACCAGATGTGATTACTGGTATGGTTTTTATTTTTGACCTTACTATAATTGCATTGATAGACCCTGGATCTACACATTCGTATATTTGTGATGCCATGATTAGAGATAGATATCCAAAAACTGAGTCTACTGAGTTTGATGTGATAGTGAGTAATCCCTTAAGTCACAGTATGATCGTGAATAGGGTTTCTAGAGATTGTCCTATCAGAATACAGGAGTATGAATTTTCAGGTGATTTGATGGAGTTGTCATTCCATAACTTCGATGTAATTTTGGGCATGAATTGGTTATCCAGGCACCGGGTTATAATTGACTGTAGTCTAAAGCGAGTGACGCTTAGGACAGCAAATGGTGCAGAGGTATTAATGGTGGGCGATAGAAGGAATTATCTCTCTAATGTTATTTCGAGCATTACTGCTCTGAAATTGATCAGAAAGGGATGTGAAGCCTACTTAGCACATGTGGTCGATTCACGGAAGGTTGATTTCAGTCTACAGAATATATCTACCGTATGTGATTTTTCAGATGTATTTCCAGAAGAACTTCCTGATCTACCACCGGTGAGAGAGGTGAAATTTGTAATTGATGTGATACCGGGAACTGCACCAGTATCAATTGCTCCGTACAGAATGGCACCTGCAGAATTAAAAAAGTTGAAGTTGCAATTGCAAGAGTTGTTAGATAAAGGGTTCATTCGACCTAGTGTTTCCCCGTGGGGAGCACCGGTACTGTTTGTGAATAAGAAAGATGGGTCGATGAGATTGTGTATCGATTACAGGCAACTGAATAAGCTCACAATCAAGAATAAATATCCGTTGCCTAGGATCGATGACTTGTTTGATCAGTTGAAAAGAGCCACTATCTTCTCGAAGATTGATCTCAAATTAGGATATCACCAGTTGAGGGTGAAAAATTCTGATATTCAGAAAACAGCTTTCCGAACACGGTACGGACACTATGAATTTATGGTGATGCCATTTGGGTTGACTAATGCATCAGCAGCCTTTATGGATCTGATGAATTGTATCTTCCGTCCGTATCTGAATCTGTGTGTTATAGTATTTATCGATGATATTCTGATATACTCTCAGACTGCAGCAGAACATGATCGGCATCTCCGAATAGTGTTACAGATTTTGAAAGAAAAGAAGTTGTATGCCAAGCTCAGTAAATGTGAATTCTGGCTGAATGAAATTGCTTTTCTGGGACATGTAATAACGACAGATGGTATTAAAGCAGATCCCATGAAAATTGAAGCAGTTATGGAGTGGAAGCCTCCTAGAAATGTTTCTGAGATCCGGAGTTTTCTGGGTTTGGCCGGATACTACAGACGGTTTGTAAAAGGGTTTTCATCCATAGCTACTCCTTTGACTAAACTGCTACATAAGAATGTCAGGTTCGAATGGAATGAGAAATGCCAGGCGGCTTTTGACAAATTGAAAGCGATGTTGGTTGAAGCATCAATTCTTGTATAGCCAGTATCAGGAAAAGACTTCGTGGTTTACAGTGATGCTTCACACAATGGCCTGGGATGTGTATTGATGCATGATGGGAAGATAGTTGCATATGCTTCAAGACAGCTGAAAACGCATGAATAGAATTATCCGACGCATGATTTGAAACTTGCAGCTATAGTGTTTGCTCTGAAAATATGGCGGCATTATCTGTATGGAGAGAAATGCTATATTTACACTGATCACAAGAGTCTTAAGTAACTGTCTACCCAGAAAGAACTTAATTTGAGGCAGAGGCAATGGATGGAGTTGATTAAAGATTATGATTGTGTGATTGACTACCATCCAGGGAAAGCGAATGTTGTCGCTGATGCTCTGAGCAGGAAATCTCTGTATGCACTGAAAGCTATGAATGCTCAATTGAGACTGACATCAGATGATGCTATCCTGGCTGAGTTGAAACTCAAGACAAATTTGATTCAGCAGATACAAGATCAGCAACAACAGGATGAGAAACTTTTAGCCATCCGTGGTCAAGTCCAAGAGGGGAAGCATACTGACTTTGTAATCAAGGATGATGGTATTCTGTACTTCAAGGACAGAGTTTGTGTTCCGAATGATGATGAGTTGAGAAAGACCATTCTGACAGAGGCACACAATAGTCCGTATTCGATGCACCCTAGTAGTACGAAAATGTATCGAGATCTGAGGACTCAGTATTGGTGGTCAGGTTTGAAAAGAGATGTGACTGAATTTGTGAACAAATGTATGACATATCAGCGGGTAAAAGCGGAACACCAGGTTCCATCAGGTTTGCTACAGCCAATATCTATACCTGAATGGAAATGGGACCGCATTACCATGGATTTCATTACCGGATTACCCCTTACGCGAAGCAAGCAGGATTCGATTTGGGTAATCGTGGATCGACTAACGAAATCAGCGCACTTCCTACCTGTCAGAACGGATTATTCTCTGGACAGGTTAGCAGAGCTGTATATCAGAGAGATCGTTCGACTACATGGTGTACCAGCTTCGATAATTTCTGACAGAGATCCGAGGTTTACATCCAGATTCTGGAAGAAATTTCAGGAAGCTTTAGGTACATGATTGAACTTCAGTACAGCTTTCCATCCACAGACAAATGGACAATCAGAACGAGTCATTCAGGTGCTTGAAGATATGCTCAGGAGCTGTATAATCAATTTTGAAGGGAGTTGGGTTGATCATTGATCGGTCATTTATTTTCATATATTTACGACCCCTAAACCGTATCTTTTAATTGTATTCTTAAGTATTTTTGGTGCTTTTGACGTGTTTTCCTCTAGTGTACAGGTAATAAGGTTTTGTGCGTAATTGAAGAGTTTTGGTGGATTAAATTGAATATTTGGGAGTGCACAGCTGTCATTGTTTGGAGGCTGCCATAAATTCTACAAGATGAACTGGGTTGAGCGCCTTATATTTCTGGAAAGTTCACGATGTCTGCTTTCCGGCAAATTTTACGGTTCGTGATTCCGAGTTGTCTAGAGAAAGTTATGCTCATTTTCACAACAGTGTGCAGACTCACGACTTTCATGTCGAGAGTTAAGTCATGAGTCATGTTTCGGAGGCCGTCATAAATTCCATAGAACGAACTGGGTTTCGAGCTTTATATGTATGGAAAGATATAGATGTCTACTTTCCAATACATTTTACGGTTCATGATTTGGAGTTTTCTAGAGGAAGTTATGGTCATTTTCGTAACAGTGCGCAATCTTGAAATTTGGACCAGTGAGCACCGCGACCTAGTACCGCGACCATAGGTCGCACTACAGTGGTCACGATGAAACATCAATTTGTTGGCAGTGAGCACCGCAAGCACAGTGCCTCGACTACTGTAGCGCTACAGTGGTCGCGATGGCGACGCGAGAAACCTATTTTTCAATGCCTATAAGTAGAAAAAGGGCTCTAAGGAGAGGACCAAGAGGAGACCAAGAGAGAAGAGAAGAGGCAAAGAGGGGAGAAGAAGATCATCTTGAAACCAAGAGGGATTGGATTCAATCCTTGAGCCAAAATCTCACCATCAAGCTTGGATTTGGAGAAAGTGGAAGCTAGACAAATTCCCAATGAGGAGGAGGACGAAAGTTCATCACACCTAGAGTTTTTCTATCCCTTTCCTTCTTTATTTTCATGCTTGTAACTCTCTTTATTAATTGGAAAACATGTTTAGTTGTAAATCTTTGATTATGAACTAAATTTGTAAGTTAGGGTTTTGATGAATCTTATTCTATGATAATTGAATGAATTGATTGTTTAATTTGTTGCGGTTGATTATTGTGTTGTTGAGTGGTTTTATTGTGCTTAATGCTTTTAAATGTGAAGGCCTACATTTAGATGAAAATTTGGTTGTGTGTTATGTACCGAGAGGAGACGCCCACCACGTGCTCGATATAATGTCCACCACAAGTAGAATTGGATAGAGATATACTAATTTGCTTGTGTGATCACATAGGGTGTTTATAGTGACTAATGCATTCTCATGCACTTAGATATACCATCGAGAGATAGGATATTAGTGTGTGCGGAATAGGTCCGATTTACCTCGAGAGGGGACTTTGGATAAATTAGATAAACACGGTCATCTTCATGCATAGTTAAACCTCAACAATGTGCTTTTATGAAATTCAATCGGATTGATTAGGTGAATTCAAATACCCTAACTAATCTCTCATATTGGTTGCTTGCTTTATTTTCATGTTTTTATATTTTTTATCATTCAATATCTTTCGATTATTCAAATAGAAATAGGCTTGGTTAATTTTAGTACTCAACGCCTAAATATCCCTGTGGAGACGATAATTTACTCATCATTTTATTACTTGTGCTGACCCCGTATACTTGCGGGTACAAAAAGTCGTATCAATCATCTTCCCTTGACTGAATTTGCATACAACAACAGTTTTCAGACGAGCATAGCTATGGCACCATACGAGGCATTGTATGGCAGGAAATGCAGGACACCCTTATACTGGACAGAGTTGGGTGAAGACAAGTTGGTTGGACCTGATGTGATTAGACAAACGGAAGAGAAAGTTAAGATTATAAAAGACAGATTGAAAGTTGCTTCCGATTGTCAGAAATCGTATGCGGATTTGAAACGAAGAGACATTGAGTATATAGTCGGAAACAGGGTATTTTTGAAAGTGGAAGAAGATAATGAGATTCGAAAAGAAAGGGAAGTTGAGTCCGAGATTTATTGGCCCATACAAGATCATTGAACGTGTGGGACCAGTAGCTTATCGACTGGCTTTACCTTTGGAACTGGAAAAGATCCATAATGTATTTCATGTATCCATGTTGAGGTGATACAGATCTGACCCGTCGCACAGAGTTTAGACTGAAACCATTGAGATCCAACCTGATCTGACATATGAGGAAGAACCAGTGGAGATTCTGGACGGAAAGATAAAAGAACTCCGGAATAAGAAAATACCGCTAGTGAAGATTCTCTGGAGGAACCATAATGTGGAAGAAGTTACATGGGAGAGCGAACAAGTGATGCGACAGCAATATCCACAACTATTTGAATGAGGTAAATTTCGTGGACGAAATTTTTTAAAGGGGGAAGAATTGTAACACCTCTAATTTTCCATAATTATGAAAAGTATTATTATTAATTATTATTAAGTATGCAACAGTCAAGTATGTGATTTAACTTGGTGGAAAGTATATATTTGTTATATAATGTATAAACGAATAGTGATTTTAACCGAGTTAAATCCCATTTGGATGATAATGGGTCCAATTAAATATTGGTTAAGTCAATTTAGTAATTGGATAGGTGTGGAATATTTTTTGGAATAATTATCGAGATGGGATGTGATTAATTGTAAATTGTTTGCCATTTGGTAATTTATGGAAGTCAGGGGAGCAAACTGCAATTGTGAGATATTTATATATAATATAATGTTAGTGGAGATTGCCATGATCTTAAGAATCTATATATATATATATGTGTGTGTGTGTGTGTGTGTGTGTGTGTGTGTGTGTGTGTATAAAAAAATGACAAGTGGAATGTGGCATTCCACTTGTCCAAACAAAAAAAAAACAACACAAAAGCCAAAATTTGAAAGTCAAACAATAAACATTTGATCAAATAAAAACAAACCAGAAACATGCAAACCAGAATGTTGGCTTGAGGTTGGCGTGAGAGAGAAGAAGAGAGAGAAATAGGGAGAGTTTTTAGAGAAAGAAAGTGCTAGAAGAAGAATAATGAGAAGAAATGTGAAGTTGGTTAAGAAGAGTTTTGTGTAAAAAATAGCATTTCAGGTTTGGTGATACCGTTTTCGTATTTTTCAGATTTTTCAAAATATTTCAGAATCGTTATATTATATATTTTTTTAGTTTATTTGAGCTATATTGATTATGATATGTTGTTTATATATTATTTGTAATAAATTGATTTTGAATATATATATTGTTGTAATAAATTGATTTTGAATATATATATATATATATATATATATATATTATTACTGATTTGGATTACGTTTATTTTGAATATATTCTGGATCCGTAATATTGTTTACGAAAAATATTCTGAATTAATTTTCGATATGTTTTGATTATAGTAATATTACGGAGAATATTATTAAAAGCGATTTCGTATATATTGTTTTGCGATTTGTTTCGAATAGTGATTCGGGGCATTTGGATTTACTATAAATTTACGATATATAATTGCATGTGATTTTAAATCTGATTTGAAGCGATTTCTGAATTTAGAAATATTTTCGGAAACGATTTTGTAATTTGCTTGTATATGTATATTGATGCGATTCGAATTCCGGAAATGTGTATACTGATTTGGATATGATTTCAGAATTTAAATTGACGATTCTGTTCGGAATGAATTATATGATTTTCGAAAAGTGATTTGGCTCTGATATATGTAAACATAGATATGGATATAGGAGATTGACATGTCAATTGGGTTCTCTGAGTACTACTACGCCTATATGTTATGATTGAGGTACCACCCTTTGCGGGTTGGGAAATCTGATCTGAGATACGCAGCGGGTCCTCTGTTGGTATCCAACTCTGTCCTGATATATCTGGGATACGCAGCGGGTCCTCCGTTGGTATCCATCTCTGTTCTGTATAGCCCGTAATCCAGTCCAAAAAGTATGTTTAGTATATCAGGAGCCTAAAATGGAAATAGAAATGAAATATAATTTGTTATATGATTTGATTTGGTATTAATACGTTTGATACGATATTTTATTCTGATTTCGGAAGATGTTGTTGATAATTGCTTTGATAGGATATTTGTTATCGCTTTTCCAAGGGATATATATATTTGAAATGTTTGATTTAATTGTGCCTCATATGTTGATTTTTATATGTTATTTGCGTTATTGAGATATTATATTATGTTTATACAATTGGATTTTGGGTACACGCACTAAGCGTTATGCTTAGCGTGTTGAGTTTCTCACACGCAGGTAAGAGAGTTCAGGAAGAAGATAAGGTTGGAAAGAGTTGAGTCTGCAGTGATTGAGTCCTGAGTCACATCGCTCCCGTATTTTTGGTAGCCCACTATATCTTTGATGTTTTATATGTATTTTATTGGCATGCATGTACAAGAATGCTTTTGTAAATATTTGAAACGGTATTTAGTTTTTATGTATGTTTGTAAATATTTGTAATATTTGGGCCCATGGAATTTAATACTTTTGAAGTTAAATATTTATAAGTATTTTGATATAATTTTTTTTGGTAAGTCGCACCGGATATAGAAGAGTGGATTATAGAAGTGTAAAAACAGGTTTTGGAAAGTCAGAAAAATAGAGGGAAACTCTGCGAAAATTTCAGAAAATATTTTGGACTATTGATTTCGATTTATGTTTAAGTATATGATTTTAAGTTTTCGATAGTATAATTTTAATGCTCACTGTATAAGAAGGTGCTTCCGCTAGTGTTTTCAATTTTCCATATCCGTATATGTCTGTATCCGGTAACGCTCCCCGATTCGGTCCGAGCGGATTCAGGTTGGGGGGTGTTACATGCAGGACCCCAAATATCAGAATGTATAAGATCAAAAGGTGCTGAGGAAGATAAAGCACTATTATTAAAGGGCAATTTTGTTTATCAAATTTTTGAAACTGAATTGAACCTAAATGACCTTGAGAGGATAACAACTGGAGACAAGATAAGGATGGATGACCAAGGCGAGCATGCCATAAATTAGGTGATGGGGTGGCAGTGGTAGCAGCTGCCAAAGTAACTTGTGAAGGAATCTTCAAGTCATGAACCTCAAACATACTGTAACACCCCCTGACCCGACCCGGCTAGATCGACTCAGAGAGCGTTACTGGGTTTTCAAAACTTTTCTTAATTCTTTTATAATTTACAAACCATCAAAAATCATATAATTTGTATTTTAAAAATGTTTTTCTAGTGAGCCCATCAAATCAGTTTTAAAAATTTCGACAGAGTTTCCTCTATTTTTCTGATTTTCCAAAACCTGTTTTCAACAAATATCCAAAACAATATAATTTCAACACTTCTATATCAAACTTTCAAACCAATACGCACTCTGCCGTTTAGTGCAACTTACAAACAGTTTTTAAATAAAACAATTCATAATTCATTCTTTACAGTCCTTTGAAAATGAAAAACAGAAATCATAAAACAATTAATTATAAAACATACATATATAACTCCTTTACATATGCCTGTATATGTATGCGTACTAACTATAATATACAGAAATGTATGACTACCCAAAATGTGGTGACTCTGAATCTCTATCTGCAACTCTCTCTCTCTTCAATTCTTTCCTTCCTCGGTATCTCTGTCACCTACGCGCGATAAACATCAACGCGCTAAGCAATAATACTTAGTGGGTGTACACTAAAATAAATTTCAATATAATATAAAGCAATAAATCTTAAATTCAGAATTTCAGAGATATATAAATATAAAACAAACATTATATTTTAATTACTGAAACTATATGAAAACAAAGTATATCAAAAGTTTCTGGGTTTCAACCTTAATAACATTTCTTTATTTTTTCCATATCATTTTCTAGCTGTCAATTCTCAATTGGGCTCGTGATACACATAACAGGGTTTACAAGATTGGATTACAGGTTTTACAGTCGGGTTTCCCATCTCATAAGAAATGGTATCTCTATATAAACAGTCAGTTTCCCATTCCAATAAGAAATGGTATCCATATGTTCTCACAGTCGGTTTTCCATTTCATAATAAAATGGTATCCGTATTTCACAGTCGGTTTCCCATTTCTAAGGAAATGGTATCCGTAATATCAACATCATAGGCATCAGAGACATCAGTGCAGTACTGCCATATATACACCCAATTGACATGTCAATCTCCTATATCCATATATATATATCCATATATATATATATATATATATATATATATATATATATATATATATCAGGGCCGTTATTCAGGGTTTTCAAATATCATATCAAATTATTTCCTTGTTTTCGAAATCCAACGATTATAAGTTTCAATCAAAATCAATAATTATAAAACCAAACAATATTCGTAAAACTATATTCATCAATCAAGTTCTGAAAACATATGATTTCTTTGAAACTATGTCAACATATTCCATAAACAATTCTAACAATATACAAAAATGAAATACGAATATATGAAATTCATAAATATGTTTCTAAAATCACTAAATCAAACACATATCGAAAATAATTTCATAAACGAGTGTACACCAACCTGGATACCGTTTTACGACAGTTTTCTTTTTGGATTTTCCCTTTTCCTTTTTTCTTTCTTCCTCCTCTTTTCCTTTCTCCTTCTCTTTTCTTCCTTTTCCCTTCTTCTTCTTCTCTTCTTCTTCTTCTTCTTCTTCTTCTTCTTCTTCTTCTTCTTCGTCTCCTTCTTCTTCTTTCTCTTTCTCTATCTTTTCTTTCTTTTTCTTTTCTTTCTTTTCTTCTCCCATTTTCTCTCTTTCTTTTTCTGGTTTGCTTCTTTGAGAAGCTTCACCGACTCTTATTTTTTTTTTTATAAAAATTCAGTCATCACGATCTGTGGTCGCGCTACCTGGTCGCGTTGCTCACTAGAGCAATTCCACCGCTTTCGTCGCGATCACCTATCGCGGTACCATGGTCACGCTGGTGGTCGCGTTGCTCATTGTCCGAATTTGACATTTTCACCGTGAGCTAGTCAGCACGATCCCTGGTCGAGGTGACTGGTCGCGGTGCTCACTGCCAAAAATCACTATTTTTCACCGCGAGCGACTCATTGCAATCTCTGGTCGCGGTACTCACTGCCAACTTTTCACCATTCTCTTTATGCGTTATTTCTGGACCGTTCCATCTGGTCCACCTGAAAACCATAAAAATGTACGGACATTTAATTACGTTTTACACCCCTCAAATCACAAATTTTATATCCACATATTCAAAATTAATTATTCGAAATTAGGGATGTTACACATACGACCAACCTTACGGCCTGTCCCAAGCACTTGACCCGTCAAGGAATTCTGCATATCCATACCGTGATTAGTAAATAGAAGATCTATGCCTAATTCACAAAGTTGAC
The DNA here is from genome assembly GCA_003430845.1 of Xanthoceras sorbifolium. NCBI lineage: Eukaryota > Viridiplantae > Streptophyta > Magnoliopsida > Sapindales > Sapindaceae > Xanthoceras > Xanthoceras sorbifolium. The sequence goes on from CM010619.1 coordinate 2,402,500, forward strand.
CAACGGAAAGCAAATTGAGAGATAACTTTGGAATATGAAAAGTGTCACTAAGAGATAAATCAGGAGAAGAGATTTTTCCCTTATGACTAATAGGCATAGGAGTTCCATCAGCAATGTAAATGGTGATAAGGTGTTCTAAGAGTGCCTTATCAGAAAATTGGGATTCATCAGAAGTCATATGGTTACAACATGCAGTATCAAAAAACCAAAGTTGTTTACCTGAGGTGACAGAAAGGGCAGTGGAAGTTCAAGATAAAACCTATTGGATTACTACCTCAATATCAGCCGTAGTAAGTGAGGAAGCCAAAGATGGACCTGTAAGAACCGATGGAGCTGAAGGACATACAGCAGCTGCCTGAGGAAGAGAAGCTTTATTCTGCTCTTACATAAATTTCTGCAGTTTGCGACAAACTGAGATGACATGACCTTTAGCACGACAAAACTTGCAGCGAGTACCTTTTGAAGACTGAGAGGTGGGACGCCCAGAGTTTATTCGCGGAGGAGCAGTGAGTACAACAATGGGAGGCTGTGGAGATGGTGTAGCCAATACATGATCAGAGGATGACATTTGATGAGTAGGCCGACGGTTCTCCTCAGAAATGAGCTCCTTGACTGCAGCATCAAGAGAAGGAGTAGGAGATCGGCTAAGCAGAGAGGCTCTAGTAGGCTCAAAATCCTCACATAAACCCATCATAAAGTGCATAAATTGACGGCGATCCCGATATTTGACAAAGAACTCAATGTCCTTAGAATACACTAGTGGAGGATCTGTAGCAGAAAGTTGTTCCCACATAGTAGAAATCTGAGAATAAAAATCAGAATTAGACTGATCTGTCTCTTGGCGCATTTGATAAAGCTTTTATTCAACGTGGAACTCCAAGCTTGAATCATTAGTATAATTATATCGATCGACCAGAAATTTCCAAGTAGCCGCAGCAGTCTCAAGACGAGGAAGGAGATTATGAATGGAGGGAATAGAGGTATTGATAAATCAAGACAAGATCTTACTCTGAATACTCTCTCATTCCTCTAGGCATTCTTCATAATCATCCACTGTAACAGTAGTCTTCGATGCATCTGCAGCAGTTGTGGTGCTGGATTTAGGGTTAGATACGGGCTTAGGAATTGAACCAGTCACATATCTCCACAATTTATAACTCTTGAGAAAGACAGTTATATTCTGAGACCATGTATGATAGCTAATAGGATCATCTAACATAATGGTGATAGGACGAATGATATCTCGTTCGTTTTGTTGAGTCATAATGAAGTAAAAGACCAAAAGGTAGGATTTAGAGACCTCAAATGAAGAAACTAAGCCCAAAAACAGAATTTACGCGAAAAATCGAGCAAGACAGACCTGGTTGAAAAATTCGGTCAACGGTTAACGACTGACGTGGCAGCATGGCTGACGTGCTGACGTGGCAGTCTAGGGCTGACGTGGCAGGGGTTGAAATAGTAATTTACCATTGAGGGTGTAATAGTAATTGTCCAACTGAAGGGTTACCGTAATTTTCATTTTAAATAAAACAAAAACAGTGCCCTGTGACCCTGTCTTCTTCGATGATGCATAGAACAAAACAGAAAAAAGAGCAGCGGCGATGTAGGGCGACAGTTCACTGGAGAAGAAGATGCAACGCAGGTTCGGGTAAGGCGTACGGCGCAGGTCCGATGGGGGTAACAAAACCGGCAGTCGACGGGACCAGCTGCAGCACGGCGGCGACAGCTTTGAGATGAGGTGGCTGCGATGCGAAGAGAGTAGACTTGGAGCGGCATCTATGGGCAGAGAGTTTCTTTGCCTCAACCTTCTCGTTGCGGAACTGGGACGGTGGTGTTGGTTGGCAAACCGAGTGAAGACAACCGAGTGAAGGCGGCGATCGAATTCGGCAGAAAGCGGCTGTGGTCGAGGGAAGCAAGACAGAGAGCGGTGGCGGGTAGGGCAGCAGCAGTGGGCGACGAAGAAACCAGCAGCGATGTACCGAAGGCACCAACTAGCAGCAAGACGGTGGTGCTGGTTGAGTCGACGTGGGTCGAACGAACTGCAGCAGCGCACTAACGAATGAGGACTGTGGGTGACGGCGATGACTCGCTTCTAACAGTGAGTACTGGACGAAGGCGAGGGCAGCAGAATATTGCCGGAGATATCCACAGTAACCAGAAAATCAGAAACAAAGCTCTGATACCATGTTAAGAATGTAAATTCTGTATATTGATGTATTTTTACAATGTACAATAGAGAGCGCCTTATATAGGCTATATACAAGTTATGGACTAAGTCCAATGGGCTAATATTATACTAAAGCTATATACTAACATGTCTATTAAATTTTTTTTAAAAATGATAGGATTACAAAAATATATATATATATATATATATATATATATATATATATATATATGTGTGTGTGTGTGTGTGATTTTCAGTTAAAAGGATATTATAAAATTATCAAACGTTAATAAATTTATATTATACATTTTAATATTTTTTAAAAGTTAAAAAAATCTACAAGTTTAAACTTTGAGTTTTCCGAATGGGTCTAAAACATATTTTTTTTAATGGTCCAAAATCCTTTACTGGAACAATAATTAAACGATTGAAATATAAAAAATTTTTAGAATTAAATAAAAACTTTTACCTAGTAAATAAGCAATTCGAAACGTAACTTAGTTTTAACACGTTTGATATTGTCAGGAATATTAATTGTCATGAAAATAAACGGTGGAGACTGCCAAGATTTCATTGAATCTAACCCCTCCATCTCCACACCTGTCTCAATATAAAGAAGGGAATTTGCAAACCGACACTAACTTCTGCATTCCCTATATGGCTATAAAGAACCAGAAAACTCTCGAACCCATCGACTAACAGAACATTACACAGGCCACAACACAACAGTCGATTCATTTTCTTCTCTGGTGATGATGAGTGCGATGCAAGCGTTGCCGGAAGGTTGCATAGCGGCCGCGATCTCCTTCACCAGCCCTCGCGACGCCTGCCGCTTGGCTTGTGTGTCAACCACCTTCCGATCCGCCACCGAATCCGACGCCGTTTGGGACCGCTTCCTGCCTCCTGAATACTTATCCGCGATCTGCGACTCCGGCTCCGGCGCGTCTTCTTCTCCTACTATGTCGTCGAAGAAGAAGTTCTACCTTCGCGCGTGTCACAACCCGGTCCTCATTAACGAGGGGAAATTGGTAATTTCACCCAGTCACAAGCATTTGAATTTTGTTCATTTTTATTTGTTTGGTGTTTGGTTTGGAAGAAATTTTAGGGATTTGTGTTTGTATGTTAGGAGATTGATATTTGGATCCGGAATCTGTGGACGATTTATACATTACGTATTTGCTAGAAATTGTTTAGTAATTGAGAAGCTTAGATGTACATGGTAGGTTTTTGGTGTGATCGGTCATTTGGATTTCGTGTTCATAGATTGATCGAATGTTGTTTGGTTTTCTGGAAATAATGTTGATTACAAACAACCCTTTTAATTGTTTCCGATTCGGGGGTTTTGTTGGCGAAAGAAATGGAGATTATTGATGAATTTCTGATTGTTTTCGATTTGGGAGATTTTTAAATGGCGGCTTTCCAGTGCAAAAAAAATACAAATTGGACCTTTTTTTTATGAAGTTCTGTTGTTTTCGATTCGTTAGATTTTTTTAAAATGGTGCAGTGGTTTTATTTTGTGGTGAAAGAAATGGAGATTTTTTGATGATTTTTTTTTTCGATTTGTTGAGATTTTTAAATGGTGCAGTGGTCTTTGCTTTGTAGTGAAAAAACTTGGACATGTTGATGAATTTCTTATTTGTTTATATGGTGTGGTGGTCTTTTGATTTGTTGTGAAAATTGGAGACTTTTTGATGAATTTCTGATTGTTTAGTTGACATATTGAACAGAGCTGTTGGTTGGACAAGCCGAGCGGGAAGAAATGTTACATGATATCGGCTAGGGAACTCAAGATTGTTTGGAGTGATACTCCTGCATATTGGGGCTGGATTTCTTTACCCGAAGCCAGGTATCTTTTTCTCTCTATTTATCTTGCTCTTAGTTTTCTTGTATATGTTTTTGTGAACTTGTTACAGTAGAGTAGTATTGATTGCCCAAGTGTAAAAAAAAAAAAAAAAAAAAAAAGGTTCGCGGAGGTGGCTGAGCTGAGAAGAGTGTGCTGGTTTGACATTCGTGGCGAGATTAGTACTTCACTTCTGTCCCCAATGACAACTTACGTAGCTTACCTTGTGTTCAAGCCAACCGGAGATTATACCGGATTTGAAAGTAACCCGGTAGAAGCCACTATTGGACTTGCTGGTAGTGAGGGCCAAAAACGAACTGTTAAGTTGGATACAGTACGGGAGCAGCAAGTGCAAGCCCTTGTTCCATGGTTTCTTAGGGGTTTTAACCACAGGCTGGCACCTATGCGTGATGATGACTGCGGTGGCTTACCTCCGGAGAAGAGAGGAGATGGGTGGTGGGAAATCGAATTGGGCGCAGTTTTCTATGGTGGTGACGAAGAGGGCGATTTGTCAATGACTATTTTGGAGATCGAGCGTGGTAACTGGAAGCGGTCCCTCGTTTTCCAGGGGATCGAGATCAGGCCCAAAAAAGAGTGAGGAGGAGGATGAATTAGGTGAGCTTCTCTATAGAGCTCGCTTATATAAATTATTGTATATACAACTTGTATGTACCGAAAGATCATCATAAACTGTTATCGAACTCGTAATACATCCAAAAAAAAAGAGAAAAGGTTAGTTTGCATATTCTCTACTCTTGTCTTATTATTGTTTTTATATATTTGTTTTATTCATAATTATATATTAGTAGTATATTTGACTAAATGGTTTAACACAAAAAGGTAATTCGGTTATTTTACTTTTTTTTTTTTTATAAAAAGAGTAATAAGATTAAAAATAAAATAAAAATAGATTTTTACCGTCTATTAATCTCGATAGACGGTAAAAATTTATTTTAAAAAAATTAAAATTTTATTTTATTTTTATTTTTTATTTAATTTAAATTTTTAATTATAAATAATTATATTTTTTTTACACATAGGTTAAATTATTATTTTTAATTAAGTCAATTAACAATATGAACTTATAATTAAAGTTAAATTTATAATTTTATTATAATATAATTAAATATTAAATACTTTATTACAATTTATTTTTTATTATATAATTTTACTTTTTATTCATAATACGATGTAGTGCATTATTTTTATTTTTAGTTGGATGACAAAATAAAACAATGTCAACATGAAGACACGTGTTGACTTCGATGGCCAAGTGTTGAAATTTGATAGGATGAAAGATAAAATTTAAAGAGAGAGATATATATATATATAATTTAATTAAAAGATATAGTATTAAAATAAAATAGTAAATGATATTGGTACAGCTAATTAGAAATACATAATAATTAATAAATTATATAGATAATAAGTGAGATTGGTACAGGCTATAGCCAACTTGAAATGTATTAAAGTAAATAAAAGAGCAAATTATACATTACCTATCTGAGATTGTTTCTTTACAAATATAAATAATTTTATGGTCAATTCATATAAAATTCACTTGCTGTTAATTAAGACAGATAAATTTTTCAAGTCATTAAGGTTCAAATTTTTATGCATATATGTAAATATATTTTTTTATCATTGTCTATAAAAATATAATTGTGTGGGTAGACACCTCTTCCCTGTATTGGGAGTAAATTCTTCTCGTTTTCGGAAGTAGTTGTTCGGGCCGTTAGTCTCGGTAGTAATTGTCTCCCGTTGTTGGGAGTAATTATTCGGACCGTGCTTATATGATTTAATTTCAGTTGATCTCAATAGTCCTCTAATCCGTAAAGGTGTCAGATTTAAAAAAAAAAATTAATTGTTAAAGTTTTGTATAAAAAATACGAATAATGATAGACAAATGATTTAAATTAACAATAGATTTAACAATAGATTTAACGGTGTAAGGTTAAATGGTCTGTTATATATGGAAAAAAAAAATCAGTTTCCATCCGGACATCTTACAATGTAATGGTTTAAAGGTTAAATGGTCTTTTACGAAGAGAGAATGATAGATAAATGATTTTTCTTTAGGGAAATTTTTATTTTGGTCCTGAACTTTTAGAGAATTATCAATTTTTTTAAAGCAGTTATTCTTATTGGTACTCTTGGTTCCTAACTTTTATGAAATATATCAATTTGGTCCCTCTGATCAAATTTCTGCCAGTCAAACCTAACATAATTGATAAAAAGACTGTTTTACCCCTATATTCTGTTTAATGCCTTAGAATAACTGTTTTGCCTTTAAAAGACATATGTTAATTTTTAATGTAATTACCATTTTACCCTCACCTTGTGTTAACTAAATAAATTTATATATACGTTTAAAATTTCAATTTTACCTTTATATATGATTCTGAATTATTTGGATATGCTTATAAAATTACAATTTTGACCTTAAAACTGTTTTACCACTGCATGTGGAATTACAATTTTACCCATAAAAGTTATTTTACCATTGTATGTGAAATTACAATTTTACTCTTAAAAGCTGTTTTGTTATATACAAGGCTAATTAAATGACTGTTCATAAAAAAAAAATCTGTTGAGTATGAAGTAGTCATTACTGCCATTATAATGTAAATTTACACATGTTCATAAACTAAAAAAAAAATAAGCATTAGATTAATAATATATTCCATAGACATTTCTCTATCAGCAAACTTTAATATGGACATGTGGACCACCAATAAAGTAATATTACAACCACATTAATTTCAATAAAAAAACAAGTATCTCCTTGACAACATTCCATAAACAATTCCCTGTCAACATTTTATAAACAATTCACTGTGTACAATCCATAAACTAATATATCCTTTACGCAAAATCCTCCAACTAACTTACTAACTTGTTATCCACTATCAATTGCCACCATGCAAAATAACAACTACAACCATGCAAAATTATCAACACCATCAACTGCTAATAAAACACAAAAACACTACAACCCAATTGCCAACTTACAAAATAAAAACAACCACCACTTGGCAGAATCAAATTTGGGCATCACAAAAACTATTCCAACAGTTATATGTGTTAACCAAATCTGATACAAAAAATAATAAAAGTACTTAATGTTTTAAACTAGAAAATTACAAATTACAACTTCTTCAAGGTTGTGAAGTTGAACCTATTTGCAAGCATACATCAGGCACATGTGTTGGTGGAGCGATAAGAATACTGATAAGTGTGTAGTTTGTGATTATTGTTGAGACCAATCCATGAATATCCATAAGACCAAAAGTTACACAAATAAACATCGATGCAAATTCGAATTTTTTTTTTTTTTTGAAAAAACTTGTTTTAAACAACTCACAAACACTCTCCATGCAAAACCCAAAAAAAAACAAAAAAAAAAAAACAATTTATACAAAACCCTAATCGAGAAACACTTCCCTATTTTTCCAATAATTAGAAAAAGAATTTCATGGAACCAGTTACAAAACAACTCCAAAAAACTCTCAATGCAAAACCCACAAAAAAAAATAAACCAAAAACTCAACCCCTTCAACCAAAACCAAACCAGATGAAAGAGGGAAGAAAAGTACCTCTTCGCGATGCACGTTCAATGCCAGTCGCCGTCTTAGCCGCTTCGCTTTCAACGGCGGTCGATGAACGGTGAAGGTGGCGAGGTGAAGTGGGAAACATGGGTCAAAGCTTGGCTGATAAGTTTTTGGTTTGAGGACTTGTGGACTTGTGGGGATCGTAATTAGATATTTTAGGGATTAATGAAGAAGGGCATTTTCGTCCTTCTAGCTTTTCCTTTTCAAAGTTTAAATTTTAAGTATTATTTTATATTAAATTAATACACGTGTTGGCCTTTCAGGAGATTAGAGTTAAAAGACAAAAATAACCCTCTATCTGCTAACGTTGACTAATGGCAGTTGGTCAGAGGGACCAAATTGATATATTTTCTAAAAGTTAGGGACCAATAATACTAATAACCATAACTGCTTTAAAAAATTGATATTTTCTAAAAGTTAGGGACCAAAATAAAAACCACCCTTTTCTTTAAAGAAAATAAAAGTTTTCAATCTTGGAGTTGAGAGGGTTCTCTTTCAAATTAAACAAGGGATAATTGCAATAAAGTGCCCTGACATTTGGTTATATTACAATGAAATCGTGAGTTTAGCCTTAATTACATGTTAATACCATTAACTAACTGATTAATTGCATGTTAGTACCTTTGACCAAGTTAACCGGTATGTTGACTTTGACTTTTTTGGTAAAAAGACAAAATTGCCCCTGGTTAAAAAAAAAATTAAATAAAAATTAAATAAAAATTTTAAAAATTAAAATTTTTAAAAATAGATCTCCACCGTCCATCAAAATTGATGGACGGTGGAGATACAGTTAAAATAAAAAATAAAAATTTAAAACCAAATAATTAAAAAAATTTAAAAAAATATTTTATATTAAAAAAAAAATTAGTGTTCTTGGTGGAGATCCAGATTGGATCTCCACCGTCCATCAACATTGATGGACGGTGGAGATCCAATCTGGATCTCCACCAAGAACACCAAGAACAACAAAGAACACAAAAAAAAAAAAAAAAAAAATTCCAAAACTCGATCTGCTCCATCAACGGGAGCAGATCTGCTCCCGTTGATGGAGCATCTGCTCCGTCGCCGATGGAGCGCTGCTCCATCGGCGACAGCTGGGTTCAAAGGCGAACCCAGGATCTGGGTTCGAAGGCGAACCCAGGATCTGGGTTCGCCTTCGAACCTAGATTTCTGGGTTCGAAGGCGAACCCAGTTTCTGGGTTCGCCTTCGAACCCAGATTTCTGGGTTCGAAGGCGAACCCAGCAACTGGGTTCGCCTTCGAACCCAGCTGTCGCCGATGGAGCGCTGCTCCATCGGCGACGGAGCAGATGCTCCATCAACGGGAGCAGATCTGCTCCCGTTGATGGAGCAGATCGAGTTTTGGAAATTTTTTTTTTTTTTGTGTTCTTGGTTGTTCTTGGTGTTCTTGGTGGAGATCCAGATTGGATCTCCACCGTCCATCAATGTTGATGGACGGTGGAGATCCAATCTGGATCTCCACCAAGAACACTAATTTTTTTTTTAATATAAAATATTTTTTAAAATTTTTTTAATTATTTGGTTTTAAATTTTTATTTTTTATTTTAAATGTATCTCCACCGTCCATCAAGATTGATGGACGGTGGAGATCCATTTTTAAAATTTTTAATTTTTTCAATTTTTTTAAATTTTTATTTAATTTTTTTTTAACCAGGGGCAATTTTGTCTTTTTACCAAAAAGTCAAAGTCAACATACCGGTCAACTTGGTCAAAGGTACTAACATGCAATTAAGGCTAAACTCACGATTTCATTGCAATATAGCCAAACGTCAGGGTACTTTATTGCAATTATCCCATTAAACAATCGGTTCGGTCGTGTTGAGTTATTATGCAACTATAACGTGAATTGTTGCGCTGTATTTTTTTTTTTTTTTTTACCAATCTCATAACACTTCACATTTGGCATTGCTATTTACAATGTAATGGGCATTTTATGATCTTCAGCATAGCATAGCTATTATATTATGTTGCATATTGTATTTATCTTGACTTTGATGTGCAAATTTTTATCACATTTTTTCCTGCAGAATTTTAAATTTGGAGCGAATATTGTTTAACAAAAGTAAATTAAAGTAAGGATAATTACAGATTTAATTTTTTATAGGCAGAACAATTTATTAAAAAACTAATGGTTAGCTTCCCTGTCATTTGTCAACCGTTATAAAATATTAATCAACATTGGTTAAAGTCAACTATTCCAAAAGTATTTTAATCATTTTAATTTATTTTTAAAATATTTTAAAAAAGAAAAATTTTAAAATCTCCACCGTTGATCCACCGTCCATCTCATTTGAGATGGATGGTAGGGATTTATTTTAAAATTATCTTTTTTCAAAAAATAAATAAATAAAACACTTAAGATTTTCACCATCCATCTCAAATAGACGGTGGAGATTTTAAAAAAAATAATAAAATAAAAAAAATCTAGCAACCTATTTCCATGTATCTCCATGACCCATGGAAATCAGCGAACTAGGGGATATCAAGAGCCTCCCCTAATCTGCTGCAACGAAGGGGAGGTCTTCGCCTCCCCTGGTGCGACGAAGTCTCCTTTTTGTGGTCTACCATGGAGGACCTCCATGGATCTCTAATAGTCTGTGATTTTTTTTTATTTAGTTTTTTTTTTAAATTTTGATATTTTAATTAGGGGTATTTTTATCTTTTTGTACTTTTAATATAATCAACGGTCATTTTTAAAGGTTAACGCTAACGGCAGAAGATTTATTGATTCCACCTATAAAGAGCAAAATCCTAAGACGAGTTGGCTATAATTTATCCTTAAAATAATCTCATTTAGTAAGCCAGAAGCAATAAAACATTAACTTAAATAAGAGCAATACTACAAACGAGTTTGGCAAAATCTCAATTGACCATTTCTTGAAAAACTTGAAGATGCTTTCAAATTAACAGTCAAAGTACATGAAAAAAAAATTAAAAGTCAAAGTACATGAAAAATGTGAAAGGGAGCTAGATTTACAAATGTAAAAGCAAATTTTTTGAGTTGTCATTGTTTGTTGTTGTCTTATATATAATAAGGTGAATAAACATCATCGACGTCCAAGAAATGTTTTCCATAAACATTATCGATGTAAGTGTGATGTGTTTGGTACAGTATGAACTAGACTAAAAATAATACTGCCTATTGTTTGATGTAGTATGAGATTGAATAATAAAATAAAATATCCAAATTATTTTTAAAAATATAAAATTATTTAAAATTAAATTTAAATAAAATAAATTATTTTAAATCCAATAAAAATAAAAATATTTAAGTTAAAAAAAATATTTTTTGAATAAAATAAAATAAGTATTTTTAAAAATAAATAATACAGTTAATTTTAAATAAAATAAAATTTATTCTTATTGATATTAAACATATATAATCTTTAAAAAATATTGGGCAATTATCAATTTGGTCCCTAACTTTTGGGGAATCATTAATTTTTTAACGCAGTTTCGTTTATTGGTATTCTTGTGCCCTAACTTTTTAGAAATGTATCAATTTGGTCCTTGTGTGAGTCAACCGTTAGTCAAACTTAACGGTTCCATGGCTATTTTTGTATTTCAACCAATCAATGGGTCAACAATAAATTTTTTGATAAAATAACATAAATACCCTTAGTTAAAAATTCAAAATAAATTAAATTAAAAAAAATAAATTGATCTCCATCGTCCATCAAGATTGATGGACGGTGGAGATTATATTGAAATTTTTTTTAAAAAAAAAACTATGAATGAAGAATTAAAAAAAAATTATTGATAAGGGAGAACCAATCTCTAGTTTGGAACTCTACCATCCATCAAATTGATGGGCGGTAGAAATTGGATCTCCACAAAAAAAAAAAAAAAATTTAAACCTTCAAATGAACCCAGATATGGGTTCGAAGATAAGCCCTTTGTTTTCATTTTTTTTTTTGGGATGAAGCCAGATCTCCAGTGATGGAGAGTGGGTCTCCATCGGTGGAGACCCAGCGACCTCCATCTCTGGAGGTCGCTTCATCTCCAGCGATGGAGATCGATCTCCATCGTTGGAGATTCAGGCTTTCCAATTTTTTTTTTTTTTTTTTGTGTTCCATTTTGAGTTTCAATTTTTTGTTTTGTGCTATTCTTAGTGGATTGGATCTCCACACCAAGAACAGAAAAAAAAAATTGAAAATTGATTTTTTTTTTCTTAGGTCTCTATTAAAATTTTTAATATGATCTAAACTGTCCATTAATTTTAATGGATGATAGAGATCCATTTAATTTTTTTTTAAAGGGCATTTAAAAATGTTTTAAAATTTTATTTTTTAAACATTAATATAAAATGATCATATTACTCTTCTAATTATTAATAATTTTTTTAAAAATTTGAGGTTAAAATTATAATTTTAACTCATTTAAAAAGAGTCAAGGGCAAATCAGTCTTTTTGCCAATTCTGTGAGGTTTAACTGTTAGAAAATTAATCAAAGGGACCAGAATGATACATTTAAGAAAGTTAGAGCTCAATGATTTCAATAAATGAAACTGTATTAAAAAATTAATAATTCTTCGAAAATTATGGACTAAATTAATAATTTTTTAAAAATATTTAATTAATTATTTTTAATTAAATAAAAATAAGTAAAAAAAGGTAAGAAGCGATCGGACTCCCATATCCAATAATTCCGCCTTAATGGGATTATGGGTACTAATAGTATTACTATGTCTACAAATATATAATTAGACTAAAAATTAGTTTAATCTTGTACAGTCTCGTGTAACAAATAGCCATAAAAGTCTCGTGTAACAAATAGCCATAAAAGTTAATTGGAAGGAGACATCAGTGTAATCCATGCGATTTTGTCAAGTTTTGAAGGAGTTTACACGCCTTTGTCAGTCGGTGAGGGAATCTCCAGACCACGTGTACTCCAACCAATGCCCTTGGATTGTAGATTGGTGTGAACTTCAACTGTAGATCGAATTTGCCAACTTCAATTGTTCGAGAATAGAATATCACAAGAGAAGGAAACTCGTGCACGTGTACATGTACTGAAAATTACTGAGAAGCAAATTCTAGCATTGTTATATGACTTATATCTGACTTACATGACCTCACAAAATTTTCATATTAAAATAGAGTTCGGATATGGTAGTGGCTATATTTTCACATGTTTAAAATTGTATTTTCACCGCACAATAGTTGCTGCACCTCTTATCTTTTTTAGTGATGGATTTTAAGTTCCACTATATATATATATTTACTATTATATATAAATAGTTTTATTACCTTATTATAGAAATAGACTATTGAGATTTATACCCTAAAGCATGTAAAATATAAATTTTATTTAGACATTAATAAAAGTAATTATTTTTTAATTAAATGAAAATATTTTTATTTATATTCGTACGTTTATATAATATGCACATAACATATAATATTGCAATATATAATCTCAAACTGAGTATATTAAAGTCATATATAGAAAGATTCATTTTGATGTGGGGAAAAAGAAAACGCACAACAGAGGTTTTAAAATTTTTTTTTACTTATGCGATTGCGAACAAGATTATACCTTTGCTTTTCTTTCTTGATTGATTTGATCCATTTTGTTACCACTAAATCTTCCGAAGCTATAACTCGTGGTTTGACAATGTGTGTGTGAACACGTCACAGATACAGAGATGAAGGAGAGTCACAAGCGAAAGAGAAGACAACCCATTGTCTTCCTATGGCCTGGCTCCACAAGTTAGGAGGAAAAAAAAAATGATATATTTTTTTTTTATCTTTTTGGTTTGGCCAAACCCAAATGTGCCTAGGGTTTGTGTTTTTCTTTTCTTGCTTGAAAAGTATAATCACTTGCTTGTGCTATCTAAATATAACACTTATATATTCTTATCTCTCTAGGTTTTTGACGAAGTCAAATAGAATTCTTAATTCTATTTTATTCGGTCACCCAGATAGATTTGAACTCTTCACCTCAAGGGACTTTTAAATGATCTAATTATTTAACCCTTTTCTCAAGATTCGAAATCATAACCTCCCATTTAATAATTTAATTAATAATTCTACATTATTAAATTATTAATTAAACAAGCATATTATTTAATTACTTATCTTTAATAAACTGTGTCACTTTCATAACAATATTAATTGGACTATTCAATTAATTTACCGTGAACCTCGTTACCAACAACCATGTAACACCCCCTGACCCGACCCGCATGGATCGACCCAGGGAGTGCTATCGGGTTTTCAAAACTTTTCTTCAATTCTATTTATAATTTGAGAACTATTGAAAACGAAATAATTTATATTTTAAAATCTCTTTTATAGTGAGCCAATTCAAATCCATTTTAAAAATTTCGACAGAGTTTCCTCTGTTTTTCTGATTTTTCAAAAATCTTGTTTTCAACAATAATTCAAACAATATAATTTCAACACTTCAAAATCAAATTCTTAAACATGTGTGCACTCTACCGTATAGTGCGACTTCCCAAACATTTTCAAATAAACAATTCATAATTTAATATTTACAAACCTCTGAAAACGAAAACATAAACCAAACAATTATTTACAAACAACTATATAACACTTTTACAAATTTCTGTATATGCATGCGTAGCGGAATATAGTATACCAAAACTATATAGCTACCCAAAGGTATGATGACTCTGAATCTCAGTCTGCAGCTATCAGCTCTTCAGTCCTTTCCTCCACTGGTATCTTTATTACCTACGTGTGATAAAATCAACGCGCTAAGCAATAATGCTTAGTGGGTGTACATTAAAAATAATTACAATGGAATATAAAACAATATAACTAATTTTCAAAAATAATATAAAACAACAATATATATATCCAATACTGAAACTATGCTCATTAACTTATGTTCAAATGTTTCTGGGTTTCAATCTCAATAACATTTCTTTATTTTCACATCATTTTCTAACTTTCAGTTCTTAATTGGGCCTCTGATACACATAACAGGGTAGACTGTATTACGGGTTTACAGTCGGGTTTCCCATTTCAAAATGAAATGGTATCCGTGAAATCATAGTCGGTTTCCCATTTCAAAATGAAATGGTATCCGTATATCATCATAATCATCAGGTATTTCGTTGCAATACTGCTAAATGCACCCAATTGACATGTCAATCTCCTATATCCATATTTCCCTATACATATATCAGGACCGTAATTCAGGTATTCCAGAGTTTATTCTTTTCAAAATTTCAATCAAAGTCAACAATTATAATACTAAACAATATTCGTAAATTAATAGTCATAAATCAAGTTTAAAAACATACAATTTCATAGAAAATCCCATAATACGAAAATATTTCACAATCAATTCAATTAATATACGAAATACGATTATACGACATAGAATCACTAACGAAGATAAAATTTCAAAACAAAACATGTGTACACCAACCTGAATACTAGTTTTACGAACTTTTCTTTCCTAGATTTTTTTTTTCCTTTCCCCTTTTCTCTTTTTTCCTCATTTTTTCCAACTCTTTCTTCTTCTTCCTTTCCTCTTCTTCTTCTTCTCTTCTTCTCCTTCTCTTCTTCCTTCCTCTCTGTTCTTCTTCCTTTTTCCTTCTTTCTCTCTTTTTTTCTTTTTCTTTTTCTTTTTCTTTCTTTCTTTCTTTCTCCCAGTCTTTCTCTTTCTCTTTTTCTCTCTTGCTTCTTCGTGAAGCTTCTCACCGCCTCTTATTTTTTTTATAAAAATTCAGTCATCGCAACCGTTTCTTGCGACCTGTGGTCGCGCCACCTGGTCGCGTTGTTCACTGGAGTGATTTTACCGCCTTCATCGTGATCAGCCATCACCGTGTCTGGTCGCGTTGCTCACTGTCCAAAATTAATATTTTTTACCGCGAGCTGCTCATCGCGATCCTTGGTCGCAGTGCTCACTACCTAAAATCACCATTTTCACCGCGAGCTGCTCATCGCGATCCCTAGTGTCGGTGACTGGTCGCGGTACTCACTGCTAACATTTTTCTTTCCTTTCATGCATTCTTTCTGGACCGCTCCACCTGGTCCACCTAAAAACCTTAAAAATATACATACATTTAATTATATTTTCCAACCCTCAAATCGTAAATATCATATTCACATACTCAGAATTAATTCAACCATACTTTTCATATTTATTTGAAATTAGGGATGTTACAAACCATAATGGCTAGTAAGGAGAGCTAATGAATCTACAGTTTTGAGTTCCAATAATACTTAGAATTATTAATTAAATCTCTTTAATTAATATTCCACGATTATTAACCTCGGAGTTATTCCACTAAAAACCTGAGGCTGAACTCTCAAAACTGCAGATGTTTTACACAGTCTCAAATCTCAGTGTCCATCGATATAGCTATTTCCATATGGTGTGATCCTCCACAAGTAGTTCATAATTAGAGCTAGGTCGTAAAGTCCGTTATATCCCTCTAATTATATCTTTTCCTTTAAGCACCGTTGATTCTCTAATGAACAACTAAATCCTATTTTCCTTACGGAATAAGGAGAGCACTCATAATTGTTTAAGCCCTAAATCAACCTTTACGGGACCTACTCAGCTACTTCGATTAAGAAAGAGTGGATTCCAATATTGTGTTCAGACGTTCCCAGCCATAAGCCAAACTAAAACTCCAAGGTACGGAGGTATTGATCGAGAAAACTACATTCGGTCTCACTCATGGTAAATCAAAAGCCACGATCCAACCTGAAGGAGTCGATAAGACACTTAGGATTAAGATCACCCATAAATAGCCATAATTTGTCAATATATATAAATCTCATCTACTAACGGATCTTGATTAAAGATTCATATAAATCGTGGCCCAATCTTATATGATCTCATCATATAAGGTGCCTTCGTTCTTATGTCAACTACACGAGTGGTGTAGGATAAGACCACCGTGCATTATAAAATGGACCGCAACAGTAGATTAACCACAAACAAAGTACCCAGCTTCTTTTGCTATTTACGGACTCTTTAACTTGTAAGTCTCAAAATGAATCCTCTTGTATATGACTTTCATATACTCAGATTGAGATTATATTTTACAATCTTGGATATTACGTGCACATTATATAAACATATAAACTTGAATAAATACATTTTTATTTGGATGAATAGCAATCTCTTTTATTAATGTTTAATCACATTTACAGTTATAAGTCTTTAGGGCATAAACTCCAACAATCTCCCACATGTACTAAAGCAGGTGAGACATGTCTCATAGACCTAGACCCTCTAGGTGACATTCAAATACTTTAGTCGTTAACGTCTTCATAAATGGATCAGCCAGGTTGTTCTGCGACGTGATCTTTGTTACGATCACATCTCCTCTTTGCATTATCTTTGTGATGAGATGATATTCTCTCTCTTTCTCTCTCTCTCTCTATATATATATATATATGCTTTCTTCTTTTGTGGCTTCTTGGTTCCTTGGAATTAGCCACTGCGCCAGTATTATCACAATAAAGTGTCATAGGCTTATCCAGATCTAGAACGACTTCCAGATCATTTAAGAACTTACGGAGCCATACAACTGCTTTAGCAGCTTCACAAGCCTCGCTACAGACTCGGCTTCCATGGTGAAATCAGGAATGTAAGATTGCTTGATACTCTTCCACACTATGGCTTAACCACTAAGGGTGAATACTGATTTAGAAGTGAATTTCCTATAATCCTTGTCTGATTGAAAATCAGAATTTGTATATCCTAACGGGATCAAATAATGTGCGGAATATACCAGCATATAGTTTCTTGTACTCCTACGATACTTGAGAATAGTCTTTACAGCAACCCAATGATCTAATCCTGGGTTGGACTGATATCTGCTGGCTATTCCCACTGCGAAGTAGACGTCAGGTCTCGTGCATAGCATAACATACATAAAACTACCTACTGCTGACGCATAAGGAATACGTCTCATATCTTCAATGTCTTGAGGTGTCTTAGGACATTGTTCCTTTGACAAATAAGCTCCATGCCTAGATGGTAAATTACATTTCTTGGAGTTCTCCATTAAAAATCGCACAAGTATCTTGTCGATAAACAATGCATGAGACAAAGCTAACAATTTTTTCTTACGATCTCTTATTAATTGGATCCCCAGAACATAACTTATCTCTCCCAAATCTTTCATTTGGAATTGGTTAGCAAGCCAACCCTTTATTTCTAATAATGTTCCTATGTCATTCCCAGTGAGTAGAATGTCATCAACGTAAAGAACTAGGAATATTATCTTCTTGCCAATGATACTCTTGTATACACAAGGCTCATCAACATTTTGCTCAAAGCTATAGGTTGTTATAACATTATCAAACCTAATATTCTAAGATCTAGATGCTTGCTTAAGTCTATAAATGTACCTTTACAATTTGCTAACTTTTTGCTATTGATCTTGGAATATGAATCCCTCTTATTGCATCATGTAGATGCTCTCATCAAGATTACCATTCAAGAATGCAGTCTTGACGTCCATTTGCCACATTTCGTAATTGAAATAGAGAGAGCTATGGATAAGAGTATCCTATTAGAATTAAACATAGCTAATGACAAGAAGGTCTGTTCATAATCAACCCCCTCATTTGGATATAACCCTTTGCCACTAGCCTTGCCTTGAATTTCTCTACCTTCTTGTCTACTCATCTTTTTCTTTTTTAGATCTAATTACACTCTATGGATTTTATCCAATTAGGTAAGTCTACAAGTTCCCAAACCGAGTTAGAGTACATGGACTCTATCTCCAGATTCATGGCTTTTAGCCATTCCTCTTTGTCAGAATCCTTCATTGCATGTCTAAATGACAATGGATCATCTATACTATCATCGAAAACGACACCTTATGCTTCTCCAATACCTAAATAGTGTTCAGGTTATCGTACAACCCTTCCACTACGTCTGGGTGGTAATGTATCCTGACTAAGAATCGTTTGATTGTCAGACGTGGGTGGAACAACAATCTTGTCAACAAATTTTATTGACTGAGCGCTGGTCAAACCAGGTTCTAGCTCTTTTAATATGATCTTCGGTCGAGGTTTATGATCACTCATATAATTATCTTCAAGAAACGTTACATTTGTTTATACAAACACTTTGTTTTCTTGAGGATTATAAAAGAATCCACCTCTAGTTTCCTTATGCTATCCTACAAACAAGCATACCTGTGAATAAGGTTCTAGTTTTCCACTTCTATTCTTCAGTACATGTACTGCACGTCACCAAATGTGAAAATGTCGTAAATTGACTTTATGACCATTCCAAAACTCTTGAGGAGTCTTGGGAATAGACTTGGATGGAACTAAGTTCAAGATGTATGTGACACGCCTTTTTGTTACCCGCAAGTATACGGGGTCGGCATAAGTAATAAAATGATGAGTAAATTATCGTCTCCACAGGGATATTTAGGCGTTGAGTACTAAAATTAACCAAGCCTATTTCTATTTGGATAATTGAAAGGTTTAAAAGAATGAATTAAAAGATAACAATATAAAAACATAAAAGTGAAGCAAACAACCAATATGAGAGATTAGTTAAGGTATTTGAATTCACCTATTTCATCCAATTGAATTTCATGAGAGCACATTGTTGTAGTTTAATTATTCATGTTGATGACCGTGTTTATCTAAATTATCCAAAGTCCCCTCTCGAAGTAAATCGGACCTATTCCACATACACTAATATCCTATCTCTCGATGGTATATCCAAGTGCATGAGAATGTATTAGTCACAATAAACACCCTATGTGATCACACAAGCAAATTAGTATATCTCTATCTAATTCTACTTGTGGTGGATATTATATCGAGCACGTGGTGGGCGTCTCCTCTCGGTACATAACATAGAACCAATTTATCATCTAAATGTAGGCCTTCACATTCAAAAGCATTAAGCACAATAATACCACTCAACAACATAATAATCAACCACAACAAATTAAACAATCAATTCATTCAATCATCATAGAATAAGATCCAACAAAACCCTAACTTACAAATTTAGTTCATAATCAAAGATTTACAACTAAACATGTTTTCCAATTAATAAAGAGACTTACAAGCATGAAAATAAAGAAGGAAAGGGATAGAAAAACTCTAGGTGTGATGAATTTTCGTCCTCCTCCTCATTGGAAATTTGTCTAGCTTCCACTTTCTCCAAATCCAAGCTTGATGGTGAGATTTTGGCTCAAGGATTGAATCCAATCCCTCTTGGTTTCAAGGTGATCTTCTTCTTCCCTCTTTGCCTCTTCTCTTCTCTCTTGGTCTCCTCTTGGTCCTCTCCTTAGAGCCCTAGCTGAATCCCCTCTCTTTAGAGCCCTTTTTCTACTTATAGACATTGGAAATAAGGTTTCTCGCGTCGCCATCATGACCGTGGGTCACTACCTCTGGTCGCGGCATTGTGCTCGCGGTGCTCACTGCCAAAAAATTGATGTTTCATCGCGACCGGCGTATCGCGACCTACGGTCGCGGTGTTTACTGGTCCAAATTTCAGGATTGTGCACTGTTACGAAAATGACCATAACTTCCTCTAGAAAACTCCAAATTTTGAACCGTAAAATGTATTGGAAAGTAGACATCTATATCTTTCCATAAATATAAAGCTCGAAACCCAGTTCATCCTCTGGAATTTATGACGGCCTCCGAAACATGACTCGTGACTTAACTCTCGACATGAAAGTCGTGAGTCTGCGCACTGTTGTGAAAATGAATATAACTTTCTCTAGACAACTCGGAATCGTGAACTGTAAAATTTGCCGAAAAGCAGACATCGTGATCTTTCCAGAACTATAAGGTGCTCAACCCAGTTCATCTTGTAGAATTTATGGCAGTCTCCAAACGATGACAGCTGTGCACTCCCAAATCTTCAATTTAATCCATCAAAACTCTTCAATTACGCACAAAACCTTATTACCTGTACACTAGAGGAAAACACGTCAAAAGCACCAAAAATACTCAGGATTTCAATTAAAAGATACGCTTTAAGGGATATAAAAATACACAAATTATTGACCGATCAAATACCCCCAAACTTATCTTTTGCTTGTCCTCAAGTAAATCGGAACACACCACGACTAAAAGCAAAGACAAAAATAACTAAAAGTAAAAACAAAAACGAACTAAGCTATATCCATTTTCGTAGGATGCAACGATGGCACTTAGCACATGCCACAAGCCTTTAAACCCCTAGGTGGCCCTAGTGGACGAGTTGTAGTCTCGTGAAGGTTTACCAGCTACGATACCCACAAACGTCCTAAGCTAACTACATACATAGCTCAACATCAAATTAAATATATACACAAATGCAAAGGTATAAGAATAGCACAAAATCAGAAATCTAAAATGCTGCCAATAAGTCTAAAACACCCTATATCATACGGGATACTGACATCCAATGTATTTATAATCGTGACACCTTCCATAGTAATAGACCACTGATGTAATACGCCTCGACTCTAGTCTCACCAGCTTTCACTCAATGACACTCAGAACCTAGATAATCACACTTTCAACTGCATACGACCGGAATTTATGAGCAAATAATTTCGAAATGTGTCGTATGCATCAATAATTAGAAAGAACGCACATATTTAACAAAGGATCTCATGAAAAATATCAAATGCTAAGAACAAAAAAATTCGTGTATATACATGTCAAATATTACAATTGAGTTTCCTAAAGAGATCAACAGGTCTTTATATGGTTGCAATGGGGCTTAGGGTGATTGGCTCAAAAAGAACGAAAATCGGGTTCAACTCACTTGGAAACCTATTAAGAGACTTCATAAAATTTTTAATTCGTGCAACTTCTCTCACGACTACCAAATTTGCTCAACTTTTCTTCCCTTCCTCTTCTACACCTTTCTCCTTCAACCTCTTTTTCAACCTTTTCTCAATTTTTACTTTGTGCATTTCACTCTTTTTTCTCATTTTAGCCAACTCTTTTTATTTTATTTATTCTTTTATTGGCTATTCTCTTTTTCTGCACATTACCCATATCCATATCATCTTTTCTACTCCACTCCTTCTTCCTCACTCAACACTTACACATTTTTCTTTTAATTGCCTCTAGTTTCCAAGCGTCAAAGGTAACGTCTTACAATTTCGGCTAGGATTTTTGGACATGTAGGTCATATAATAAAAGGCTAATATGCGAGTGTTTGGCCGCGAATGGGATAAGGAGCACGCAATTACGGATAGGAAATCAAGCTATTTAGGAATTTACACACAATGCCGGGATCATATCTCCAAAATCTACTCAATTGAGCATTCAAGACATATATACAAGATTTTCATAATGCAGTTCATTAACATCCAATGCAAACCTATAGAGATCAATCTAATGACAATAAAGCTCAAGAAAGTGTTTAAGAGTAGAAACAAATATTCCCTCAGAATAAATACGCAATAATCTCAAAATCTCACTAAGGGTAGTCTCCACTATTAATCAGAGCTATTAATTGAAAGTTGACACATATTACAATGCAAAGACGTCAGACCTATATGCTTAGATGCAAAAACACTACCGGCATTATTCCAAATAACAACTTTGTACACTCAAATGACCTAAGTATTTACATATTATTACTCAATTATCTATAAAGCATGCATATGGTTTCGCTATCCTAACACAAACACAACAAAACAAGAAAATACAATAAAAGACTCGAAAACTGGTGTACGTGGCATTGTTATGCCTAAGTCTTCCAAACGCATTGCGTATCAGGAAAGTCTAGGTTTCCAGCCTATATACACCAACAAGACACAAACACACACAAACACTAAAATACCCACAAACTTAAAATAAACATTGTCCTCAATGTTTTAACTCCTTACGTACGAGGAAAAGGGGTTTATAAAGAAATAAAAAAAATAAAAACTAGAAATAAAAACTAAAAACTAGAAATAAAAACTAAAAACAATCAAACTCGACACAAAAACAAAAAAAATGCACAAAACAAATGAACACATAACAACAGTCCTAATATCCACAACTAACAATCCTAAATAAACACACAAATACAAACAAAAACAAAAACAAAGGAAACAAACACTTCAATAATATGTACATCCAACCAAACTTCAAAATTTTCAACACAAGGCACAACATTTCAAAAGGTTCATGAGAAATAATTACGAAACACTAAAAAAATTTTAAACTAAACTAAAAAAAGAAAATTCAAAATAAAATAAAAAGAAAATACTATATAGATTTACCTTATCACTTGAGCTTTCGCCCACCTGCCCCATGATTGGTATCTCCTCATCAGCTTACCGCACCATTCTAACCAAATGACTGGAAGAGAAGATGACTCTCCCAGCACTGTATACCTTGAATGCAAAGGTATCTCTTTACGGCCCAAGTGCGGGTTCTGCTCAAAGGGCGGAGGCAGTTTGGGCTTCCTTTCTTCGAGGTCGACAAAAAACGTATGTATCTTGGTAGCTTTCTTCTTTCGCAGTGGCACTATGGACTAGACATAACTCAAGTGGTTCTGGAAGGGTAGATGCCTCATCTCTATAAAACAAGTTCTTGCCCCCTTCCGTCTCTACTTGATCAACCCAAATCTGGTGCTCAATTTGCTCTTCGATTTCCACGGCCGTTTCATTGCATTGCACCATAGGATATAGTTCATGCTCTTGCCATTGGATCTCTGTAGCTAATTGGCCGATTTGAATCTCCAAGCTTTGGGTAGCTGCTTGAGTATGTTGAGCAACTTGATCGAGTTTAGCTTCCAGCATCGTCAGGGCATTATCTTGGAAATCCAGTCTTTCATCCATCTTAGACATGAATTTTAAAATCATGTCTTCCAATGCTGGATCAATTTTCTGATGTTCCTGCTGGTTGCTCCAATTAGATTCGGGATGATAGCTCCACTCGGGATTATATGAGCTCAGGCAGGGGTTATTCTGATCATAGTATACATATTCGTCACACTGCATTTGGTCAGAACTGCTTGCATCGAACGGATTGCCGAGTGGACAATTGGTACTCCAATGTGGCCCCCCACAAAAGTAACACTTCGAATGTGCTCCATAGTCACTAGTCGCCACTTTCTCGGTAAGCTCCTGCGCCTCATACCAAGGATACATGTCCTCCATAGAAAACAAAAAAAATCAAAATTAATAAGAATAAAAATAAAATATATATAAATCCAAATTAGCTATAGACTTAATCAATATTAATATCAACACAACTAAAATATCTCCGGCAACGGTGCCAAAAACTTGACACGCCTTTTTGTGTTGAGTACTAAAATTAACCAAGCCTATTTCTATTTGGATAATCGAAAGGTTTAAAAGAACGAATTAAAAGATAACAATATAAAAACATAAAAGTAAAGCAAACAACCAATATGAGAGATTAGTTAGGGTATTTGAATTCACCTATTCTATCCAATTGAATTTCATGAGAGCACATTGTTGTAGTTTAATTATTCATGTTGATGACCGTGTTTATCTAAATTATCCAAAGTCCCCTCTCGAAGTAAATCGGACCTATTCCACATACACTAATATCCTATCTCTCGATGGTATATCCAAGTGCACATAATGCATTAGTCACAATAAACACCCTATGTGATCACACAAGCAAATTAGTATATCTCTATCTAATTCTACTTGTGGTGGACATTATATCGAGCACGTGGTGGGCGTCTCCTCTCGGTACATAACACACAACCAATTTATCATCTAAATGTAGGCCTTCACATTCAAAAGCATTAAGCACAATAATACCACTCAACAACATAATAATCAACCACAACAAATTAAACAATCAATTCATTCAATCATCAAAGAATAAGATCCATCAAAACCCTAACTTACAAATTTAGTTCATAATCAAAGATTTACAACTAAACATGTTTTCCAATTAATAAAGAGAGTTACAAGCATGAAAATAAAGAAGGAAAGGGATAGAAAAACTCTAGGTGTGATGAACTTTCGTCCTCCTCCTCATTGGGAATTTGTCTAGCTTCCACTTTCTCCAAATCCAAGCTTGATGGTGAGATTTTGGCTCAAGGATTGAATCCAATCCCTCTTGGTTTCAAGGTGATATTCTTCTCCCCTCTTTGCCTCTTCTCTTCTCTCTTGGTCTCCTCTTGGTCCTCTCCTTAGAGCCCTAGCTGAATCCCCTCTCTTTAGAGCCCTTTTTCTACTTATAGACATAGGAAATAAGGTTTCTCGTGTCGCCATCACGACCGTGGGTCGCTACCGCTGATCACGGCACTGTGCTCGCGGTGCTCACTGCCAAAAAATTGATGTTTCATCGCGACCTACGGTCGCAGTGCTCACTGGTCCAAATTTCAGGATTGCGTACTGTTACGAAAATGACCATAACTTCCTCTAGAAAACTCCAAATTTTGAACCGTAAAATGTATTGGAAAGTAGGCATCTATATCTTTCCATACATATAAATCTCGAAACCCAGTTCATCCTCTGGAATTTATGACGGCCTCCGAAACATGACTCGTGACTTAACTCTCGACATGAAAGTCGTGAGTCTGCGCACTGTTGTGAAAATGAATATAACTTTCTCTAGACAACTCGGAATCGTGAACTGTAAAATTTGCCGAAAAGCAGACATCGTGACCTTTCCAGAACTGTAAGGTGCTCAACCCAGTTCATCTTGTAGAATTTATGGCAGTCTCCAAACGATGACAGCTGTGCACTCCCAAATCTTCAATTTAATCCACCAAAACTCTTCAATTACGCACAAAACCTTATTACCTGTACACTAGAGGAAAACACGTCAAAAGCACCAAAAATACTCAAGATTACAATTAAAAGATATGCTTTAAGGGATATAAAAATACACAAATTATTGACCGATCAGTATGCTGCCGTTTGTAGTGCATATCCCAGAAGGAATATGGTAATGATGAGAAGCTAATTATAAATCTCACCATTTCCATCAGGGTCATGTTTCTCCTCTCCATAATACCATTCAGTTGTGGTGTTCCTGAAGATATGAGTTGGATACAATCCCTTGCTCAACCATATAATCTTCAAACTCTTGGTCAAGATACTCACCTCCACGATCTGATCGTAGACTTTAATTGTTTTGGCTAATTGATTTTCAACTTCAGCCCGGAATTCTTTGAATATTTTAAATGTTTTTGACTTACGTTGCATTAGGTAAACATATCCGTATCTTGAGATATCGTCAATAAATGTGACGTAATACTCATAACCCCTTTAGCTCTAACACTTATTGGTCCGCAGATGTCTGAGTGTGGAAGCTCTAGTGGTTGTGTGGCTCTAATCCCTTTTTCAGTAAAAGGTCTCTTGGTCATTTTACCTTCTAGACAAGATTTGCACACATGTAAAGTGTCGATCTTTAAATAGCTTAAAGGTCTGCCTTTTACTAGTCTGTTTATTCTATCAAGGTTAATATGGCCAAGTCTAAGATGCTATAGATACGTTTCATTATCTGGAGAAACTTTCTATCATTTTGTTTTAGGTTTTTCAACCTTAAACATTTCAATGTTAAATAATGATATGAAGTCAGACTTCTCTCGTTGCTCATGTTGAAACGACATCCCCTGTTCCAATGCGTATTGTGAAGGACCCTTTCTCCAGCTTTGTCCAAGAATTATTCTAATGTAAAGAAGAACAAAATTGGTCAGTGGTCGCTGAATCTACTATCCAAGGTGAAGAATCATCTTCCACTAAACAAGATTCAATGATAAGTAAATCTGATTTACTTTTTGCTTTCTTCTTATTGGAGAGTTCCTTGAGGTACTGTGGACAGTTCCTCTTCCAATGACCAACCTTATCACAATGGAAATATTTTCTCCTTGCTTTGTCAGTCATGTTTCTCTTTAATCTTAGGCTTAGCCTTTGCTTTACCAGTAGACCTCTTCCTCTTCTTGAAACCAAAAGAAGATGGCTCAGTAACATTTGCTTAACTGGTTTTACTTTTGACAGCTCGTTTTGCGTTAGTTACAAGTTCTGGAGGATATTTCTCCGTAAGCACAAATTTAAAGTCTTTGTAGACCATGATCGCATTGCGTTGGTTACAGGTTCTGGAGGATATTTCTCCGTAAGCACAAATTTAAAGTCTTTGTAGACCATGATCGCATTCATATTATGTTTCCAGTTAGTGTAGTAATCACCATATAATTTCTAATTTGCGAGGATTGAAATTAATGCGGAAGATATTGCTAAAATAAACATAAATAAAATTAATAAACATTCATATCATATATTCATATTATATGCTAGAATTCAGCATAAAATTAAACATGATGCATGTTTAATGAACTAGAAATTTTCCTAAAAGAGTTATTATGCCACGACAACCAACATACTATAAGCAAGTCTCAAGTCCGCTTACACAAAACAAATTAAGTGTAGCAATCTTGGACGTATTAGGGCGATCTACATTACTTTTACGGATTGTCAACTTTTGTACTAAGGCCCACGTGTTACCCTAACACGTATCTGAGGTCCAAATGAGCCCCAAAACAACCCTAATGCATGCAAAGACACGGCTGCCAGTAGTGACAGCCACGCGTGTAGCCTTCTTGCGTAGCCGCGCAAGGCGCGGTTTGGACAGTTTTTCGAGCAATGTTTCGCTTTGATTTTCTACCATTTTTCTAGATTAATATTCACCAATATTTTTTAGAAAATACGCAGCAAAATCTCTCACGAAAAAAACCCCTAAAGCTGCGGCAGCAGCCTGCGCGTAGGGGTTGTTACCCCTTATTGTTTTTTTTTTTCATATACGTCGTATGCATGAACTCCTTTATGCCATACAATCGATACAATAAAAAAAAATACATAAACCAGCATCCCTATGCATATGCGGCTAGAAAAAAAAAAAGTTAATTAAACTCAATCCACCATAAAACTTTACGACCATCCACATTTATATATTAACAATTAAATATATAAATTATACAACATTTAGATTGTGCCTACACATGCTAAAACACATCAAATAATCATATACAAACAAAATGTATATCAAGAACAAGAAAACAAATATAATGTTTTTGTTCGCATATATACAAAATCAACAATCATAGGCTCTGACACCAATTGTGGGGAAAAAGAAAACGCGCAGCGGAGGTTTTAAAAGTTTTCTTTTACTTTGAAAACTCTTTTCAAGAATCGATTTATATATATGCGATTGTGAACAAGATTATACCTTTGCTTTTATTTCTTGATTTATTTGAACCCTTTTGTTACCACCAAATCTTTCGAACTATGACCCGCGGTCTAATAACGCGTGTGTGGGCACGTCACAGATACAAAGATGAAGGAGACTCACAAGTGAAGGAGAAGACAACCCCTTGTCTTTCTATGATCGGGCCGCACAAGCTAGGAGGAAAAAAAAATTGATATTTTTTCTGACCTTTTTGGTTTGGCCGAACCCTATTGTGCCAAGGGTTGGTGTTTTTCTTTTCTTGCTTGAAAGGTATAATCACTTGCTTGTGTTATCAGAATATAATATTTATATATTCTCTTATCTCTCTAGGGTTTTGACCAAGTTAAATAGAATTCTTAATTCTATTTTATTTGGTCACCCAGAGAGATTTGAGCTATTGACCTCAAGGGACTTTTAAATGATTGTAGTGGTTAAAAATAGCCCAGAAAGGTTTAGGCCCAAAAGACGGCCCAAAAACTGTTGAGGGTCCAGAAATCAAAGCATAGCGCTCGACAAACCTAGTGCACGACATAGCTCGGAACAAAAGGCTCTACAAGGTTAACACGAGACCTATTGATTGATTGCTTGACATATAAAACAGTGGTCGACACAATCCTAAGACATGTCGACGGGTCTACCTAACCACATAGCCGCCACCAGGCAACTGACTCAGTCAAACCTTGACTAAGTCAGTTGAACTAATCTAAACTTGCCCAGTCAAATAAGCTCCGAGATAAGCAGAATCTCAGATATCTCGGAGCACGACTTCTCTTGGAATACGCACGTAATGGGCACTTACCCAACCCCTATAAATAAGACCAGCATTTTCAGGGGTCAAGCATTTTTACTCTTAAGCCATCACTCTAAGCAATTGAACTTGCACACGACACCCAAACATAAGACCAGCTACGCACGACACAGCCTCCTCTGATATCGCTACCACACTAGATGCAATGTCATATACCATACGACATACATCACATATTACACGACATACAGTCAAATTTAGGTATATTTTGTCTTGTTTGTTTTTTCCCTTTTAGATTCACAATCTAACTTGGGTGTCGGAGGCTGCTTGGCTGGTACCACCCTGGTGTCCCAAGAGCATGACACTCTTCTTGTTGTTTTGCAGATCATCGTCCCCTCAATTAATTATCGTAAACTACCAGGTCATAAAGTGTACATTTTAGCATTTACAATTTGGCACCCACTGTGGGGCTCGACGCTGTTTAATCAACAAATCTGCAAACTACTTATGACGAACCTATGGCGGATGAATCAAACATCATATCATTGGAAGCTCAACTTGTGGTACTGATGGAACAGATGAACGAAACCTCGGAGTGACTCTGAGCGCTGGAAGCAGAAAACAAAGCAGTCCACGCGAAGATCAAAGACCTTCAGAGCAAAGTCGATACCTTAGTAACGTTGTTACACCTTTTGGTTACCCGCAAGTGTACAGGGTCTGCACAAGTAATGCAGAATGAGTCTGAGTATCGTTCCTACAAGAATGTTTTAGTTGTTGATTACTAAAAATAACTGAACTTATTCCTATTTGAAATATTAAGACAATGGAGATGAATTTCTAATCTAAAATCTAAACAACCTATAAAACTGGAAATAATTGGATTTTAATTGATGGTAAAAAGAACTAGGGAATCCGATTTCAATAAATACTACTTAATGATATGAGATAACTATGTAAGGATGTGTAAGTAATCGGTTGATGATCATATTATTCAACTATCCAAAATCCCCTCTCGAGGCAAATCGAACTTATTCTACATATACTAACACCATATCTCTCGATGGATATCCAACTATATGAGAATGCAATAAAGCGTAGAAACATGTCAAGTATCACATAGAATAAACCAATATATCTCTATTTGGCTCCTAGAATATGGTGGCAATTTATCGAACACGTTGTGGGCGTCTCATCTCGGTACTTAACCCACAACAACAAAATTATGATAATTGGTGAGCAAGCAATTAACAACCTATGAAGCACTAAAAAGACACTCCGCCAATATATTTAAATCATCCAAACATGCATTAATCTCAATCAAAATTCATATATAGATCCATCATCATCCCTAGTATAAAACGTTAGTTCATAACTAGGAATTTAAAATACATCTTGTTCAACAAAAGAGTCATAAACAAAAATACAACTAAGGACAGAATTGTGAAAAAGAACTCTTGACGGAAAGACTCTCGTCTAATCCCATCTCTGGTGAAATCCTTCGTTGACAATCCTGGCTCCTCGGTTGATTGAAGACGAATGAAGCTTCGATCTGTTGTCTAGTCTCCTAGCACTCATTCTCTCTTCTTCTTTCTTCTTCTCTCTCTGTTTTTCTATTTTTCTGGTACTCCCTGCTGATGCCTCTTTCTGAAATCACATTTTCCTTTTATATGGGCTCAGATTAGGTCTGTTTAAGTGCCGCTTGTGACTTGGCCAAGTCGCAGGCCAAGTCGCAATAGTCTCGGCCATGTTGCTACTTTTGGTCTCCGCGACTTACCCAGGTCACGAGTCAAGTAGCGACAGTCTCGGTTGGATTCTTGAAGTTTTGCCTCAGCAACTTGGCCAAGTGGTGAGTCAAGTTGCGACTGCTAGTAGCGAATCTAACTGCACGAAATCGACTGAAAACCTGTACACTTAAGAAAAACATCAAAAGCACCCCATAATCACCCGAAAATGGACAAAAGCACGGAGAAAAACGACACCCCGAAACCGAGCTTTTACTCGTCCTCGAGCAAAGATGGGAACAAAAACTTAATAAAAAAACTTGCGGATAACACAACAACACAAATATGGAAGACTTATAAACGAACAAAAAGAAAAACGAATTCGCCTAAATCACTTTCGTATGTAACACGATGGCACTTAGCACGTGCCTCAAGCCTTTAAACCCCTAGGTGTCCCTAGTGAACGGGTTATAATCTCGTGAGGGTTTACCAGCTGCGATACCCACAAACGCAAGTCTGAACAACAATGAACAAGTATTTTGCTAAGCGCACACTACTGCCCGGATCAATTACTTGCACAAACTATAAGCACGAAACGAAAGCTTCCACTCATGAAAATTTGCAATGATTGCCACGCACAAGTAACACTCTAAGAACCTTTCAAAGAAAGCACGATACTTGATCAACTACCAGAATATAATTCGCCTCGACTCTAAACCTCTAAAGTAATTCACTCGAAAATCGCTCAGATCCTAGGCACACACTCATCAACATATGCAAATTGGAGTTTATGCACAATAAAATTCAAATTTAACTTCGCATAAGAATAAGTAACAGAAAGACGCTTATATTAAGCAAAAGATCTCATGAACAGATTCAGACACTAAGAACGATAGAAATTACAAAGCATGCACATACTCTTAAATTGGAGTCATCAAGAGATCAATAGGTCTTTTTATCGGTTGTATAGAAATTACAAAGCATGCACAGCACACCTTGTAGCTTGTCGGCCCACTTTCCTTTGTATTGGTCGAGTCGCTTCTTGAGGGTGGACATGATTGTCTTGTTGGTGGATTCTGCTTGTCCGTTAGCTTGAGGGTATCTTGGGCTCGAATATCTTAGTTTAATGTTCCACTTGTTGCAAAAGTCTTGGAAGTCGTAGGAGATGAATTGTGAGCCATTGTCAGTGACTATCTCTTTTGGGACTCCGTAGCGGCATATGACATTTTTCCAAATAAAGCTCTTTACCTCGGAGTCTTTGATTCTCACATATGACTCAGCTTCAACCCATTTTGTGAAGTAATCGGTCACGGCTAGCATGTAGACCTTGCCTCCGGTAGCGATGGGCATTTTTCCTACTATGTCCATTCCCCACTTCATGAAGGGCCATGGTGCTGAGATGGGGTGGAGTCTTTCTGGGTGTTGATGTGAAACATGGGCGAAACGCTGACACGGATCGTATCTTTTGACGAGGTCGTGCAACTCGGACCGCAT
Organism: Xanthoceras sorbifolium; assembly: GCA_003430845.1. Classification (NCBI taxonomy): domain Eukaryota; kingdom Viridiplantae; phylum Streptophyta; class Magnoliopsida; order Sapindales; family Sapindaceae; genus Xanthoceras; species Xanthoceras sorbifolium. The sequence continues at coordinate 2,434,226 of CM010619.1, forward strand.
TGTGGGCCAGTAATACCCGGCCGTGATTGCTCTATTGGCTAGGCTTCTCCCAGCCGAGTGGTTCCCACATTGCCCCTCGTGCAAGTCCTTGAGTACTTTCTGAGCTTCGATTGGGTCGATACATTTGAGGTAGGGCCCGGAGTAGGATCGTTTGTAAAGTTGACTCTCTATTATGGAAAATCGGGCAGCCTTGATCTTAATTCTTCGTGTTTCTATCTTATCAGATGGGAGGGTGTCGTCCCTCAAGTAGTCGTAGATCAGGGTGATCCAAGTTGGCTCGTCCGAAATTGGAGCTGAGCGAGTACGACATCAACTACCAACCTCGCACGGCGATCAAGTCACAAGTACTGGCGGACTTTATAGTAGACTTCACACCCGGGATTCTACAACGAGCGGAGGAAGAACTTTGCACTATGTCGTGCAATACACCAAAGGAGGAATGGAGTTTGGCAGTTGACGGATCAAGTAACGCTAGAGGCAGTGGGCTAGGGATAGTACTTGCCTCCCCTGCGGGACACGTCATCGAGAGGTCCATCCGATGTGGATTTAAGACCACCAACAACGAAGCCGAGTACGAAGCCCTCATAGCCGGGCTCACCTTGGCAAAGGACTTACGCGTTGAGCGAATAAAGGTGCGTAGTGACTCCCAATTAATAGTGAGACAATTGCAAGGGTCCTCTCAAGCTCGGGACTTGAAAATGTCGGCCTACTTGACCTTGGTAAAAGAGCTACAAGCTTCATTCGAGTCATTCGACATCGAGCAAATACCAAGATCCGAAAACGCACATGCTGACGCGCTCGCCAATCTCGGGTCCGCACTAGATACCACGATTGAACGAACCATTCCCATGGTGTTTGTCCAATGGCCAGCTGTGTGGAAGCCAACAAAGCTCGAAATCAAGCCCATTTTACTAGACGGCCGGATAATTTGGGTTTATGTAGGATGTTCTTTAAGGGGAAGGCAGTGAGTACACTAATAGTGTGGCATTGGAAGTACGGCCTTAATTTCCTTGCGGCTGTGACTAGTGCGAGGGCCAATTTTTCAAGTTGAGTGTACCTTGTCTCTGCGTCGAGTAGGGTCTTGCTGATGTAGTATACGGGGAGTTGTTTGCCATCCTCCTCCCTTATTAGTACGCGCTAACGGCCGTTTCGGATACAGCGAGGTAGAGTAGGAGGATTTCTCCTTCCTTGGGTTTGGATAGGAGAGAAGGGTCTGCTAGGTACCTTTTTATGTTTTGGAATGCGTCCTCGCTTGTTTGGTTCCAATCAAATGACTTGCACTTTCTCAGAGCATCGAAGAAAGGCTTACATTTTTCGGATGACTTTGAGATGAATCGGTTGAGGGCCGCGAGCCGTCCAGTCAGCTTTTGTACATCTTTGATGCTTTTGGGGGACCTCAGGTCCATAATGGATCGGAGTTGATCCGGGTTGGCCTCGACGCCCCTTTTGGTTACTAAATAGCCAAGGAACTTTCCTGATGAAACTCCGAAGGAACATTTGGTTGGATTTAGCTTCATCCCATACTTGTCGATGATGTCGAACGATTGCCGGAGGTGGTCGAGGTGTTGATCTGCTACTAATGATTTTACTAGCATGTCGTCGATGTAGACCTCCATAGTCTGTCCGAGCATGGTCGCGAACATTTTGTTGACTAATCTTTGGTAGGTTGCCCCAGTGTTTTGGAGGCCGAACGGCATCACCTTGTAGCAAAAAATGCCGCGTTCCGTGATGAAAGAAATCTTTTCTTGGTCGTCCGGATGCATAAGGATTTGGTTGTAACCGGAGAATGCATCCATGAAGCTCAATAGTTCGTGGCCTGCTGTAGCGTCCACCATCATGTCGATGTGTGGGAGAGGGAAGGAATCCTTCGGACAAGCCTTGTTGAGGTCTGTGAACTCGATGCAAACTCGCCACTTCCCATTCTTTTTCTTCACTACTACTACGTTTGCGAGCCAGTCCGGGTAATTTACTTCTCTCACTGAGCCAATGTCAATTAGCTTCTGGATTTCTTCATTGATAACTTTGTTGCGCTCGGGCGCGAACTTCCTTCTCTTTTGCTTCACAGGCGGATGAATTGGGTCGACTTGCAACCTATGCACTAGGACTTCGGGGTTAATGCCGATCATGTCTGCGTGTGACCATGCGAAGCTGTCGTGCCGCGCCGTCAAGAAGCTGAGTAGCTTTGCTCGGATATTTTGTGGAAGGCGGGATCCGATACTAACTTTGTGGTCTGGAAAATTTGGATGTATGGACACTTCGTCGAGTTCTTCCATATCCGGTCCCTCTTTGTTGGTGGTGGTGCTCTCACTCTGTCATTGCTATAAGTTGGACGGCCTACTTTTTAGAGTGTTCTGGTAACAGTCACGCGAGCTCTTTTACTGCCCTCGGATCTCGTGGACTCCCTACCTGGTAGGAAAACGGATGACTGATGATATGTTGAGGGGACTGCCCTCATTTCATGAATCCACGGGCGACCCATGATTATGTTGTAGGACGACGGGCAGTCCAGGATGAGGAAACGAGTGTTCAAGTTGACACCTTCCGCGTAGACAGGAAGGGTGATCTCTCCTAGAGTGTTCTTGTGTTCTCCACTAAATCCTACAAGGATTGTGGAGCGACATACGATGTTACACTCATCAATATGCATTTCTTTCAGTGCGCCGAGGAAGAGTGCATTTGTTGAGCTTCCATTGTCCACTAGGATCCGCCTGATCAAACAATTGGCCACCGTCAGTGAGATGACTAGTGCGTCGTGGTAGGGATTGAACAAGTCCATATGCTCATCGCTGCTAAAACTGATTGGGTAGTTACATGTGGGATCCGCCGTATGGGTTCGTTGGATGTCCGTACGACCGGCTTGCCGTAAGTGGCGCTTTGCCTCCGAGTATGCTACTCCATTCACTTCTGATCCGCCAGAGATGACATTCACAGTTCTCTCGTGTTTGGGAGGTTCTGGTGGTGGGATTGAAACAATGTCGCGCGACCTATCCTTGTTCAGAAAAGTCTGCTTACCTTTGTCAGTCAAGAATTCTTTAAGGTGACCTTTCTTGAGTAGTTCGGCCACTTCCAATCGTAACGCCACACAATGCTCAGTTCGATGACCGTGGTCGCCATGAAATTCGCACCATTTGGAGTTGTCTCTTTGATCTGGCGGGCTCATCATCTTGTCTGGCCACCGAACTGATCTACCCATTCCTTTGAGTATGGCGACTACCTCTGTTGGTCTGATGTTCAAATTGTATTCTGGTGTTATGTTTTTTGGCCGAACGAATGGCCTTGGTGGTCTATCGTCGCCCCAGCGCTCGTACCTTAAACGGCCGTCCCTTCGGGGTATGGTTGGGTATGGCCTGCTACATCGGTTGTTAATTCGTTGTTCGACCGTCCTCTCCGATTTATCTTCTTTGTAGTTCGTTCTACTAGGTTTATAGTTTACTTCGTCTTCTTCCCATTTTATCTGAGCCCATGCTTTGGCTAGGACGTCCTCCATGGTTTTACAAGGGTATTTGGTGAGCTCCTTGTATAGGTCGGAGTCATAGAGTAGACCCTTGCGGAAGGCTGATATGGCTGTTGCTTGGTTGCAATGAGGGATGGACACTTTGTCATGATTGAACCGGCCAACAAAGTCCCGTAGGCGTTCACCCCTCCTTTGGCTGATTGTATAGTGGTCGTCGGATTGCTTTTCTAGCTTCCGGCTACTAGCGAACTGCTCTACGAAGGTGTCAGTGAGTTGAGCAAAAGAGTTGATGTAAACATTGGGAAGGTTGGTGTACCATTGTAGGGCAGGTCCTACGAGGCTCGACCCGAAACCTTTGCACATGCATGCTTCCCTAAGGTCACGCGGGATGGCGGCCGTGAACATCCGTTGTCGATACTGCGCAATGTGGTCGTCGGGGTCCGTCGTACCGTCGTACTGCTTCATACCTGGAAAGTTAAACTTCCTTGGCATCTTCTCCAATGCTATAGTGTCGACAAAGGGAGAGTCGGGAAAACTATTGGCCGAGCTTTTCTTTATAGGAGCGGGCATTCCCGGAATGCGTTGGATGAGAGCTTCCATCTCTGTGAACCTTCGTGCCAAGTCACGTTTAGCCAAGGTTGGTTCGGTACTCATTCGGTTCGGGTTCGACGGCGCCGAATGCGAAGGGCCTGATGGCGTTCCTTATAGCGGGATGGTTGGTTGGGTTGAGTCGACGTTGCCATTGGGGGTGGACATAGGCGGCACCCCCTGTGTAGCTCTTGCCATGTCGTCTGATCGATGTCCTCCCGTCCCATTTGGTGTGTTGTCCGCCGTATGTCGTGCGATAATGTGCGGTCCATCCGAGACTCGATTGTTAGGCTCCGAGCCTATGTAGGTTGGATTGAGGTCTCTTGTCGTGGTACCTTATTCGTCTTAGCGGACTGGCGCACAGTAAGTCGTGTGGGCGGCTTGCTCGAATGGCAAGGGTTGGGATGTTGAAGCATCTCCAAACGGTCGTACGATAGTGAGGGAATTGATTCTATTTTGCAATTCTTGGTTCTCTGCCAACACTCGTTGGTTTTCTTGTTCGAGGGTTTATCCTTCTTTTTATAGGAGACTGATGCTTCTCCCTTTTGAGGGATCTCATCATTCTCTCTTCTCTATCTTCCACCAAGAAAGCATCTGGGTGCTTCTTTTGATTGGGCTGCCATCAAGTGTTATTATGGCTTTGTAGGACCCATTTTTAAAGTAGATCACAATCTGGTCTTCCTCGGAACGACGGAGATTCTATGTCGTACGACATGAGAGTGCTTCATGTCGAATGTATGTCGTACGACACTAAGGTCTCCGTACTAGTCCACCATCGTACTACATGAGAGTGCTTCATGTCGAATGTATGTCGTACGACATTAAGGTCTTCGTACTGGTCCACCGTCGTACTATATGAGAGTGCTTCATGTCGAATGTATGTCGTACGACATTAAGGTCTTCGTACTGGTCCACCGTCGTACTACATGAGAATGTAGTCCCACTTTTAGCTCTGGGCTTTGTCTTTGGGACATACTTTGGGCCAGACATATTTTGGCTACTACACGTGTCTTGGTTGCGAGGTGGTTGCTGCTGCAGAGTGCTAGAAGTCCAACTCGATCCCACCTGTCGATGAGCGTATGTCTGGAACAATGTTGTACTGATGGTGTCCATCCTGGCCTGCAAGCCATCCATGCGTCTGTTTAGTCTGGTTTTTATGCCGTTGACTCTGCCTTCTAGGGATGCTATCATATCAGCTATGGCTGCGAGAAAATGGTCTTCACCCTAAGGTTGGCCTTACTCCTGTGGAGCATCATCTTGATGGGCTGGATCATGCTCTTGTTCATGGTCGCCCCCAACTGCTACTGCTGGATTGAGTCTCTACTCATTTCTTGTGCTCGCCAGTTTGTTGTATGTTGGGCGGCCAAGAGGTGCTTGTTGCTTCTTTATTGTTCCTCCAACAACATTCTTGTTTATTCCTATCATCTCGCAGAACTACGTGATCAGGCAGGGGAAGGGCAAGACGCCAGTGTTTAGGGTGGTAGCTCCATGAATCTCTAGTATGATCAGCTGCCTTATGTCAAGCCAAAGTTCCTCCAGAATGCTGCAAAGTGTTTAAGCTACTGGTAGTGTGAGAGTTGTACGATGAGGTCGCGGCAGGATGGAGTGACTACAGAAAACGTGCCAGAAGGCTGTCTCCAGATGTAACTCCGAGTGGAGCAAGTCTTTTTATTGATAATGCCACCATACCGATCCATCTGCTCTGATAGCTGATGCAAGGTCATAGTTGTAAGCTTTGAAGAACTCGTGCTCTTCCCATCCTCCCGCTACCTCTGGCATGTCTGGCAGCTTGAAAAATTCATTGACCGTCTTTGGGGTGAGGTTGATAGGTTGTCCTTGGACCACTACCGTTCCCTATGCAAAGAAATAGTTCGGAATCATTGATGTATAGAACTCCCTAACCAGTTTCTCACTCGAATCATTGGGGTGCTTGCACATATCGATCCCATTGTCAACCTCTAACGACCTCTGGAATCCTAGTCCCCTCCATCGCATCAACATTAATACCACGCTCCAACCACAGCTGCCTCTTCGCAAAAATCTTAATGTGGTCACGAAACTCTGGATTAACTCTGAGCGGCCTGGTTCTCTTCCGTTGGTTCCTTGCCTGCAACAATTCGACTCAATGTGACATGGTGCCCTAAGACTAAAACACACACAAGAATACAAAAAAAACACGATAAAAACTGAAACGTACGTGGCGTTATTATACCTAAGTTGTCCACGCAAAGCGTATGAGGACTGTCTAGGTTTTCAGCCGATATACGTTTTGACACACAATAATGAAAACAGGGAAAGGCAACGAAAATACGAAACAACAGAAAATATAAAACGGAAACGCTAAAACTAAAATCCAAAATCACACAACATAATTAAAACTAAGATTAACAAACAATTACTCAACAAAAAAAAAAAATCACACTTAAATTCACAATACGAATCCAACAATCAAACAAACAAATTCTAACAAGAGAGATGCAGTCAATTCAATCAACCCAAACACTTCAATAATAAATCAAAACCCACCAATCTTCCCCCAAAACTTCGAATTTGCTCACACAATTTACGGCACTTCACTATATTCCACAAACCACTCTTAGATAATCTAAAATGAGAATTAAAGGGAGTAAATGGAGATAAATGAGAAATACCTTTTCTAAAGAATGCTTAATCGAGGAAGGAGGTGAAGAATCGCTTGCTGCACTTAGGGAGGAGTTGAGAGAGTTTTTAAGAGGAGTTATAAGAGAAAAATCACCTTGTGCGGCGGACTGGGCACTTTTATGATTTTATAGCGTAGTCACGACTTAGGTCGCGACTTGCTAAGTTACGGGCCAATGCGCATGTTCCAAAAAAATGCACTGTCGAAGGCCAAAATGCACCGTTTCACTTAAGCCCTTAGGGTTTTCTCACAACTTGACGTGACTTGGTAAGTCGCGGGTCAAGTCACGACCTTCATTGCTGGCAATTTTCCCGAGACTAGTGCGACTTGGATAGCAACATGCCTCTTGACTTGGCAAGTCGCAAGGTGCAAATATCATGAAGGGACCGAGACTGTTGCGACTTGAGTCATAACATGCCTCGTGACTTGTCTGTTCTAGAATTCCAGCTTTTTTTTAGAGCTATCTGATTCCTCTCTTTTTCATCCCATTGCTTCAAACCTGTTGCAAGACATACAAAAAACTTAAAAATCTCAGGAAACACAAAATGGACTCCTAAACACAACCAAATCAAAAATTCGTAAACCTAAATAATCGAAAGAATAAAAGAAAAATAAACAAACAAAACACAATCAAAATCCACTGAAACTTAGGTTGTCTCCCAAGGAGCACTTGTTTATAGTTTTAGCTCAATTTTGTCTCTTCCTGTGGAGCTGAGTAATGCAACTGTGGTTTGAGGTTGCATGAATGATCCCTCAATATATGGCTTCAACCTCTGACCATTGACCTTGAATGTCTCTCCATTTTTGTTCTAGATGTCGATAGCCCCATATGAGTACATTTTCACCACTTGAAACGGTCCAGACCATCGCGACTTGAGTTTTCCAGGAAAAAGCCTCAAGTGGGAGTTGAAAAGTAATACTTTCTGCCTGACCTCAAACTCCACTTTCACAATATGCTTGTCATTCCATCTTTTTGTTCTCTCCTTGCAAATTCGTGCATTCTCCTACGCATCCAATCTAAATTCCTCCAGCTTATTTAGTTGAAGAAGACACTTTTCCCCTGCTTATTGCATGTCAAAATTCAACGCCTTCACTACCCAGTAGGCTTTGTGCTGGAGTTCTACGGGGAGATGACATGACTTTCCATACACCAACCTATAGAGAGACATCTCAATAGGGGTTTTGAAAGCTGTCTGATAGGCCCATAGTACATCATCTAATTGGGTCGACCGGTCTTTTCTGGAGCTATTCACCGTCTTCTCTAAGATCTGTTTGACTTCTCGGTTGGAAATCTCTACTTGTCCACTCGTCTGAGGGTGATAGGGTGTGGTTATCCTATAAGTTATTCCGTACTGTTAGGATTATGCTCAATAGCAAAAGTGTAGTAGTGTATTTGACAATCGATCTCATAGAAATAAAAGTGATTTCTGTTTTAATAAATCTTATAGCAATTATATCAATTGTCAAAAGTAAATAATTATAAGGTCAAGAGACTGTGAGAAACAAAAGAATTGTTCATACATCTGGATATGTATGAGGTAGACACAATTCTTTAGTTAGTCTCGAATAAACATTCACAACTTAAGATATAAGGTTGGGCACCTTTATCTTGTTAAAGTTATAGATTCTTTTGTTAGTATTTGAGTGGGATCAAATGTGATATGATGAGTCTAAAATCATCGAAGTATCTTTGGACAAAAGAATCTAGTGCACTAGGTGCATTGAATGGGTCACTGTAGAAAACTTTATCCGCAACTGTCGGTGGATAAAAGTGTTCTACTGAGACAATCGGAGAGTTTATCTCAATCCTAAGATAAATGATGGACTTATGGTTGCATGCATTATTACTTGAACTGTCAATGAGTACGATTATATCGCATAGTCTATCCTCTATGGTATGGTGGTATTCACGTGCATATCGATAGTGGACATTATTTATAGAAATGGACATCGTGATTGCATTTAGCAAATGTTAGTAGAATACCATTATATGGGTGTTTTGAGGTATTAGATATTTAAATCTTTATGTAAAGTCTTCAATATTGGATATTAAAACATGACTTCTGAACAAGTCAAAATACTCAAGTTTGAAAGCATGGTCATATGAGTAAATATGGTAACTTAGAGAGCTATAGACGGTTTATGAGCTCTTGGCGATTACTGGTATTTTTCACGAGGATACATTTTCTCCATTTAGGTTGTCTAGGGTACGAATTAGTACGCTTACTTATTCTATCTTTATTTAAGAGTTCAATTTTAGTTCTTTAGTGGAATGAACTAAAATTAATGGATCAGACCTAAGTGAATCATTTATTGATTGTGATTAGATTGTGTCTATTGGAGCTTAAATTTAGATAGCCCGTCAAGATCCCTAATCCACACGAACATGAATGGATCACTAGTTATTTACTACCGGATCATTTATTTGATCCATTTTATGAAATTGATTTTGGAATTCTTTCCAAAAGTTTTGAGAAGTGCGTTCTTGTGTTCGATCAAGACACGCGGTAACTCGTCAAAATACCTGGGATGGGCGGCCAAGGGTGTGTGATCCCTTGGGCGGCCCTATGAGACGTTTTTAACATCCCATAAATATATTGATAATATAATTAGCACATTTAATAAAAATGTGACTGTTAAATTATATTAAATATATTTATATAAAGGCATGTGGATTTGTTTCTTTTTGTAAGAATGAGTCTAGTTCACATGTGGACTTTTTGTGGAAGTCCAATGAGATTAATAAAATGGAAAAACAAAATTTGGCCCATGCCAATAGGGGTGGGCGGCAATGGCTAAATTATTTAGCCATTTAATTATTATTTAATTAAATGGTAATTAGTTAATTAATTAATTAATTGTTTAATTAAAAGTCAAAACACTTTTCTACTAGGAATTAGATTTCTAGTTTTCATGCTATTTGTAATAGTATGATAAGTATCAAAAACCTTATTTGATAAGGACATAAATAAAATGAATTTATTATCAAATCAAATTAGGAAGTTTTTGATATTGATCAAAACTCTAAAGTTGATTATTAATAACTTTTAGGAAGTTTTTGATAAGTCATTCTAATTCTCAATTATCCTTTAATAATTATTGGATAATAGTTTCAAGAGATGAAATAGGATTGAACTCTTGGTTTGATGATTTTTGGGTGAAACACAAAATCCTACTTATGGGAGGATTCGGCCACCCTATATAAACCACCATGGAAAGTTCGACCAATACTAATGCTGGGATGCAAGTTTTGAGTTTTTTGTGAGCTTTGAGAAGTCAAGGAAAAACTCACTGTCTATAGAAAAAAGTGTGAGAATTCACCTAAGATAAAAGAGAGAAAGAACAAAGTGTTCTTCGTTTTCTTAGGAAGGTTTTGAGTGACTAACGAAAAAGAAAAGGTTTTTATTTCTCATCCTCAAGTATACAATTCAAAGAAAGGGAGCCCACACTCCGAGGTGATCCACATTCATGAAGGATTGGAAGATCTTGCGGTTCATAGTCAACGCAACATCAAGCCCCACATTAATCAAAAGGTATGTTACCTTTTGTAATATATTTAATTAACTATGGGTTAAGATCGCTCCTTTTGGAAAAAAAATTTACAACGTACTAATGCAAAAATATTTGTTTTTTGCGCCTTTCGCTTCGCCATACTTACCGTTTTTCCTATACGTACTTCTTGAGAAGGGCTTCAAACTGTCTGTTGTAGAAGTGTGATCCCCCATCACTGATGACAGCCTGCGGTGTGCCAAACTTGGAAAATATGTTCTTTTTGAAGAAGTTTAGCACCACCTTGGCATCGTTAGACGAAGTGGCTATTGCTTCCACCATGTCGAGATATAGTCGACTACCATTATGATGTATTGATTGTTGAAGGACATGGAAATGGTACACGAACCTCCTCAAAAATTCCATAGCGCCATTCACGCAACTGAACAATATGTTCGTTGAGCCATTTGCCAGCCGCTGTAAGCTAGAGAAACGGTCAGACGACCTTTACACAATTAGTTAGAGCCGCAGCGAACTCCTGCGCAACTATGTTGGTTGGTTTAACAAAGAAAAAGTATCAATCCCTCACTATAACCCAGCCACAACTATTTTTGCCTTTATGAAAGGACTACTGCACGACTCCAACCTCTATAAGGAGCTGACAAAGTATTATTGCTAAAGCTTGGGCACAAATCAAGTGGGAAGAAGATAAAGTCAATTACACCCTATCGAGCTGCAATAGGAATGATAAACGACACAGTCTAAGTGTCGAGCGTAAATCAGCAGAACGTAGGCCTGAGCCCTACCCAATGACTCGACGGAACGATAGAATGCGTGACAACTGCACCCCGCGTGATAGACCTCCACGACAACCGGAAATGACTAGAGCCAGGATCCGAGAATACAGCCTCAGCATCACCCCAGCCAAAGCTGTTGCAGCCATGAAGAATCTGGGCAATGTAGTGAAATGGCCTGGAAGAATGCTGAGCCCTGCAGACAAGAGGGACTCGACCAAGTGGTGTGAATTCCACGGAGACCATGGCCACAGAACGGAAGACTGCATCGCGCTCAAATTCGAGGTGGTCGAGCTCCTGAAAAGAGGACATCTGAAAGAACACCTCACTTATAAGGGGAAGAACACCTTGGCTCGAAGAGATGAATGCCAGGTCGAGCAGAGCACACCTCCCCCTGATCCCCCACGATATGAGATAGTCATAAACGTCATCACAGGAGGATCGGAAATCAGTGGAGTGTTGTACTCGGCTGCAAAGCGACACACATGACAGGCAGGTAACCTTGAAGTTCACCTCAAGAAGACGCTAGACCCTGTGTTTAACCATACTATCAGTTTCAGCAACAATGAGCAAACGGAGCTGCTCAACCTACACCACAACGCACTTGTAATATCACTCCATGTTGCCAACTACTTGATAAAACGCATACTCATCGACAACAGAAGCTCGACAAACATTTTATTCCTCGAAGATCTACAAGAAATGCAAATCGATAAGTCAACCATCGTGCGACGTTCTGCGGTGTTAGTCCGATTCAGCGGCGAACACAAGAACTCAATCGGAGAAATCACTCTCCTTGTCTACACAAAAAGAGTCAACATCAACACCCAATTCTTGGTCCTCGACTGCCCTTCAGCGTACAACATCATCGTAGGTCGACCATGGATACACGACATGCGGGCCGTCCCCTCGACATACCATCAAACACTCCTTTTTCCTACCAAATAGGGGTGCGAGAGATCCGTGGGAAGCAGCGAATCTTGAGAGAATGATACACAAACACCTTGAAGAGTAAGCCCAATCTCTTATAGCAATTACAACAGTCGACCCCTGGGCTCGAGCAATACAGTCCGAAGATGGAGGAGCTTGACGAAGTCCAGATACACCCAGATTTCCCCGAGCATAAAGTCCAAATTGAGTCGCTCCATAAGCCGGATTTCAAAGCACGACTCATTGATTTCCTGGCATAACACTACGACTGCTTTATGTGGTCTCACGCTGACATGATAGGCATAGACCTTAACGTAATGGTCCATGAGCTCCAAGTCGACCTCGATGTTAAACCAATCAGGCAGAAAAGAAGGAAATTCGCTCCCGAGCGAAACAAAGTAATCAACGATGAAATTTAGAAACTGATCGACATTGGATGAGTAAGGGAAGTACACTACCCTGATTGGTTAGCAAACGTGGTTGTCGTACAGAAGAAAAATGGGAAGTGAAAAGTCTGCATTGACTTCACAGACCTAAATAAGGCGTGCCCCAAAGATTCATTTCCCCTACCTCACATCGACATGATGGTGGACACGACAGCAGGGCATGAACTCCTCAGCTTCATGGATGCTTTCTTAGGCTACAACCAAATCCTAATGCATCCCGACGACCAAGAGAAGACAACCTTTGTCACCGAGCGCGGAATATTCTGCTACAAGGTTATGCCATCCAGACTCAAGAATGCAAAGGCAACCTACCAGCGACTAGTGAACAAGATGATCAGGGAAATGCTGGGCATGACAATGGAGGTATACATCGACGAAATGCTCGTCAAATCCCTCCAGGTAGAACTACATCTAGAACATCTACATCAAGCCTTTGACACACTCCGAAAATATAACATAAAACTGAATCCTACCAATCCTCGGCTACCTAGTCACACATCGAGGGATCAAAGCTACTCCGAATCTGATTCAGTCAATCATCGGAATCCCCTCCCCATGATCGGTTAAAGAGGTCTAAAGACTTACTGGACGGATAGCCGTGCTCAACCGTTTCATCTCCAAATCGTTTAAGAGGTGCCAACCTTTCTTCGACACTTTGAGGAAAAACAAAAACTTCGAGTGGACGGAGAAATGCGAAGTCACGCTACAACAGCTAAAAGTATACCTATTGAACCCTCCCCTGCTATCAAAGCCAACCAACGGAGAAACCCTCTATGTATACTTGGCAGTTTCAGAAATAGCTGTTAGTGCAGTGTTAGAACGCGACGTTGAGCAAAAACAATGTCTCGTATATTACAATAGTAAAACACTACTTGACGGAGAGAGGAGATACAGTCAGATGGAGAAGTTAGCCCTAGCATTAACATCAACTGCCAGAAAGCTACGACTATACTTTCAATGCCACCAAATAGTGGTGCTCACGACATTCCCCTTGAAGAATGTATTGCACAAACCCGAACTCTCTAGTCGATTCACCAAATGGGTGGTGGAACTGAGTGCTCACAACATATCTTATCGACCGCAAACTACAATCAAGTCTCATGTCTTGGCAGATTTCGTTGCTGACTTTACTCTAGAAACCCTACCATTAGCTGAACAAGAGATACTGGCCCTTATAGAAGTGTCGAGCCCTACATGGACACTTTCTATCGACGGCTCCAGCAACACTAAAGGCAGCGGGTTGGGTCTAGTGTTACAGTCACCAGAGAACAATATCATCTAGTGTTACGCCTATTTGTACCGGCAAGTATACGGGGTCGGCACAAGTAATAAAGTGTAAGTAAATTATCGTCTCCACAAGGATATTTAGGTATTGAGTACTAAAATTAACCAAGTCTATTTCTATTTGGATAAATCAAATGGTTTAAGAGAAGAAAATAAAAGATAAAAATGTAAAACATAAAAACAAATCAAACAACCAAAATGAGAGATTAGCTAGGATATTTGAATTCACCTAATCCATTCAATTGAATTTCATGAAAGTACATTATTGTAGTTTAATTATTCATGTTGATGATCGTGTTTATCTAAATTATCCAAAATCCCCTCTCGAGGTAAATCGGACCTATTCCACATACACTAATATCCTATCTCTCGATGGTATATCCAAGTGCATGAAAATGAATTAGTTATAATAAACACTCTATGTAATCACACAAGCAAATTAGTATATAACCCACAACCAATTTATCATCTAAATGTAGGCCTTCACATTCAAAAGCATTAAGCATAATAATACCACTCAACAACATAATAATGAACCACAACAAATTAAATAATCAATTCATTCAAGTTTCATAGAAAAGGATCCATCAAAACCCTAACTTACAAATTTAGTTCATAATCAAATATTTACAACTAAAACAATGATATAAAGCAAGATGGATTAAATGGAAGATAATGCTAGGTGGTCACACGGTCCCAATCACGGATATGGAAAACGTATTGATTATTATTAAGCACATTATATCATGACATATATAGCAATATATATTCATAATCAATAACTCACAAAATCCGTTTATGGTTTGTACACCTAACACAATAACTAGCTACTCATTCAATCAAATAAAACAAGGAAAGAATAAGGATTCAATACAACCCGTTCGAAGATGCAAAGACTCGAAATCTGGTCGTTTTTGGCTTAGACTTCTTTACCATCGATCTTCGTCTCTTCTTGGTGATTAATCGATGAAATCGCAAGACTAGTGAAGTGTTGATGATTGGGTGATGTTGGTAGTGTTTTGTGGTGGAAGGAATGATGGAAAAATGGCCACGTTTGCAACTTGGAGCTGCTAGAACCGCACCTGAACGACTCCCCTCTCTGCTGCTGCGCTTTCTTCTTATAGCAGCGCACTAGGGCTGCTAGAAATTGGTCACCGCGACCAGCAGTCGTGCCGCTTGGTCACGGTGCCTACTGATCCATTTGGACCTTCGGCATGTGAGCTGCACCGCGAGCTACTTCTCCTAGCGTTCATAGTCGCGTTGCCCCCTAGACTGGTTGGTTTCTGCACTGCAATCTGGGCTGGGTCGCGGTCTTCCTCGCCATACTCCCTGGTCTAATCTGCATCATCATCGCGGGGAGGAGCGCGATAAGGAACTGGTCGCGCTGTAGCTCGCCATGCTCCCTGATCTGCTGGTTTATATATTTTTTTCTTTTCTAAACATCAAACCGGCGCCGTTTTGCAACAGCTTTTTGGTGCTAAAACGGCGCCGTTCCACTAAAGCCAGAATTTCCTTTGGTGCAAAACGCACCGATTCACTAAAGCTGGTGAAACTTTCTAAAATTACAGTTTTAGCCCAGAATTCGGAGATGCTTCCACAAAGGCCCTCATTACTAAGTTACTGTAATTACACTTTTTCCTCAAAAATATATAAAATCTTCACTTGGGTCCCTAAACCTGCACACTAAAGAAAAAAATTAAAAACAACCGATAATTACTTGGGAACAGAACAAAAGTAGGTAAAGATAGCTATAAATGGAGGCCCATTTTTTTTATCAAGAAATGGAGCCAACATCTAGTAATCAATTAGATGTAGTTTCAAGGCCACGAACAACGAGGCCAAATATGAAGCTCTCATCGCTGGACTAGCGCTCGCCAAGAGCATGGGCATAAAACATATCAAAGTCTGGTGCGACTCACAATTGATCGCACGACAACTTGAAGGAACTTAACAAGCCAAAGACCCAAAGATGATCGCTTACCTAGTCGTAGCCACGGAACTATGCTCGACATTCGAGCACTTAAAACTCGAGCAAGTATCCAGGACGAAGAATGCACAGGCAGACGCTTTAGCTAATTTAGGCTCTGCCATCCAAACAGTCGAGCCCAAAAGCATACCACTTATTTATTTACAATGGCTGACAGTTTGGTCTAACAAAGAAGAGGAAGTCCTTATCGAAGTAAAACATGACTAAATGACTCCACTGCTCGACTATATCTTGCACGACACGGTACCACCCGACAGAAACTAAGCATGCAGGCTCAGGATAAAAGCTACCCACTTTAGTGTGATCGATAACAAACTTTACAGAAAGACGTTCTCCAAACCTTACTTACGTTGTGTCAACACAACAGAAACAAAACTTGTGTTCAAAGAAATTCACAAGGGCGACTGCGAAAATTATTTGGAAGCCTGTCAAGTCATACCCTCACAGCTGGCTATTTCTGGCCAACAATGAGATCAGACTCAGCGAACTACGTCAAAACATGTGACAAGTGCCAGAGATTTGCACAAGTCGTGCACCAACCTCCTGGTCAACTACACAACATAGCCTCCCCATAGCCGTTCATGAAGTGGGGCATGGATATAGTTAGGAAAATGCCGACTGCTATAAGAGGGAAAGTTTTCATGTTAGTCCTCACCGACTATTTCAGCAAATGGGTTGAGGCTGAAGCCTATCAAAGAATTCGAGATTTCGAAGTTGAAGGATTCATTTGGCAAAACATAATGTGTCGATTCGGCATCCCAAAGGAAATAGTCACCGACAACGTCTCACAATTCATCTCCTTTGAATTCCAAGACTTCATGATACCTCGATACCCACAGTCGAATGGACAAGCAAAATCAACCAACAAGACGATCGTCAGCACTTTGAAAAAGAAACTCGACACAGCCAAAGGGTTATGGATCAACATGCTCCCCGAAGTGCTATGGTCGTACAGGACCACTCCACGAGTGTCGACCAATCAAACACCATTCTCCCTGGTGTGTGGAGCTGAAGCCATCATACCAGTCGAATCAAAAGTTCACATCGCAAGATTCCAGCATGCCACAGATGAAGCAAACTCTTAAGCATTATCATGTGAGCTCAACACGCTGGATGAACGATGAGACGAGGAATCCATTCAGCTAGCAAATTACCAGCAGATGGTCACTCGAGCTTTCAATGAAAGAGATTGGGTACTTCGTCACGTGTTCCAAAATACCAAAGAACCTAGAGCTAACAAGCTAGGCCCGACATGGGAAGGCCCATACCAAATCAAAAAAGTAATAGGACAAGGCGCATACAAACTCCGTGACACTGACGGTTGAGAGATCAATAACAGTTGGAGTGCCATACACCTAAAACAGTATCATTTCTAAACTCAACTCCTTTCAATTATTTTCTTATTATTTCAAGATTTTACTAACTTGAGCGTCGGAGGGCCATTGGTCATTATTAACCCTCCTTGACAGGTCGAAGCCTCAAACATCGACACTGCTCTCACGGCTAGCTAAAGGGCCTACGCTCGAGCAACACCACTCAACAATCAAGTCTCCAAGCCTTCGAATAAAAGACTTGAAGACTGGGGGCAATAGTACACACGCAACGAACGACGACTTTACTTAGCACACGAGGAACGCATTATTGTAAACTGTAAGCCAAATTTATGAACGTTTATAAATATTTAAATTTTCTCTGTCGTCCCCTATATTCTTATTGCACTTTAGAACATTTATAAATCTTATTTTTTCTATGTCGCGCCTTACACTCTTCTTGCACTCCACACACGAGCTTGCTAAAAGACTTAATCGATTTTCAAATTAGTAAAGTTCTCATTAGTTAGTGTCGTGCACTCAACGGCACAAAGCTCCGTACACGAGCTAAATTTATGATTTAATCAATTTTCAAATTGATTAAGTCCTTATTAATCAATGTGGTGCACTCAGCAACACAATGCTCCACACACAAGCTAAGTTATGATTTAATTAATTTTCAAATTGCTTAAGTCCTTACTAATCAGTGTCGTGCACTTAGCGACACAAAGCTCCGCGCACGAGCTAAATTTTTTATTTAATCAATTTTCAAATTAGTTAAGTCCTTATTAATCAGTGTCGTGCACTCAGTGACACAATGCTTCACACATGAGCTAAGTTATGATTTAATCAATTTTAAATTGGTTAAGTCCTTACTAATCAGTGTCGCGCACATAGAGACATGATGCTTCACACATGAGCTAAATTTATAATTTAGTCAATTTTCAAATTGGTTAAGTCCTCAATAATTGGTGTCGCACACTCAATAGCACAACGCTCGACACACAAGCTAAGTTATCATTTAATCAAATTTCAAATTGGTTAAGTCCTTACTAATCAATGTCACGCACTTAGCGACACGACGCTCCACACACGAGCTAAATTTACGATTTAGTCAATTTTCAAATTGGTTTAGTCCTTACTAATCAGTGTCGCGCACTCAGCGACACGACGCTCCACACACGAGCTAAATTTACGATTTAGTCAATTTTCAAATTGGTTAAGTCCTCAATAATTGGTGTCACGCACTCAATAGCACGACACTCAACATACGAGCTCACTTATGACTTAAGGCAATTTTGAAATTATTGAATCTCGATTCGTTGATGTCGTGCGCCCATCTATAAAAATACTTAATACACGAACCTGTTAAAGGATCGATCATGTTGTTACAATTGCTTCAGCTTACGAACATGTCGTGCCCTATGTCTATTTAATTGCTATGTATGATTTCTACTTCTTTAAACTGAGTGTTGAAGCATTGTTAAAAGGTTTATGGTCGACACCTAACGCTCAACTGACACTTCTTACTACAAAGGTCAAGCAATTTACACTATTTTACGATCTAACACTTAGCACTTTTTTAGGAAACAAAATTCAAACATCTTTTCACACGACATATAAAGAGGAAGAAACATTCATTAAAAACCACACCACAGGTAATATTGAAACAAAACATTCAAAGGGCAATTCTCGGCCCAACAAAAATAAAAGGGGCATGGCGACCCAGTTCAACAAGGAGCAATTCTCGGCTCCAACAAAAATAAAAAGGCACTGAGGCCACGTTCAAGTATTACAAAACAGAGCTAGACATCGACAACGTCGTCCCTCTGTGGGTTTTGTTCTTCTTGTTATTGTTCATGCTATTCTTGCTGCTCCTATTCGACATTTAGCGTGCGACCAGTCTACACCTGTTCACTTGGCGTATCATCAACCACGGTCGCCGCCTCCTTATCCTCCTCTTTGGCTCTTGCCAACGCCTTGATCTCCTTCCAAGCTGAGATCGCCCCGTCGACATCCCAACTGTCAGCCTTTTCATCCCTACACTCTTGCATCAAATTGGCCCGAGTCTAAAGCACAGTGTCATCCTCTATATTCTCGTACTTTACCAACAAAGTGTTGAGTTGACCTAAGAGGTTGTCGACCTCTGCCTTGTGCTCCAGCTAAAGCCTATCCTCATTGGCGTTCTATCACAACTCCTCCAGTATCTTATTGTCGAGTGCTTTCTTTAGAGCCATAACCTGTTGGTTGCTCTCCTTCAAGCGCTCTACAGTGCCAGAGAGCTCCTTCTTTAAGAAGACTTGGATCTCGAGAGCCTGGAAACATACGACATCGTCAAAAATAAAATTGTCGAGCGTCAAAACACCAAAATGGAAACAAATAAAACATAACTTACTTGAAATGCGCTAGCAATACCACGGTCGACACCTTAGCGTCCCTTATAATCCGAGCGTTGTGTGGAAATAGAAGTTGACCGGCACCATCAATCAAAAACTAGTAGGCTTTAAAGGCGGAGGCACCCACAGGGAAAAAGTCCTTGACAGCAGAGCTCGACTCCTCTACCACTTTCTACTTCTTCTTGGTAGATTTTGATGCATCCTTTGCTGCTGGAGTCATTTGAGGAGAATCAAGGGCAGGTGTCGTGGGCTGACCAGCTTTCAGCATCTCAACAATATCTTGCTGACTTCTCAACTGCTTGTGCTTCTTAGCAGCAGATGATGCTAGTGACCTCTCGCGAAGGCGTGCCATGGCCTCGTCAGCAGAAATAATCTTTGATTTAATGCCCAACATCAAATCTGAGGTGAATTTACGCTCTACTTCAGACATTAGAGTGAGGATTCGGGTTCCACAAAACAGCTCGAAGCAGCGTCGAACCTAGGCATATATAATCAAATGCTTTAACTTGGGAAAGAGTGTACCTGCAATATTGAGCTCGGCTTGTTTCCACAGACGACTCGGCTATAAGTGCTCCTCACTTAGAAGCGTCTTCTAACTACACTCAGCAGGGTCAACAAACAAGACGCGCGACATTCGTGTCTCATTGGTACGATTGGGAAGAGCCTTCGCGATGGCGACAATATCTGTAAAAAAGCACGGCTTAGCATCACAACCAAAGATAAGAAAAAGCACAATCAAAAGAAAAACACCCATCGAAATCCCACCAGGGATGTCCCATGTCGAGCGAACAGTGCGATCGTCCTCGAACGGTCTTGTCACTAACTCGTCCTGTGCGAAAAAGTATCTATCCTTCTACCCACAATCATTAGTCATGAGATCAGTGATAAGGTAGGGGTAGTGAAGTCAAGCGGAGATCAAGTAATGCCCTGGTTCGTCCTCATGACTCTTCATGTAATACGTATAAAGAAAATTTCCTAATGAGAAAGACAAGCCCCTGTGCTCATGGAAGACCTCGACAGATAAAAGCAATCTCCAGTCGTGGGGCTTCAACTGGCCCGGAGCAATATCAAAGAAACCTAGCACCTGGCGACTCAAGGTGGGCACTGGAAACCTGAAGCCCTATTGAAATAGCAGCTCATAAAAATAGGTCCAGTAGCCATCTACCGAGTCAGCGCGTTATGTCTACCAGGACAACCTCAGCCCGACAGATTCAGGGATCCCGTACTGAAATTTTATCTTTAACATATTAGACTCAGTAAGCTTGTTGGCAGGACTTAGACCAGCAGGCAAGATCCCCCCACCAGACATCGAGGCCTCAACCCCTCTAACCTGGTCTTTCGACCTCTCTTCCCTGACAATCCCCTCTGTAATGTCGTTCACTATAATCATCGGGGGACCACCCTCGTCGTCAACCTTTAAATCTACTATCCCAGTAGAAGTAACCTTAGCTAAAGAGGGTGGCTCACTATCCGTCGACCCCTTACTCGACACACTGGACCCGTTCGACTCACTAATAAGATCCAAACCGAACTCTTTCATCGCTTCGTCCACTGGCTTTGACATAACTCCTCAACGCTATCGAGCAAAGAAAAATACAAAGGCTCAACGAAGATGCAAAAATCTAAACCTACAGATAGCTATGCTCGACAAATATCAACAAGCAACATGCGACAACTACTTTAAAAAGCCTAAGTGGCATCTAAAAAGTTGTTATTTCTGAAAGGGATCTATGCTTGATAGTGATACGTAAAGACGCACGACGGCTACTTCTAAATGCCTGAGAAATATCTACACTACAAGTTTCTACGCTCGACGTTAATACATAAAAACAACGCATGACATCTGATGTTAAGTGCCCTAGGAGTGCCTACAAACACATTTGTTTTCACAAAAACTAGCCTAGACAAAGATCTAAAAGCAGTTTTTTCACAAAATACAAGAGACTTCTAGTACAAGAAATCAATAACCATGAAAACAAGAAAGGGGCAAAAACATGGCAATATACAAAAATGCAAAGAAACACATTTCAAGCAACGCAAAAATGGAAGAAAACTTCAGCAAAAGTAAGTAGAGACATACCTTGAAGATGTCTGCGAAGGAAAACAAAGTGAAATCACAGAAGAACGCTTGAAAATTGAAGAAGAAAATGTTAGGAAAATGAAAGAGATAGCACACGGCAGAAAGAAACGTGGAGAAGACAAAGTGAAGAAAGGTGAAAATGAGTGGGAACTTGGTTTAAGAAAACCCACAAACTGTTACCTCTGAACAACACGTGGCATCAAACCACTGGCCACACACTACCCCAGGCGACAATAGATGAGATGCCTCATCATTGCAGCCGCTGCCGTTTCTCGAAACAATGCGATCATTTAATGCGATGTGTTAGTACCAACCGTAACCTCGAGCAGCCGATAAGACACCACTAAAGACCCTAGCAGTCGATATCAATGCTTCACATCCCATATCTTTAGGTCATCTAATGTGACTTTTTGTACCCGCAAGTATACGGGGTCGGCACAAGTAATAAAATGATGAGTAAATTATCGTCTCCACAGGGATATTTAGGCGTTGAGTACTAAAATTAACCAAGCCTATTTCTATTTGGATAATCGAAAGATATTAAAGGATAAAAATATAAAGACATGAAAATAAAGCAAGCAGCCAATATGAGATATTAGTTAGGGTATTTGAATTCACCTATTCCATCCAATTGAATTTCATAAAAGCACATTGTTGAGGTTTAACTATGCATGATGATGACCGTGTTCATCTAATTTATCCAAAGTCCCCTCTCGAGGTAAATCGGACATATTCCGCATACACTAATATCCTATCTCTCGATGGTATATCCAAGTGCATGAGAATGCATTAGTTACAATAAATACTCTATGTGATCACACAAGCAAATTAGTATATCTCTATCCAATTCTACTTGTGGTGGACATTATATCGAGCACGTGGTGGGCGTCTCCTCTCGGTACATAACACACCACCAATTTATCATCTAAATGTAGGCCTTCACATTCAAAAGCATTAAGCACAATAAAACCACTCAACAACACAATAATCAACCGCAACAAATTAAACAATCAATTCATTCAATCATCATAGAATAAGATCCATCAAAACCCCAACTTACTAATTTAGTTCATAATCATGGTTTTCAATAATTAAACTAAATTAAATTAACTAAAACAATTAAAATAAAATGAGACGGATTCAATGGAGGATAATGCGAGGTGGTCACACGGTTCCAATCACGAAAATGGAAAACATATTGATTATTATTAAGCACATAATATCATGAGATAAATCACATAAAATATATTCATAAACAATAAAATCCAAATCCGTTCACGGTTCCGAAAATCACCTAACAATAGTTCTAACAACTCAAAATCATAAATGAACAATCAAGGAAGATAAATGAGATGAAATACAACCCATTGAAGCTCTCAAGACTCAAAGATCCGCTTTGGTCCGGCTTGAACTTCTCCGCTTTTGATCTTCGTCTTCTTCGATGAACACTTACGATCTAGAGATGTTGTGATGATTTGTGATGCTTGGGATGTGTTTGGGAGGAGCAAGAAGGGTGGAAATCACCCTTGGAGCAGTTTGAAGGCTGCTGGAACTGGCTGCCCCCGAGCTCTCTCTCCCTTGGCAAGTTTCCGCCACTTTTCTTCTTATAGTGCGAACTTAGGGCTGTGATTTTTCTTCACCGCGACCTGTGGTCGCGGTGGCTTGGTCGCGGCCTTCATTGGACGGCTAGGAGAGGCTGGAACGCGAGCAGCACCGCGAGGAGGACACACCGCGCTCGAACTCGCCTTGCCCACTGCTGCCATTTTCTTCTCCATCGCGAGCTGCTGTGGTCGCGGCTGTCCTCGCGCTGCTCACTGTCTGGACTAGGTCATCATCGCCGCGAGGTGGAGGACGCGAGTTGGGGCTGATCGCGCGAGGCATTGCGGTGCTCACTGGTGGTCTGGTTCGTCTTCAACGCGAGCTGCTGGACGCGAGGAGAGGGCTGGTCGCGCATGCATGGCGAACTGGGTTTTTATTTTTTTTTGTTTTATTTCTTAACCAAAACGACGTCGTTTTGGACTAAAGCTTTGGTCCAAAACGGCGTCGTTCAACTTAAAACCCAAAACCTTTGGTGCAAAACGCACCGTTTCACTTAAGTTTGGTGGAACTTTCTGAAATTGCAGCTTTGCCCCAGAACTTTGCTATTCTTTCATAGATGCCCTTCCATAATGTTACTGAAATTACACATTTTCCCCACAAATATACAAAATCATCACTTAGGTCCCTAAACCTGCACACTCAAGGAAAACACGTCAAAAGCACCAAAAATACTTAAGAATACAATTAAAAGATACGGTTTAGGGGTCGTAAATATATGAAAATAAATGACCGATCATCATCTCCTCATGAGACGACAACATCGAGCAATCGAGCTCGACACCGTAATCATCAATGTCGACCCCTCCATAATAAAACTTCACATTGCCAAAATCCATAGGCTATAGTTGACATTAAATATCGCACGACTTTCTCAGGATTCGTACTCAGCTCGACACACTACTCTCATAGTTTTAGTAAAAACTAATAGAGTAGGGGGCAAACTGTAGTGATTAAAAATAGCCCAGAAAGGCTTAGGCCCAAAAGACGGCCCAAAAACTGCTGAGAGTCCAGAAATCAAAGCATAGTGCTCCACAAACCTAGCGTACGACATAGCTCGGAACAAAAGGCTCTACAAGGTTAACACGAGACCCATCGATTGACTGCTCAACATATAAAATAGCGGTCGACACAATCATAAGATATGTCAACAGGTCTACCTAACCACACAACCGCCACCAGGCAACTGACTCAATCAAACCTTGACTAAGTCAGTTGACCTAATCTAAACTTGCCCAGTCAAATAGGCTCCGAGATAAGCGGAATCCCGGATATCTCGAAGCACGACATCCCTTGGAATACAAACGTAGTGGGCACCTACCCAACCCCTATAAATATAGCTTCTAGGCTTCATTTCCAGAGGTCAAGCATTTTTACTCTCAAGCCATCACTCTAAGCAATTGAACTTGCACACGACACGCAAACATTAGACCAGTTACGCACAACACAGCCTCCTCTGATATTACTACCACACTAGACGCAACGTCATATACCACATGACATAAATCACATACTGCATGACATACACTTAAATTCAGGTATCTTTTGTCTCGTTTGTCTTTTCTCTTTTAGATTCACAATCTAACTTGAGCATCGGAGGCTGTTTGGCTGGCGCCATCCCGGTGTCTCAAGAGCACGACACTCTTCTAGTTGTTTTGTATATCGTCGTCCTCTCAATTAATCACCGTAGACCATCAGGTCATTAAGCGTAGATTTCAGCATCTACAATGATTTAATTATTTAATTTCCCCTTTTGTCAAGATTCGAAATCATAACCTCCCATTTAAAAATTAAATTAATAATTCTAAATTATTAAATTAATAATTTTAAATTATTAAATTAGTAATTAAACAATCATATTATTTCATTAATTCTCTTTAATTTTTCCGTGTCACTTTCGTAGCACTATTAGTTGGACTATCCAATTAATTTACCGTGAACCTAGTTACCAACAACCATAAGGGCTAGTAAGGGAATCTAATGAACCTACATTTTTTAGCTCCAGTAATACTTAGAACTATTAACTAAAACTTTTTAATTTTTAATTAGTATTCCATGATTATTAACCTCAAAGTTATTCCGCTAAAAACCCGAAGGCTGAACTCTCGAAATTACAGATATTTTACACAGTTTCAAATCTCACTGTCCATCGATATAGCTATTTTCATATGGTGTGGTCCTCCACAAGTAGTTCATAATTAGAACTAGGTCATAAATTCTTGTATACCCCTCTAATTATATATTTTCCTTTAAGCATCGTTGATTCTCTAATGAATAATTAAATCCTATATTCCTTACGGAAGAATGAAAGTGCTCATAATTGTTCAAGCCCTGACTCAACCCTTAAGGGAACTACTCATCTACTTCAATTAAGAATGAGTGGATTCTAATATTGTATTCAGACTTTCCCAGCCACAAGTCAAATGGAAACTCCAAGATATTGAGGTATTGATCGAGAAAACTATATTCGATCTCACTCATGGTAAATCAAAAGCCACAATCCAACCTGAAGGAGTCAATAAACCATCAGGATTATGATCACCTATAAATTGCCATCTTCTATCAATATATATAAATCCCATCTATTATGGATCCTGGTGAGAGATTCTTATAAATCATGGCCCAATCCTATATGATCTTATCATATAAGGTGTTTTCATTTTTATGTCAACTACACGAGTGGTCTAGGATAATACCATTGTACATTACAAAATAGACCGCAACAGTAGATCAACTACAAACAAAGTACCCAGCTTCGTTTGCTATCTACGGACTCTTTATATTGCAAGTCTTAAAAAGATTCCTCTTGTATATGACTTTGATATACTCAGATTGAGATTATATTTTACAATCTTGGATGTCATGCGCACATTATATAAACGTATGAACTTGAATAAATACACTTTTATTTGAATTAATAGCAATCTCATTTATTAATGTTTAATCTCATTTATAATTACAAGTCTTTAGGGCATAAACCTTAACATTTGAGACTTGTAATTTAGAGAGTCCGTAGAGAGTAAACAAAGATGGGTACTTTGTTTTTGGTTGATCTATTGCTGCGGTTCATTCTATAGTGTCCGGTAGTCTTATCATAGACTACTCATATAGTTGATATGAGAATGGAAGCACCTTATATGATGAGCTCATATAGGACTGGGCCACGATTTATATGAATCTCTCACCAAGATCCGTTAGTAGATGAGATTCATATATATCGACAAATGATGGTTTTATATGAGTGATCTTAATCCTGAGTGTCTTATCGACTCCTTTAGGCTAGATCATGGCTTTTGACTTACCATAAGTGAGGTCGAATATAGTGTTCTCGATCAACACCTCAGTATCTTGAAGTTGCGGTTTAGCTTGTAGCTGGAAAGGTTTGAACACAATAAAGAAATTCACTGCATCTTGCGAGAAGTAGGTGAGTTGTTCCCTTAAGGGTTGATTCGGGGCTTGAATAATTATGAGCGCTCTCCTTCTTCCGTAAGGAAGATAGGACTTAATTGTTCATTAGAGAATCAACGGTGCTTAAAGGGGAAAACATATACTTAGAGGGGTATAACGAAATTTATGACCTAACTCCAATTATGAACTACTTGTGAAGGATCATACCATATATAATAGCTATATTGATGGACACTGAGATTTCAAATTATATAAAACATTTTCGAGAGTTCAGCCTCGGGTTTTTGGTAGAGTAACTCCAAGGTTAATAATCATGGAATATTATTTAAAGAGTTTTAATTAATATTTCTAAGTATTGTTGCAGCTCAAAACTGTAGGTCCATTAGTTTCCCTTGCTAGCCCTTATGGTTGTTGGTAACAAGGTTCACGATAAATTAATTGAATAGTCCAATTAATTATGTTACGAAGTGACACGATTTGATTAAAGAGAATTAATTAAATAATATAATTGTTTAATTAATTATTTAATAGTTAATTAAATATTCATAATTTGGAATGATTAATTGTTTTAATTATTAAATAAGAGGTTGCAAGTTCGAATCTTGACAAATTAAAAAAGAAGGGATTAGATAATAAGATTATTTAAAGTCCCTAAACGTCAAGAGTTCAAATTCTAGTGGTGACCAGATTAAATAAGATTTAAAATCCTATTTGACCTGGGCAAACCTAAACCCTAGAGACTGATATATAAGAGTTATTATATCAGTAAAACAAAGAAAGCAAACCCTAGGCAAGCAAGAGTAGGGTGTGGCAAACACAAAGGCAAAAGAAAAAAAAAAGTTTTCTTCTTGCTTGCAGGTTTGGCCGGTCATTGGAGAAGACAAAAGAGTTGTCTTCTTTGCTTGTCCTTTTCCTCCATCTCTTCATCCGTGACGTGCCCACACACTCGTTGTCAGAGCAGGGTCATAGCTCGAAAGACTTGGTGGTAAATCAAGGAATCAAAGTATCAAGAAAGGCTTCAAAGGTATTACAGATTAATATATATTCACATATATATAATAAACTAGATTTTGAAAAGAGTTTTCTCACCAATAGGAAAAATTTTAAAACCTAATTCCTTCCGCTGCGTTTATCAAATCATTTTTTTCCCTACATAGACGTCTCCCGATACTAGGAGTAATATCTGGGTAATATTCGCGTCGCGTGCTTAATAATTGATCTACACATATTTCGTTCAGGCTTGTAATTAATCATTATACAATTCAAAAAAATAAAAATTGTATGTACACTCGTTTTTATTGAATTGATTTTTTTTAAGAATTATTTATAATTATAATTCCTTGAAAAAGAAAAATATTATTTCACATTTTATTATATTATATTATAGTAAATAAACCTCACTCAAACTATATCTTATTATCTACCCAACATTTGTTTTTAATTTTCCAACTAATTATTTATTATTATTATTTAAATATCTGTCAACAATAATTAGTTTGTTATTCCTTTTTAAAATTCAATTCATTGTATTTTTATGATTGTTTTTATATTTTTCATTAATTCAATATTTTATAATAATAGTATAAATTAAACTTTTGAAAGGGGAAAAAATTACTAATAACCTTTGAATTATAATAACTATTGAGTGGATTAGGGATGTCCGGCAGATCAGATCCATTGGATTTTGCATAATCCAAATCCAATTTGATCCAATCCTAGAGCAAAATTCGTTCCTATCCAAATGAATCTTTTTTTTAAGGGAAAACTGCATCAAATTATCTGAGTTTTTATAAAATTGCACCCAGCATTTAAGTATTACCATAATTGCACTCAAGAACTCGTATGAACGCTGACTATCGCCTCTCATCTATTAGCCTTTAACATATGAATGGAAATTTTTTTCATTTAATGCTTCACATTACCTTATGTGCATAGAATAGTGAAAAACATTCCCTCGGTCTAATTCATTTTATTTTTATGATTGCTTTTATATTTTTCACTAACTCATTTTTCATGTTTTCCTCTCGTTTATTTAGTGCGGAGACCACCCTGTACTCTCTTCGTCGCATCTTCGTTTTCATCCTCTCACCATTTTCCTTTTTCCGTGCATAAACTTTTTCCGTCACCAAAATTATTCATTTACTGACCTTTTGTTGATAGCAAACAGAAGAGTGTTTGGTGCGTTCGTTTGGAGTTGAGTCCCCTCGTTGAAGTCTGTCGCAAAAGGTATGTTGATTTTGCGGTTTAGGGAACTTAATGCATGTTATTGATGTCAGTTTTAAGTTTGATATTTATCCGATTTTCATGTAGTACGAGTGTTTTGGATGAGTTTATAAAGTTTGGTTGGTAGAAATTATGGTTTTTAAAAATCAATATGGGGGTTTTCAAATCCGATGTAAATCACATACTATATTTGCATTAATTTAAGGAAAAACACATTTATAGTGTTTGTATCTTGAAAAATAAGATTTTGAAAAAATCAATTTTGGAATTCTTTTTTTCTATAAATATGTTTGCTATGTTTTTACAAATTGATTTGGTGTTCTTTTTTCACTGATGTGAAAGTAGAAACAATGTTATAGTGTTTGTTGGGTTTTCAAGAAATCAGTTTAGGGTTTTTCTTCTAATGCAAGTGTTTGTTGGGTTTGCTAGGTTTGTAGGGAGAAATTTTGGGATTTTTAAAATAAATTGGGGCATTTAAAAATTTCAAAAAATTCTTTGACTTTCTGATTATGACTTGTGAAGACAAGAACAGAGAAAATTTTGCTATAATTATTATTATTTTTTTAGAACAGTGTTTTTTTTAATGGTACAATTACATGATTAACAACTATCGGGACCTGCCGAGATCAATCACAAAACGCACGGTCCATATATCTACTATCATAACGAGAGACACCTACTCCCACAATAAGGGGAGAAAACTATTCACAAATGCTGGTAAATGTGCATGGTGGGACTTAAACCCTCACCATTGTGGTGGGAGGGAGGTACACTAACCACTTGAGCTATGAGTGGTTGTACTTTTTTTTTGTAGTTGAGTAAATAATGTCTACCTCCCCCTAAGGTTTATTCAATTACAGGCGGAGTCAACTTTTGGGTTTATTGACAAAGACCTCCCCTCCTGTTAGTCAACTTTTGGGTTTTTTTGACAAAGACCTCCTCTGGTCAACTGTTATATTTAACCGAATTTTACTAAGGGCAGGGGGAGGTGTTTGTCAATAAACGATAAAGTTGACTTCACTTGTAGTTTATAAAATTTTAGGGGAGATCGATGCAATTAACTCTAATTAGTTTTATTAGTGGTTTGATTGAACTATTATTATTATTATTTTAAAAAAAGGAAAGTCAGTTTAGTAAAGGTGATGCATTACACAGTGTGTTGAAATACGTTTAGTTTCATTTGCTAAGAAAATAAGACATTTGTTTATTGATGTTTATTGTGCAATTTATTGTTTTGTTGCAGGTTATGAGATTATGGCTCAGTTAAATGCTAGTACGAAGTTTTTGGGCAGCCAAGTTGAGTTTGGCATACAAAACCCAGATGATTACACATTGGACTCCCTTTGGGCAGATGTGTACATGTGCACCTACTGCACATTGCCAGATCCAATCGAAAGATTCACAGCTGAGGTGAGACTACCTTGGACTGGGCAGTACTTAACTGTTAGTGATAACAGAGAGCTGCAAGATATATTCAAGATGTTTCGGTTAAGAAAACTAGACACAATACAAATGAATGTCGAATTGCTACCTCTAGCAACATTGCCTGCGGTCGATGATGACATCCATGTACCTGGTTCTCCTTCATCATTTTGCTCCAACAATGGAGCAGAAAAAGCCAAGGACAAGTCAACTCCAGTTCTTAACATTTCCAATGATGAGGAGCAGGATTCTGAAATGGGGCCACCAGTGGAGAAAAAATTACCTGGCAGACCAAAGAAGAAGAGAAAAAAGTCTCTCAAAGAGCCTGCAAAAAAAAGGAAAACCAGTGGGATCCAATGTGGGAGTTGTGGGGAAAGGGGTCATAACTCCAGGACATGCAATGGTAGAGCCTCAGCTCAAAGCAAGGACATACCTAAGGTATAAATTTTATTTACATCATTTTATTGGTATTGTTTATTTATATTACGTAAATTAAAAGTAATTGTTTGTAATTCAGGGAAAAGGAGTGAAGACAGTGACAAGGAAGAGGACAACTGAGGTTAGAAGCAGCTCAAGAATAGTTCAAAAGAGAAGGACCAAGGTTTGATTTCCGTTGTTTCAGGTATAGCAGCTAGCTTACCACTGTAAATGTGTTTCTTACTTTGATAAGTATTGAATGAAAATTCTTCCTTACTGCAGGTTACATAATGTGAAGGAAGTACTTCATTACTGCCTCACAACCAGTTGGAGTGTCTATGTACATCTCAATCAGTTCCAATAAATGCACCTTTGTCATCTTCTCAGGGTGCGTCTCAAAGAAGTTGGTTTGCATTTGGTAGTAATTTATTTAAAGTTAAGAAATCTAATGATCATATTCCCTTTATAGAATTTCAATTTAAATCATAATACAAACCCAAAACTAGACATTATTGTTGTTTGATTTTGTTGCAAATGAATTGGATCGATGCATGAATTTTTAAGCCTGTCAAACATTCTATTTTGAGTTAAGAAATATATTTTTTTCTTTTTAGTGGCATAGTTCAAATAATATGACATGTTAGTGTTCAAGAAATTAATTGAGGATATGAGACAGATTTCCTATAGGGCAGCGATAGGTGGTCTCATGTATGCTATGCTATGCACGAGACCCAACATTTGCTTCGTAGTGGGAGTAGTCAGCAAATATCAGTCTAACCTAGGATTATATCATTAGGTTGCTGTAAAGACCATTCTCAAGTATCTTCGGAGAACGAGAAACTATTAGCTAGTGTATTCCGGACAGAATTTAATCCCATTAGGATATACAAATTCTGATTTTCAATTAAATAAGGATTCTAGGAAATCAACGACTGGGTCAGTATTCACCCTTGGTGGTAGAGCCATTGTGTCGAGGAGTATCAAGCAATCTTGCATTGTCGATTCCACCATGGAAGCCGAGTATGTAGTGGCTTGTGAAGCTGCTAAGGATGCTGTATAGCTCCGTAAGTTCTTAAATGATCTGGAAGTTGTTCTAGATCTTGATAAGCCCATGACACTTTATTGTTATAATAGTGGCGTTGTGGTTGATTTCAAACCAAAAAGCCACAAAAGAGGGAAGCATATATATAGAAAATATCATCTCATTAGAGAGATAGTGCAGAGAGGAGACGTGACCGTGATGAAGATCGTGTCACAGGACAACCTGCCTGATCCATTTACGAAGACCTTAATGGCTAAAATGTTTGCAAGTCGCCTAGAGGCTCTAGTTTTACGAGACATATCTCACCTGCTTTAGTGCAAGTGGGAGATTGTTGAAATTTGTCCCCTAAAGCTTGTAAAATGTAAATGTATTTAGACATTAATAAAAGTATTTGTTTTTCATTCAAATAAAAGTATTTTTATTTATTTTCATACGTTTATATAATGTGCTTGTAACATCCAAAAATTGCAATATGTAATCTCAAACTGAGTATATGATAGTCATATACATAAGGATTCATTTTGAGACCTGTAATACAAAGAATCCGTAGAGAGCAAACAAAGCTGGATACTTGGTTTGTGGTTAATCTATTGATGCGGTCCATTATATATTGTATGGTGGTCTTATCCTAGATTACTCATCTAGTTAACATGAGAATGAAGGCACCTTATATGATGAGATCATATAGGACCGGGCTACGATTTATATGAATCT
Organism: Xanthoceras sorbifolium; assembly: GCA_003430845.1. Classification (NCBI taxonomy): domain Eukaryota; kingdom Viridiplantae; phylum Streptophyta; class Magnoliopsida; order Sapindales; family Sapindaceae; genus Xanthoceras; species Xanthoceras sorbifolium. The sequence continues at coordinate 2,466,465 of CM010619.1, forward strand.
CTCATCAAGATCCGTTAGTAGATGAGATTCAAATATATCGACAAATGATGGCTGTATGTGGATAATCTTAATCTTGAGTGTCTTATCGACGTCTTCATGTTAGATCGTGGCTTTTGATTTACCATGAGTAAGGTCAAATGTAGTTTTCTTGATCAATACCTCTGTATCTTAGAGTTGCAGTTTGGCTTGTGGTTGGGAAGGTTTGAACATAATATTAGAATCCACTCTTTTTTATAAGAAGTAAATGAGTAGTTCCCTTAAGAGTTGATTCGGAACTTGAACAATTATGAGATCTCTCATTCTTTCGTAAGGAATATAGGATTTAATTGCACATTAGAGAATCAACGGTGCTTAAATAAAAATATATAATTAGAGAAGTATAACAGACTTTATGACCTAGATCTAATTACGAACTACTTGTGGAGGATTATACCATTTATAATAGCTATATCGATGGATACCGAGAGTTCAGATTGTATAAAACATCTGCAATTTCGAGAGTTCAGCTTCGGGTTTTTAGTGCAGTAACTTCGAGGTTAATAATCATGGAATAATAATTAAAAAGTTTTAATTAATATTTTCAATATTGGAGCTCAAAAGTGTAGGTCTATTAGGTCTCATTGCTAGCCCGTATAATTGTTGGTAACGAGGTTCACGGTAAGTTAATTTGATAGTGCAATTAATTGTGTTATGAAAGTAATACAGTTTAATTAAAGAAAATTAATTAAATAATATGATTATTTAATTAATAATTTAATATTTAAATAAATATTAATTATTTGAAATTATTAATTGATTTCATTATTAAATAGGAGTTTGCAATATCGAACCTTGACAAATAAAAGGGAGGAATTAAATAATAAGATTATTTAATAGTCCCTAAAGGTCAAGAGTTCAAACTCTAATGTTGACTAAATTAAATATGATTTAGAATCCTATTTGACCTGGTCAAACCTAAACCCTAGAGACTTATATATAAGAGTTATTATATCAGTAAAACAAAGAAAGCAAATCCTAGGCAAGCAAGAGTAGGGTGTGGCAAACACAAAGGCAAAAGAAAAAAAAAAGTTTTCTTCTTTCTTTCTTGCAAGTTCGGCCGGCCATTGGAGAAGACAAAGGATTTGTCTTCTTCGCTTGTCCTTTTCCTCCATATCTTCATCTGTGACATGCTCACACTCGTATTGTTAGACCGCTCAAATCATATTTTTTTCCTTACATAGACATCTCTTGATACTGGGAGTAATAACTGGGTAATATTCAGGTCGCGTGCTTAATAACTGATCTAGATATGTTTCGGCAGACTTGTAATTAATTTTGTAATTATACAATTCAAAAAAATGAAAACTGTATGTACACCCGTTTTTATTGAATTGAGTTTTTTAGAAAAAAAATATTTATAATTATAATTCCCTGAAAAAGAAAAATATTATTTCACATTTATTATATTATATTAAAATAAACCTCACTCAAACTATATCTTATTATCTACTCAACATTTGTTTTTAATTTTTCAACTAGTTATTTATTATTATTATTTAAATATCTGTCAACTATCATTAGTTTGTTATTCCTTTTTAGAAGTTCAATTCATTTTATTTGTATGATTGCTTTTATATTTTTCATTAATTCAATATTTTATAAAAATAATATAAATTAAACTTTTTAAAGGGGAAAAAACAACTAATAACCTTTGAATTATAATAAATATTGAGTGGATTAGGGATGTGCGGCAGATTAGATTCATTGGATTTTGCATAATCCAAATTCAATCTGATCCAATCCTAGAGAAAAATTCGTTCCTATCCAAATGAATATGTTTATTTGAAGGGAAAATTGCATTAAATTACTCTGAGCTTTTGTAAAATTCCACCCAGCATTTAAGTATTGCCATAATTGCACTCAAGAACTCTTATGAACGCTGACTAACGCCTCTCGTCTATTAGCCTTAACATCTGAACGAAAATTTCTTCCTTTAATGCTTCACATTACTTTATGTGCATAGAATAGTGAAAAACATTCCCTCGGTCTAATTAAACAAAATTCCTCTAACACTAATCATTTCGCAAGTTTTCCTCTCGTTTATTTAGTGCGAAGTCAGCCCTATATTCTCTTTTTTGCATCTTCATTTCCATCCTCTCACCATTTTCCTTTTTCCTTACATAAACTTTTTCCGTCACCAAAATCATTCGTTTACTGACAAACAGAAGAGTGTTTGGTGCGTTCATTTGGAGTTGAGTGCCCTCGTTGAAGTCTGTTGCAAAAGGTATGTTGATTTTGTGGTTTAGGGAACTTAATGCATGTTCTTTATTAATTTTTTTTTATATACCACTTGCGGTGGTGGTAACTCGAATCTAAGATATTGTTAGGCTGAATGAGCGCCTTTACCACCGAACCTCATTGAGCGATAGTAACTTAATGCATGTTATTGATTTTAGTTTTAAGTTTGATATTTATCCGATTTTCATGTATTACGAGTGTTTTGGATGAGTTTATAATGTTTGTTTGGTAGAAATTATGGTTTTTAAAAAAATCAATTTGGGGGTTTTCAAATCTGATGCAAATCACATAGTATATTTGCATTAATTTAAGGAAGAAACACGTTTATAGTGTTTGTATCTTGAAAAATAAGGTTTTGAAATATCAATTTTGGAATTTTTTTTTTTATTTTTATAAATATGTTTGCTATGTTTTTACAAACTGATTTGGTGTTCTTTTGTCACCAATGTGAAAGCAGAAACAATGTAATAGCCTGGCAGAGTTTTTACTTTGTACTTTTAACTTCTTGAAAGCTCTTCTTACAAAAGTCATATATTTTGGTTTTGCCTATAACAGCTTTTGAAGCTTAAAGACTATTCTATGGAAACATCAAAATACTCCCAAAAAGGCTTTTTGGCTCAAAAAGCCAAAAGCAGACATTCAAAAGTCCTGCCAAACATGCCTGTAGTGTTTGTTAGGTGTTTGAGAAATGAGTTTTGGGTTTTTCTTCTGATGCTATGTTTGTTGGGCTTGCTAGGTTTGTAAGGAGAAATTTTGGGATTTTAAAAAATCTATTGGGGTATTTTAAAATTTCTAAAAGGTCTTTGACTTTTTGTCACTTTTTGATTACGACTCGCGACGACAAAAACAGAGAAAGTTTTGTTATAAACTTATAATTATTTTTGTTTTTTTTTTTTTTTTTTTTTGAGAAGAGTTATAATTAGTTTTGTTATAGGTTTTATTTTTTAAAAAAGGAATGTCAGTGTAGTAAAGGTGATGCATTACACTGTGTGTTGAATTACGTTTAGTTTCATCTGCTATGAAAATAAGACATTTGTTTATTGACGTTCGTTGTGCAATTTATTGTTTTGGTGCAGGTTATGAGATTATGGCTCAGTTAAATGTTAGTGCAAAGTTTTTGGGAAGCCAAGTTGAGTTTGGCATACAAAACCCAGATGATTACACATTGGACTCCCTTTGGGGAGATGTGTACATGTGCACCTACTGCACATTGCCAGATCCAATCGAAAGATTCACAGCTGAGGTGAGACTACCATGGACTGGGCAGTACTTGACTGTTAGTGATAACAGAGAGCTGCAAGATATATTCAAGATGTTTCGGTTAAGAAAACTAGACACAATACAAATGAATGTCGAATTGCTACCTCTAGCAACATTGTCTGCGGTCGATGATGACATCCATGTACCTGGTTCTCCTTCATCATTTTGCTCCAACAATGGAGCAGAAAAAGCCAAGGACAAGTCAACTCCAGTTCTTAACATTTCCAATGATGAGGAGCAGGATTCTGAAATGGGGCCACCAGTGGAGAAAAAATTACCTGGCAGACCAAAGAAGAAGAGAAAAAAGTCTCTCAAAGAGCCTGCAAAAAAAAGGAAAACCAGTGGGATCCAATGTGGGAGTTGTGGGGAAAGGGGTCATAACTCCAGGACATGCAATGGTAGAGCCTCAGCTCAAAGCAAGGACATACCTAAGGTATAAATTTTATTTACATCATTTTATTGGTATTGTTTATTTATATTACGTAAATTAAAAGTAATTGTTTGTAATTCAGGGAAAAGGAGTGAAGACAGTGACAAGGAAGAGGACAACTGAGGTTGGAAGCAGCTCAAAAATAGTTCAAAAGAAAAGGACCAAGGTTTGATTTCTGTTGTTTCAGGTATAGCAGCTTACCACTGTAAATGTGTTTCTTACTTCGATAGGTATTGAATGAAAATTCTTTCTTGCTCCAGGTTACATAATGTGAAGGAAGTACTTCATTACAGCCTCACAACCTGAAGTTCTAATAAATGCACCTTTGTCATCTACTCAGGGTGCGTCTCAAAGAAGTTGGTTTGCATTTAGTAGTTTATTTAAAGTTAAGAAATCTAATGATAATAATACAAACCCAAAACTAGACATTATTGTTGTTTGAATTTGTTGCAAATGAATTGGATGCATGAATTTTTGAGCCTATCAAACATTCTATTTTGAGTTAAGAAATAATTTTTTTCTTTTTAGTGGCATAGTTCAAATAATATGATATGTTAGTGTTAAATCGGTGATTGTTTCTTTGATATATTTAATTATATTTTATATAGAATATTGAAAGATGATTCATGGTTGCTCTAAAACAAATATTGGCATTGATTCAATTCATGAAAGAGTTATGTAAAATGACAAAAATCAAACATGAAGATGTATTAAAAAAAAAACTATTTGGAAAATATTAAAGATATACGAGAATAGTTTTTAGATTCAATAGAATATTGGTCGGAAATATCTCATCAAAACAAGTATTAGAAGATAAATGGGCAAATTTGCAATTCAAATCCTAAGGTTTTGTATAAAGATTTGAATAATATTAATTTTATTAAAATTACACAAAAGTATTTTTGACCATCATTAAGTTAACCGTAGATTAAACGGTAAAATAGTTAAATGGTGTTTTATATATGAAAAATAAAAGTTTTCCGAAGGTGGCGAAGCTGAACAACGTATGCCGTTTTGACATTGAAGGCAAGATTAATACTTCGCTTCTGTCCCCAAGAACAACTTATGTAGCTTATCTAGTGTTCAAGTCGACCGGTGAAGAGTATGGACTTGAAGACAACCTGATAGATGCCACTGTTGGACTTGCTGGGAGCGAAGGGCAAAATCGAACTATTTATTTCCTAGTTCCATGGGAGCAGGTAGATCATATTCCATTGCATGCTGGACTATTTAGCCTCGGGAAGGCTATAACTTCATTTGTGATTGAAGAAGACGAAGAAGAAGAAGAAGATCATGGGTTTTACGTTCCTAGGGAGAGAGGAGATGGTTGGTTGGAAACTGAGTTAGGTGAGTATTTCTATCAAGGTCGTGAAGATTGTGAATTGGAATTCATTGTTATGGAAATTCATCGCAGTCATTTTCCAAGGGATTGAGATCAGGCCGAAAAGGATTATTTTCCTTCCCTTTTCATTCACTCAATAATCACAGCTTCAATTAAAATTGAAATAAATATTTTATTGATCTTTTCGAGGCTCATTTATGTACATGTAAAAATGTACAGGGTTATTATCATTTTCTTCCCTATAATTGGAGATATTCTCTATTTTTTATCCTCTAATTTTATTGTTCTTTCTTTTACCCTTTCTATTAACTTCTGTTAACATTTAAATTAAAAAGACTGTTTTACCCTTCAATTTTTTTAAATAATAATGAAATATTTTTAAATCAATAAAAAAATAAACAAAATCTTTATTAAAACATTTTTTTGAAAAAAATCTTTAAAATATTCATTCTCTCTCCACTCTTGAAATTTTATTATTTATCATCATCTTTACCATAAAAATCTCTGTTCTCCTCCATCGTCATCATCATCTACAAGCAGTCAACAACTCAAACACAATCACCACTCTATCTTTTTCTATCTATTTATTTTATTATCATCAATTCAAACACAACCCAAATTCCACAACTCAAACACCACCCAAGCAAATCCCAGCACCCGAATTTTTATAACTTTTCTTCAAAAAAAAATTATTTGTGAATTTATAACTTTTCAAGCAAATCCATGGGAGCAGGTAGATCATATTGTTGAAAATTGATAAAATAAAGAAATAAAAAGAGAAGAAAATGAAAGGGATATGAATCCCACATTGGAAAGATAACAAAATGTCAAGGCTTCTCAAGGCTATATAAGGAGACCAAGTCCTTAGTTTCTAATTGCACCAATTGAATACACTTTAAGCATTGTATTTAATTCTAATTAAATTCCTTTCTTATTTCTCTTATTTGAGTGTAGAAAGGTGTGAATTATTATATGCTTTGAGAAAGTGTAAGTGTATTAGTGTGATAGTTTTGAGAGAATAGTTTGTGTGATTGTAACAATTTATCACATAGTGAATTTCTTTTTGAGGGCCGTGGTTTTTCTCCTGATTTTGGAGTTTTTCACGTAAATTATTGTGTTGTGGTGATTGTTATTATTTTCTATTTTATTTCTCTATTATTTATGATATTTAGTATATTTCTAGGGAGGTTTTGGGGAGATAATTTTCCCAACAAGTGGTATCAGAGCCTAGGTTGGTTGCTAAGGTCAGATGTTTAAGAAAATTCTTAGTATGTTCTGTGGTTGCAGAATTGTTTGATTTTCCACATCAGAAAAGAATTGTTCTTGGTCTAAATTGTTCTTGGTTGCTGGAGTTAAGTGTGGTAGTATTGTAGAAGTGGATGTCTAGGGAAGGTTCTAGTTAGGAAAGACTTGGTATTTAAATGTGTCCATTATGACCGACCTCTCTTTGCTGGGAACTTACCTAGAGTGTTGTTCACGGACTACGGGCACTATTCCAGTATACGGTTAGAATGTCTAAATTTTCAAGTTCTTTGAAGTTTGATGTAGAGAAATTTAATGAAAAGATTAATTTTGGCTTGTGCCAAGTGCAAGTCAAGGATGTGTTAATACAATCTGGGTTACACAAGGTATTAAAGGAGGAATCAGGCTCTATTTTAAAAGATTCCAGCAAAGGTGAATCTAGTAAAGGTGATTCTAGCAAAGGTGAGTCTAGTATGAGCAATGAAGATTGGGAAGAAATGGATTTGAGAGCTGCAAATGTGATTCGTCTGTGTTTGGCCAAGAATGTTCTTGCAAATGTGCATGAAATACTGACAGCCAAGGAACTCTGAGAAAAGCTTGAAGGGTTGTATCAAGCAAAAAACATCTCAAATCGGTTATACCTGAAGGAACAGTTTCATACTCTGCGTATGGAGAAAGATGCAAAAATCTCAGATCATCTGAGTAATGGTATTATTTCTGAATTAGAGTCTATTGGAGTTGAAATTGAAGATAAAGATAAAGCATTAAGGCTTATATTGTCTCTTCCATCTTCCTATGAACATATGAAACCTATTTTAGTATATGGGAAGTAGACTCTGAATTTTACAGAAGTTACCGGTAAACTCCTTTCTGAGGAGATAAGGCTGAAGGGTGGAGGTCGTAATTCATCAGAAGACACAGCATTAGTAGCTAGCAATGGGAGCAATTAGAAAAAGAATAACTCCAGGAATAAAATAATTTGCTGGGCGTGTGGACAATCTGGGCACGTTAAGAAAAATTGTCAAAACGGTGGAGCAGGTTCAACAGGTAGCTCCAACACTCAAGCTAATAGTGTGTCTTGTGAAGACACTGAATTTGTCCTTTGAGAAGGATATGTACATCCTTATAGCATATCACTAGGTGCTATGAAAAAACGATGTGTCACTACTAGTGGGTCCATAAGTTTGCACACGGGCATTGGTTGGCGGCATTGATGCAAGGTGTGTGGTAGAATTATGTCGATGGCTGAAGAACTTCCGGGGAAAGCCAACATTGGAGTTGCACCATAAATTTCAGCAAGTTTGTTCGACATGTGCCTAGGTGAAAATCTTAAAGTTGGTGATTAATTCTAAGTGGTATACTTTTATAGTGGAGTATGATAGTTCTCTGGGTTGAGAATTATGATTGTCGGTATAGACAATGGTTGTATGAAAGTTGCGGCGAAAGAGTGGAGATTTCTTGTATTTTGCCAAGGTGGAGATTAGTTGAAAATTGGCAAAATAAAGAAAGAAAAAGAGAAAAAAATGAAAGGGATATGAATCTCACATTGGAAAGATAATAAAATGTCAAGGCTATATAAGGAGACCAAGTCCTTAGTTTCTAATTGCACCAATTGAATACACTTTAAGTATTATATTTAATTCTAATTAAATTCCTTTCTTATTTCTCTTATTTTAGAGTGTAGAAAGGTGTGAATTATTATATGTTTTGAGAGAGTGTGAATGTATTGGTATGGTAGTTTTGAGAGAATAGTTTGTGTGATTGTAACAATTTATCACATAGTGAATTTCTTTCTGAGGGCCGTGGTTTTTCTTCTGGTTTTGGAGTTTTCCACATAAATTATTATGTTGTGGTGATTGTTATTATTTTCTATTTTATTTTTCTATTATTTTTTATATTTAACATATTTCTAGGGAGGTTTTAGGAAGATAATTTTCCCAACACATATTTCATGGCATGCTGGACTGTTTAGCCCTGGGGAGGCTATAACTTCATTTGTGATTGAAGAAGAAGAAGAAGAAGATCATAGCTTTTACGATCCTAGGGAGAGAGGGGATGTTTGGTTAGAAACTGAGTCAGGTGAGTATTTCTATCAAGGTCATGAAGATGGTGATTGCAATTCATTATTATGGAAATTTGTTGCGGTCACTGGAAGAGTGGCCTCATTTTCCAAGGGATTGAGATCAGGCCGAAAAGGATTATTTTCCTTCCCTTGTCATTCACTCAATAACCACAGCTTCAATTAAAAGTGAAATAAATATTTTATTGATCTTTTCCAAACTCATTTATATTATACACATACAAAAATGTACGGAATTTTTAGTAGGTCAGCAAAATGTGCCTAGCAAATATGACCAGTTTATTAAATGATCTTAAAAATCGATAATTAATTTACATATTTTTATCTAATGAGAAACCTGAAGAGAGAAAATGATAGACAGTTGATTTTTCTTAAAGAAAATTAAAATTTTCAATTGTGGAGTTGATAGGGTTTTCCTTCAAATCAAGCAATAGGCTTGATTGTGTTGAGTGATTATGCGATTATAATGTCAATTGTAGAGTTGATAGGGTTTTTCCATTTACTAGTATAGCTGAAGAATTTTGTCTCTCGATAATAAGAATAGATATCTTAGTAATATCTGAATCGTACATTTAGTAATTGATCTCGACAGATTACGACAGATTTGCAATTAATATTATAATTCTAAAATTAAAAAAAAATTTGTATGTACATCGCAGTTTATTGAATTGATTTTTTAAAAAAAATTATTTATAATTTTAATTCTCTGAAAACAAAAAATACTATATTACATTTTAAAAATTGTATGTACACCTCATCATTTGTTTTTAATTTTTCAACTCATTATTTATTATTATTATTATTTAAATATCTGCCAACTACCATTAGTTTGTTTTTTCTTTTTAAAAGTTTAATTCATTTTATTTATAATTTTTTTTTTTGGATATGATTGCTTTTATATTTTTCATTCATTCAATATTTTATAAAAATAGAATAAATTAAACTTTTAAAAGGAAAAAAACTAATAGTAACCTTTCAATTATATATAATAGGACTAATTACACAAATATTTCTAAAATTAAGTGAAATTATATAAAAAAATAAGATTTGGACGTATCAATACAAATCTGACTTGATATTTGAGAAATGTTACATGAACGTTCACTACTGCCAATTTGAATATGTTAACATTAAGTAGGGTAAAAAGGTACTTTTATCACCCCAATCATTATAAATCAGATATTTTAAATATAATATTATATTAAATTTATTATTGGGAATTTAGCAAAATTGCCCAAAAATCATAAAATAGTTGCAAAAGTACCCAGGCTCCACTAATTTTTGCAACCTCTACCCAAAGACTTTGTTTGGACAAAATTGCCCTTACTTTTATATTTGACCCACTGCACTTTTTGCTTCTTCTTCGCACTGTCTTCTTCTTCTTCTTCATCTTCATCTAAGCAAATTTCTTCACCTCACCCGATTCTCTCTTCTTCTCTTCTCTTCTTCACATTTTCTTATTTTTCCTCTCTTATCTTCTCCATAAATCTCTTACCCAACCTAAACCAAGAAATTCTCAAGTTATCTCTTGCAAATAAACCATCGATCCATCTCACAAAGTCTTTTTCTCCATCAAAAATTCCAAGATTAGTGTTAAACTTTTTTTTTTTAGTCAATGCACACTTTTATGGGTTTTGAATCAGTTGTAGGCATTTCACATTTGTTAATCCTCCATCAAAAAAATGAAGAACGAATTTTTATAAATTTTTTTTTTCATCATGCCGACCCGATGCTTTTGGCCCGATGAGTTTGGCGGCCCGATGGTTTTTCTTTATGTTTTTTCATCATTTTTGGCCCGATGGTTTTCATCGGGTCGGCCCGATGGCCTTGGCCCGATGGTTTTTCTTTATGTTTTTTCATCGTTTTTGGCCCGATGGTTTTCATCGGGTCGGCCCGATGGCCTTGGCCCGATGGTTTTCATCATGTATTTTCACATGGCGGCCCGATGGTTTTCATCATGCCGACCCGATGCTTTTGGCCCGATGAGTTTGGCGGCCCGATGGTTTTTCTTTATGTTTTTTCATCGTTTTTGGCCCGATGGTTTTCATCGGGTCGGCTCGATGGCCTTGGCCCGATGGTTTTCATAATGTATTTTCACATGGCGGCTCGATGGCCTTGACCCGATGGTTTTCATCATGTATTTTCACATGGCGGCCCGATGGTTTTCATCATGCCGACCCGATGCTTTTGGCCCGATGAGTTTGGCGGCCCGATGGTTTGAAAATATATGATGAAAACCATCGGGCCGCCATGTGAAAATATATGATGAAAACCATCGGGCCAAAAACGATGAAAAAACATAAAGAAAAACCATCGGGCCGCCAAACTCAACGGGCCAAATGCATCGGGTCGGCATGATGAAAACCATCGGGCCGCCATGTGAAAATACATGATGAAAACCATCGGGTCAAGGCCATCGGGCCGACCCGATGAAAACCATCGGGCCAAAAACGATGAAAAAACATAAAGAAAAACCATCGGGCCGCCAAACTCATCGGGCCAAAAGCATCGGGTCGGCATGATGAAAACCATCGGGCCGCCATGTGAAAATACATGATGAAAACCATCGGGTCAAGGCCATCGGGCCGACCCGATGAAAACCATCGGGCCAAAAACGATGAAAAAACATAAAGAAAAACCATCGGGCCGCCAAACTCATCGGGCCAAAAGCATCGGGTCGGCATGATGAAAACCATCGGGCCGCCATGTGAAAATACATGATGAAAACCATCGGGCCAAGGCCATCGGGCCGACCCGATGAAACCATCGGGCCAAAAACGATGAAAAAATATAAAGAAAAACCATCGGGCCGCCAAACTCATCGGGCCAAAAGCATCGGGTCGGCATGATGAAAACCATCGGGCCGCCATGTGAAAATACATGATGAAAACCATCGGGTCAAGGCCATCGGGCCGCCATGTGAAAATACATGATGAAAACCATCGGGCCAAGGCCATCGGGCCGACCCGATGAAAACCATCGGGCCAAAAATGATGAAAAAACATAAAGAAAAACCATCGGGCCAAAAGCATCGGGTCGGCATGATGAAAACCATCGGGCCGCCATGTGAAAATACATGATGAAAACCATCGGGCCAAGGCCATCGGGCCGACCCGATGAAAACCATCGGGCCAAAAACGATGAAAAAACATAAAGAAAAACCATCGGGCCAAGGCCATCGGGCCGACCCGATGAAAACCATCGGGCCAAAAATGATGAAAAAACATAAAGAAAAACCATCGGGCCGCCAAACTCATCGGGCCAAAAGCATCGGGTCGGCATGATGAAAAAAAAAAATTTATAAAAATTCGTTCTTCATTTTTTTGATGGAGGATTAACAAATGTGAAATGCCTACAACTGATTCAAAACCCATAAAAGTGTGCATTGACTAAAAAAAAAAAGTTTAACACTAATCTTGGAATTTTTGATGGAGAAAAAGACTTTGTGAGATGGATCGATGGTTTATTTACAAGAGATAACTTGAGAATTTCTTGGTTTAGGTTGGGTAAGAGATTTATGGAGAAGATAAGAGAGGAAAAATAAGAAAATGTGAAGAAGAGAAGAGAAGAAGAGAGAACCGGGTGAGGTGAAGAAATTTGCTTAGATGAAGATGAAGAAGAAGAAGAAGACAGTGCGAAGAAGAAGCAAAAAGTGCAGTGGGTCAAATATAAAAGTAAGGGCAATTTTGTCCAAACAAAGTCTTTGGGTAGAGGTTGCAAAAATTAGTGGAGCCTGGGTACTTTTGTAACTGTTTTATGATTTTGGGCAATTTTGCTAAATTCCCTTTATTATTTAATAAAGTTAATGAATAAAAATAATACTATTTGTGAGACTGTCACGTCATGAATTCATGCGATATGCTTGGGTTCTTGATTGTAAAGACTTTTGCATGGCCAGTGGAATCCTTACAAGACTCATTTCGCTTTATTTACAATTGAAAGACACGAAAAAAAAAAAAACATGAACTTTGTTATTCTCAATTTCCAAATAAACTCAAAAGAAAAGGCTTTAAATTTAATATATCGAATACTCACACTAGATTTAAAGGGAATGTTTGCACTGCTGATGTTACTAGAAGAAGCTGAAGAATCACCACTGCAAGTGACACCAGATTTTTGAGGAGTGCTTTCAATACAAGTAGTAGTAGTGGTGGTGGTTGTTTCACCAAAAACCACTAATTCATCACTGTGATGATTATTGTAGTCACCAAAGCACGGCATTTTAGGAGGCTTTCCGTGAGCAGAAAAGCAGGAATCAGAAGAACAAGAAAAGCTATTGTTGTGTGATGATGATGATGATGATGATGATAGTCCAAATCAAGACCCTAAACAGCATCATTATGCGAGAACAACAGTTGAGAGAAACCGGTGGTAGTGCCTTGTTCATGGTCATGGTCATGGTCCCCCTCAAATCCACCATTATCCGCCGTTAAAAAAGCAGGCCTGAGAGCTCCCATATCATAAAAAAAAAACAAAAAAAGTTTTAAAGCTTGTTTTGTAAAATCTCACTTTTTAAAATTTATTTTAAATTATTATGAATAGCGTATTTGAAATCTTTTAAAATTTTTCAAGAATTTGTGAGAACATAAAAAATATATTTTGAAAGTTATCAATTAACATTGTAAATTGATAAAAGTGAGGGACAAAACAAAAATTTTATATTTCTATATAATTGTTCATCTTTTTCCTCGCGTGATCCAGACTCCATTTTCTTTCATTTTCTCCAAAATTTTCACCCAACTTTGACTTCGATTTTCGGCCACATCCGGCCTCCGTTTCGATCTTTCTTGGTACCAATAGAAAGTTCTTGCGACATAGAATCTATTGGTACTAACTTTGAAGATTTTCATGGCCGTTTGAGTCTCCGATTTGGTGGAGAAAGTGAGGGATTTTTCAATTCGGAAATCCTCCAATTCCGGCGATTCTAGTCATTTCTCACTCTGGCCACAGTTATAAACTTTGACGAGGGAGACGAGGCGAACAAAACCCGACCATTTTTGGAGGTCGCCAGAAAGTCACCGCCGGCCGCCACGTACGGCGGGGGTAAGTTTTCGACCTCCTGAACTTAGAATTTGATTCCGAAACTGTTTATGGACTCGTTTTAAGTCTAGGATATTATTTTGAGGTTAATTGTATTATATGGCCGCCGTATATAAATTAAATAATTATATTCTCGTGTAGATTTTACCGATCGGGATAATTAGGCTTGAAATCGAGGCCATTGCAAGTAACTGGTAGCTTACACAAGGTAGAGTTTTCAAACTTAAATTTTTAGAATATTTTCCCTATAAGGTTTGGATATAAATTGATTGTAAAAGTTTGAGGAAATCCTTATTTAAATTGTGGAATTGATTTGAGAAATAAATTGGAATAAATTGTGTTGGAAATATGATTTTTATGCAGGTTTTGCATTTTGGGGTTTTTATAAAAACAGCCGTTATGCTGCCAAAATTTTACTAAAACTAATGATGAGTTTACATATGGGATGCATGGTGGATTTATTTAAATTGTTTGGTGATTTTGAAATGGTAACCGTCCTAATCATTATATTATATTATATGTTATTATACGACTTTATGTCGGGGTACTGCGCAGGGTATTTTCTAGTACGTTCACCTTGTATGTGAGGTTGGTACCAGGGTCACGGTGAGCCAAATATTTTTATCTCAGGTATGAATGTTTTATTTAAAATGATAGACCACCGAGTATGACTAGAGGACGTGTTAATATTGCTTTCTGAAAGAAAGTGTTACTGTTTACTTTAAATTTTGTCAACGTATTTAACCATACAGGATTATCCCATGACTTTATAAAAATGATGTTTTCCACATACATTATCGGGGATTAGACCCTACTGAGCTTTAGCTCACCCCTTTTTATTTTTTTTCCCCCCCAGGGAGCGCCCAACGCGGATTAGAAGATCGTTAGTTGAGGTGGGTGAAGGCTTGTGAGATCTAAGGATTAGATTTCTAAAATTAGTGATTAAATTTATGTTATGTGAGATTTATATTGATTAAAGGAGTTGTACTTGTTATGGACCTATAACAATGTTGAGATAACTCAGTTTATGAGTTATGTATGTTGATGTGCAAATCTTTTAGTTATGGATGATTAGGACTTTATGATTGATGCATGTTTCAGTATGATTATTATCTTGGAAATTGAATCCATGAATTCTAACTGGTGATCACATATCTGTAGGGTTATTTTGTGATGACTTCTGAAATTTTGAAATATTTTTGTTTGTAAACAGATTTACGTTTTGTTTGATACTTCGAAGTATCCAAAGAAATTAATCGTGGTTTTTATGAAATTTTAATAAAGTCAAGCTAGAAACTATTAATTTTATTTACAACTCTGCCACGGCCTAGGGCCCGGGTCGTGACAGAAAAATGGTATCAGAGCTTTTGGTTTTCAAACCTCGGAATGTGACACCTACTAGTATGAATGGATGGTATTTCACTAAACATGCATCACTAATTGTTGATGATTTGATGTTTAAATTATAGGCTTGAAAGATGCCTCCAAGAAGGAGAACCCGAGGGCAGGAATCTAGGCTGACACACCACCTCCACCACTACCGCAACCTACTAACGAGCAAGTGGTCAATCTTTTGGAGGCAGTTATGAGGATGTCTGCCACACAAACTGTCCATGTGAAGGACAAGAATAAAATACTCAGGGATGTCTGTCGGATATTTGATACTCAATTTGACGGCAGACAAGATCCTATTACTGTAGATAGAGGGTTGAAGGCAATCAAGAGGGCCTTTTCTCAAGTTGATATGCCTAGTGAGTTCTGGGTGGATTTTGCTGTTTACAAGTTGACCGGTGATGCTGTTATATGGTGGGAAAATTTGGCAATTCAACGAGACATGATTGGTGTTGACTGGGAAGTCTTTGAGGGGTTATTCCGTGACAATTATTTTAATGCGGCCATAGAAGGATGTTGGCAGATATGTTCGAGAATATTGAGCAAGGAGGGATGACTGTAAATGAATATTATACCAGGTTCATGGAGTTATCCCAATATGCTGGAAGGGCCGACGAGTCACTGTTATTGTCAAAGTTTCTAATGCGTCTCAGACCGACGATACGGAAGAGGATCTATACACAAGAGTTTAGGAAGCTAACCGATTGTTTAGCTGCCGCCATTCTAGCTTAAACAAACTTCAGGGATATCCAGCCTCTTAGGAATCAACCTTCTGGTAGTAGGGACAAGAAAATGACCAAGAAAAATCAAGGAGGGTGGCGTGGCCCTAATTATGCTACTAGTGGGAGTGGCACAAGTAGCGGGTCTTCGGGACGAAGTTCACCATATGGAAACTGTTATAATTACGGATAGCAGGGTCATCTAAAGAAGGCTTGTCCATATCCGCGAAGGTCCCAATCATCTCGTGGAGGAGCCTTAGGGAGCCATTCAGATTCGGCTTCCTTCCAGGGCCAACCTATGCACAATCCGTCCTATGCATCATCTTCAGCCTTTGCCTCTCCTGACCCACAGCGCCAGTATGTTCCACAATACCAACATCAATACCATGCACCTACTTTGGGATTTGGCCAGAATGTTCCTCAAAATTTTCAGGTTCCACAATCATCTGGGAGTCGTGGCACTTCAAGCTATAACATGGGTTCTAATGCTAGTGGGGGCTGCCCAGGAAAGGGAAAAGGAAAAGGAAGGGGCACCGAACAGGCTTATGCTGCCACAGCTGAAGAGGAGTGTGATCACTCAGGCAGAGGGGTGATTGATGGTATGGTTCTAATTTCTCGTTCTTGGGCTCATGCTTTGTTCAACACTGGTGCATCACATTCTTTCATTTATTTGTTGTCTGCAAATACTTTGGGGTTGGGTTTTGAGAATCTTAACATGCTATTGAGTTCGGAAACTCCATTGGGAAAAGCTCATGATTTAACAGTATATTGTAAATCAGTGAGCATTAGAATTGATGACATGCGACTTTCTGATGATTTGATTGTGATGCCCATGGGACAATTTGATGTGATTTTCGGTATGGATTGGTTAACTAAATACTGAGAACAAATCGATTGTTACAACAAAAGGGTGATACTTTACAAAAAGAATGACAAGGTTGTTTACCAAGCGATTCAGGGTATAAAACAGCTAAGTTCAATTTTGAAGACTTTATTTGGTGGAAAGAAAAGACTGGAAACCTGTGGTAGTGTATTTGCCATTCACGGGGAGACAAGTAAGGTAAACTAGTATTCCCAGGTATACGCTATGAGTACCCAGATATATTTCCTGAAAAGTTACTAGGGTTGCCACCAAATAGAGAGATTGAGTTCTGTATTAATCTAGTTCCCGGCGCTCAACCAATTTCCACAACTCCATATTGTATAGCCCCAGCAGAACTAGTGGAATTATGGAAACAATTAGGAGAGCTCCTAGAAAAGGGATTTATTCGGGAGAGTACCTCTCTATGGGGAGCTCCTGTTTTGTTTGCAAAGAAAGCTGATGGTTCTCTGAGACTTTGTGTAGACTATTGAAAGTTGAACCAAGTGACAGTAAATAATAAGTATCCTTTACCCAGGATAGATGAGTTGTTTGATCAACTCGGAGGATCAAAATTCTTCTCGAAGATTGATTTGAGATCCGGCTATCACCAATTGAAGGTTCGAGCAGAGGATATTCCTAAAACGGCCTTTCAGACCCGTTATGGTCATTTTAAGTTCCTTGTTATGTTGTTTGGGTTAACTAATGCTCCTGTAGCTTTTGTGGATCTCATTAATCGAATTTTCAGGCCTTACCTGGATAAATTTATGGTGGTGTTTATCGATGACATTTTGGTTTATTCCAGAACTTGTGAAGAACATGTAGAGCATTTGAATATAGTCCTGCAGACACTTCGAAAGAATCAGCTCTATGCTAAGGAAGACAAATGTGATTTCTGGTTGACCGAAGTCAGGTTCTTGGGTCATATGATCTTCCAAGAAGGAATATCTGTGGATCCTATAAAGGTGGAAGCTGTCCTTCAATGGGAGAGACCAACAAACGTGACAGAAGTTCGTAGTTTTCTTGGCCTAGCTGGTTATTATCGCCGTTTCGTTGAGAACTTTTCAAGGATTGTTATGCCATTGACCCAATTGACGAGGAAGAATGTAAAGTTTGTATAGAATGAAGATTGTGAAGCCTCATTTATGGAATTGAAGCAAAGATTAACCACAGCACCTGTCCTTACAGTACCGGATAGCAATGAAACCTATGTAGTATACACGGATGCCTCAGGTACTGGTTTAGGTGGTGTTCTGATGCAAGGCGGAAAGGTAGTGGCTTATGCCTCCCGTCAATTAAAACCGCATGAGAAGAATTACCCTACCCATGATTTGGAGCTTGCCGCTGTGATTTTTGCATTAAAAATTTGGAGGTGTTACCTTTATGGAGTAAAGTTTGACATCTATTCAGATCATAAAAGTCTAAAATATCTTTTTACCCAACGGGATCTAAATTTGAGGCAAAGGAGATGGATTGAGTACATGGAGGATTATGATTTTAACCTTCAGTATCACCCTGGCAAGGCAAATATGGTTGCAGATGCCTTGAGTAGAAAATCTCATGGAATTTTGGCCAATTTGGCATTTGAGGATTGGAAAAGAACTATGGTCATTAGAGATTATGATCTATGTTTACAAGAAGACGAGGTAACAAATCGTGTTTACAATGTGGTGGCTACACCTAGTGTCCTGCAACATGTTAAGCAGAGTCAATGGCAGGATGAAGAATTGAGAACTCTGTGGAATCGTTTGATAAATGGTGAGCATCTAGAGGGTTGGGAAATTAAGGCAGATGGATTTATTTATTATAAAGGAAAAGTGGTAGTTGCCAACGATCTGGAACTTAGAAGAGATGTGTTGGTTGAGACCCATAAGTCCAAGTTTGTGGTGCATCCTTATAGCACAAAAATGTATCACGATCTCAAGAGGCAATACTGGTGGACAGGAATGAAACGAGAGGTAGCTGAATTTGTTGCTAAGTGTATGGTATGCCAACAGGTGAAAGCTGAACATCAACGACCGTCAGGGTTACTCCAACCATTACCAATTCCTGAGTGGAAATGGGACAAGATTTCCATAGACTTCGTGACAGGATTACCGTTGACTCCACAGAGACATGATGCAATATGGGTTATTGTGGACCGGCTAACAAAAACAGCCCACTTCATACCTATAAGGAAGGACTATAAGCTTAATAAGTTAGCCAGACTCTATGTGGAGAATATTGCTCGGTTACATGGTGTACCCTCCGGCATTATTTCAGATAGAGACCCACGTTTCACTTCTAGATTTTGGAGAGCCTTACAGACTGCCTTAGGGACTGAATTGAACCTTAGTACCGCCCATCATCCCCAAACTGATGGACAGTCTGAGAGGACTATTCAGATATTGAAGGATATGCTCCGTTCTTATATATTAGACTTTGGAGGGAATTGGGGCGAGCACCTACCTTTGGTGGAATTTGCTTATAACAATAGCTATCAGGCTAGTATTGGTATGGCTCCGTATGAGGCTCTTTATGGAAGGCCTTGTAGGTCACCTTCGTGTTGGGCTGAACTAGACGAGCGGATTACTATTGGGCCAGAGATTATTGAAGAGACTATGAACAAAGTAAGGAGTATTCAAGAAAGGCTTAAAGTGGTCCAGAGTCGCCAAAAGAGTTATGCTGATCTTCATCGTCGTGAGGTGGAATATAAGATTGGTGACTATGTTTTGTTGAAAGCGACATCTATGCGAGGTGTGACTCGATTTGGAGTTAAAGGTAAGTTAGCTCATCGATACATCGGACCATTTGAGATTATCGAGAGAGTTGGGCAGGTTGCTTATCGCTTGAATTTGCCAGCTCAGTTGGGACACGTTCATAATGTTTTCCACGTATCCATGTTAAGAAAGTACACCGCAGACCCATCTCACATTGTTCCCCACTCGGAGATTCCTCTAAGAGAAGATGTGACATATGAGGAACAACCCGTACGGATCTTGGCGAGAGAGATCAAAGTGCTGCGAAATCGAGAAATCCGTATGGTTAAAGTGCTGTGGCAAAATCATACGAGAGATGAGGCTACTTGGGAGTTAGAATCTAAAATGTATAATAAATACCCTCACTTGTTTGAGATTCAGCTTGAAGTTGTACTTTAAATTTCGAGACGAAATTCTTTTAAGGAGGGTAGAATGTAAAATCTCACTTTTTAAAATTTATTTTAAATTATTATGAAGGGCGTATTTGAGATCTTTTAAAAACTTTTGAAGAATTTGTGAGGATGTAAAAGATATATTTTGAAAGTTATCAATTAAAATTGTAAATTGATAAAATTGAGAGACAAAACAGAAATTTTACATTTCTATATAATTGTTCATCTTCTTCCTCACGCAATCCAGACTCCATTTTCTTTCATTTTCTCCAAAATTTTCACCCAACTTTGACTTCGATTTCCGACCACATCCGGCCTCCGTTTCGATCGTTCTTGGTACCAATAGAAAGCTCTTGCGACATAGAATCTATTGGTACCAACTTTGAAGATTTTCATAGCCGTTTGAGTCTCCGATTTGGTGGAGAAAGTGAGGGATTTTTTAATTCTGAAATCCTCCGATTCCGGAGATTCTAGCCATTTCCCACTCCGGCCACAGTTATAAACTTTGACGAGGGAGACGAGGCGAACAAAACCCGACCATTTTTTAAGGTTGCCGAAAAGTCGCCAGAAAGTCGCCGCTGGCCGCCACGTACGACGGGGGTAAGTTTCCGACCTCCTGAACTTAGAATTTGATTCTGAAACCATTTACGGACTCGTTTTAAGTGTAGGATATTATTTTGAGGTTAATTGTATTATATAGCCGCCGTATATAAATTAAATAATTATATTCTCATGTAGATTTTACCGATCGAGATAATTAGGCTTGAAATCGAGGCCACTGCAAGTAACTGGTAGCTTACACAAGATAGGGGTTTCAAACTTAAATTTTTAGAATATTTTCCCTATAAGATTTGGATATAAATTGATTGTGAAAGTTTGAGGAAATCCTTATTTAAATTATGGAATTGATTTAAGAAATAAATTGGAATGAATTGTGTTGGAAATATGATTTTTATGCAGGTATTGCATTTTGGGGTTTTTATAAAAACAGCCGTTATACTACCAAAATTTTACTAAAACTAATGATGAGTTTACATATGGGATGCATGGTGGATTTATTTAAATTGTTTGGTGATTTTGAAATGGTAACCGTCCTAATCATTATATTATATTATATGTTATTATACGACTTTATGTCGGGGTACTGCGCAGGGTATTTTCTAGTACGTTCACCTTGTATGTGAGGTTGGTACCAGGGTCACGGTGAGCCAAATATTTTTATCTCAAGTATGAATGTTTTATTTAAAATGATAGACCACCGAGTATGACTAGCGAACGTGTTAATATTGTTTTCTGAAAGAAAGTGTTACTGTTTACTTTAAATTTTGTCAACGTATTTAACCATGCAGGATTATCCCATGACTTTATAAAAATGATATTTTCCACATACATTATCGGGGATTAGACCCTACTGAGCTTTAGCTCACCCCTTTTTATTTTCTTTCCCCCTCAGGGAGCGCCCAACACGGATTAGAAGATCGTTAGTTGAGGTGGGTGAAGGCTTGTGAGATCTAAGGATTAGATTTCTGAAATTAGTGATTAAATTTATGTTATTTGAGATTTGTATTGATTAAAGGATTTGTACTTGTTATGGACCTATAACAATGTTTAGATAACTCAGTTTATGAGTTATGTATGTTGATGTGCAAATCTTTTAGTTATGGATGATTAGGACTTCATGATTTATGCATGTTTCAGTATGATTATTATCTTGGAAATTGAATCCATGAATTCTAACTGGTGATCACATATCTGTGGGGTTATTTTGTGATGACTTCTGAAATTTTAAAATATTTTTGTTTGTAAACAGATTTAGGTTTTGTTTGATACTCCGGAGTATCCAAAGAAATTAATCGTGGTTTTTATGAAATTTTAATAAAGTCAAGTTAGAAACTATTGATTTTATTTACAATTCTGCCACGGCCTAGGGCCCGGGTCGTGACATGTTTGATCTTTTAAATTAGACGTGAATGTGACAGTAGAGAGAGATAAAGAAGTTTTTAATATCAAAATTGTCCTTTTCTTTTATCTGGTACGTGTGAGAATGTGTAGGTTAAGGGCTGCCTTGAGTTATTTTTCAAATTGTAAAAGGGTAAAACCGTCCAAAATAATAAGCAATAAAGCATTATCAGACAAAGCAGTGTTTTGTAAGACGTGACAGTTTCACTTTTAACTTTTAGGGGCAGTTTAGTCTTTCTGCACTTTTTTCCATTGTTAGATTAACTTTAATGGACTCAAGTTGATGGCAGGGGATGTCGGTGTAGCATTCTCAAACGTCAAGTGGGGTTTCTATTAATATGCCAAAATCTTATTTTTTTTGTGTAATTTTACTTAACCTTAGGGTGTTTGTGTAATTAGCCCTAATAAATATTGAGTGGATTAAGGATGTGTGGGAGATCGGATTTATTGAATTTTTCATTATTCAAATCTAATTCAATCCAATCCTTAAGTAAGATCCGATCTAATGCAATTCAAATGGATCCGTTTATTTGAGGGGTAAATTGTACTAAATTACACAGAGTTTTGATGAAATTACACATAACATTTAAGTATGTCATAATTGCACTCGATACCATGTGGATTACTGACTAACTACTCTTATCTGTTAGCCTTCAAACAACTAAAAAGAAAATTAGCCCTTTTATGCTTCACATAACTTTATGTGCATAGTATAGTGAAAAACATTCCCTCGTATCTAATCAAATAGCTCTCTAATATTCATTTTGCGTGTTTTCCCTCTCCTTTACTTGGCTTGAAGACCACCCCATACTCTCTTCTCTGCATCTTCATTTCCATCCTCTCATACCATCTCCAACGTTCTTCATGACTTCAAAATTAAATAAAATTTTGCTCAAACGTAACTTCAAACGAAAACTCTAAAACTTCAAAATATGAAGTTATGAAGAGTGTTACAAATACAAAACATTGAAAAAGTGAGAAAAACTCACTTGGGCTGCAGTTATTCCAAGGGTGTAATCATGGCATCATTTTTCATAGAAGCCACAATATCAAAACTTTTGTTATATATGTTCACCCTTTCGAGATTGATGTTACCAGTTGTATTATTCTGAGTGCTAGCAACCACTATATCATCAGTACTACTCATAGGTCTTGAAGAGGTACCTTCATTAGGGTTAGGGTTCATGTTAGGATCTAGTTTTTTTTAAAAAAAACTTCAAGACATCCTGATGAAGCTGTTGAAGGGCTCTCTTCTCCTCCATTTCTTCCATTTCTTCTTCTGATTCCTCAGTATGGTCCACATTTTTTTAGATAAAATTCAGCTTTCTCTGAGACAAAAACACTCTTTCCTTTACCTCCAGTGTCCTTATATGCTCTCTCCCTTCAAATTCCTCTTACTTTTCCCACCAACTATATTAGAAATGTCACTAAAGACACCTTTCTGATTACGATTCTCACTCTATATACAAGCATCATTACTCCCAGACCGATCCATATCCTTACCTAGGATGTCAAATCTCGAACCCATGGCATAATACCATTTTTCTGCACCTTCTTCACATTATTACTGTCCATTTTTTATAAGCATTCCCCACCTTAGCCTTCCCGCCATTACCATAGTTACTATAAATATTTCTTGCTTCCTTTCCAGTACTGTTATCCATTTTGTTGCTAGTCTCTTTACCATTAATGTTCTCCACTCTATTCCTATTATCCATTCTTCCACTGTTACCACCATATCTGAAATTACCTTCTATTTTGCCTGCGTATCCACAAATGTTCTTCCCATAGCTTTCTGCCCATTTCTATTTTATTTTTTTTCCATAGGAAACCACCAACCAAGGACCATAAGGTTCATCTTTGCTAGCAGCCGGGCCTTCAATGTTCATATTCACCTCCTCTTGACAAGCTTCCAAACCTTCTTTGAACACTTCTTTAATGTGGCCATACCTGCCACACTTGAAGCAGACAGCTCCTAGACTTTCATATTCCACCCTAATGCTCATGCCTTCTACAATCATAAACCCCATGAGAGGTTTAGACATGTCAATCTTTATACAAATTCTAGCGAATCACCCGCTGACTTGGCTCTCAATAATTGGGTCTAATTTGTAAGTCAACCCTCGCATTCCTCCAATTCTCCATAAAAGGTCAGATTCCATCCATTCAACAGGGATTCTAGACAATCTTACCCAAATGGGCATGCGTTGGATTTCTTCCTTACCTAGAACGAAATTTGGCCTCTATTTCTACACTACCAAGTATTGTTTCGCAATAATCCAAGGCCCCATTTTTAAGACTAGATCTAGATATGCTCTCAACTGGAAACGAGTAATAAAGTAACCATCCTCCAGGTCTATGAGCTATCAATGTCCATTCAGAGGCCACTTTTGCCTAAATTCAAGGAGAATGAAGTTCAACGTATGGGGACGACCCATGATTTTAAGGATCACAGCATTCGCCCAAGGTTTGGAGAGTTGATTCTTCAAATCGTTCGATAGAGTCATTTCAGGTCCACTAGAACCCTCAGTGATAATAATATCTTTATCACCAATCTTCAGTTTCTCTTCCTAGTTTCCAAATCCAGACCAGGAGCTTGGATTCGCCATGTTTAAAAGCTTCGATTTGAAGCTCCCTCCTACTTGCTTTAGGGTAATCTCAACATCCTCTTCAACCTCACCTCGAAAATGTGTTGAGCTTCATGTGCTTTCATGGGGCTTCCCTTTCACCTCATTTGTAGCTATAAGTTGAGCTGAAGCAGCAAACACAAACATGTCTTCCATCGTACCACTCAGATCTGCAAATGTGCTTATTAATTGAACTGCAAAAAGGGTTTCCCAATTAAGCTTGTGTTTTTTAGTTTGCTACTGGTAGTATATAGTTTATAATTGGAGCAATTAGAAACCTCTGTTTTTCTGACGTGTTGTCTGAAGATATTGAAGTTTCATATGAGGTATTTTTCATTGTTGTTGACTGTTTGCTTGATATTTGCCTTTGCCTTCTAATGTCAAAAACACACAAAAGAGCTTGTCAATTATGTAGAAAATGATCCCATTTATGTGATTCTATAGATCACTTGTAACATCCCGGATTTCGGATAATTAATTTCATATATGTGAAAATAAATTTCGTAATTGGAGGGGGTGTAAATGTAATTAAAAGTATGTTTATTTTTATGATTTCCAAGTGGACCAGATGGAACGGTCCAAAAATGATGCAAGAAAAAGAAAAACTGAAGCAGAGAGCATCGCGACCTGGTCACCGCGACCTGGTCACCGCGACCACAGGTCGCGATGGCTTGCTCGCGGTGGAAAATGAGATTTTTGGCAGTGAGCATCGCGACCAGTCACCGCGACCACAAGTCGCGATGAAAATGTCAAATTCTGACAATGAGCAACGCGACCACCAGCGCGACCAAGGGACCGCGAGGTGTGCTCGCGATTAAGGCGGTGCAAACGCTCCAGTGAGTACCGCGACCTGGTGGCGCGACCACAGGTCGCGACAGCTGAAAAATATATAAAAAAAAAGTGGCTTCTCGCAGAAGCTAGAAAATAGCACAGAGAGAAGAGAGAGGCAGAGAGCGAGAAAGAAAAGAAAGAATAAGAGAAAAAGAAGAGAAAAAGAGAAAAGAAGAAGAAAGAAAGAAGAAGAAAGAGAAGGAAGAAGAAGAGGAAGGAAAGAAAGAAAAGGAAGAAGAAGAGGAAGGAAAGAAAGAAAAGGAAGTGTAGGTGAAAGAGAAAGGGAAAGGAAAAAGGAAAAAGAAAATCGTGGAACCGCGATTTGACGAACGAAAAACGGATTCCAGGTTGGTGTACTTTTGTTTTCGGAATCTTTACGAAAAGTATTAAGTATTTCGTTTTCATTTTCATTTTCGTTTTCGTTTTCGATTTCGTTGAAATTTCTTGTTTTCGATTTTTGTATGAAAATTGTTTATTTTATATGAAAAATCGATGATTGATATACCTATTGTTGATTTTGGAATGATTTTATGATAGATCGTATTTTGATTGTGTTTTCGAATATTTCGATTTCGTTAAAAATACTTGATTTAGATTTTCGTATAACTATTGATTATTTTTCTTGAAGGGTATTGTGTGAATTGTATGTTTATTGAGCAACTATTGTTTGCTGAGTAACTATTGTGAAATTTATTATGAATCTAGTTCATCGGAAACGGCCCTAGGGTACTTAGACATAGAAATGGATATAGGAGGTTGGTATACCAGCTGGGTTCACTGAGCAGTACTGCGCCGCTATTGATTGCTATTGATGATTATTATGTACCTCTTCATGGATGCGTCCAGGGGCAGGGAGACACGTACCTCCTCAGGATTCGTCCTGGGGGTTGGGAGCCACGTACCTTCCTAAGGATTCGTTCCTGGGATAGGGAGTTATGTACCTCTCTAGGTTCCGTACCCACGGTCCTAGAGTAGGGAGATACGTACCACTCTTAGGATTCGTCCTAGGGTGGGAGTTTGACCCATATTCCAGTCCTAGTATGTTGAGTATTCTAGCGGGCCAAATTTGAAGTGAATTGAGAAATGAATTGAATAACTTTATTGACCGATTTTATACATTGAACTTATTGTTGAAATGAAAGTGATTAAAACTGTTTTATGATTTGATTTTGGAAGTTAAATTGATTTTGTAAATGATTCGAATTGAAATATATATATATATATATATATATATATTGTGATTTGTTTATTATTAAAAGTTATTTATGATTTTCATATTTGAGTTTAGTGTACACCCACTAAGCTATATGCTTAGCGCGTTATTTTTGTTTCTAACGCGTAGGTACCAGGGATCCGGAAGAGGCTAAAGACTGAAGAGAGAGAGAGAGAGTTGCTGACAGAGTCCCAGAGTTATCACAGTTGGGTAGCTATATTGTTGTTATATGTATATATTCTGAAAGCATGCATATATAGAGGATTTGTAAATATGTTTCGTAATATGTTTTGTAATTAAATATTTTATGATTTCTGTCTTTTATTATTAGAATGTTTGTAAATATTAAATTCTGAATTGTTTTATTCTATAAACTGTGTTGAGAAGTCGCACTAAACGGCAGAGTGCGCAATTGTTTGAAAATAATATTGAAATGTTGTTATTGAAATTGTATTTGATTGAGTTGTGAAAAACAGGTTTTGGGAAAATCCGAAAAACAAACGGAACTCTGCCGAAATTTTGTAAAAAGTTTATGTATTGGGCTCACTCGAAAATGGTTTTACAATTTATAAATTATATGGTTTTTCAATGATTTGAAAATCTATCGATGGGCTCACAATGGTTTTCGGTTTATAAAATGAATTTAGAACGTTTTGAAAAACCGTGTAGCGCTCCCTGGGTCGGTCCAGCCGGGTCGGGTCGGGGGGTGTTACATAACTATTAGAGTTGCATTTTTCATTCATATTTTGTCAAAACACCACAGCTTGTACGTTGAAGAAAACAAAAAGAAAAAAACTTAAAAAGATATCTCACATCGACTAAGAGAACCAAAAGAGGAGTGAGGAGCTGAGTATAAAATAAGAAGCTTCGGCTCATTTCAACTCATACATTTCTTGGCCTTTTGGCTGAGATCAAATGTAGTATATGTTCTTATTAGTTTAATATCTAATACATAGGTCACTGATCCACATGATATTAAATTAACTTTTAATTTTTTCATAATATTTTAATTTTCAATTAATTGTTTTTAAAAAAATTCGAAATATTGTCCAAAAAAAATTTTCGGAATAGGGATTGGAACAGGGGGGTTCCACCGCTGGTTCCGGAATCAGATCCAAAATCGAAACCAGCATGGAATTGCCGGTTCCCCCTTCTAGGGGAATCGGATCCAGAACCGTAACCATGCCTACTTGATGTTCTAAAGTTTTTAACATAAAAGTTAACTGTTAAAGGTACTTTGGTAATTAAAACTGACAATAGGAGAAATTGACTATAAAATTTAAGCTTTTTTTCATGCTTTTCCCGAAGGGCTGGAGAAAGCTGCAATCAATAGGATTTTCCTAATCCACCCTTCCCGAAAGGAAGAACGTGAAATTTTTTTTCCCTTTCCCTTTCCGCAGGGACCAGGGGATTGGACAATAGGTGTAAAAAGAATGTTTGGCTGATAAATAACTCACTTCTTGGTCTTCGAACCCCTCAGTCTAATGAAACTATGAGGGGAGATTTTAGCTACAAATAAAATTAGGGGAGATTTTAGCTACAAATAAAATTAGGGGGAGATTTTAACTAATATACCAAATTAAAGGGGAATTTTAATAATATTCCTTACATAAAAGTTAACGATCATGGGTATTTTGATAATTAAAATTGACGGTACTGTGAATTCACTATAAAATGAAATTATGAAGAGAGATTTTGGTCATAAATAAAATTAGAGGAGAATATTAACTAATACACCAAATTATACAGATAATTTTAATAATATCCCTTAAAAATAAAAT
This sequence comes from Xanthoceras sorbifolium, assembly GCA_003430845.1. NCBI lineage: Eukaryota > Viridiplantae > Streptophyta > Magnoliopsida > Sapindales > Sapindaceae > Xanthoceras > Xanthoceras sorbifolium. The sequence continues at coordinate 2,494,647 of CM010619.1, forward strand.
ATTGGACTTGAATTATGGCAAACCAACGGATTCAACATATTTCTACCATTTGATCCAATCCAATAAATCTTTAAATTTTGGATCAAATCTAATAATTATATACCAAAATCCGATCTGATCCAAATCCAATGGATTGGATCCAATAGATCATATTGGATTGCATTTGATCTTGCACACCTCTAAATGGATAGAAAAATAATTATAACTTCTGAGATTTATTTACAAAAATATAATATAATAAAATTAAAGAAAAATATATAAATTTAATACTAAGTAAGTCGTAATTACAATTAAAATTTTAAAAGAATTTTCATACGTTTTCTAGAAGCAACTTGGGCTGTAAAATGCGTTGCAAACATGTATCAATTCATGTGTTTTAACTTTTTAAGTGTCAAGTCAACTAAAAATAAAAATAAAAAAACAGACCGCATACGTAACACCCACTTCTGTCTGTACACGGAAAAACAGCGAGAAAGTGAAAACGGAGAAGAACAAAACATACCGGTGATGACGATGGATGCCGGGATGCTATCGTTACCGGAGGATTGTATAGCGGCAGTGATCTCCTTCACAACTCCTCGCGACGTCTGCAGGCTCTCTTCTGTCTCCTCCCTCTTCAAATCCGCCGCCGAATCCGACGTCGTCTGGGACCGCTTCTTGACCCCCGAATACCTCTCTGTCATTTCGGGTTGCGGTTCTTCGTCTTTGTCGACGTGGTCGTCGAAGAAAGAGCTCTATCTGCGCGCCTGTCACAACCCGGTCCTCATCGACGAGGGTAAATTGGTAATTCATCGAACACCTTGTTTTGTTTTGTTTTGCTAGTAGTTTTAAGGGGGATTTACAATTTAGGTCCTGAATTTACACTAATGTCATTTTTTACTCTATATATGTATATTAGTTCATTTGGTGATATTTTAGTAGTTGTTTGATGTTTGGAAGACATTTTAAGGATTTGTGTTTGGTTATGTCACATTATTGGAGAATCATATCATGTAATATAATATGACATAATATGAGTTAATTTGATACGTACTCTTAACAAATTAATTTGACAATCATATCTCATTATATCATATGATACGATTGGTATTTTTTAGCTTCATTTTATTGATGCTCATGTTTATATGAGCACCTAGTCATTCATATATATATATATATATATATATATATATTCTAAATGATATATAGTTAGTTTTAAGATATATAAAACTTTTCCGACAAAACAAACAAGTTAGGGTGATATTTGGTTATGAAATAGGAATCGTTTTGTGGAAATGAGTCAAATATATTTTGTATGGGGAGAAATATCATTTCTCTTAAAAATGGATGATTATTTATACATTATAAAATTTTAAATTGGATTCAAATATATTTTAATTAAAATTTTACCTTTTTTTTTTTTAATATTTATGTTATAAACTATTTACTGTATAAAATAAATTAATAACGTTAGATTGTCTAAATTTCATATGAGTTGTAACCGCAACGTAAATTATAAAATAATACGGTGGATGATATTTTATATACAGTTCATTTGCCACATCATTTGAGCATAATGTTAGAAAAATAATTTGGACAATATAATATTACTCATGTCTAAAAATTCTCAATCAATAATTATGTTTAATATATTTAAATGTAACAAACTAAATATAATTATAGACATCTTTTTCTCTTATTTTTGTTACCTAGCCAACCCTGTAGATCGGAGATTTCTGATAAATATTTGATTGTTTCATGGCATTGAACAGAGCTTTTGGTTGGACAAGCGAAGTGGGAAGAAATGTTACATGATATCAACCAGAGCATGCAAGATTGAATGGGGTGACACTACTATCTATTGGAACTGGATTTCTTTACCTGAGGCCAGGTATATCATTATTTTCTATCTAATTCTTGTCACTTCATTTATTTTTCTTAATTATATATATAGTAATATTGATCACAGCGCACACGTATAAAAAAACAGGTTCCCGGAGGTTGCCAAGCTGATTGATGTGTGCTTGTTTGACATTGAAGGCAAGATTAATACTTCACTTTTGTCCCCAAGAACAACCTACGTAGCTTATCTTGTGTTCAAGCCAACTGGTGAAGAGTATGGATTTGAAGACTGCCCAATAGATGCCACTGTTGGATTTGTTGGGAGCGAAGGACGAAAACAAACTATTTATTTGGATACAGATCGAGGCCTTATTCCATGGGATGCATGGGAGCAAGTAGACCATGTTCCATGGCACGCCGGATTGTTTAATCCCGGGGAGCCTATAACCCCATCTGTGCCTGAAGAAGAAGAAGAAGAAGAAGAAGAAGAAGATCATGTCTTTTATGTCCCTAGCGTGAGAGGAGATGGTTGGTTGGAAACCGAATTAGGTAAGTTTTTCTATCAAGGTCATGAAGATGGTGAATTGGAAATAATTGTTATGGAAAATCTTCGCCTTCATTGGAAGAGCGGCCTCATTTTCCAAGGGATCGAAATCAGGCCGAAAAGGAGTAGATAAACAAGTTTGGTATTGCCATCTACATTGTCAAAAAAATTTGTTGCAGCATCTAAATTTTCTACCAATTTATCTGGTATATACATAATGTTGCATATTAGAATTATTCTGGAGCTTATGTGCCAAAATCGTTCTTCTTTTATATAGTAATGATGATATAATATGATGAATATAGTGTTGGGGTAGTCAAATAATATGCGGGGAAAATTCGTTTAAAGGACGTAATATCATGTTATTAACATCTTTTTTTTCAAATCATTAATGATTCTTTTTATTAAAAGAGAAAATACATGTGATATTTATTTGATTTGCATATTACTGAATATGACCTTTTTCTGCAAAAGACATTTTCTTCCATTGAAGGTTTAGGAGACATTAGTTGTGATCTAGGGTGAGAAAACTTGGATGGTATAACCGTTTCTTTTACATCATATCATATTATGTAGTATAGACTAATATATCATTGGGTGTTCATGTCACGTGGTATGCTGTGGGTGGAAAATATATATTGTAAGCCTCATTGAAGATATTCTAATTTAATTTTCTTCGTCTAAAAATGTTTATCGAAGATATTCAACACAGTCAGTAATAATTATTACTAAAAGGCAAATTTATAGGTAAAACTTTATAGATTACTTTTGAATGAAAATATATACATGTTCACTTAAAATCCTCTTCTTCTTCTTTTATAATTGATATAAAACAAAATATTTTGGTATTTAATTGCCTCTCTTATTTGTAATCGGAGGAGTTCTTTTCGAATTTTGTTTTTGGTTGGTTGTTTGAGTTCACTGCCCGGTTCTTGTTTATTCCTCACCTGTATCTCAATTGTTTCCACTTTATTTGTCAATGGTGTTTTCTTTTTCTCATGTTATAAAAAAATATAGTAAAGATTAATATGTAAATTTTTTCTTAATAATTTTTATCATTTTGGATAAAAATAACCTTATTGCATATTAGCATTAAGAGTGAATAATACATATCTCTCTTGAGGTTTGTATAATTACAGGTGGAGTTAACTTTTAGGTTTATTGATAAAGATCTCCGCTCTTTTGGATTTGCTCAATTACAGGCGGACTTAACTTTTAATAAACTTTTCAGTTTTTTGATAAAGACCTCTCGTGGTCAACTGTTACATTTGATCAAATTGTATTAAAGTAGAGGAGATGTTTGACTCCGCTTGTAGTTGGTAAAATTTTAAAGTAGGTCCATACAATTATCTCTAGCATTAATTATCAAACTAATAATTTCCGTGTTTCCATGTCCAATAAATTTCAAAGGTATGAGAATAAGTTTAAAAAATATACGATAATTGTAAATGATATTCAAAATAAGTTTTCAAAATCAATAAAATACTCGGTTTTTTAGGGTAAAAAACAGATTCCTCGTAATATTTGGTGCATGATATCAACTTTCACTTGGCAACATTAGATCTTGTTAGGCTCCTCAAAGGAGTGAGTAGATTTTGTCCAAAAAGTATGGGATCCTCGTGATTTACAATGTTAAAGTTAGAGATTTTTGAGTTGGGAGTGTGAGAGAGCAAGAAAATGTTGAGTGTTTGAATACATGAACTTTTCTACATTTAAAACGATTAGAATCTGTAACTTTTTCAGATCAGATCGCTTTTTTTATTTTGTTTAAAGCAATCAAGATTTAATTTAAATAAAAAATTATTTTGTCTTTAAATAAAAGGGTAAAATTTATTTTAATATTTTTTTAAAAAAAATATTACTTTTTGACCGATATTTTTTTTATGACTCATGTAATCTCTAGTTTTTTAAAAATTTATCATTTTAGTTCATTTAACTAAATTTTTTGCAGTCAAATATGACAGAATATGTATATTGACCATTTTTTCCTTAACTTTAAATGATTCAGTTAAAAATACGATTTTACTATTTATTTTTTAAAAATTTAATAAATTAACCTTAACTTGTACATCTAGTAAGAATTTAATATGTGTGAATAAAAAAATCAAAATTACTATACACAAATTTATAAGAACGGTCCTTAAATATTAAATATTAAATATTAAATAATTAATTAATTAACACCAAAATTAAAAATCTTTAAAAAATAAAAATATTAGTACAATAATGACTAATTTGTGAAAATTTATTAATATAAAATAACACTTCAAATTAATATTAAAATATAAAAATTAAATTTTATATATAAAAATAAATTATAAATTAAAAACTAAAATAAATTATTGAAGTAAATAATAATTTTAAAAATTATTTTTATAAAATGTCAGAAGAGGATGCATTATTATTTTTAAAAAATTATAAAATTTTAATTATTATTTTGTATAGCTAATTGCACTAATACCCCGTGTTTTGGCCATATTACAGTCGCTGACAACTTTTACTTTTATTACACAAACATTTTTTAGAAAACGTTGACCAGACGGTTGACTAACATTAACTTTAACGTTTTAGATAAAAAGACCATTATACCCTTAATATCTTATTTAAATTAATATTTTATTATCCTTAATAATTATTTAAAATTTAATTATATAAAAATAATTATTTTTAGAACAAAAATAATTCCAGATATTGTTCATCTTCTTCTTCAATCAAATTCTAATAAAAATCAAATCTTCTTCTTCAATCAAAATCCAAGAACAACCACAAATCAATTCAAAAAAAAAAAAAAACACACAATTTTTTTTTTCATCAAATCTTCTTCTTCACAACTTTTTTCATCATAAATCACTTTCAAATACAACTTTTGTCATCAGATCTTCTTTTTCAATCAAATTCCAAAAACAACCAAATATTCTTCTTCAATCAAAATATAAGAACAACCACAAATCAATTCAAATGAAACAAAAAACTAGCGTGTAACCCCTTATCTTCTTCTTCACAATTGTTCATCTTCTTTACAGCTGCTTATCTTCTTCACAACTGTTTATCTTCTTCACGGTTGTTCAAAGGAAAAAAAAATAAAAAAAAACCTCCATTGAAGGAGCTTCGTGGAAGCTCATTCAATAGAGCCCAGACGAAGAAGCATAAGCTCTTTCAATGGAGCCCAGACGAAGGAGCAGAAGCTCCTTTTGTCGAATCTCCTTTGACGAGAGCATATCGCTCTCGTCGAAGCAGCTATCTGCTCCTTTTAAGGAGAAGATAGTTCCATATCCGACGAAGGAGCAGAAGCTCCTTCGTCCTGGATCCATTGAAGGAGCTTGAAACTTTTTTCGAGCTCCTTCAATGGAGTGTCTATTTTTTTTTCTAGTTCCTTCAATGGAGTTTTTTCCTTTTTTTTTTTTTTTGAAAAAGATGGTTTTGGAAGGAGTGATGGGTTCTGGATAGAGTGTCTACATTCAGACCTAAGCTTTGAAAAAGATGAAATGTGGTTATGGTGAGTGAGTATGAGAGATGAAGATGAAGTGTTTGTGAAAAAGTAAAGATGGAGTACAACGTTGATTAGTACATGCTTACTACTTGATCACATGGGTCCATTAAAAAATTTATTATTTTTATTTATTTTTATATATTTAAATTAAAAGATAACTTTACCCTTACTACAATCAGTGAATGTTAAAGTTAATGTTAGTCAACCATCTGGTCAACATTTTCCAGTGAATATTTGTGCAATAAAAATAAAAGTGTAATATAACCAAAATATAGGGGTATTAGCGCAATTAGCCCTATTTTTTAAAATAAAATAAATTATTAAAAGTAATTTAAATTTTTTTTCTATTTTTTATTTTTTCAGTTGTTGATTTTATTTTTAGAATTTAATTTTTATTAATAATTTATTTATTTATTTTTAGACCTTAATTTTCATTTTTGTGTCTAAAGACTGAAATATCCCTAACACCATTAAATTTGACTAACATATTGACTAAATTGCTGGATTTTTGAAAAGTTAGGGACCACACGAACTAAAAAAAGGAAATATCGGTCAAAAAATAATAATTCGAAAAAAGTTAGGGAATAACATGATTTTTGCTCTAAACAAAAAGTTGTGTCGTTTTTAGATACAATTCTTACAAGAGTGGTATCTTTTGATGAACAGACATTTATCTGGATTTATAAATAGGCACTACACATTACTCATAAAAAAATAATTATTTATTTTTAGCAATCATTATAGTTTGTCTGAGAGAAAAATATACAGAGTGCGCCGTATTCGACAAATTAATATACAGAGTTTGTCGAATTCGAGAAATTCAAACACATATAGTTTGTATATGAAATATTGTCTTTAGAACATTGCAATTGCAAGCCTCTATCTTCATCTACAATTTCAAGTCATTATTAATTATATAGTGGTAAAAAATCGGTCCAAAACATGCTTGGGCCTAAAACAAATCAAGTACCACAAAATAGCCCAAGATGTTCAAGGAACCTTAAACAAGCCCAAAAGGCCTATAAGCCGAAATCTCAAACATAGAGACCAAGTCCAATAGTGGACTCAGTCTGGCACGAAGTAACAGGGTCCAACCTGATCCCCGAGATTTTAAGGATACTTAATATCTTGGGGCATGATCTCTTTCACAACCCTAATGGGATCCAGGTTCCCCTTATAAATATAAACCCAAGTCTTAAAGGCAAGGGTTACACGAACTTTACTAAGTAATCACTAGGCAAGTACTCTGAACCAGAACAATCCAGCCTCCACTCGACAGAGCCGACACCAAGTTTAGACACTAAGCTCGATCGTGTCCTTACTGATATCTTTGAAAACCGTACACTTGACATCAAGCTTAACTTGCTATGGGCGACACGTTAGCATTTTAGGTTTGATCTTTCTAACATTCACCTTTACTATTCAAGCTCAGCTTGCTTGAGCGTCGAAGTCTATTTGGTTGGCACTTCCCCAGAGTCCTAAGAGCTCGACCGTATCTATTTTTCTTGCAGGTTGTTGGTCCAACCATCATCCAACTGTAGACCCTTGGATCTACATTGTAGATTTTAGCATCTACATTTTGGTGCCTACCATGGGGCCCACTAATTGTTTAATAGAATTAGCGAACCATTAACCTGAACATGGCAGATGTATCGAACCACTCAGCTTTTGAGGCTCAGGTCACATTGCTCGTAGCCCAATTGAATGAAATTTTAGAACAACTCCAAACGTTAAAGGCAGAAAACAAAGCCTTGCATACAGAGAACAAAAAGCTGCAGACCAAGGTCGAGCTGCTGACAACGTCGATAACACCACCACCAGGTTTTAGGCACATGCGTTAGGAAGTCAGTACCAACTCGTCATTGGCACCTGGCCAAGCGACACCAGTAACGTTGATATCCAGCGCTCGACACCCCATTTATGAGCTCAAGTCAGCTGTAATCGACCAAAACCTAGCAATGATTGTGGGCAATCCAACACTAGGATCAAAACAACATTAGTGTCGACCGCACCACTAGTTGCACTAGATGTGACCCAATAAGCTCATGTGCCACTAACTGCTCTCGCAACGAACCCAGAAGCAAAATCCCTGCTAACCCAAATGGAAGCGGATCCGAACAATGCTCCATTAGCAATTCGTTCGATGATTCCAGTAAGCTCGACCTTTACCTTATCTAACTCTGATTTAGTGTATAGGTTCACAGAGATGGAAGCCTTAATTCAGCGTATTCTTGGAATGCCGGCTCCGATAAAAAAAAGTGCTGCCAACATCTTTGTCGACTTTCCATTTGTCAACGTCAGTTTGGCAGCATTAGAAAACTAGAAAAGAAACATGACGATCTCTATACAATCAGCCAACGTCGAGGTGAACTATTACGAGATGACATTGGGCGATTCAATAAGGAGAATGTGTCAATCTTACATTGCAATCAGGCCACGGTGATCTCAGCTTTCAGGAAAGGTCTGCTGCACTACTCCTACCTCTACAAAGAGCTGACGAAATACTCATGCAAGACGATGGAGGATGACCTTGCCAAAGCATGGGCTCAGATCAAATGTGAGGAAAATAAAGTGAACTATGCTCATTCTAGATACAGTAGACACAAGGACAGACACAGTCAACGTGTTGAGCGAAGATCTGCCTAATGCAGACCAGAACCGTACCCCATAGGAGATCGCAGAAGCAACAAGCTGTGTGACAGTTAACGACCCTGCGAACGACAAGCTCGACAACTAGAGAAGTCGAGGGTAAGGATTGCCGAGTACAACCTGAGCATCACTCTTGCTGAAGTTGTCACAATTATGAAGAATCTTGGTAGCTCGATGAAATGGCTAGGTAAGATATCGAGCCCAGCAGATAAACGAGACTTAACAAAATGGTGCGACTTCCACAAAGACCACATACACTAAAAAAATGACTACATTGCTCTCAAATTCAAAGTGGTTGAGCTTCTGAAGAGAAGACACCGCAATGAGTACCTCACAAATAAAAGTAAGAATACCTTGGCCTATGAACAGAGCTCTACACCTTCCGAGCCCCCTCGACATGAGAGAACTATAAATGTCATCAACGGAGGTTCAGAAATCAGCGGAGTCACCCATTCAGGAGCGAAATGCAACACTCATCAAGCAGGGAACTACGAAGTTCATTTGAACAGACCTGTTGACCATATGTTCGACCAAATAATCAGCTTCACAAATGACGAGCATACAGATTTGTTGAACCCACATCATGATGCATTCGTCATCTATCTACACGTGGCAAATTACTTTACAAAGCATATATTGGTAGACAATGGGAGCTCTACCAATGTACTATTCTTAGAAGCTCTTAGATAAACGCAAATCGAAGAGTCAAACATCATTCGGCCCTCGTCCATACTCGTCGGCTTCAATGGCGAACATAAGAACACTATAGGGGAAATCTCACTCCCAATTTATGCTGAAGGGATCAACCTCAACACGAAGTTTATAGTGCTCGAATATCCCTCAGCCTGTAATGTGATCATGTGCCGACCATTAATACACGATATGAGAGCACTCCCTTCGACCTATCATCAGATTGCTTTGCTTTCTAACAAGATGCGGAGTACAAGATATCAAAGGTCAACTATGAGTTTAAAAGGAAAGTTACATAAACACCCTAAAGAGCAAGCCCTCGAAATTATAGCAATGATAGTAGTCGACTCCAGGGCTCGACCAACATAAGCAACATATGAAAGAGCTCGACGAAGTAAGGATACACCCAGATTACCCGGAACATAAGGTTCAAATCGGGTCTCTATTGAAACCAGAAATTAGAGCCCAATTGATCGACTTCTTGGGTCGATACCACGACTGCTTTACGTGGACAAACGCTGACATGATTAGCATCGACCCAAATGTTATGGTTCACGAACTCCAAGTCAACCCATACTACACGCTAGTCAGATAAAAGCGTAGGCAGTTTGCTCGAATGAAACAAGGTAATCAACAAAGAAATCTAAAAACTGATTGACATCAGCTCAGTGAGAGAAGTCCACTACCCCGATTGGTTAGCTAACGTCGTCGTTGTCCCAAAAAAGAATAGAAATGGAGAATCTGCATCGACTACACAGATCTCAACAAAGCTTGCCCAAAGAACTCCTTCCCACTGCCTTAGATCGACATGTTAGTAGATGTTATGGCTGGCACGAATTTCTCAGCTTCATGGATGCCTTTTCAGGATACAACCAAATCCTAATGCATCCCAACGACCAAGAGAAGACAGTCTTCATTACCGAACGAGGGATCTTTTTCTACAAAGTGATGTTGTACGGACTAAAAATGCAGGAGCAACTTACCAATGATCGATTAACAAAATGTTTAGGAAGATTTTAGGCTAGACAATGGAGGTCTACATTGACGACATGCATATCAAATCCCTCGAGCCGAACAATACCTTGAACACCTATAGCAATCATTCGACATCCTTCGAAAATATGGTATGAAGCTCAACCCCTCTAAATGCTCATTGGGAGTATCTTTAGAGAAATTTTTGGGATACCTCATCACATACCGAGAAATCGAGGCTAATCCAGATCATATCCATTCAATCATGGGGATCCCCTCACCATGATTGGTGAAAGAAGTCCAAAGACTTACTGGTTGAATAGCCGCGCTCAGCCAGTTTATCTCAAAGTCTTCAGAACGATGCCACCTTTTCTTCGTCACTTTATAAAAAAAAAAAAGAAAAGTTTCGAGTGAAGGAGAACTGCAAAGTTGCTATACAGCAGCTACAAGCTCACCCGTCGAGCCCACCACTACTGTCCAAGCTAATGGATAAAGAAACACTTTACATTTACCTCGTTGTTTTGGAAACAGCCGTTAGCGCGGTGCTCGTAAGGGAAGTAGAGCAAAAACAACTGCTAGTATACTACACTAGTAAATCATTGCTCAACGCTGAAAAATGATACAGTCAACTCGAAAAATTAGCCTTAGCACTCACCACGGCCTCTCGGAAGCTTTAACCATACTTCCAGTGCCACCTCATTGTCGTGCTCACCACTTTCCCATTCAAAAATGTCTTACATAAATCCAAACTCTCAGGTCGGTTGACTAGATAGGTAGTCGAATTAAGTGAGCATGACATCTTTTATAAACCTCAGACAACCATCAAGTTCCAAGTACTCGCGGACTTCGTGACAGACTTCTCCCCAAATACTCTCCCATAGGTGAAACATGAATTATTGGCATTGTCAGATAGCTCAACACCTATATGGGTCCTTTTGGTCGACGAGTCGAGCAATGCCAAAGAGAGTGGTTTAGGCTAAGTCCTTTAGTCTCCGGACAACGACATCATTGAACAGTCGATCAGATGCGGCTTCAAAATAACCAACAAGGAAGTCGAGTACGAAGCCCTCATTATCAGGCTCACACTCGCCAAAAGCATGAATATCAAACGAATCAAGGTGAGATCAGATTTACAACTTATAGCTAGGCAACACGAATGGACTTATCAAGCCAAAGACCTACAAATGATTGCCCACTTGGCAGTAGCAACAAAGTTTCGCTTAGCATTCAAAAAATTTGAGCTCGAGCAGATTCTAAGATCAGAGAATACTCACGCTCATGCCTTGGCTAATCTCGGCTCAGCTATACAGACGACCGAGCCCAAGTCCATCCCTATTATATACCTGTAATAGCCGGTCGTATGGGCTAATAAGGAAGAAATCTCTCCGATTGAGCTCGAAAATACCTTGATGACTCTCATCCTCAACTACCTTAACAACAATGTCCTTCCAGCCAATCGTAATGAAGCTCACAAACTCAGAGCTAAAAGTCACAAGATTCAGCGTCATCGAGGGGAAATTATGTAAGAGGTCGTTCTCTCCACCCTACCTCTGATATGTTGACCCCGCTGAAGCAAAGCTTGTGCTCAAAGATATACACAAAGGTGACTGTGGAAATCACTATGGAGCTAAAAGTTTGGCAAATCAAGCTCTTACAGCCGGGTATTACTGGCCGACAATGAGGTCCGACTCTACCGACTTCATCAGAAAATGTAAAAAGTGTCAAAGATTTGCTCAGGTGCCACACCAACCTCTAGGTCGACTCAACTTCATAACTTCACCATGACCATTTATGAAATGAGCATGGACATCGTAGGTAAAATATCGACCGCAGTAGGGAGGAAAGTCTATATACTCGTCATGACAGATACTTCAGCAAATGGGTCGAAGCCGAGGCCTACTAAAGGATAAGAGACTTCGAAGTAAAGAACTTCACTAGAGGTGACAGTCCATGTATGATTAGCTTCAATGGCTTGTAACTCTTCTTGCATGGCAATTCTCCATTGAGGATCCTTCACTGCTTGATATTAGAACAGGGGTTCAATCTGAGAAGATATTTGAAGAACCAAATGCCTATGAGAGTCAACATAAGATAAATGATTAGAAATGCAATAAAGAGGATGCTTAGAAGAAGATGCATTTCCAGCAATGAGGTTGCAATGATAATCTCTCAAGTAAGTGGGAGGTTGAGGAACTCGAGAAGACTTCCTAACATCAACCAAGGTAGGAACATAAGTATTAGAAGCATGATGCAAAGTAGGAGATGGCAAGACAGTATGTGCAGGATCAACAGGAGAAATGGAAGTAGCTGGAACATAATCAGAAGAAGAACCAGCAGAAGTAGATCCACTAGGAACCATAGTAGCAGCTGGAGAATGATCGGTCTAATATTATCACATATTTACGACCCGTTAACCGTTTCTTTTTGTTGTATTCTTGAGTATTTTTGGTGTTTTTAATGTGTGTGCTAAGCTTGTGCAGGTTTTTGGTGTTTCTCATGGAGTTATGTGATTAAAGGAAAGTTCGGTCCAAAACCGTGTTTTTCTGGCAGGGAGCATCGTGATCAGTCATCGCGACCTCTGGTCCCGGTGAAAAATGTGAATTCAGGCAGAGCGCAGCGCGACCAGTCATCGCGACCTCTGGTTGCGGTGGAAAAGATAGAATCTGGCAGAGCATGGCGACCAATCATCGCGAGTGTTGGTCTCGCTGAGGTGGTCGCGCTGAATGATGAAGAACTGAGCAGTGAGCACCGCGATTAGTCATCGCGATAGCTGATCGCAGTGCCCCATCGCGGTGAGATAAAATCAAGCAATCCAAAGGGCATGGCGACCAAGCCAGCGCGACCACAAGTCGTAGTGGCTGCTCGCGACGAGGAAATTCCAGCAGCCCTAGTGTGTCATTATAAATAGAAATAGAAGAGAGAGAAAAGGGATCCATCTAGAATTTCCAGAAAACAAAATTGAGAGAGAGAGAGAAGAGGGAAGAAGAAGAGAGGAGAAGGGCTAGGAGACTAGCCATCGAATTGATTCTCTGAACAACTTCGATCGCTCATAGGATTCGGATTCGTGCAAGGAGAAAGTCAATCGCATCGGCTTCAGACAAGAGTTCATCTGTTTAGAGTTTTTCTTTCACATTCCTTTTCTTAATCTTATTATGTTTATGTTATTCTTGATAAAAACCTATTATGTATTTGTATTTCCTAGTCATGAACTAATTTTCTACACTAGGGATGATGATGGAACTTACTATGAATTTTGATTAAGATTAATAAATGTGTGGATGATTTGAGTTATATGATTGAGTGTTGATTTAATATTTATTGATTGTATATTGATTGATCACCAATATCCAATATCTTGTTGTTGTGGAATAAGTACCGAACGGAGACGTCCACAACGTGTTCAATAAATTGCACAATAGCCTAGAAATCAAATAGAGATATATTGGTGTAGGTTGTTTGGTCTAATATGTTTCCATGGTTATTGCATTCTCGTATATTTGACATTCATCGAGAGATAGGGTGTTAGTATGTGTTGAATATGTTCGATTTACCTTGAGAGAGGACTTCGGATAATTAGATAGCATGATCATCAATCATTAACTTGAACATTCATACATAATCATCTCATATCATTTGGATTAGTTAGTGAAATCGGATTCCCTAGTTCCCATCACCTTTGATAAAAAGACCTTTTAATTTCATGTTATAGACCATTTAGATTATAAGTTACAAATCGCAACCATTGCATTAGTTTTCGAAATAGTGTTAGACTTGGTTAATTTCAGTATTCAATATCTAAACGTCCTCGTGGGAACGATATTCGCAACTCACAATTCTATATTACTTGTGCCGACCCCATATACTTACGGGTACACAAAAGGCATAACAAGTTTTTGGCGCAGTTTCCGGGGAAGCGGTTTAGTCATAATTGATATTGAAGACTTAGTCTAGGACTAATCTTGAAATTTTCTTTACTTTTATTCAAATTCTTTTTACACTTGTTTTCTTACTTGTTCGATCCTTTGTTTTTGTAGGAAATTCCATCTGTGTATGAGATGTACGAGACGCACTAATTTAGAGCCTTTCGAAGTCCTTGACCCAGAAATCGAAAGAACGCTTATTCAGAGAGTAAGGCTGTAACATCCCTAATTTCAAATAATTGATTTTGAATATGTGGATATAAAATTTGTGATTTGAGTGGTGTAAAACGTAATTAAATTTGTGATTTTGAATATGTGATTTGCTGGATAAGGGCTTCATTAGACCCAGTGTATCCCCGTGGGGAGCTCCAGTACTGTTTGTGAAAAAGAAAGATGGGTCATTGAGATTGTGCATCGATTACAGGCAGCTGAATAAACTCACTGTCAAGAATAAGTATCTGTTGCCTAGAATCGATGATTTATTTGATCAGCTAAGAGGAGCATGTGTCTTCTCAAAGATAGATCTCAGATCGGGGTATCATCAGTTAAGAATAAAAGATTCTGATATTCCAAAAACTGCATTCAGAACCAGGTATGGACATTATGAATTTGTAGTGAAGCCATTTGGGCTGACAAATACACCTGCAGCCTTTATGGATCTGATGAACCGGATATTCCGACCATACTTGGATCAGTTTGGGGTGGTATTTATTGATGATATCTTGGTGTACTCACATACGACTGAGGACCATA